>BPLT01000074.1:335000-1535000 GCA_019656295.1 Rhododendron mucronatum var. ripense | reverse complement strand
TCAGCCGTGAATAAGTTCTTTACAGCAGTAATCAATCGCGACCGTCCAAAACATCAGCAGTAATCAATCGCGACCGTCCAAAAGTGTTTTGGATGGTCCGGATTTTAATGAATTTCTCTTTCCCAGAAAAATTTCATTAACATCCGAATCGTTTGAATAGTTGCGAGTCTTCGTAAACAACTATTCATAGTTCCGCGGCAACAAGATTTTCTAAACCTCCCTTAAAGATTGGTCAACACACTTGTTTATAGTAATCTCTCTCGTCCTAATCCAACCTCTATTCATTTCCAGTACAAATATATTTTACTCCATTAGGAGTAGGCCGCTGTCCAATGAAATGAATTTATGCTTGACCGAAAAAAAGAAAAGAAGGCCTAATGAAATACACATGGCGGTAGCCTCGGTTTCTTGTTGAGGTAGGGCGGTGCGTAGCCGTGTATCTTCCGTCACAGGTACCGACCCCTTCGAGAGCGGGTCTTCTTTGAGTCCTACATGAATCCGTTTAATAATTTTAAAATATAATTTGAATAAAAAAAATAAAAGATTGGATAAAGTAGATATACTTATCGGATTGAGCTAATTATTTGGAGATACTTGAAAAATTATTTTAAATTATTGAACGGCTCGAATCATCCATACGAAATCCGAAATAGGCCACGCGCGACCGTCTGTGCAGGGTCGGTGGACGCCCTATCGATACCTGGGGATGTTGCCAATCACCTCCGCCCAGCGGGTGCTAAACGACTTCTGGCCATTCATTTCAACACGGACGACTCGGATTGAATCTAAACGCATACAAATGCTAAACTGTCTACTACTCAGTTAAGATTCAAACATTCGATTACCGAGATGAACGGCAGGGGTGTTTTACAGCATCCCATACTAGAAGGGTTATACTAGTAATTGATATTACTATCGAGTTAAAGATTCCCCAACCCACAATTACATTCCCCCCACGCATTCTTCTCCTAATTACGAAGGCACCCATCTCGTGTACCCCCAGAAAAGGACCAGCTTTTTGACCTAGCTAAATTTTCTGAAACAATGGCGGTTCACATCCAAAACTCTATATAAATACCTAACCCCAATTCCACTCATTCGACGTCAAACCCCAACTAAAGAAATCCTCTCGATTTCTTCTTCTTCTTCTTCTTCTTCTTCTCTCTCTCCACAATCCCCTATCGAAAAGGAATCACCTCGATTTCTTCTTTTTTCTCTCTCTAGAAATGGCCACCACCGCCATTCTCCCGTCCCAAGACTGCCTCCTCCGCCCCAATAACACCTTCCACTACGAAGCTAACCCTAACCCCCAATCGAAGGTTCCCCGTCACCGTAAGGGGTGTCCAGTGGGCCGAATCCAAGGCCCGGATCGGACGGCTTCCGTCGCCAGATTTCGGGCCAAAAACCTCGTCATGGGACAGGTTAAGATCCTGAAGCGCGGTGAGGAGCTGAGGCCGCCGACGGATTTGGTTGCGGGCCCCACGGATCGGTTGGGGCCCGAGCCGGAGACGGTCCAGAAGCAGATTAGGGTTTCCGATTCGAAACTCTACGCCGGCTCGGCGGTTTTTTTTGGCCTCGCCGCCGCCGAGTTCGCTTCCGGTTCCGGCTTTCTTCTCGAAGAAGAACCGATATGATACAGCGTCGAGCGATCTCCGGCGGTTGCTCCGGCTTGATCTCGTGTGATCTTATCAGCTGGTTCGGCCATTACAGCTCAGGGTTAGGTTTTTTTTAGTTACTGGAATTGCTTGCTTTCTCTCAAAGTCTCTTCCTTTATTTTTTCAAGAGGAAGGTTGAGTTCGAAGCAAGTGAAGCCATGGAAACGAAGTTATAATGTTTGGTATCTTATTATGTACTCCGTAGTAATTTGTTGCTTTGCTAATCGAGGTAGTTTTTTAGTAACTTTGGAAGAAGATGATTATGGTTATGATAGTCTAGTATCATCAATGTGTACTCGGGTAGTCTGATGTTCTCGATATGATCTCGTGTGATTTGATCAGAAATGACTGTGTTCGAGTTTCGTTTTCATGAACTTTGATGTAGCTTCCGAGTTTATGTTCTGATGAATAAACGTATCATCTTTTAGTAATAGTATATGTTTGTTCTTTTGTTTTCATTACTTATTATGAGGCTCAAAACTTGTGCTTTAATAAGCCTGAAAGAAAATTTCCCATCCAGCTGAACTCAGCGTGGTTCCCGTTATGTATTGGTCAGTTTCCAATTCACTGGCTGGTTGGATCAACCGTTATAGGTGACTAGCACTTCAAATTTTTGTTCTAACAATTCACGACTGTTACAACCGATTCTCGTATCGTTCGATCGATACTAGTTGTAATAATTTGGAGGAAATCTATGGCTTTGATGAGCGTTGCTTTCCTCATCTGTATTGGTGGGGTGATTAGAGTCGGGGGTTACCACTTGGTTCCAGTTCCACTGTTGATTTATGCTTGGTTAGAATTCTGATATGGTTTTGTGGTGGAAACTGCAGTGTTTTCGCCGTATCATTTAAACAAATCCAGAAGCAAGTCAACTGGTACAAAAACTCATCCGTTCCTTTCCATATTGAACTGCTGGCTGCTGCTCATTCTGTGGCCATGTATCATGTATGTTAGCCACATTCTGTGCCACTGTATGGCTTTTTTTGTTTGGTCAGCCTGTGGCCATGTATGTTACAAATGGCTTTGCCAGTTCTCTCCAACCCTTCATTTCGGCTGGTGTAGTAAGTGGCCATTTCTTAGTAAATTGGAGCTAATCTTTATCTTTATTGTGTTGATCAGTTCAATTAAAATCCTGAGTTTTTCCACAGAAAGTGGAACCCTTGAAAGAGAGACGTAGGGCTGCAACCAGGATGGCATAACCAGATAAATTACGGCAACTGCAGTCTTGAAGCTGGCTGCGGCTGTGATGACCTGCTCCGGTTGCGGGGCATCTATGCCCCCATTTTCCCTCAACTGTTGGATCTGTCTTCTTTAATCTCAATCATTAGTTGAACCCCACTCGTAGTGAATGTAGCCATAAATTGTGGCAAGTGTGTGAAGTGTAACCATACATTATCAGGGGTGGGCACGGGTCGGGTATGGCCCGCAACCCGGTAAGGAGAAATTGAACCCGTAACCGAATCGAACGATGGCATATACCCGCCCGCGAGCCCGATTTTTTTGGTCGGGTCGGGTTCGGGTTGGTTGGTTTGCCTTTGAATTGGTCGGGTCGGGTCCACCCCCCGTCGGGTAAGAAATGCACGAACCCGAGGTCTGAACCGAAACTCGTTTTTTTAACAAAACCCAACCCCGTACCCGATGAAGCACCTGTTCGGAGCCGCTCGAGACCCTTCGGGTCGGGTCGGGTCGGGTTGGTTGGGTCTCGGTTTTTCTGCACACACCTATGTAACATTATAGTGGGCGTGTTTGCCATGGGTGTGGGTACATATTTTAGCTTCAGACTTTGCTGCAGATTCTGAATTTTTATAGAAGTTAAAAAACCAGTTTGTTGCAGCTGCGAGACCCAAACCCAGTTTTGGATTTGTTATGAGAATTTCATTCTTTTTTCATGTTCTCATGATCTGTCGATTCTAAAAATCGGTTACATGGAATTTTTGACAAACACTTTAAACTGAATTTTTGAAGCTAGAATCTCAAAATCTATCAAAATAAATTTTGACAAACACCTACCGTAATAAATGGTATGTAAACGCAATTTGTGTTGAAGGTAAATTGCATTCCAATCATTTCATTCCACGACATTCTTGATGTTCTGAGTTGACGTAATTAATCATCTAGTGACCGATAGCTCAGCCAATGGTCATGCCATTAAATTAACTGTTTTTACCTCACTCCATTGAATCACTTTGCATAACATCACTCTCATTGGCATCTGGGTACCTAGGAACAATTGTCCTCCAGAACCAATGCTTTCTTCAAACGAATATCGTCTCTTCGATAGGGATTTCCGTGGTTTCAGGTAGGAAGATGTAGACAAAGATCGTCATGACTGTAATCCAACCAGCAAAGAAGAGGAAAATCCCGAACTTGAAAGCACAGAGGAGGGAAAGGAAAGACTGGCCTATAACGAAAGTGAAGAAGAGGTTTACAGCTACCGTGATACTCTGTCCAGCTGATCTGATTTCTAATGGGAATATTTCACTTGGCACTGTCCAGCCCAGCGGGCCCCATGACCATCCGAAGGCTGCAACAAAGAGGCAGATTACCACCACCACTAGTACCGAGAAGCTTTTCGAGAGCTCCGTTTCACTGCTGAACTTGACCCCCAGGATAACAGCGACTATAACCTGTTTGACATGCAAAGAGTGAAATCTCGTTAGGTTAGGCTACCTTCTGTACACTTTATATCCTTGAAAACATTATAATTTCTTGGTATGAGCCATTGCATTATCAGCCAGCCTGCGTGCTATGTCTTTGCTAGTACTTCTGTTAAGATATAGGTTCTATAACGAATCTAAATTGTACATGGCTTCAAATAATGCATGGTGACTCTCAAACCCCATACTCTGAAATAAAACCGGCGCATAGAAGAGGATTGAATTGATGCCTGTGAGGATCTGGAATGTTGGCATGAAGATTGCCATGACTAATTGTGGTCTGTTCCTTTTTTTGAGGATGTTTCTAAAGGGATGCTCGATCGACTTTGCTAATTCACTTGCATCAGTTATATCTTGCAATTCTGCATGGATGTTATCGGTCCCCCTAATCTTTTCTAGAATTTTTCTTCCCTCTTCTGTTTTTCCTCGTTCGACTAAGCTGTTAGGTGTCTCAGGAACAAATATTCCTCCCAATGTCATTAAAAGAGCTGGTGCTGCAGCCAGGCCTAGGGAGAGCCTCCATCCCCACGGTTCAAGCTTTGATGTTCCGTAGTTGATCATGTTTGCTGAGAAGATACCCAAGGTTGTTGCCAACTGAAACATCATGTTCAGGCCTCCTCTGAGATGGAAAGGCGCCATCTCCGACAAATATAGGGGAACCGCCTTCAAAAAATAGTTGTAAAGATTAATTAGCACTGACTTTGTAGTTTGAGAAATCAAAATTGTTTCATCACATACATCTAATTTATCTGCATTTATCAGTTCTTGGATTTCTACAAAAGCAAGACATTATACATGCGCTCTTCTTTGAGCATGGCTTCAATAAGTTGTTAGGAATATCCATATCATACAAGAAAAGCAGAACGGAAAAGAAGAGCAAGGTAAATATGGAAGAATTATTAGTTGTTTGGTTCGTGAGAAAGTCGTAAGAACTTCAGTTTTCAACTTTCTCGTGATGCATGCATGATCCTGTAGTTTACACAGGAAAACATTTGAGGGAGAATGTTTCCTTCAAGAAAACAGTCATCATTGAACCCTTCAGGCAACTGAATACACTACAGGAAAAGCAAAGAGTATTTATGCACTTATAAGGGGGAAATTATAGTTAAGTGATTCCCCATGTTGCCTATGTTCACCTGGTTTCCAAATCCTATGCCAAACCCAAGCATGATCCTACCCAATATAAGCATTGCGAGGTTTGCAGCTGAAGCATTTAAAGTTGCTCCTATTGTAAAGCTTGTTCCACCACACAATATGCTTCCACGACGCCTGTATTTTCGGGTAATGGGGGATGCCACTAGAGATGCGACAAGACCGGCAAGATAGAGAGACGATGTGAATGCTGATAGGCCTTGGTTGTTGTACTTGCAGTAGTTGTTTTGATGAGCATGCGTTGTATTCTTGTAGACAGTGGGGAAGAACTTTTGAAGAAATCCATCCATTGATGTCACCCCTCCTATTGACCAAAATTACAGAAAGCAGTATGTTTGGTGAGAGGTCTTAGCATTTGTGTTAATGGAATTAAGTCTTACCACAGATTCTAGGGTTGCGCTCTCTCTCTCTCTCTCTCTCTCTCTCTCTCTCTCTCTCTCTCACTTATACATACTTGCACATGTTTACTCAATATTGTTTCTCTAGTTCTAAGTTCTATGCTTTTCTAATTTTTCTCAGTCTCTTTTGCAGATAACTTTTTGATTTTGGGTTCGAAGTATTTCTTCTCGTGTTTATCTTAGGCGAAGTTTGCAGCTTATTCTAGGATCCCCTCAGAGGAGACTACATCTTTTGCTTTTGATACTGGATGAGACATGGTGCTATTCTTCTGGAACTGCTAGTCTTATTGTTGCAGCTGTTGTGCAGTTAAAATTCAAGCAGTCAAGAGTTTCACCAGGTAACTATCGTTGAATCACTTTTTTTACGTTAAGCTTGTTTTGGGGTTTACTATCTTGGTACTTTCTTTTTCTGGGAAGTGAGATTTATTAAACCAAAATGAATACATATTACATATATCGCGCATGGAAGTTTATTTAGTTGCTTAGTTCCTCCTGGCTGCCATCACCATCTATGCGCTATTATGGAAATGAAGCTCCTTATTTGTGTCCTCTGCTGTTTTGTAATGAAGTTCTTTTTGTTGCCCAAAGGAGAAAAGAGAACATTACCGTATTTGATGAGTAAGGTGATTGAAAACAACCTGAAATTCCGATGTCATAGCCAAAGATGGATCCACCAATGGCAGCAAAAATGCATGAAATGATAACATAAGAGGTTACCTTCCCATGGTATTGCTCTGCTCTCTCCTTAGACACACCAATTGGAGCTAAAGATCCTCCTGCCATCTTCTACTCCCTTCCTTCCTCACAAACTTTGCCAACTCGATCGAGAGAGAGAGAGTTCTGTAGGCTAATCTTTCCTCTATCCGGCTGTATATATCCAAAAGTTAGTTGACTTACATAGCACCTGTTAGACTTGTTCCACATTGCTATTCTAAGCCACCCAAGCTTGGTTAATAAATTCTAAAGGCTACTCCACCTATTGCCAATTGGTTTTAGGTTGGAACCCTCCAAGAAATCTAACATGGTATCAAAGCTAGGTCTTGGGTGGCCTCACCTCTCGTGGGAAAGTCTCTGTCATCTCTGTTGCCCGAGTCAGTCAGTCAGCTCCTGGTCAATCACCTCCACGTGCATCCGGGCTGCACGTGAGGGGGAGTGTTAGACTTGTTCCACATCGCTATTCTAAGCCACCCAAGCTTGGTTAATAAATTCTAGAGGCTACTCCACCTATTGCCAATTGGTTTTAGGTTGGAACCCTCCAAGAAATCTAACAGCACCCACCACCTTTCTCTTACAATCATATGAACTGAAGTGATTATCTTGGGAAATTTAACTAGAATTTAAAATGTTAGGTCAGTGGTAGCCCTGCTGTCCCTCTCTGGAGTTGTGGGCAGGTCAATTTAATTGATTTCTAGTTCTTCAGTAACGGTGGGTTTGATTTGTTTAATTGCACATGGGCAATTCTAGTACTTCTTTACTATTCGTGGGTTTGATTCGTTTAAGTGCACTTGGGCAAGTTGTTATAGGAAACAAGTGTTTGTCATTTCTTTACTATTGGGTTTGTATTGTAAACCAGTTTTGAATTTTCAAAGCAAGAACTTTATGTAAGATGTGAAGCTTCAAAAGGAGAATTGGGAAATCCATGATCAACTAACTTCCTTTCGTAGTACCCCTGGGGATAATCCAATAAACCCATTTCTAATAGTAAGTTCCTACATGATTTTGAATCGGGAAAGATTGAACACAATAATCAAAATAGAGAGTTGCCACATGGATAGTTTAATGTGCTCATCATTGTGACGGGGTGGGCCCCATAGCTCAGAGGATTAGAGCACATGGACTAGTAAGATATCACAACTAGTCATCGCTTCATTTGACAGAGTTTTCAATGATCGTCACACTGTCCTTTTTGTTGTTTCTTTTCCCCTCACATGTATTGCGTATTTGCGTGGCTTTGTTTTTTATTGCTTGATGTGTTTGCCTGTACCAAATGCACAAGCCTCTAACTTACTGTATGGTCTGAGAGATAATAAAAAACACAATTTTGATGTAAGGTTATGGGTTTAAGATTGGTCGCATTTTTGGTTATCAAATAAAGTTGGATCATTAGCAGTTATCGTGAAAAAATTAAGATTGGTTGCCATCTTGGACCCTCAGCTTCTCAATTAAATTTTTTTTGTGTAAATATTTGGGCTTCTAGTTGTAATTTGTATTATTTGAAGGAAGCTTTGATGAGCATTTTTTTTCCTCATCTGTACTGGTGAATGGTGATGATTGGAGACGGAGGCTACCACTTGGTTCCACAGTTGATTTACTTTTAAGTACAACTCTGATATGGTTTTCTGGTAGAAACAGCATTGTTTTTGCCATATCATCTAAACAAACCCAGAAGCAAGTCAAGTGGTGAGAAAACTCGTATCCGTTTTTTCTTTTTTCTTTCTTTCCATATCGAACTACTGCTCATTCTGTGGCCATGATGGTTACAAATAGCTTTGACAGTCCTCTCTGACCCCTCATTTTTGGCTGCGGTAGTAAGTGGCCATTTCATATTAAATTGCAATTGATCTTCATTGTGTTAATCAGTTCAGCTAAAATCCTGAGCATTACCAACGAAAGTGAAGCCCCTGAAAGAGAGACGTAAGGGGGAAAGCGGGACGGCATAACCAGTGAAATTTCTGCTGCTGTGTAGTCTTGGCGCTCGGTTTTTTCAAACTGCTATATGAAGCAATAATTGTGGAAAGTTTGCCACAACACCTGTTCTTTCAAGGGAACACTTGATGACTTGAAAGCTGTTTTCTGAGTAATCAGAAGATAATTTCCTTGTAGAATGATAAAAGAATGTAAATGTGGAAAAAGGGGGAGCTACTGGTTTGCAGTCTCAAAACTTCTGTTGTTATCATAATCTGAAAAAGAGACGGACAGAAACATTTATGAAAAACTTGTTTGGCGAACTGTTGCTACCTTTCATGACACAGTCTAGAAATTTATTTTACCGTCAAAACTTCTTTTTAGTAGAGTACCTAGTGCCTACTACCACTCATTTGGCCTGTGGTTGCCCATGTTCATAGATAATGCCTCATAAACGACAATTTTATTTTTCTTCAAGAGAGTACAGAAGAGAAGAGTCATCAATTATGTAGTCCACTACATTCTTCAAATATTGAGTTGAGGTAATCATATTGTGACTGGTAGCTCAGCCGATGTCCATGCCGTTAACCGTTTTTCCTTACTCCATTGAATAACTTTGTGTAACATTACTCTCGTCTGCATTTGGATATCCAGGAACTATTTTCTTCCAGAACCAATGCTTTCTCCAAACGAATATCATCTCTTCGATAGGGACTCCCTTGGTTTCAGGTAGGAAGACGTAGACAAAGATCGTCATCACTGTAATCCAACCAGCAAAGAAGAGGAAAATCCCGAACTTGAAAGCACAGAGGAGGGAAAGGAAGGACTGGCCTATTACGAAAGTGAAGAAAAGGTTCACAGCTACTGTGATACTCTGTCCAGCTGATCTGGTTTCTAGAGGGAATACCTCACTTGGCACTGTCCAGCCCAGCGGGCCCCATGACCATCCGAAACCTGCAACAAAGAGGCAGATTACCACCACCACTAGTGCCGAGAAGCTTTTCGAGAGCTCATTGTGAGTGTTGAACTTGACCCCTAAAATTATGGCAACTATCACCTGTTTCACATGCAAAGAGTAATCCGATAAGGTTAGGCTATCTTTTGTAAATATTTTTATGTTTGACAAAACAATATAGTTTTGAGGGTATGAACCATTGCAACAACTCATAGTTTTTCTTGTCAGCCGCTTGTTATTATGTCTTTGTTTGTAATTCTGTTATGATACAGGTTCTGTAAAGAGGCTAAACTGTTCATGATTTCAAATAATACATGGTGAATCTCAAAATGTTACTGAGAAACTTGTGTCCATGTTTCTGTTACTAGTAGAGCAGTTTTAAAGTGACTTGAGACTGTTAAAGTTAAACCTTTACCTGGCATATAATCATCTGTATTCCCCCGCCAATTAGTAAAGCCCTCCGACCCCACCTGTCTACAGTTACAATAGAGACTATCGTAGATGAACAGAGTACAGCTCCAGTCAAGGCAGAAGCGTAGAGTGAAGCATTTGCCCCAAACCCCATACTTTTAAATAAAACCGGCGCATAGAAGAGGATCGAATTGATTCCTGTGAGTATCTGGAATGTCGGCATGAAGATTGCCATGACTAATTGTGGCCTGTTCCTTTTTTCAAGGATGTTTCTAAAAGGATGCTCTATTGAGTTTGCTAACTCGCTGGCATCAATTATGTCTTGTAACTCTGCTTCGACGTTATCAGTCCCTCTTATCTTTTCTAGAATCTTTCTTCCCTCTTCTGTTTTTCCTCGTTCGACTAAGCTGTTAGGTGTCTCGGGAACAAATATTCCTCCCAATGTCATTAAAATAGCTGGTGCAGCAGCCAGGCCTAGGGAGAGCCTCCATCCCCATGGTTCGAGCTTTGATGTTCCGTAGTTGATCATGTTTGCTGAGAAGATACCCAGGGTTGTTGCCAACTGAAACATCATGTTCAGGCCTCCTCTGAGACGGAATGGTGCCATCTCTGACAAATACAGTGGAACCGCCTTCAAAAAATAGTCATAAGATTAAGTGCTGACTTTGTAGTTTGAGAAATCAAAATTGTTTTATCACATACATCTAATTTATCTGCACTCATCAGTTTTTGGAATTTTACGAAAGCGAGACATTATATACATGCTCTTGTTTTGGGCAAGGCTTCAATAAGTTGTTAGGAATATCATACAAGAGAAGTGCAAAGGAAAAGATGAGCAAGGCAAATACGGAAGCATTATTAGTTGTTTGGTTCGCGACAAAGTTTGTAGGAAATTTAGTTGTCAACTTTCTTGTGATGCATAATGGTTTTCTTTTTTTACAGGAACTGATTTGGGGGAGAATGTTTCCTTCAAGAACACAGTCATAGTTTTAACCCTTCAGACAACTGAGTACAATACAGAGGAGAAAAGAGTATTTATGTACTTATACGGCGGAAATAATTCCACATGTAACCGATGTTCACACCTGGTTTCCAAATCCTATGCCGACCCCAAGCATGATCCTGCCCAATATAAGCATTGCGAGGTTTGCGGCTGAAGCATTTAAAGTTGCTCCTATTATAAAGCTCATTCCACCACATAATATGCTTCCACGACGCCCGTATTTTCGGGTAATGGGGGATGCCACTAGAGATGCGACAAGACCGGCAAGATAGAGAGACGATGTGAATGCTGATAGGCCTTGGTTGTTGTACTTGCAGTAGTTGTTTTCATGAGCATTCTTTTCCTTCTCATAGACAGTTGGGAAGAACTTTTCAAGAAATCCACCCATTGATGTCACCCCTCCTGTTGACAAAAAAAATTACAGAAAGGGGTGGTAACGTTAGATGTCATTGAACACAATATTGATGCCTTTGATAAAACTCAATGGGGAAACGTGATTCATGTAGTCGACTTTAATTGATCGGGACTTAAGTCTAAGTTTGGTTTGGTTTGTAATATTTGGTGAGAGGTCTTGGTACTTTTGTTTATGGAGTTGAATTTCTAGTTACCACTAATTCGGTGGCTGCTAGCTCTCTCTCTCTCTCTCTCTCTCTCTCTCTCACACACACACACACACACGCACACACACATGCACATCTGAGCTCAATATTGCCATTGGATTGAGTTGAAACACTAGGTGAAGGGTTTCGCATTGGACTCTTAGCAAAGTAATACTTAAGAGGGTGTGCAGAATTTGATAAGTCGCGTCGATTCCTGCTACTGTTGAGATACCTGATACCTAAAGTTTCACTAATTAAATCAAAGTTCTTGGGTTTTCAGATTTTTTTTCTCCTCCCAAGATCGGTCTCTTCTTTTGTTTATGTCTGATAAAGTTTACAGCTTATTCTAGGATTCACTCAACAGAGAATACATCGATCTTGTCGTTGGGTGAGACAAGGAGCTAGAGGTTGACGCAAATCCAAACCATTGATTATCTCAGCAAGAGTAAAAAACTTAGACGTGAGAGGATTCAAACTCTTTATTTTGTTGATAAGTGATGTTTATTAAACCCGAAAGTGAAATACGAATATCATGGAAGGTTTATTATCTTAGTTGCTTAGTTCCTCCTATCATCTATGCACTATATATTATGAAAATGGAACTCCTTAATTCCTTATTTGTATTTTCTGTTGTTTTGCAATGAAGTTCTCTTTATAATTGCTAAGAGAGAGAGAGAGAGAGAGAGAGAGAGAGAAACATTTCTATATTTGACGAGTATGGTGATTTGAAATGAACCTGAAATTCCGATGTCATAGCCGAAGATGGATCCACCAGTGGCAGCAACAATGCAAGAAATGACCACGTAAGAGGTAACCTTCCCTTGGTATTGCTGAGCTCTCTCCTTGGACACACCAGCTGGAGCTAAAGATCCTCCTGCCATCTTCTTCTCCCTTCCCCACAAATTTTTTCAGAGAGAGAGAGAGAGAGAGAGAGAGAGAGAGAGAGGGGTTGTGTGTGTGTTTCTTGTAGTGGAGATTAATCTTCCCTCTATCTAGCTATATATTTATCTAAAATTATTAGTTAGTTGACTTAAAGAGCGCCCTCTCCACGTACGCGATACTGTATACGCTAAAAATTATCTGCACCGAAGAGATTATCTTAGGGAATTTTTACTGCTTTAATTTGAGATTTTGTAAGGTCAGTAGTGTTAGGCCAGCTCTCTCTCTCTCTCTCTCTCTCTCTCTCTCTCTCATTGGAGCCTGAAGTTGTTGGCCGGTCAACTTAACTTATTTTAACTTAGTTTTAGCGCGTTTACTAATGTTGAGGGTTTGCACATGATGGGCAAGTTGTTAATCATAGGAGAAAATACGGGGTGTTTGCCACTTTCTTTATCGTTGTTTGGCTTTTTTGTATTGTAAACTAGTGAGATGTTATTGCAACCAGTCGCCTTTGACAGTGAGTTTTCAATACTAAAATTTGTGGAGCTGTGATTTTTGTTGTTTTGCCCCACTTGGTATTACCACCCCAGTTCGTATTTCGCGGCTGAAACGAGAAAATATGTTATGGTTCAGAAAAAGTTTTTCCGAAAATGAAATGAATAGTTGAGATTCATTTTGATGTGTAGCACCCAATTATTCCAGTGAATTAGAACCATTCGTTGTACTTTCGGAGGGACGTAGAGTCCATGCAGTAAGGGTAACTCACTGCGCTTTGCAGCCCCACCAAAACGCCACCGTCTTGGATAAGCAAAACGGCAAAACACACTTGAACCTTCTTAACACACTTGAACCCCATTCTCTCCCTCTGTCTGTATTCTCTCTACACTCTCTCTCTCTCTCTCTCACACACGCACACACCTTTCTACCCACCTTGTTTTCTTCTCCATCGAAGAAATAAAATAAGTGAAGGTGTACTCAGTCCAACCTCGAAATTCTTCCCCTAATCTGTAATCAATTTTGTTTATCAAGCTAAAAATTTTATCTTGAAAACTTAATTTCTGAATCGGACTGGTATTGAAAAAAATAAAAAAAAAAATTACTTTGAAGACTTTAATTTTGAAATCAGACCGTACATATGAAAAAATGCTCCTAACTAAGAACTCCAAGAGAGAAGGAAACAAATCGCAATTTAGAAATTCTGGAAGAAGAGAGAGAACCAAGTAATCAACCCTATTTCCATGAAGTTTTGTACTCTCAATTTGATTTAGATTTATAAGTTCAGGAACCTGAATACAAGACAAAAGGTTCTTCTTTGGTATATTTAATCGATCCAGAATAAATCTCTACTCAAATTGTTCTAGTCCCTATTTTAGTATGATTTCTTCTCGTGGAGGGAAAGAAAGTTGCAGCAGAAAAAGAAAGATAAAAAGAAAGAAGAGGAGGATGGGGTCTTGAGAGAGAGAGAAAGACGAAAGTTGCATTATTAATGGATAGATAAGAAAATTAAGGCGGGTAGAAAGGTCACACAGAGAGAATGCAGACAGGGTTGGGCTGCAAGGTGCAGTGAGTTACGGGTAACTCACTGCAGCGATCCCGAGTCTCTGTCTGGAAAACTTTTTTGTGGATCCTAATATTGCTCCAGCTGAAATCATCCCAGGGACCCAGAATGTGATGTGACGACCTCGGTGGGCCCCGCCCTTTTCCACCGAAGTAGAAAGACAATTTTGGTGTAAAGCTTCTAGATTTGTGAACCAGAAATTCAATGTGCACAGCATGCTGTGCACATAGCACGTCTCTTTGTGAACTCCTTTGGTGTCAGACTATCTGTAGCATTTGCTCTGATTTTAAGGGGGATTTCGCTATTAAACAGTGGATTTATGGTCTTGATGATTAGTTGAGATAGGAGTGAGCTGGTTCGAACACGTGGTTATAAGGAAAAAAAAGGGTTTTGGGTTTGTTGGGGTTGGTCCCCTTTTTGTTATTAAATAACGTTTGATCATTAGCAGTTGCTTAGAACTCCCTCCGTTTAAATGGGAGTTCCTCTTTGAAATTTTAACTTTTTTAGAGGATGTATAATTATTACATCTACTTTTCACTATTATCCCCATATTTTACCTATTTTGTACCATTTGTATTCAACTAAGAGACACTTTTAGAATTTTATCAAATTTTCACTTCTATTTTTAAAAAGGAACAATTATTTTGGAACAACCCAAAATGGAACAAGAGACTCTCCAGAGAGAGTAAAAGTTAAGAATGTTATTGAGAATCTGAGATTGATACCTAGTACTGTTACAGATTTTGAAGTTCTAGGTATTCTTAGCAATTGAAAATAGTCTAAACTATGATTCTAGAAAGGTTGGGTTCGGGGTGTTTTGCAAGTCAGATTTTAGATTCTAAAGTATGCTAAGATGCTTTTCTGATTTTTTTTATACTGTAGTAATCGGTAAAAGTTTTTATTACAGTTTAATTTTTTTTTTTTGGAACAAAATTACAATTTAATCATAATTTCACAATTAAGATAAATAAATTTAATTGCTTCTACCAAAATTTGGAATTTATAATCTAAAGCTACTATAATTTTATATATATTCCCACGGCAATCGCAAAAACCATCACTCTCTAGATCTCACAACAATAAGTCTAATAATTAGAGAGAAGCTAGCTGTGTTCATTTGTTCATATATATATATATATACACACACAAAACTTCTTGCAGGGGATCCCCTACTTAAAGAAAAGTAAGAAACAAACTAATCACAAAGAGAGAAGAGGGAGAGAGAGGAAAAACTGATTCTGTTTTCTTTGCTTGAAAGACGAATGTAAATGTACAACACTGGTCTTATATGAAATGTCAGCTCAGAGGTCAAACCGAGTGTCGTGTATCTTAACATTTTTATTTGGTTTACATTAAGAGTGAGAAAGTTACCTGTAGCCGAAAAGAGATCCACTGGCCGGTACCGGTGGGCGAAAAGAGATCCACCGGCTGGTACCGGCAACAACACAGGCAATCAACAAGAAAGGGGTACTCTACCTGCCGAGCAAAAAAAAAAAAGGGGTGACTCTACCTTGGTAGTACTGTTCAGCCCTCTCTCCTTGGTCCTCACACAATCTCTCTCTCTCTCTCTCTAAAGGCCTTTGTTCGCCCGGGAGTATATATATACATGCATGCATACATGTTCAATTCAGAATTTCAATCTGCAAGTTTTGCATAATAAGATTGCCAGGATTACATTAACCAGAGAAAAAATTGCTAAGAATAAAGTTCCATCCTTTTTCCGCTAGTCAATCGATCATACCCATAATCTTGAAGTAGCTAACTATTCAATGATCTTGAGATTGATATCGCCAAGTGATGCCCGATATTGCACTCTCCCCATGCGTTCATGCGAAGTCTATACACTTAGTTCTAAACCTCATATAAATGCATGGCGGTGAAAAGAATTGAAACACACTGCCACTATACCTTAGAAACATCTAATTTTTAAGTAATCTTTGCGTGCCTAGAGTAAGAAAGCTGCAGTGGCGAGCTCCTCCGTCGAGACTTGGAAAGACCATTATGCCCTTATATACTTATTTAATTCGAGAGGGAGTGTGAACCCTGCATCGACTAGTTTTTAAGTTTTTTTTTAATATTAAAAAGATAATATTATTTGATCTCTAAGAGTATCTCCAACCCTAGACTTCAAATTGGGGATGCCAATTTTTTTTTAAGGCTGATGTAACATTTTGGTATCTCCAATTTGATATCAAAACCTCATCTCCAACCCTTACCTCAAATTTTATTTATTTGATATCAAATTATCCCTCTTCAACCTTTATGTCAAAATACAAATGATCATTTTTTAAAATTTGGCATAGAGGAAGGTGATTGTCAAAATTGGCATGAGAAGGCTTGCCTTCAAATCCACATGTATTTGGCATCAAAGAAGGCTGTTCTGTTGGATTGAATTTTGGAGTCAATTTTTACCGTTAAATGTCCAAGTAGGAATTAACATCTCCAATTGAAGATGCTCTAAGACCACAAATTGTATTTTTGAATTTAACGAGGACATGACCAATGAAAAAGCAAGGTGACTAGAAATGAGATTCACTACTTTCATATTAATTATGGGAAGGGCGTGTTTGGCCACTTCTTTATCGTTGTTGGCTTTTTTTGTATTGTAAACTAGTGAGATATTGCATCTAGTCGCCCTTCATTTGAAAGTGAGTTTCCAATACTCCTTTTTTTTTTTTTTTTTTTTCTTTTCCTCGAGCTGTCCTTTTTGTTTGTTTTGCCCCACTTGACTTGACTTGGTATTTCGCGGCTGATGCGTTTGTCTCTGTGCTCCAAACGCACGAGTCTCTGGTCTCTAATAAACAGCAGAAACGATACGTTGAGGAAAAGTTTTCCTGAAAATGAAATTAATGATTGAGATGCACTTAATGCGTAAGACTCAAACATTCAAGTGAATCGGAACCATTCGTTGCACTTTGGGAAAACTTTTTCTGGATCCTAACATTGTTCTAGCAAAAATCCTATGGATCCAGAATTGAAACCTAGATATAGTCTCAGAATGTGACGTGAAGAGCTCGGTGGGTGCCCTTATCCACCCCAAATAAGAAGACAATTTCGGTGTAAAGGTTCTAGATTTGTCTTACTTTTTTGGGATCAGTCTATATGTAGCATTTGCTACAACTTTAAGAGGGGTCCCGCCATTGGACGGTGGATTTATGGCCCTCATGATTATATCTATTCTCACAACTAGAGGTCTAATAATAATTTGAGAGAAGCTAGCTGTGTTCTTCTGTTCATCAGAAGAACAGAAGTTATGCCTAAGTTATGCCTTGCGATGATTCTGTTATGCTTGTAATGGGTTTTGGTTATACTCATAATGATTTTGTTATGCCAAAAGTTACGGTGTCCCCAAAATGACCGGGGACACCGTAGCATTTTTCCCGTATATGTATATTAACCCATATGCTCTTTTTTTTTTTAAATCTCCATCATATAGTTATAGTATTGTTTTCATTTTCTTTGTGCTTGTTTTCGTGTTTTGACTTCTGACTAACAACTGGAAAGTTTTAAATATACACATAATTATTCCATTTCAATAGAAAAATAAATTAAAGAGTAAACCGAGAAGTAAGATACTGTTAGAATAAAGTTTCATCCTTTTTCCGCGAGTAAATCGATCATACCCATAATCTTGAAGTAGCTAACTATTCAATGATCTTGAGATTGATATCGCCAAGTGATGCCCGATATTGCACTCTCACTATGCGCTCATGCAAAGTCTATACACTTAGTTATGAATCCCATATAAATACATGGTGGTGAAAAGAATTGAAACACACCACCACTATACCTTAGAAACATCTAATAATTAATTTTAAGTAATCTTTGCGTGCCTAGACTTGGAAAGACCATTATGCCCTTATATACTTATTTAATTCGAGAGGGTGTGTGAAGCCTGCATCAACTAGTTTATAAGTATTTTTTTTTTATTAAAAAGACCATTATGTTTTTTTCCTCATTAAGTAATTTTGGATTTTATCATCCGGCCAGTTAGTATAACAATAGCGGGATCCACCACATTGAGTTAGCATTTAGTAAATATTTAAGCTTTGTAAGAACCACAATATTAAACTTGAGATGCAATTAATCTTATATTTAGTATTATAATATTAGAGCACGCAGTTTTATTTGATGGCTAACATAGAGTAACCGATGAATGACTCAGTCGATAATGATAAGAGATTGAAGACAGTAAAAATATATGAGTATATATTGCATTGTTTGTGCGCCCAACGTTAAAATATAGAAGTAGATAAAAAATCACCTAAAAGTTCTTAAGACCGTCGAAGTGGCTGGCCATGCAAGACATTAATTTTAAATTTCTCTTTCAAAAATAGCATTATGCCGTTTCTCTCCTCACCACTCAGCGTCGATTTATTCTTAATCTTAATCTTATTTTACGTAAGCATACCAATAACAGAATTCATCGTATTTAGTTAGCAAGTAAATATTTAAATTTTGTGACAACCCACGACATTAAACGTGAAATACAATATCACATTTTGTCACACAATTTAATTCGCTGATTAATAAAATAACTGATGATGAAACGAATGATGAAGGAGATCGAACTTGCATGTGATTGAATATTCAATAATATGAGCCTTGTCCGTAGAACCCAATGCTGAAACATAATGTAAATATAAGTTTTTCAGGTGACTGACGTGGACTATGTGACACCCATATCATTAAACTTGCAATACGGTGTTACATTATGGATAACAATTAATATCGGATCCCCACAATTTGATTGAAAATACTATAGTATGAGTTCCGTATGTGTAACTCAACGTTAAAGTACAGATGTAAATAAATTGATAAATTGAGAGATGCAATCCATCAAGTCTTAGCCAATGAGAGATAATTAAATTGATCTCATTTCTTTTGAGTTCCAAGGAATTTTATATTTAAGCACTTAATATTTACTATTTGACCTAGAATTAATAAAAGGACTCCTAATTTGTTTTATACTGTTACTAGTGCATGGTTGCCCGTGCCTACGGTAAATTGGTAATTTTAGCAATTCCGTTAACGGCTCACTAACGGCAGGGGGTTAAGTGTCACGTGAAAAAAGATGAAGGGGGTTAAGTGTCCGAGTTAAACGATGAAGGGGCAACTCGTTACCGAGGTATAGTTGAAGGGGGCTTACTGTAATTTCCCCTTGAGTTATTATGTTTTGAATTTGGTTATTGATAAAAATTGTTAAGTTTGGTTATGAAATAAGTGAAATTTGATTATTTGCTAAAAAACTTGTAACTTTACTTATTACAATGTGGGGGTGTTTTTTTAGTATTATTATTAAATTTACTTATCCACCCACATTTGCTTAATACAATGGGGATGCTGTAATGGAGTAGTTTTCTAGCTAATAGAATGTACGAGTATATGAGCATCTAAGTTTGTGATGGCAACGGGGTGGATCGGAGGCAGATATTAACATTCGAATCCGAACCCTCCACCCGTCCCTCGAATCCGCTCCGATCCCCGATCGGATATATTTTCGGTCCTCCATCCCCGCTCAGAACGGAGATCGGAGATTTGGATGTCCGAATGTTAAAAAAAAAAAGAGAGATTCACGCTCCAAAATCTCATTTTCCCTCACTTCCACAGCAGCCGAACAAAATTGCTGTAATTAATGAAACATTTGTAAATCTGTCTCCTTTCATTAAGGGCTGGAGATGTTCTTTTTCAGAGCAGAGGAACAAAATCCCATGAACAAATTGTGAGAGAGAGAGAGAGAGAGAGAAATGGGGACCCCATGAAAGAGGAGGTCGAGAACAGGGGAGTCGTAGATGGACTTGATCTCTTGTCTCGTCCAGTCGTTTCTAGGTCCTTCTCTGATGGGGGTACCCTAACACCCCAATACTGTTCCAGATCAAATATCGGTCCTTACCGCTTGGTACCGGCTGTTTCGAAAAATACTGGCTGAGACAAGGTTACTGGAAGTTCCGTTGCAGAACAGAATTTTTTTTTCTAGGTTACTGGAAGTTCCGTTGCAGAACAGAAATTTTTTTTCTGTCCGGAAAAATATCGGCCGAGACAAGTTTCTTTCAGAATTTTAGCAAATTGCCTTCGCGCGAATAACCCGTGATACACACCCAATAAATTGATTTCCGAATCAATTTTTTCAAATTGCCTTCAGCCACGGCCCATTTTCCTGAGTGCGCGAGACCTCTTATTGGGTCTTCATTCACAAGCCTACTAATGTGCAAAATCATTTAAGATGGAAAAAAGTTTCGTAACGAGGCAATGTGGGACAAGAGGCAAATACATAGATATTTTTATGATGAATTGCATGGTATGAGGGATTATTTTGGCGGTGTGGGAAAGTGAAGGTTTTTTTAGCTTGTGCGATAGAGGCATGGGCTCTATGGATAGCTTGCAATTCAGTAATGGAAGCAGATTATGCTCAGGTGATTTTCGAGTCTGATAGTCAAGTGGTGATCCAGAGTGTTCAAGGAAGAATTAACTGTCCGTGGGAGATCCATACTGTGGTGGAAGATATCAACTTGGGCTAAAGGAAAAAATTGGTCCTTCATCTGGGCTGGTAGATTGAAGAACAAGGCTGCTCATTGGTTGGCTTCTTATAGTATTAATAGTTGTTCTTCTGTTCAGTTGGATTGTATTCCGCCCGAATTTGATTCTATTTTGCGTAAAGATTGTAACTCCTGATTTGGTTGCCTTTTAATCAATGTGACATGTTAAAAAAAAAAAAAAGGGGGATTTTTTTGGTACCCTGGCTGATACGATATTCATAACATTGATTGTGAAAATGAAATGAAATAGACAACCCTAATGAAAGGCCAAAATGAAGGATATATGTATATATGTATGTATGTCTGACTATTCAGGGATTCGGGGTGGATCGGGTGCAGATTCGGGGCAATTCGGATCGGAGGCAGACTCTCGGGGATCGGGACGGATACAAATTTTAAAAAATAAATAAATCGGGGATCAGAGTCTGCCTCCTAATCCGATCCGATCCCCAATTTATTTATTTATTTTTAAATCTGTATCCGCCCAGATCTCCGAAAAAACGTCCGAATGTCCGATCTGTTCGGTGCGGCTAACAAATCGGATATGAACGGATCGGCGGAGATGGCCATCCCTAGATGACTAGATCATCTAAGGTGGGCAGCAAATTTTTATACCAAATTTAATTTTTCTGACATACGTGATGACAAATTGAAGAGTCAGATGTAGCAAACGCAATATAATAGACTCTTCGAACTTAAAGGTTTTTTTTTAATTACTATTTGACTTTGAGGGTCCTATTTGGCCCAAAAACAAAAAAGAAGAAGATAAATTCACCAATCATATAAATACTAGAGTATGTTTGATAATGTGTAATTTGAAGAGTCGTTTCTCATTCGATCTTTAAATTCATGAGAAAGCTTATACTAAAATTAATGGTGCAGCAAATTTACTACGTACTTTTTTTGGAATACCTTTTTGTGACATAAATCTTCAAATGAAATTTGATTGTAGGAGTATTTTGCTACCGCCCTTGAAGATGCTTAAACGGAGTATTACCACGTGGCGATAGAAAAAAAGAACTCAAATCGAGTTCATCTACCACGTGAATAATTATGCTACTCACACACAGTTTGCGCAAATACTTAATTTACAAACTCATAAGAGTATGAGGAGCGTCCGTGTGTAAAAGATGTGCGGGTATTTTTTTTTTCCTCCACACGAATCTGGCATGGATCGGAGTTGGAGAAGGTGAAGTTGACGTACAAGATATTATTATTCTCTTGCCATCAACATAGAAACAAATTAGGAATTCTGTTTCCATCAACTTAGGGAAACAAATTAGGAATGGGACTGGAAAAGCATGTACAGCCAATTAGCCGTATGGTGTGGGTGCCATCACATAAATGGGTGAGAGCAACTAATGCACGTAACGACACGGCACCCCTCGTAACTCCAGGAAGATCCATTTTTCTCTATTCAAATTGAGCAACTAATGTTCTGTTTGAGTTTTGAATGAGGTTTTTGAGAGTAATGAGTAAAAAAGGCGAATAGAGAAAATTTAATGAGGGTCATAGGCAAGGGTTTTCAGACCCAAAACAAACCGGATGGAGACTATGAGTTTGCGGAAAAACCTGAGTCGGGTTTTGGTTCGATTCGGTACTAGTTACAATTTCAGGTATCTGTTGGCTTTTGTCAACTAGAAAAAAAGAAAAAAAAAAAGGCTTATTCGAGAGCAATTCTTCTACAACCGCAAACATTTGCATAAATATTTTTACAAACACATTCACATTAGGGACCTATAAACACTACGCCTCCAATGTGTGTTGGACTCAAAAATAAATGCGAGTATGTGTAAAGTGTTTTTGTGAATGTGTTTGCCTGTTTGGTTATAGAATTTTCCTATTCGAGAGACGGGCTTAAATCCGCCTTTTCAGTCCAACCAAAGCAGAAGCAATTTAATCCAGTGTTTTTCAGTTTGGGTTTGTTTTCTTGAGAGAAACTTATTCACGGCTCCTTTATAGCAGCAACCAAATGCGACCGTCCAAAGTATTCTGGACGGTCCGGATTTTAATGAAACTTCTCTGAGGAAAAGTTTAACTCTTTCCCGGAAAAAAATTCATTAACATCCGGACCGTCCAAAGCACTTTTGGACGGTCACGATTGGCTCTGTAAACAACTACTCACGGCTTGGCAGTTAAAAAGATTTTCTGTTGTTTTCTTTCTCTCCTTCATTTTCTTTCCCTTCTCCTGAATCTCTGCAAAACCTAAGACCAAAACAGCATATTAGCGAATCACATGTCCGATGAGTATGTAACAACAATAGACATGAAATAATCATTGACAGTTGCGTCTCTCTCTCTCTCTCTCTCTCTCTCTCTCTCTCATTCATTACCACCTTCCAAGATAAACTACCACAAACCCAGAAATTGATGTGCTGGACATATACTTGTTGCATCGGTACAGTTTCTTCTGGGCCATAATAATCATGAATCAACTTTCTGCCTGAGAAGGCCATATCTACCAGCCCATATCTTTCAGCTATTACAGCCCGTCTAAGCAAAATTATTCAAACTGTCTATTAGTTGTCGTTTTTTTAGATTCTTATTATTAGGTTCCCGTAAAATCTGTGAGTTAATTAATTCATCTTAAATATCGAAATCCAAAATTTAAAAATTTATGACCACAAGTAAAACCAAAAGTTCACTACGAAAGGAAAATATTCGAAAATACTGTTCACTGCCTTTTTCTTGTATTTTCATTGGAAGAGATGATTTCTCTCTAAAATTTTGTCAAAAAGCTAAAAATAATTCGCTAAACACCAAGAATATGAAAATAAGTAATTAGTCTAAATATTCTACCCACTCTTGGTATTGCTAGTTTCCCAGTGCGAAACACGCTTTCAAAGGGTTAAATTATTGTTCCTTCTTTTAGTAGTTGGGAGAAAACCATTTTCTTCCTTTTTCACCAGTGAAAAAGAAAAATATCCTCTGGTCAACCCCAAGGTGGTTGTCGCAGTGGTTAATCGACTTGCCTAGGCGGGGCTTACCACCCCAAGGTCACAGGGTCAATTTCCCTCAACAATATTGATTTGTCCTTGGGGCCCCCTCACCTCATGCAAACGCATGGAAAAGGGCTGTGGGAGAAATTGGAGAGATTAGTCCGGTTCATCGGGACACTCTTCATTGCTGAAAGAAATTATCCTCTTGCATACACTGAGGTTATGTGAAATACTATCGTTTTTTCTTCCTAAAACAATGTCCTCATTATCAGAGGAATGTATTACACACTAATCATTGACTTGCTTCCATGGCATGACTAGCATTCTTATGAACATACATATTGGATTTCTACCTCTTCAAAAAAAAACATATTGGATTTCTAATGTACAACGGAAAAAGAATCGATGAAATATGCAAGTAAAATCAAAATAAATACCTTTATGTAGAAAATACGCCGGTCAAGAAGCCCCTAGAAGAAATCAAGCAGATCAATCAACAATGGATGATATGCAACTGTAAACCGATGCAGTGAGGATAGAGGAATTCTTACCAAAATCCAGAGGCCTTTTTATCTTGATTTCTGCAAGTATTGACAAAAGAAATGGTCTAATTAGGACCGTGGCTTGGCTTGAGAAGTGAAGGAAGAGAATAATAGTAATATATCATTTCTAATTAACTGATAAAGTTGCTACCTTGGTTTTCCATCAAAAGTGTCATTGATTTCGTCCACGTTAGGCCTTTTAGGAAATGTGGTCAATATATTGTACTTCTCCTTCCCGAACGACGGGTCATCCACCCTCTTGTACAATTCATACCCGTATGGATATGACATCCTGAAGTTGAGATCACTACAATAGTAAACCTTGTCCAGGGGAATATTTAGCACTTTTTTTGCAGCTCAGTAAGAGAGCTGCTTAGCAGCGATTCATCAGCCAAGAAAATCACGGGGGGGGGGGGGGGAAAATTGAGATTGCTTTGCATAGTTAGGTAATTAGATTTTATGCTTTTCAACCAAAGTGTGCCATGCTATGAAAGGTGCATTCCAAAACATCATTCCTCAGGCCATTAGAGTCTTTTAGTAACACTGATTCAAACTGTGCAAGGAGAAAGGAAAGAGATATAGAGCCAGAATTTGTCCTCATTTCCATTGAATATTAGCAAAAAGTAACAGATCGAACTTGTGAATCATTCACCTGAGAGCACCCATAATTGGATATTGAGTTCCTGCATAATAGAGAAGCCGGAAGTGATAGCAATTTTCAAATGATGCTGCGTACTCCAATCTCTTATCTCGACCCATTGTCTGGAGGACAAATGTTTCAATCAGTACCACACGAAATCAATCAATGCGTGATACTATGGGCTCACTGGCTTTATACTTACTTGCATGATACCACTTGAAGCAGGTAAATCCTGATAGTAAGGAAGTTCAAACAGTATTAGCAGAACAAGTAAACAAGTATTTGCATGATACGTTTGAAAGCTATGTTTGTAGCAAAACTTGGATTAGCTGTGCAAAAGGATTAAAAATATCTACCCATTAAACTTCTATATAAGATCAAACGATTTTCAACATAAAGGTATGTTTGAAAGGTATACGTTATTTTAGTTGACCAAGTAAACCAAATAAACAACCCTTAAATCTTTAAGACCATTCTAGATAGTCATATTGATCTATGTTAACCAGAAGAATTTATATTGCTTTACATTCTCATTGCCTTCTTTCTTAAGGAAGAGTGAAACTGAAGACAGTCCTTCGAAGGGACATTACTGTTCACTTAGAGAAATTCTGTGTCCCAGTTTCAAACTAAGAAGTTTCTTCTTGATCAAAAAAGCAAGGACTGGAAATGAGAAAGGAATCAACTTGTGGAGAATTCTATCTGCAAGTTATTATTCCCATGGTCAACACAGTAAAGAATTCGGACCCTGAAGAGACAGTTTACATGATTGATGGCACGGTACAAGTATAGTTTGTGTTCATTGACAAAGAGAAAGAAACAATAATGTTGTATACATGGCAATGCTTTATGGACAAAATTGATAAATATTTGGGCATGCAAATTTTAGAGAAGTGGCCGAGCTTGAGATCATAAAAGAACAAAACCTTGAGCCTAGGATTGATAAGAATTACTGGACGGCTACCAGCAGCATCAGTCATAGCTCTTAGATCCTATGTTATGCAACAACAGCTTGTAAGGGATAAAAATTGAAACATGTCAAGTACAGGTGTCTTAAGAAGCATAGAGGAAAATTCTCTCAAGTCCTTACATCGATAATGCAATTTCCCACGGCATTTTGGGGGGCCACTAAAATAAACATATCATCTTCTTCACTGACCTCTTTTCCACCTATAGAATACAACAACATATGGAGATATGGGTATCAGGACAATGAGCACCAAACCAAGTTTCATGAGAAAAAGGAAGTTGGACTCTAATTTCTCCTAATTTTTAGAACATAAGGATCAAAGTTTTTAATGAATAAATTGTCACAATATTGGAGTTGGTATGTTAAGTATGAATTATATACATCCCAGCAGAGCTTTTAAACCTGCATGCAACAAAACTCTAAAACACAGTATCGTACAATTTGAATCACAACACACAACCACATGTTTACATAAAAGGGCAAATCCAGTGCATGAGGCTCCCGCCATTGCGGGGTCTGGGGAAGGATTGATGCATGCAGCCTTACCCCTGCAAGCAGAGAGGCTGTTTTTCGACTCAAACCCGTGACCTCCAGGTCACAATGGAGCAACTTTACTGTTGTTTACATATGGAGTTAATATACTAAGGAGAGAATATAATTTAGGAAATCAGAAGGCGAGGGAACATGTGCATACTGATGCTCTGGACTGTCAATGAAGGAAGCATGGTAATGTGCACAGAAATTAAATTGGGTCTCTAGACCTGTCCTCTCTGATGCTATTTGGCTTTGATTAGTGGGCATAGTTCCGCAAAAAAATAGGTATGGGGGGGGGGGGGGGGTCACTGTTTTAGTGGTATTCTGAGAACAGCCACTTTGTGCATATTGCCAAAGGTTAGTTCTGTCTCCAATCCTCCCCTGCCCATATCCCCAATGATTGGGGACAACATGGGTTCTGTCTATCTGTCAGTTAGAAGGTGAGGGAATCCAAACAATTTAACATGAAAAGTTACAGGAAAAAAATGTATGGTACTGTCAAAGCAACTGCTACCATGATTTGTTGGAAACATTACTTGAAAAGTAGTTCGCCAAAAAAAAACTTCTAAAGTAATTATACTTTTCAAGTTGGGCTTGAACATATCAAATGATTTTTCTTTGAATCAAGATAGAGCTAATGAAATGATGTAAGTAATCCAACTGTGCAAGAAATTATGAAAAGCAATACCTATAGAACCTATGTTAATAAAGGTTCCCATAGCACCATAATCACCCCAGTCCATGTACTCCAATATCTTTCTACTTCCAGCAAGCTGTAATGGCATCCCTGCAAGTGCGCCCTCTCCCATTGACCCTTGCACACAAACCTTTAAAACCAAATATCTAAAACTCAGCATATCCTTTTCTGGAACCAACTTATAATTGTAAAATGTGTCTGTAAAATGAGTACAAGACCATCACTGAAGCAATCCAGACAAATTTACCTTAATGCGCTTTCCATCATCGGCAAAATTTAAAGCTAGAACTCGAACAAGTTCCATTAAAGTACCTATCCGATAAACATCCTGTGCATCATAAGATACGGTCAACTCCAAACAACTGCAGGCAAGTCAGAAGAAAGAACGTCTCTCACCATTTCTGGGTTAAGCTCTGGGATACTTATCTCCACCTGTCAATTTTGAAAAGCAATATTATCAATTAAAACATAGTCGATTCATGGTGACATGATATCAAATTACAAAACAATAACACAAAACTATCTTCTCTACTTTTAGTTCGCATGAATGATTTTCTGATACTTTTCATAAAGAAAAAGACCTTAATTTACCAGGAAATCCCCCCTTCAATTGAGTGTTCTCAGCAGTTGAGAACTTGAGATCGAAAAAGCTACTGGTTGCGTGAAAGGTGATACTATTGTAATGTCTCAATCAACTAACTGGGTCTCCAATTCTAAGGTGGTTCGGGTGGTTTAACAAATATTTACCTTCAATCGAGTTTTTCCGTCTTCTATGGCTCTCTTTGTACCTTGGAGCACGTCATCATAGAAATATTTCCTGATATCTCTGGAATGAGGAATATTATTCAATCTAGTAGGAATCCCTCTCCAAATTTCCTGTAAAAGGCTAAAGCAAAATAAGAGGAGAGACTTGGCAAAATAAACTAGCCTCCTAGTAACAATTGTATCTTCTGATACTGCCATGGGAACGCAAAAGGGATATTTTGGAGATATTAACAATTATGAGTATAGAAAATTACCTGACTTGAAGATGCCTGGCTCTTGCTTTGAAGAGTTGATTTTACTGGTACATAGAAAAAACTGGTGAAATTTAGCTAATCACAGATGTCAAATTACTCACGATTGGATAATGGAAACTCTCTGTTTTTAGTCAGGCCAAAATTCTTCATTTTTAAGGATCATCCTCCGTCACGAGGAAATGGTATGGCATGGATTAAAGACATGTACTCATTCCACTATGCTCGTAGATAATTGTTGCAGACAATATTTAAACATCTGAACAAAGAAAGCTGCCATGAAATCGCGCATAAGACACTTCAAATTCTAAACCAACATACCTGGTTTTGTTGTTTTTACTTTTTCCTTCTGCACTTGAGACAACAAAGAGTCTACATCTTTGAAAATTACTTCTTTAGGACGATTTCCATCAATCTGTGCATTAGAATAAAATGAAACAACTAAATGTGTTACTGACACATTTCACTTCATGATGAAAACGAAAATGGAAAATGCAGTTATTGGCACGACTAGAATATGGAAACACCTTAGTCAATATATCCATATAGGTTGATAAGATTGCTTCAGCATTTTGTTTATATATTTGCAGTCGTGATTTGACCTGTAAACCACAATGGACATATATTTTGGAAGCCAAAAGGAGTCAGACAATAGATATAAAAACAAAAATAGATTCTGAATTCAAAATTATCCTTTAAATTAATATATCTCCCGGTCACCAGGGTGATGTAAATTATGTAATGCTAAGCCACATGGGTTGCACAGAATGCTTCCCAGACTAAATATTAGAAGTAACAAATAAGAAGACCAATGTTTTACATTTTGTAGCAAAAGCCCCCCTGTTATCTCTATACTTTGATTGTAGCCACTAAGAGGAAACTAATATTCGCATATATTCAACATTGCCCAAGTTTCCAAAGCAACCTTAAATTAACAAGGATGTTCAAGGAGGAGAAGGGCAAAAATCAACCTATGCAGACCATGCATTTCACAACACTCTGTCCCACATGATTTATATCACCTCTTTATCCCCCTCATGCCCTGATCGTGAATCAACTTGTTTTGTTCTTCTGTGCAATGATGCGGCTACTTGTGTACAATGTACATGGCCTAACCATCTCAGATGAGATACTCTTATGTTTTCTTAAACTAGTAACAATTGTCCTTACCCAAAACGTGTTCGTTTCACTGTTCAACTCTGAAAACTATTAATGCTCACATTAAGAATTCAGTGGACTTGGGGTGATGTTGAAGCCATGAAGGGCTGGACTTGATCTGAAGTTCGGATTATTTAGTAAGAAGAATTCTTCTAACCGTTCTGTTCAAATATATTGAAGCAGAGATTAGAATTCCTCTCACCGAGTGAAAGTACCATGTGGATGCTCCTACCTGTTTGCGGTTTTCGTGACAAACCTATCACCTTTGATAGATCTTCTATCCCTCAATATGAAAATGAAAAAATGGTTTGTTTGCTGCAAAGGTTAGCTTGCTAAATACTAGAAGATCCCATCAGCGTTGCCGGTGATATCAACATATCCAATTGAAGCATTGACCAGTGCGTGACATAATTGGAAGCAATTTTCTATTTTATCAATGTTCGTAAACATACCTTTTGCTCAGTGTCGTCAGGACGAGTTATAAGCCTTGCTTTAATCTCGTCTGTCTCTGGAGGGAAATTTTTTATATGGTAAATTTTCCCTGTTACAGGGTCCAGCCTTCTACCAACGCATCTATCAATTAGAATTTCGTCAGGAACCTTCACACAAAGAGATAAGATTCCTGTAAAAGCTCCATTTCAAGAAAGTGTTTAATATGGGGTAAACTGTATCCACTATCCAGTATCACAGGTTTTAAAAGTTTCAATCAACTTTCAAAGGATTCAAGGAAAGCAGCATTAGTAGAGATGACAGAATGGCTTAGTAACATACATCTAGTACAATGTAGATATCAGGTCTAATATTCAGTTTCTCCAGACTCTGTGCTTGAGCAAAGCTTCGTGGGTACCCATCAAGAAGCCACCCTTTCTCTTTTGCATCTTGTTGTGATAATCGTGCTGTCACCATCTATAAAACAAAGTGTCACGTACTGTATCATATGAAGGGAGATGGCGTAAAAAAAACCTCGGTGATCATGTCATACAGCTGTCACAACTTCATCTGGAACCAAGCGACCCGTGTTCATGTACTCTTTTGCTTTATTTCCAATTTCTGTTCCAGCTGATACTTCAGCCCTTAGAAGATCTCCAGTTGATATATGCACTAAACCAAACTGAAGAACCAAGAGAGAAGAGTAAAGGTGGCAGACACAGAATATAGAGGCAGTTTAGTACAATGGACGCAAAGCTACTTGCAAGTTACAATAAGGTCAGCAGCCCCTTGTATAGCTTAAAAACAGTCCCTTGTATAGCTTAAAAACAGTTTCCCGATTGATAAACTGGGGCACTAGAATAAGCACCAAGACCAAGAAACAACTTAACTTCAGAGAGAGTCGGCTCACCGGTTGTCGGTATTCCGCCTCTCCAATACAAACTTCACTCAATCTCAGTTCAAGAGAACCAGCATTAGAACGATTTGAAAATCAATCTTATATCCCTTGAACAATCGTGATCCAGTGATCTGTTTTTAGAAATGTAAGCTCCACAGGGCCATTTTGTCGAACAATGAGAATACATTCTAATAACCTTAATACTGCTAAGAGGTCAATCAAGTTTCCACCCAGTGTTGCCCATACAAATACTTTTTTGTTAGCCACTTAATCCATTTATCTCGGGCTTGAGGATGTGTTCGAAAATCACCAAAACACTCATGAAGTCATGGTTAGAAGCTGATAGTATGACTCTTGCTTTTATGGCTCTAATACATGAAAGATATAAAATTCACGAGTTTATCAATGTTGGCCAATTAAGCTTATTGAGAAGTTTGAATCGAGTAACAGCCTTAATTCCTATTCCTTCTCAAACCCATATACAAAACAGTCATATATCATTGGTATGCATAAACTTACTTTACCTTCTGAACAATCATCTCGCATTGAGTCCCTTTCCCTGATGCCGGAGCCCCCGATATCATCACCTTAATCGGCTCAATTTTCGAACAAAACACCTTCATCCCCTGCTAAGAAATACAGTAAGCAGCTTGAATCAATCGTCACAAATTTAAACTAGGTTTTCATAAAGATAACGTAGTGGAATAATGATGTGATTCACGTAATTCAAGTTATGTTTTAACCTTAGGGTTAGGGTGTGCCCTCGGGTAGGATTGTCTGGAGACATGAAATGATGACGTGAGATGGTGCTGGGGAAGAGGGGATGAGGTGACGGAGAGAGAAGAAGAAGATGATAATGACGATGGTGAGAGGGAGGAGAAGGAGTAGAGAGAGAAAGTAGAGAGGGGAGGTGCGGCGGGGACGTTCTTGCAGTGAAGAGAAGTGGTTGAGTAGTGCATCATTGTTGTAGCAGAAGCAGAGAGCTCTTCTGACTGACACCCAGAGAGAGAGAGAGAGAGAGAGAGAGAGAGAGAGAGGAATGAGTGGAAGAGGTGAGGTGAAGGCCTATAATTAACGGATAAACGGTCACCTCTGATGACTCAGATCCTCTGTACGAGTTTTTATAGGGTCCGCTCACTTGCAGCGCACGTCGTTACTTCCCCTGTTTCCATATTTTTCGGTTTCCTTTTTTCAAAGAAAATAGATATGGGAATCGAGAGTGGCTGAATTAGTTTCCATATTTTCCGGTTTCCATAATCAGTTTCTTTTTTATCACAGCGTACGTGATTTTTAGTAAGGTTAGCGGGTTAATTTGGGAAGGGGCTCGAACCCCGCCCTCATGCATGGACACACAAAGAGAGGTGTCAACTGCACTCTACCCCGCTTGCTATATTACCAATTTTTTCTCTTCTTTTCTTTTTCTTTTTTTTTCCGTTCACCCCACCCTCGTGGTGATCGGTTAAAAAATATTGCTGCGGGTAACAGCCAGAAATAACTTCATTGGATAATCCAATAATGAGGAAAAATATTGCACAAATCCTGAGGTCATACTTTTCACAGCCAGACAAAAGGCATAACGCATTTACTTAATCAGGGTTTTAGGAATGGCTTATTGTCTCGTCTTGTTATCATGTAGTACCTTTGTTGGTACAGTTTGCCATTTTTATTTCTCAGAAGAAACTCAGAAATAGCATTGCCCTTTTCAAGCTTCGAATTGGAGACAGTTTGGCTCAATGGCAATATTTTCCATCCTCCTCAATCTCTACTCACCGATTTGTGGATATCGCCCTACAATTCAAGGAATCGATGAGCCTCCCCTCTGACGATCCAAGACTTCTATTTTGAAGGGTCCGTTGAGCCAATCATCCACACGCTAAAATTGAAGCCAATTGTTTCTCCTCGCAGGATCGAAACATATTCAAAATCAACTTCTCAAAAATCAGCCTTTTCAAACTTCTAAAGTCGCTTCGGACTAAAGAGATTCGCATGGTTTTTGAGACAGAGCAAGTGACAAGCTGCTGCGCTGCATTTGAAACTGCAAAAACACTCCATGCTTCTTTCCTGCCTCTGAAGGAATGCTCACAACTCTTGTAAAGTTTAAGCTATGAGACGAGTTTTCAGCATTTAAAATCAGCATTTAAAACGGACAACACAAAAAGGCAGTTTAGAACAACGTACAATTTGTACCTGTACCTGTAAGGTGCAATTATTCAGTGGTCTTGAGCCACCGTCACGTGGTGTCCTAATGTTCTTTTCCCCCACACATTCATGTGGAGTCCATACCCGTAGCAAAACGTATTCTCACCAATAACGCACAAACTCAGTCCTGTAATTGATGGTATTAACATCACACGCATGCCAAACAGGCCAATCTGAAGACGATACCCCTTTTTAGGCACCTTCCCTCAAATACACAAACCCATACAATCAATATGGATAAACAATTAAAGAGAAGTAACTGTATATGCTCATATCAATCAATATGGATCTGAATAGTCAAGTACATGCTGAAAACCTCAAATTACATGTAGCAATAGCTAAAAAGTTCTCCATCTGCCAGAAAATACGCAACTACACTTCCGGGCAAATATTTAACCAATAACAAAGAATTAAGCGAAACCCGACACATTGTTCTTATTACCTTAGAGATGGACAAGATTTGTAGCAAGAAAACAAACAAAAAATATATTTAGACGCTGGGTTCATTCTCCCATCTAGGGTACCCATAACATCATCTTTCGAGTTGGAGAAGTTTCTAGTCCAGCTTCACTGAGGAGAACAAGTAATGCACGAACCAAAACGAAGATAGGAAACCAACCGTGCCTGTCGCAAGCATAATCGCTAAAACCATGAAAAGTGAATATCCCAAGTAAAGCGTGGCGGAAACAGGTCCACTCAAACTCTTAAGGTCGAATACGAGATAGTTCACGGAGTACAAGAAGATGTAAATGGCGACCGAACCAGAAGCGAAAAAGGACTTCCACCACCACTTCCAGTCCTCCACACAAAGATGCATATAGGTTAGCACGAGAGACACCTCAGCACAAACCACCACAAGAAGGATCAAAACAATGAAGAGAAAACCAAAGACGTAGTAAACTCGTCCCATCCAAATACTAGACATGATGAAGAACAACTCAATGAAAAGTGTACCAAAAGGAAGAGTTCCAGCCCCAAGAACTAAAAGCCAAGATGGGTATTTTTGGGCTGGGATCTCCCTAGGGATCTGATTGGTTCGAACTGGGTATTCAATATGAGGCGCTTTTGCACCGAAGTACCCTCCAACCATGGTTAGGGGAACTGAGATGCAAAACCAGAGCAAAATGAGAATAACAAATAGAGAAAATGGAATGGCACCAGTGCTGTGACTACCCCACAATAGGAAATTCAAAGTGGTTAAAATCAGAAAAGCAATACCAGGGAAGAAACAAGCAGCTTTCCAAGAGACTGAAGCCCATCCTGTTTTCTCACCACACCCAATTGTCCTCCAAAGTCGAACAGCAACGTAACCAGCTGCAATTCCGAGAATCATGTAGGAGAACAGCATCCCGGTAACCAGGGTCCCACGAGAAGCAGGCGACATGAATCCGAGAGCAGCGAATAATATTGTCACCACAGCCATCCCGAGAATCTGAACACCATCTCCCACCATTACACACAGAAGCGAAGCATTGGTTGGAGCACGGAAAACATCTGCTACAACAAGTTTCCACCCAGATAACTCCTCGTTCATCTGGGCTTGAGCCTCCTTATCTAGTTCCTCATAGCGAGTCAGGTCCCGCCTAACTGTCCTCAATAAAATCACGAAGACAATTCCAGCCAGGAAAGTAATCACCATAAGAGAGTTGAGAATCGAGAACCAGTGGACTTTTGCTCCTTCCATTTTCAAATAAGCATCCCATCTTGAGGGCCATTTGATATCACTCTCCACAAATGAAACTTCATAAGTGAAGGCCACAGAATCTCCTTCCTCCACAGCCATACCCACAGCCCCAGGATCACATGAGATCTCATTCGGATATTTACCATACATTTTCAAGTTCTTCACAGATTCAGCATTGTGCCGGACGCTACAAGGGATCACCTCAAATCCAACCACCATGTAACCTGGGATGTCAGATACCGGACTACCAACCGTTGGGATCATCTCAGCAGCATCCCCAGTGCCCATCACACGGGCCACATTGGTCTCTTCATACTTGTGAACAAGAACCGTAAACTTCAAATGGTTAAACACATAATAAGCATCTTGAACCTTAGCTCCAAGTGGATACCCTGTCCAACGCAGTAAATATGTCTCCTTTTGGGTATATCGAATAGCAGGCAAATTGTCCAGAATCAAATTAACCTGATACATCTCATCTATCCTCTTTTTCAAGGTCTTAAACTCATCAGCCGAAAAAGGACCGGTTTTGCACAGAAAGATATCTGTCTCATTGGTGTGCATCTTAAACCGATATGGTGAATTCTCAATCCTATCCCCCATGAGAAGCTCACCGAGATTTTCGGCACTGTCCTTCACACCCTCCGGGGGCTTACAGAAGGGCATACTATAGTAGCTATAGGGAATTTCAGTTTCAATTGACGTAAGTGAATTCACTTTCACAGATAGGGCATCGCCAATGCCATGTTTGTGGGGATAACTGCCCGGAAGGTAAAAACCATGACCCAGTTGAGATATCAAACAAACCAACAAAACCCAGATCTTGAAATTGTCGAACAAGTCCATGTCAGAATAATTTCAGGAGATTTTGCGACAGATCTGGACGACCCAGATCAGCAAACGATGGAATGGGGCAGAGTATATTGCAATTTCAATGTAGAGTTTGCGTATTTAGATAAGATCGAGTAAAAGTACTTTGGGACAGGGTTCAGATCAAATCCAATTGCAAATGCTAGGCAGTATACAAACAAGAAAAAAAAAACCGAAAGAGAAAGCGAGTTGTTGCTAACGTGACGAAACACAGATCTGACCTTTGGATGAGGTTGATATTAAGGGAGCATTGGAGAGAAAACCACCGGGTAATGAGATTTGGGCTGCAATAACAGGGTAACGCAAGTGAGGAGGAGCAGCGAGCGAGAGATGGAGGGAGGGAGGGAGGTGAGGTGACCGCCCGAGTTTTTATGGTGACAGAAGTGTTATTATTGGAGTATATTAGGAATGAATATGAGGACATGAGTAGGCGGATCAATGATAGTGTATCTTCGTAGTTAAGAATAAAATTTTGCAAATGATTTTCGCAATTCAATTTTTGATGATGGAATTTCAAATTTTGTTTTTGAATATGAAAATTATACATAACAAAGTACACAAGAAAACAAATTTTGAAATTCCGTCATAAAAATTTGGAATGTCAAAATCAGTTTCATTTTCCTAAATAGAAAACTAAAGTGGGTGTGAGATTATTACCTTGTAGGGGATAAAACAATTCCTGGATATCACATTTGGATCCAAAGATCCAAAGGACTGTTTCAGCACTCTATTTAAGTATTCATTTTTTAAAAAGATAATTTTAAACTCAAAAATAATGTGTGTAAGTTTGTGTTTTCACAGGGATTGCTTACGTGTAAATCTACGTGAGCTGAAGAGGTGCAAATTGGTTGATGATTAGGAAAAAAAATAGAGTGATCTACAGGGGTTGAAGAGGAGGCATAAAATGTGAAATATGTGTGAAACGTGACCGAGCCTAAGTTATCAGGGTTGCCTACGTATTCCGGTGTATCGAGAATCAAGTCAAACGTAGTTCCATCTTTTCTCGGGGACATGGTCTCTCCCCCTCTCTAAGGATTTTGTGTTCTCTATAGAGGAGATGGTTCTCTCCCTCTAGAAGTCCGTCTCAATGTCTCTTCTCCTTTCACCCTCTGTCTCTCTGTCTGTCTTTGTCTCTGAAGGACAGATCATCCATTCCACAATGAGTACCAGCACCGGTATTATAGGCAGAGACCGAAATCTCTGCTGGACTCATCCTGCTGTGGACCCTGTCGGCCTGCAGACCCATGCCACGGGACCCCTGTGGCCCCTCTGCCATCGCAGTGGCTCTCGCAGGCCTCACTTACCCCGCGAGCTTGTTCACTGCGCAAGGCCCATCTTGCCGCAGACCCCGCTCGTCCGCGGGACTACCGCAGCCCTATCTGCGAGACCCTAGCGGGCCCAACTGCCCTCACAATGACTCTCACGGGCCTTTTTACTCTCACGAGTTTGTTCAGCTGCACGAGGTCCATCTTGCGGCACGTCAACGCACGGGCTCCATCTTGTGCCTCGTGGCACCAAATCTCTCTTTATGTGGCAGCTGCTTGTCACATGTCAATCTCACGACTTTTTCATGCATCATCATGTGAGTGGTAGGTCAAACTTCTTTTGGGGTCAACGGTCGTAATCTTTGCCGCACCTACATTGTGTTTATGCAAATAATTTTTCTAGTAATATGAATCTTATTTGAGATCTTTTGAACGGTGCAAAAAAAATTGAAAAATTATTTTTCATTTACATTATTTTTGAATTTGAAAGTGTGAAATATGTACTTATTTTTTAAGAAGGTGTTGTAGAACGGGGCCTAAAGGAGAACGCAATCCTCGATTTATGTTCATTATGAATTACTTCCTCCGTCCGGATTTAATTGTCCCTAGTTCTATTCTAACCGGCTAAAAAACGGGTTATATCTTAGAATCCATAATGAATTTCATATCGAATATGGATCTTGTTTGATAGATTTCGATTAGTTCTATAATACAATATATTCGAAATCACGTAAAACATTATAAATTAAAATATATAATCGATTAAAAAATGGCACAAACTCTAAAAAATGACTATTAAATCCGGACAGAGGGAGTACAATAGGATAGATGATTTTGTATCCCTTCTCATTGGCAGCTCCCTAATTAGGGGTATTTTCACTAAATTTTGGTGAAAAACGCAAGTCATTTTATCATTTCGTTTACACTAATCAATAAGTTTTGACATTTATTCATACTAACTAAAAGTATCCACAATACTATAATCAAAAGTAAATTTTTTTTTAAAGTTAATAATGTTGATGCAAAATATGACTCACAATACTATAATCAAACTTAACAACCTCCTTAGAAATAATCAAATTTGGGTTTTGGATAACCAAAATTAGCAACCTTTTGATAATAACCAAATTTAATAGATCCTACATATTCTCAATCAAATACACCAATCATTATACATAAATGTTTTATCTCTATTCCCTTTTCCCCTCTCTATCTCTCTCTCTCTTTTCGAACAATTTTTTTTGGGAAAAACAAGTTTTACTAAAAATTGTTTTTTTTAGAAAACTGTTTTTTAAAAATAATTTTTATGTAAAAAAAAGTTTCAAAAACTATTTTCTATTTCTAGTAAATAGTTTTTATTAACTTCGAAACTATTTTTAGAAAATCTATTTTCTACTATTCATAGTTTTTAATTTTTTGTGGTTTGAAAAGATGATTTGACAAGTTTTGGTTATTCAATTTTGATTATACCATTATAGACATCTGCATTGCTAATCTTATCAATCTCTTAAAGGAAATATAACAACTTTTGGTTATCAATTTTTTATTATAGCATTGTGTATACCCTGACAACTTGTAAACAACAATTTCTTTCTTAACAACTTTTTCACTAATATATCCATCTACAACTTATTAACCATCGAAAATATCTAACAACTTAATTGCAACAAATTCTTTCTCAAAACTTATTCACTGCCGAAAACGCTCTCTTAATAGTCAGTTTTGATCCCACCCCTCCCACCGGAACAAATTTGCTTCAATTTCAAGCATGTAACAAAAGGGGTGCAATTTTGATAATGTTTGGGATCTACTACTTGAGAAGCTGGCGAGCTGCCCATTTCTTATCCACAAGTAAGAGCCACCCACTCACTGACTGGTCACGTGACTCACCTCCTCTCATCTCTCCCCCCTTCTCTCTTCTCCACCACTATGCACCGTCGTCATGTCCTCCCCCACCACCCTCCCCCCCTGCCCCCTCCTCCCCCACCACCCGTACCCTAACCTCCACTTCACCCGCCGCTCCCTCCTCTTCCTCTCCAGCCCCGTCGTCCTCTCTCTCTCCTCACCTCTCTCCTCCTCCGCCACCACCACCACCCCACCACCACCACCACCCGACACCACCATCACCGACCGCGTCTTCATGGACTTCGGCATCTGCCCGAACTACTTCCAAAACCGCAACCTCGGCGACCAGCTCTCCCTCTGCGCCGACTCCGAGCCCCTTGGCCGACTCGTCCTCGGCCTCTACGGAAACCTAGTCCCCCTCACCGTCTCCAACTTCAAGTCCATGTGCACTGGCCCCACCGACTTCTCCTACAAGGGCACTTTGGTCCAGAAAATATTCCCCGGCCAATTCTTCGTCGCCGGCCGCCAAGGCCGCCGCGACAAGGGGGAGGTAAAGCCCCCCGTGGATTTGGCTCGGAATACGGAGGCCGTTGAGTCTAGGGCTTTTTTGCTCGAGCATTCAAGGCCGGGGGTTGTTTCGCTGTGTTTGTCGGAGAATGATGATGATGATGAGGTTAAGTTGGATCCGAATTACCGGAATGTTGAGTTCTTGATCACTACCGGTCCTGGTCCGTGCCCGCAGCTTGATAGCAGGAATATTGTTTTTGGAACAGTGCTGGAAGGTATGATCATGATATGTTTATTCATGTGCATCACCATTGGTTTGATGATTGAAAATTATATATGCTCGTGCGTACGTACATTGTTATAGTCCTTAGTCCTTACTCCTTATGCACAAGATGATGTTCTAGCAGGAAATGAAATCGATAACTAGTAAGAGATTAACTTGGTGGTGATAGCTTACCAATGTCGATGTGACTGTTTAAGGTAAATTTGTGACGGTTTAACTTAAATTTGCTTCGGTTTACAACTGTGTGGTTCTTGCTCAACAGTAGAACAATCATGTTCGAAGCGAAAAGTATACTCTGGTTGCTATAGAGATTTGGAGTACTTAAAATTTGTTGGTTTTTGGCATAGCATTTTGTCATGTCAGTATAAGCTAGAGCATGCTCAAATTCAGTAAATATCACCACCAATTCAACTACTCAAATTTGTCGGAGTTGTAAATCATGTTGCCTTGTTCTGTTTTCGTTTGATGCCTTTGATCCGGACATGAGATTCACTGTTATTTAGACTCTTCTTGATGCTTCTAACTTAATCGCCGTAGTAGGTTACTTCTTCTCTATTTGGGTAACCTATTCTGATTACTTCCCTGCTGGCTGTATTACTCCATCACTGTTAGGTGCTTCTTTTGGAAACTGGCTTAGTAGAACGAGTTGCTGGTTCATTAATGTCGGCTATGAGTTTTGGGATTTTGTCATCGAACTATTATGATTGAATGAGCTCTTATTCTTAGGATTGATTCCATTTGCAGTCTGGTTCCTCAAGACTCATGAGTAATGTTAGAATCATGTGCCATAGTCTTGGCTGAATACCCCTCTCCCCCTAATGCTGCTCCTGCTCCTGCTGTTGATGATGAGACTGTTGTTGGATTGAATTTTACTCCTGGTTAAGTGGCCAACATATGGACGTACAATGGTTCAAATTCAGTGATATATGGAGTATGGACTCTTCAATTACCCTAGCGTACACTGTGTCCATAGTATATGAGACAGCGTGAGGGTATGAGATGTGCGTCTGACAACCGGACCGCAAGTGGACACTTGTATCCTTTTGTTATGTATTAGATTTGGAGAAGGAGCTCAATTTGTTTGACTGGAAGATTTCTAGTCTTTGACATGGATGGAGATACAAATTTCCCTTTTTCGTTAATCCCATTTAATTTTGAGTACTTCCTAAACAGCAGTAAATGGTGTTTAAATGGTCGTGTGTATCCACGTACCTGTACGTAATTTTGGATACATTCTCCCATAACCTAGAATCACGAGTTGAGGGATGTCCAACGTAGGATACACCCAAACTTGATACTCATTAGAATCCATGTTCATAACACACATAATGATCTCTCTTTCGAGGTAGCATTTGGAGTGGTAAACATTGTTTACTGAATCATGACATGCACTTCTCCAATCATCATCAGAGGCACCCCCACTGATTGTCCTCTCCCGGGTTCTCCATATTTCACAAATCTCATTATTGTTGTTATGAATTTAACAGTTGTTCTTAATATGAACTGGTGGTTCAAGTTCTCCTCAGGAGTGGGGTGGTACCCTTGTTGGGTATCTCTTCTGTTGTTTTACACATTGTATATACTTACAGTTTAGATGATAAGATTAGCTGATCAAACCTGGTCCTAGGCACTAAATATTGTGTGGTAAATGGTAAACAGTTTTTAGTAAATCATAACCATGCACTTCTCCAATCATCAGCAGAGGTACCCCACCGATTGTCCCCCACCCAATTTCGCTAATTCCATTACAGTATTTATGAAAATTTTTAAAGATGAATTGGGAATGTGATTCAAGTTATCATCTGGAGTCTGGAGTCTGGACTCCGGAGTGACACCCTTCTTGGGTATCCCTTCTGGTTTTATGAACATTGTATGTACTTGCAATAAGATTAGCTGACCAAACCAGGTTCTACACACAAACATGGTACAGAGTTTGATTATGAGAAATTTTGGTTGTGTTTGGTTGGGAGTTTAGTTTAGTTTAGTTTTAGTAGTGGATAGAGAGAGAAATAGAGTAATGATTGAAAATAGGGGTAATGATTGGAGAAAGATAGAGAGAGATGAGAAAGTAATAATTGAAAAAATAGGGTAATGATTGAGAAAAGAAGTAGGGTAATGATTGGTTTCCAAAACTAAAACTAAATAGAAATGGCAACCGAACAAAGCAGCACCTCTTAAGTTTTTTGAGATGCGGCACACTGCCTCCAGTTCACTTCAACTCTTCAATGATGGGAGCTACGCATGAAAATGCAAGCCTTCCACGATTTTTGCACCCCTTCTTCAACCACTATGATGTGGCAATGGTATTCTTGATGGCTTATTTGATAAAGTGATAGGACCTCAGTGTAGCCTCTGTATTTATCTTTGAATGGTTTTGCCTGCAGTGTAGTAGTGCATGTCCATTCATGCTTTTGAATATCTGCTCTTTTCAACATCGCAAATACCGGTTTGTCTTTATATGTTCGAAATCTGTTCATCCTTCCTACTACCTGTAGAGGTCCTGTAATTTTTCCAAGAGGAACTTAGTATTTACTGATTACTATCTATGTTCCTTTAATACAACCATTAGTCTCTTCTTTTCTTCTCTCTCGAATATTTACGTTTATTGATCAATTTTCTTTCCTTGTCGGATGGGATTTCAGGTATGGATGTCGTGACAGCAATAGCTTCCATCCCCACTTACAGACCCGCTGAAAGAATCCGCCAATATAATGATTTTGCTCAATTTATTGGAGACGATAGAGCCAAAACTGCTCGGGCAATCTGGAACAAGCCCCTTAAGACTGTTTATATCAGTGATTGTGGAGAGCTCAAAGTGACAAAACCTACCCTTCCTCCTAGTCTACCTTAACCGCAGTATTCTGTATGTAAACAAAACTCACATGTCAGTTTTCTTTTCATCAGAAGCAAAAGTCTTGCCGTAAGTTACATATCGGAAAGAAAGAGAGGGCTCGTAGCTCATACGAATTCATGTACTCTAGCTGAGAAGTAAAAAAGATTAATGTTATACTCCTCTGTGCCTGCCTACATTATTCTTTTAACAAATCGATAGGTTGAAGAAGAAAAGGATAATGGTAAATGTGATTGATTGATTGAGTTGATAAACCCCATCTTCATGGCATTGTGTTTTGATGGTGGATAAACCATTGTGTTTTGATGGTGGATAAACCATGGGAGTTGAGGTGATTTGAAAGAAAACCCCTCTTTCATGGCATTTTGTTTTGATTGTGGATAAACTGGGATTGGGAGATGCTACCAAGCACTCCCGCTTGGCAGCGGTGCCGAGCGGCGGATTGAGCAATGGACGGTTCAAATTTGTATACGCTTAAATTCAATCCGAACAGTCCGTACCGAGATGAACGGCCGGATGCTGCTTGGCACGGGGGTGCTCGGCAGCATCCCCAGGTACGGATAAACTGTGGTCTGTGGGGGTCCATTGATCCGTAATAAGATCAAAACAAAAGGGTCATGAGGTGATAAGATCTCATTCTGAACGAAAGGGGACCACTGACTATCTGCCAAACACGTCCCTTTTACAGAGGCCTTAAAAATGTTCAGTTATTGGATACCCAGAAACAAAGAATCCATCAGTGATCTGTACTGTAAACAACTTAACAGTATTACCAGCGATGCTTCAGAAGTTCCGTAGTTTTGCACTGGCAATGCTTTCACGAACACAATAATATGTGACTATGTCCTTGGCATTGAAAGGCTTTGAACCAAGGCTCATTAATAGTGGTCCCGGCAGGTCGCAAGAGTAGTGGTTTTCCTAATGTTTCCATATGTATCCGTACCGGAAGAAACCAGATACCATTGCAGATTTACTGATGTTAGTGTTACTTCCCATTATGAAGATTTTAGCATAATATGAACGTTTCTTTAAAAGAGAAAGTAAATTTGAAAATAGTCCGATACCAACCAGTATCGCCGGTATTTGAGCTGAAACAAGATTACGGTGTTAAGGTACCAGATTTGATCGAAAACAGTACATAGCCTATGCCAGCCGGTATGTGATTCAGATCCTTTCTTGGGACACGAAGAGGCAAGAGCCATGTCTGTGAGGATTTTCTGCTTGTAATAAGTACCCAAAAGGGACAAAATCAAGACGTCACAGTAGAGTCGGCAATTCAAACACTGCGAAGTAGTGAAATGGGACCACTGTCACATAGCCAAACAGGTCGTTGTTAGGCAGGGCTCCACATGGGTGCATGAGGGTTTTGTTCAAGGAACATCAAGATCAAGATGGAATAGCAAGTGATAATAAATTAAGCCCTTGAATACTTGCAGCTGGACCACTAGATTTTTTTGGGTTTGGTTTCTGCAGGAGAGCCATTCATTAGACCCATTGTTTAAACTCAGGCAGCTCTTGTTTGGTTACCGAGAAAAATAAAACCAAATCAAGAACATAGATAATACCCATTTTCACTCATATATGTGTTGACTCTTTTTTTTTTTTTTTTTTATAGACACTTTATATTTAATAATCCTCACTCGTTGTCAATCATCATGAATCCAAGTTCCGTCATCAGAAACTCGAGTCGAGTCGTGTCACAATTTTGCCATCCGATTCCATGCCTATTTGGTAATATAAAAATGTAAAGACATGTAATGTCAAGTGTGTAATATTTTTTGATTAAAAATAAGTGTATGATCTTTGTAACCCATAAATATTAACTACTCAATTTTTTTTAAGGAATCCAATCCAGCTAAAGACAAAGACACCCTCCGAAGAGTATACCTTAGTCACTGTGTGATTTGTAATTTTGTTAATTCTAATGGAAGTTGACCCAGTGTCTAGCCTTACATTGCACCATATGATACCCATGAATGGGATATTCTCTATCTTTTCTTTATGCTGAGGAGAAGGAGAAGGAAAAGGAGATATGGAATGGGAGATTGTATAGACAGGTTGTCCACTTTATATCCTTAAATCGTTATTCCGAATTTGTTAAAGGAAAAGAGAAAGGAAGACAAAAGTTTGAGTTGTTTGCAGGGCGATTTCGACGATCTCAGGGGGTCTTGAAGTTAATAATCGGACAAATCTCCAATGACCTTAAAAAAATTGATAATTATCAATGTACAAATTGGGTACGGCACTTTGCTCTTTAAGTATTTTTTTGAAAGGAATTGCAATAAATACGGTTAGATGGAAAATAAAAATCTCCATCACTATAATAATCCAGCGTTGCTCATCATCTTGTAAAAATGAAGTAATACTCTCGGAACTCTATTATTTTAATTTAATACTCCATAATTTGCTCATAAAAATATGTAAAACAAAATGTTGCTATCACTATCTATTGAGGCATTTGATGAATGATGAGTCATTGCCGTCGAGGGACGGCAGGAAACAAGTAGAAATTTTTTGGTGCCGAGCGAGTACCACGTGGCGGTACTTGTCGGCGATCTCGGTTGTCCAAACATGTTTTGGACAATTTAGATTTATTTTCTCTCTCCCCTTACCCGACCACTCTCTCTAAAATTCGGATTGTTCAAGTCTTCAAGACACGTTTAGATGGCTGAGAGTGCCGATAGAATGGCACATATGTGGTATCCGTTCGGCATCCAAAAACTTTTCGGAAACAAGATATCAGTAGTAACAATGAAGCGGCGGCGCTGTAACGAGATGGCGTGAGGCAGCGGCGCTGGTGGTTTTGGTTGAGGTTATGGCTCTCGATATCTGTTTTCCTTCTGATCGTTTGTGGGTACCGAATCGGCGGCTACTCGGAGTCGTTTTTGAGGGCTTTCGGTTGGCGACGAGGGCGGCAACGGTAAAGATCTCTTGTATCTTTTCGTCTCTCTCTTTCTCCCTTTCTCTTTTCTGACCCCCTAGTTTGCTGGTATGTGTGCATCTGACTATTGGTTACCCTATGTTTCCCCTGTTCCCGTTCGTCAAGCTGCTTGTTTTGCTTTCCCTTTCGGTTTTCTGCTTGGTTCTCCGGAGTGTGCCTAACGGCTTGGGTAGGCATGGAATGGTGTTGATGGATGGCGTTGTGCGTCCGCCATATCATTGTTGGGTAGTTTGGTTCTTGCTTAACAAATGTGAGGCTTCCGCGGCAGTAGGTGGGGTGACGGATCTGTCCATGGGTTTACCGGTGGCGGTGTGGTGGAGCGTGGTGGCAGTGTTCGATTTGGATGATGGTTGTTGTCTGTTGCAACGAGCGGGGTGACTGGATGTGCAAAGATGAGTGAGTTAGGTTTAGGGTTTTTTTTTGATATTACGCTTAATTATTATTTAGATATAAGTGTTTTGGCCCATTTGGGGTTGTGCTTGAATTGTTTTATCTTGATTTCTAGGCCTTCTGGTGTACTGGGCTTTGTCCCTATGAGATTGGGTTTGTCTCGTTTGGCTGTTTTTGTCCAACTTTTTTGTTGAATTTTCCTTTCATTTTTCCATAATAAAATGTTATTTTTGCTTATAAAAAAACAAAACAAAACAGTGAAGTTAAATAAAAAAATAGTAGTATAACAGTGTAATATTCTGAAGTACTGTAAATTAGTACAACAGTGGGGTCCATGAGGTTTGATAAGAGCGGTGGGGCCCACCCCGTTCGGGACCACGAAGCAGGAGCGTGGATGTCTATAATTGAAGGCCGGCAAGGTCCGAAATTGTTTTGTGGCCTTTGAATCTTTGATTGGCGCGTGCTTACATGCGGTCCCCATTCTGTGGTCCATGAAACCTCGGCTTCACGCGTGTCCATCGTACGGGATATCAAGTCCCTGTCCGACAAAACAAATGCAGTACAATTTACTCCAACACCCTTTTAGCCATTCACTAGAATAGAAAATGTATGGAGGCCAAAGGATCTCGGGGCATCACATGGCGAAATCCTAAGACCACTGAATAAGCAACTTTTGTTCGAGAGTGGTTGATCGGAGTTACGGAGTATTATTCAGAGCAATGCTAAGTGGAGTCCGAGTTGTTTCTCCACCACTCATTTATATGAGCTTCAAACATTTATTGATTGTGCGTTGGAGGGAGGAATTAAAACACTACGTGGCGATGCATATGGAATTCAAATAATTTTTTGATGGGACAACACAAAAGCAATAAGTGATTCCTTTGCTATACTACCCTCTCAAATCAACTGTAGTCTCGTTTAATTAATTTATGATATTTAAAAAATTCAAGCTACTAAAAATTAGTTTGACTCAGTTAAGGCTCGTTCGAGGTGGTCTTAATTATTGCGTCTATTAATCGACAGTATACACATCCCCGTGGCACCCATCTAACCCTTTCAGACACTCTTTCTTACGCACTCCCCCTGATCACAGCGTCAAACCTTCAAAGCGAAAAGTCTTTTTTCTTCACCCTCTCCCCCCAACTTCTCCATGGATGCATATAGATTATCCAAGGAGTAATAATTGCATTGGCTTATGTTTCTCCTGTGATTTTGTCTTTATCCCCGTGAGAAACAGAGCAGACAATGGCTTTCCACGGCCATCACCTCACTCAAGAAATGGCGCTCCAACACTTCTCAGACCAACACGCAGCGCTCTTACGCAACCAGTCCTCGCCGGACGCCGGGAAACAGCCGTTGGCGGCTCCGACGTGGCTGAACAGCGCGATTCTCAGACAACAGAGCCACCCCCAGCTGTACGGCGACGGCGGCAGCAGATTCCTCCACCAGTGGCAGTCGAATATTGGAGGCGGTGACGCAAGCAATCGGAGGAGCGAGAGCGATGGAGGTGGCGAAGAGAGGGATTACGGGAGCGACAGGTGCAAAGCGGACGTGCTGGCGCATCCTCTGTACGAGCAGTTGCTGTCGGCGCACGTGCAGTGCCTCCGGATCGCGACGCCGGTCGATCAGCTGCCGAGGATCGACGCGCAGCTGGCGCAATCGGAGCACGTGGTGGAAAAGTATGGGGGTATTGGTCGTGGTAATAATCAGGCTCTTGATGATAAGGAGCTTGACCAATTCATGGTAATTACTCTATTCATTCTGTTCATAATTCATACGTGTTTATGTCGGCTTGTCCTCATGTGTTCATCTGTTGAGTAGTGCTTTTACTGAGATAAGGTGTGATTGAGCAAAGCAAACAGCACAACTTTTAAACATAACTGTGTTCGGAGCCGTTCAAACTTCGATCCACATGGGTCCGCATGCATCGGGCATTTGTGTCCGGAGTTGTGTTTTAAAGTTGTGTAAGTAGACTTTTTGAGGTGTGATTAGTGAATTTTAAAACACAAATCATGATGCTTTGCTTTGCCAAATTCTGGAATGAATGGCTCTTGGCATAATTCAAATTCTGTTTGTCCTGTAAGGCTCTGTTTGGATAGAGGTGGATGAAGGGGTTTAAACCAAACAAAATGAAATCACAGTGAGCTTTAAGGTTAACATATGCGGACTTGGATGAAGGGATTTGAATGCTATATTGTAAAAAAAATGTAAGGTTGAGTCAAAGACTGGAGTGAGTTTAGAGGGGTTTTATTCAGCATTTGGTTCTTAAGTCAATTAAGAGCAAGGGCTGGAGATGCTCTTGTGGAGTTGAGATGTGATTAGGTAAATTCAAACAAAATCATGATGTTTTGGTTTACCAAATTTTATAACTTAATCGCTTTTTTCATAGTTCGCATTCTTTTAGCCCTACAGGCAACAAGGCTCTTCGTCCTTTACGCGGTTTGAGACTGGTTGTGTGAAAGACAAGACTCTAAGCATGACACATGCGGACTCGGATGAAAGGATTTGAATGCTCTATTTTAACAAGAATGTAAGAAGAGGTTTGGTCATAGGTGGCTTGTGAACTTGAGTGGAACATGTTTTAGCTGTGGAATATAAATGGTGAAATGGCACAAATTTGGTTACGTTTTGTGCAAGAATCTATGTTGTCATTCTTTATATTTTGTACTTATGGAAGATATATTGCAGTGTAGTCTTTTCATTTGAATTGGAGTGTCCAATCAATGCAACATAGAAGGAATCATTTTATCTTGGTCCACTAATAATTGATGTGGGAATCTCATTGTTGATGTGGGACTAATCAACCTGTTTGATGGCTCGATATTTGTTGTGTTTGGAAGTTGTTCTAGTTCCAAAAGTGAATCAACTTTAATTTCTTGTTCTTTTTCTTCTCCTTTTTAATCAACTTGAGTTTCTTCAAATGGGACTCTTATCCACTTGGAAGGTTTCCATTCCTTCGGACCAGATGAATGAGCATCAGAGCGGGACATTAATTTCTTCACTTGGGAAGACATCCTAAGTTAAATGGTTTGAGCGAATAATTAGTGAAAGATAAGGTTTATGTTGGAATGTTTATATTAGTTGAAATTTAATGCCCTTGCTAAGAGTTTAATGCCCTAATTGAAAGCTGAGATCTAACTTGCATTTCTCTCATAATGATAGCCAAATCTGTTTGATGGCCTGAGAATTAAGACATCTATTCGGGAGAACAGCTCCTGCAAACCATATTGGATTAACAAGAAAAAGTCTTGCTTTACTCCAATATTTTTGGTGTCCTTTTGAAGTTTTCAGGATATTCTGTTGTGGCAATAACAAAACTATAGCCGTGAACCATCTAGGTTCTATAAGTTTTCAAAGAAGCAATTTGATATATTTCCTTTGAAAAGCTTTGGAGTCCTGTGCTACCATACTTTGTGCAACATCAACAACATATCTTTTTAACATGAATGATCCAAATATGTTTATGATGCAAGCAATTTGTTATTTTTCATCTGAATCCTTCTTCCTAATGATGTAGGAACATTATGTTATATTGCTGTCTTCCTTTAAAGAACAATTGCAGCAACATGTCCGGGTTCATGCCATGGAAGCAGTCATGGCTTGTTGGGAACTTGAGCAATCTCTACAAAGCTTAACAGGTGATCACTCGTGTCTTCTGATTTAGCGGTGGTTTTTCTGGTGCGGCTGATTTACTTGTATTAAGTTTCATATTGTATGTAACTAGCCGGTACAATCACAGTAACATATAACAGAGTTTCTAACCCCTGTCCTATACTGTCATTTTGTTCGCCACTTAACTAGAGTTTTGTTTCCTCAAGCCATTCTTCTATCCCTCGAGGTCAGTACTGTGATGGTAAAACAACTTAATTCTACGATATGTAACTTCACTTGATGTATAGAGGGCCAGAAGATCATGCATTGTGGGCTCTCTAAAAAGGGTCTGTGCATGCATCCTTACAGGTATATGCTGAGAGGCTATTTTCTCTGTATGGACCCATGTCACTCAAGTCACAATGGATCAACCATGCAATTGCTCTATCGCTGTCGTTCAAGTGTCTTTGTTTGGGTGTTGCTCTCGCAGTTAGTTGGTTTTCGAGGTCATGTGGATTGTCATGCATGACAATATCTACTTTAATGTCAGAAAGCTTGCAATATATATATAAGTATAAATCTCCCCATGTTTCTCGCCGTGCATGTGTGATTGTGGAGGTAGCTTTTACCAACCTATACTGCATTCAATCTAGTGGGAGTATGTTTTTATGTGCAAATGGTTATTCCATGCCCTTTACTGCATTCCCATCATCCCATATGGGTTCTTATTGGTTTTAGCTACTGCAAGAATCATCTACGTAGCCATTGTATCATTTGTGTTGGGAAAAGACCTTGTGCTTTCTTTGAAAACGCTTATAGTTGCCACATAAACAGGTGTAGCACCTGTTGAAGGCACAGGTTCAACAATGTCAGATGACGACAATGATGAAAATGAAAACAGTGAAACCAACTTGTTTGATGGAAATCTGGATGGGCCAGACAGCATGGGATTCGGCCCTCTCATGACAGAAACTGAGAGGTCCTTGATGGAACGGGTGAGGCAAGAGCTAAAGCATGAGCTAAAACAGGTAATGCTGCTCTATCAGTACTTGTTTCTTTAGCCTTTATGCATTCACTGTAGCTAATCAGCTTTATGCTTCTTAGGGTTACAAGGAGAAGATTGTGGACATCAGAGAGGAAATTCTGCGCAAAAGAAGAGCAGGGAAGCTGCCCGGTGACACGACGTCCTCCTTGAAAGCTTGGTGGCAATCCCATTCCAAGTGGCCTTATCCAACGGTAAGTGTTACATGAAAGATTCTCCTTTGCTATCAGTTTAATCCAAAATTCCCAAGAGTTATCTTCGTTTAGGTGAGTAGAAGGCTGTTGGAGGTAGATTGCTAGTTCTAAAGTGGATGGTTGATTATAGCAGATAGTAAAGATTTGTGTTGGTAAAGATCATGCCTACGTATGATCATTTTTGGAAAAGTAACTGTAATAGTATATCATGTCTATCAAACTGACAATCTCAAATCCTCTCTTGGAATTTAGACCTAAAATGCAGATTCGGATTAGAGTTTATTCCTACTTGAATAAGTTAGGCCACTCTCATGTTCTTATTTCGCCGGCATAATACTGTTTCAGGAGGAAGATAAAGCAAGATTGGTGCAGGAAACTGGTTTGGAGTTGAAGCAGATTAATAATTGGTTCATCAACCAGAGGAAAAGGAACTGGCACAGTAACCCTTCAACTTTTACAGCTCCCAAGGGTAAACGCAAGAAGTAGGTTTGTCGTTGCTGATATCTATCATTGAAGTCTGATTGAGTCGAAAATCTATTATCTCAAACTTTGATTTGGAAGTAAGAAATTCGCGTGAGGCCGAAAGTGAGCGTTTCACACTTCAAACTCAAAAACCTGTTGCCATTTCTTATTTGGCTAGGGAAATGCTATACAGAGAATTTGTGTACAAATTTCTCATACGAAATTATGGAGCCTTTCATGAACCGGTTCATTTGAAGGCAAAACCCCCCACCGCTCTGTAATTTTGAAAACTGCCACTGCCACATCATTCTAGCTTTCCCTTTTGGTTTTGGCTAAAATTGTTGGGGAAGTTCATGTAAGGAAGTAGGAAGTCCAGCAAGTCTGATTAGATTCAATGTCCGAGCATATCAATCTGCATTCTGCAGCAAAAGCCATTTATGCTGGTTGTTTTTGTTTTGTACCATCAGCTGGTGGATTTGTTTACTTTCGAATCTGTATTCTGATTGTTTGGCAATTTTCCCTCATATCCATATGTGTTAGTTGTGTAACTTGTGGTGTTTATAGAAAACTCAGACTTCCCATTCTCCACAAACCCTTTTTGAGGCATCGGCAGAGAGCAGTGACCGTGAAGTGACCTACACCACTCCTTGTTTGGATCGTGCTTGCTACAGATATCCCACTGGATTTTCCTACGTGATCAAAATGAGCCAACCTTGATGCATAGGGAGTCAAAGATTTGGAGATTGGAATGAATTCAAGTTATATTGAGCTAATTTTTAAAAAAATCTTGGTTGTGTTTGAAGCATGAGTCGAGCTTGGGAAGAGATTCCTGTAAAACCAAAAAAGAGGGTAATGAAGCGGGAGAAGTTAGGGCCTTATTCGTTTCGCAATTTTACTTTGTTTTAACTTTGTTTTTCAATCATTACCCTATATTTTTCTTCAATCATTACCCTACTTTTTTAATTATTAATTTCATTTCTCTCTCTATCTCTCTTCACTCATTACCTTTCTCTTCAATCATTACTCTATTTTTTTTTCCACCCACTATCAAAATTAAAATACCCAAAGTTACCAAACGAACAAGGCCATTATTTGTTTAAGAGCATCGTTATCAGCCTTAGGCTAATTTTGGAACGTTAGCAAAGTTAAAAAATCTTCAAAGTAGCGCCGGAGGAAGCAAGGCTGATTTTTCTGAGGTTTTGAGAGAATAACTCGGTACTTTGATATACAGAGGTCTTTCACAAGCCTGATGAGGATGCTCTAACCTCCTATTATTTGGATTCTTCTTGAACTTGATCGATGAATTTGTTTGTGTTGACTTTGGGTGGCTCCCATCCTCACTGTTGCTAGCACACCAGAAGAGACTATGTGTGCAAAGCCAGCCACTTTCCGGTTCTCAATCCTTTTCAGCCAACCAAGGAGTGAAAGGCTTTGTCTGGCGTGCGAAAGGAATAGGGCTCCAAAGCTTAGGTGGAGTTTCCTAAAAAAGGAACCTTTAGAGAATGAAAGTAATTTCAAGCTCAAAAATCATGTGTTTACGTAAATAATCTTTCTACCAATATGAATATTATTTGATAGATCTTATTGAGATCTTTTAAACGGTGCAAAAAAAAAATTTTATTTTTTATTTTCATTATATTTAAACTGAAAATTATCTTTTTTTTATTATTTAAAAAGAAGGTTTAAAAAGAAAACAGAACGCCCTTAGTCTATAAGTGAAGCCCTTTGGCCTCTGTAATGGCATCTCTCTTGAGTGAGAGACCTGTGGGCTGTGAGGTTAGCTATGTAGTAGAGTGTGGTGAGGTGAGAGGCCTCAATTGTAAAGCTCTATGACATCTGTCTAAAAATAGCTCTGTTTCCTCCGTGGACGTACTTAATTTTGAAGAACCACGTATATCTTTGTGTTCGTGTCTGTGTGTGTATTTTGGCTTTAGTTTGATCCACTCGGGGCACAACAGTTTGTTAAAAAAAACATTGAGGCGGCTCCTAGAGACCATACACCAAGTTGGCTTTTTGGAATTTGGCATCTTGGTTAGGCATATCTGAAAGGGGAGAAGTTAGGCAAGTCTAACATCTGACAATTCAACGGGTCATACTTTGTGGGCAACTCAGCATACTATCAGTGGAGGTTGAAAAGAAAAAGAGAATCTAATTCTCGGGTTCCCTCCGAAGCTTCTCGCAAGATAGCTGAAATCCGTGTACGAGTTCAATTTGGTGAAGTCAATGATGAAAGCATTGGGGGCGCAATACACTCGACCTACTCACAAACGAGCAATGTTAGGGACTTATCTAACTTTATATATCCATTCTTACATTTCTCTCATAAGTGAAGGTAGATCGATAACACTATTTAGAGAGTTCCACAATCACTTATGAGAATGAATGTAAAACTAGATGTTACTAGCATTTTTTATTCTAACTCTAACAATCTGAAATTTTCACTAAAATTTGGGGGTTGCTGGTCCCTTTTTTCAGCTATAGTTATAATTTGGGGTGGTAGCTTAGTGGCTTATGACTCATTCACACAGGGTTTGGGCGGTCAGGGGTTACGGATTCGAATCGTACTAACGACTCCCTCTCGAACTTGGTATTCGTGTGAATCCCGGTTGTGGTTCACTAGCCCTTGGAATTACTATGGTTACACTCCGAGAAGAGTTGCTATGCCTAATCACCCCTTCCAAACCATATTATGTGACATGGTATCCAAATCTTAGCATAGCATAATAACTCTTCTGCATATAAATTGATATAATCCAAATAAAAGAATTAATGAAACAATTAATATTCATGACATGAATACGATGAGCACCACACCAATTGTACGTAGAGCAAATTAAACCAAAATATCACAACACCACCGAAGACCGCCGTTCTTGATCACCGGAAAAAGGGCCGGCGACGAATCTAGACGAATACCCATTACCCAAATACTCATCGTCGTCTTCTCCCTCATCGAAGTTCAGAGCATAGTTATAGGGATCATATTGCCGAGTAGTCCTTTTCTCCTTCTTGTGAAACAACTTGCCCAGTTTTCTGATGAAGTTCTTCCACTTGGGCCCGGCAACCACTTCCGAAAACTCCTTCGCGTCTTTCAGCTTGCTCTCCAGCCATGTGGTTTGATGATGATCTCCTCTTTCGTTATTCAACAAACGCCAGCTGTCTTCTCCGCTGCCGCTGCAATAGAAGCGGAAGAGCCGGAAACAGCCGCATCCGGTGGCCGAGGAGGTCTCCGGGTAGTCGCCGTCCATGTCGAAGCCTTCTTGCTCGTGTTCAATTATGGGTGGCGTGGGGGTTGTGTTTGGGAAGGCTTGTTTTTCTTGAGGTTTGGCCATGTCGACGGGTTTTGGGTTTCTTGAGAGAGAGAGAAACAGATGGTGTGGCAAATTGGTAACATGGGTTCTTTTTTTATATGGAGAGAGAGAGAGAGAGAGAGAGAAGGATCACAGAAAATGGAGATTGGAAAGGACACGGTTTCGTCTAAGACCAATAATTTGTTTTCATGAGAGAAATAAAAACCTATAAAAATATTAATGAAGTTTAAAAAATTTGGAAAATATAAATGAAAGTCATCTTTAATGGGTTTTTTTTTTTTTTTTTGCTTTTTGCCATTAGTGTTTTTTGTTGTTGAAGTTTTCGCCTTTGACACGAATCTAACATAAATTTTAAAAAAATTAGTAAAAAAACACTTGAAAAAGTTTAGAGAAACCGACACAACCTTACTTTCGTATTTGATGATGATGTGAACTTGTAATTACTATTCAGATTGAACAAAACTCCCCTTGGCATGGCAATAATAATGTAAAACCTAAGGAAAACAATTAACGAACTTAATTAATTCTCCATTTACAGAAAGGAAAGTGTCTAGAATCTTATGCTAATGGCATTTGAAAGGAAAATTCATCACACAATTCAAGAACATTGTTTTTACAAGTAATAATACGTACGTACTCCTACCTTTGGTAATTTTCTTTATGTCAAATGAAAATTAACAGATGATATAGCATTATCCTCAAGGTAGACTTTCTGTACCTATTGTTGTTGCACAACATTAATTTATCTTCGAATTTCCGAAGCACAAAAAAAGAGCATTATTCTTTATATATATATATATATATATATATATATATATATAGTCTCATTCTCCTAAGGACCACCTCATTTTAATAAAATAAGGACCTCTTTTTTCCGATCGAATTTTAATGATTTGAGCCGCTCAATGTGTTCAGAACGTGATTTTAAGGGTTCTCGCGAAAAATCAGAAAAAAAAAAATAACCGGAAACCATCATATATATATATATATATATATATATATATATGTGTGTGTGTGTGTGTGTGTGATGAAACACGTCCTGGCCGCTGTGAATGATTCTGGACATAACCAGCTAATCATATGCCGCCTCAACATTAACAAAGTTAGGACTACACGCAACCATCTATCTAAACAATCACATTATCTATCAATTAATTTTGCAGCACATCCCAAAAAAGTATTCCAAACAACCACATCATCAATAGGCTTAAGGAAAGACTACAATACACACTCTTTATTTGGGTGTGTATCATATGCACCCCCGAAATGTTATGAATTGTAGAGAAAATGTTACGAATCATATAAAGGTTACGAGACACACCAAAAATGTTATGAATCATAATAAAAATGTTACGAATCGTACTGCTGAAAAATTATGAGCATTTTAGAACAAAAGTTACGAAACACACTAAAATGTTATGAATGAATCTTAAAATATGTGCATATAGTACACCCTTTTAAGGAATGTATATTATAGACTTTCCCAAAGGTTTATTTCATGGAAATATTATATATATATAGTAGTATAAGTTTTACACATGATGAGAGGGATTTCTGAGATTTTTCTAAGAAATTAAAGAACCAATAGTACTAATTAATTATATACAGTTTAGGTTAGGTTAATGTTGAAGTTTCAACACTGGCTAGCTTGCCCTGATTTACCAGCTCATTTCCGTCCGCGGTTTCTTCTTAATTTCTTTCTTTCAAATGAAGAACAACTTACGCTGCAGCCACGCGGAAGGAAGGAATAGAGTAAAATTCTTGGAGATCTTAATCCGTAGTAGTAGTATAAATTTTTAATTCTTCGATCAAGTCATTTTCTTCATAGACTTTTTCTTAATTAAATTTCCTTTTATTGTCTAGGTATAACCCAAAATTAAAAGCTGTGTTTTTTTTTTTTTTTTTTGGGTTTCTGGCTTCTATCGATCGAATTGTGTTTCGAAAACATTCAAATTGGAGGTTAAAAGATCATTTAACGAGCTCCCATGGTGTATATATAGTACAGTTTTGAAAGCAAATCCAAGTTTGTCAACAAACAAAGAGAAAAAGAATTTACTAGTATTAATTTACCTAAAAAAAAGAAAAAGAGTTAGCTAAGGTTGAACCGTTGAAATTATGCCGGAAGGTCCCAGGTTCTATTATTCTCGTGCGTCAGCAACTCACGAGCCCATCTCGCTCTACGCACAAGCGTGTGAATCACATGTGGAAAAGACTATAACAATTAAAATTAATATATTGCACGTAAGCTAACCCGGAATATCCTATATATTAAATATTATATATATGTGTGTGTGTGATGCATTTCGATCGGCAATTATTAATACCATAAAGGCATAAATCCAGTTGTGATTATGCTCGTTTTGTCTCACCAACCTCTTACAAGCTTCCATTTGGATGGAAAAAAGAATTAAGATGATTAAAAAGTCTAGTATGTGTTGAAGGATCGAAATTAAAGTATTGAATTTTAATACTCCATATCTCTTGAGATTCTGTTTGGATCTTAAATTTATCAGGCGAAAGAAAACGAAAAAGAAGAGACACAAATTGGTAAAAGATCACTAAATTATAAGAGCATCCACATTGGAATAAGCAAAATAAAATGTTGTTAAAGTTAATAATATTTGTTCAAAAAAGTGCTCACATTGAAATAACCAAACTTAACAAACTCTTAGTAACTAATCAATTTTGGCTTTTGAATATTCAAAACTAGCAATCTTTAGCCAATAACCAAATTTAATGATCCTCATATTTTCTCAATCAAGTACATCCATCATTACACAAAATATTTTCTCTCTCTCTCTCTCTCTCTCTCTCTCTCTCAACAATGTTTTCAAAAAATAATTATAAAAAACTATTCTTACTATTCTTTTTAGAAACTTTTTCTAAAAAAAAAATTGTCTTTATACAAACTCTTTTTTTTATTCTTTTTATAAAGACTGTTTCTTCAATTTTTTAAAAAAAATATTTTTTTTAAAACTATTTTTTTAAAAAAAAATTGTATTTACACAAAGCTGTTTTTTGACACATTCTTTTTCATTAGATATTTTTTTATCCAATTGTTTTTAACTTAAACTGATTTTTTTTCTTCCAAAAACTGTTTAATTAACTTTTTTTTTCAAAAACAAATATTTTTTTTATAAAAACTGTTTTTAACATAAACTAGTTTTTCAAAAGATTTTCGTGAAATGAAGGAGAAAAATTTGGAGAAACTCATGGAAGGAAGCAATGATCCCATTGGTTTTTGATTATGAGCAAAAAATAACCAATGTGTGAGATTTGATATTGCTAATTTTAGCAACCTCTAAATGGATAATCAAAGTCTGATGTGGCATGTTTTGATTATTCACTTTTGCTTATTCCACCGTGGATGCTCTAAGCGGCAAACGTTATGCACGTACATGACATAAACACAAGTTAAAAGAATGGTTATAATTCATTTGATCTAATGGCTAATGTGTGCTTTCCAACTCTCTTAAGAAAACACATACACTCTTACAAATATATTACAAAAATACCATCAAAAGATGGATAGTGCCGTAGGCAATGACAAACACTAGTTAATTTAAATTTTTCTTTCATTCTTCTTCTAAATATTCATTCTTTCCAAGTATGTTTCTAGTCTTACTTACCGTAAATCTCAACTATAGAAAAAATATGTACAAATCCGATGGTCTAAAATATAGAGAATTCAAAAATCGTTGCTCTATATTATATAGATGTATGTTTTATTTTATGTATTACTTGAAAAATAATCTTGAGAATTGAACTGCAAATTGATTAAATGCAAGATATTGGATGGTGATGTGAATTTTACGTTGAGTGATGTGTTTTCAGAATTGAATTGTATGTCAATTGATGAAAAATAATAAACATGTGATATAGATTTTATGTTGTGTGACGTAAATTTTTTTCCCAAATCTTTTAAATTTTTGGAAATGGGTGGAGAATATATCATGTAAACTACACGTGCTTAGTATATAATGGAAATAAATGTAGTAAGATAACTAAATTCCTCGTGCTCACATGAACATTTTGGGATGAATGTTTCTTGTGGGCATGAGAAAGCTAAAAAATTAGTTAAGGTGTGCGCAAATTGGCTCGAACATTTGGTAATAGAGTAAATATTTCCTGTTATTTGGGTGAAAGCTGCTACCCACGCAGAAAAAAAGTGCACAAATTGTGCACGTATTTTTTTGTGGGGCCCACCATGGGTCTCACACAAACGATTCGACCTGTTTATTAAATGTAAAACATTTTTTTCAAGGATTTCCGTAATAAATCAGCTCAATCCGATACCTATAAGTTCTCGATTCAATCATCTAACTTTTCATTGAAATTTCAGAATAATTAAAAGTTAAGTAATTGGATCGAGCACCTATAAGTATCGGATTAAGTTGATTTTTCACGAAAACTCTTGAAAGAGTGTTTTACATTTAATGAACGGCCCGAATCGTTTGCATGATACCCGTGGTGGGCCCCACTAAAAATCTGTGTTCAATCTATGCATGAAATGTCTGTGTGAACAAACTTTCTATATTTATGTGGGTTCCAAATTATAAGATAATAATATACTGGGTCTGCCCATGCGACCGCTAAAAAATTTCGATAATTATTTTGCTTATGGATTAGTAGTAGATTTAATATCAAATCTTGCCGAATCACCTTTACAACTAAGAGAAAAGTCTAGCAATACAGATTTTTACACAAATCCGGCCAAAACTATTCTCAAAACCATTGAAAGCATATAGACCAAAGTACATCCAATAATTTCAACACACGGTTGTGTAAATTGAGTAAAAAATACGTGCATGTGGCACTGCAAGAGAAGCTTTCGTGTATCCCGGGGATATCAAGCCCTTTAGTATTCTCTCCGGTCCGTTTCTTATTTTTTCCATCACATTTTGAGATCGGCTCTGTTCATTTGTAAAGTTAGGTGAGAACCTTATTCATACCAAAAATCGCATTCATTATAATTTATATGCTACATGATCAACACACGTGAATATTGAAGAAAACTAAAACTGGGTCCAAAAACACACGAATCGGAACCCAGTTTTGTTTTTTTTGTTTCTGCGATTTTCATGTGTTTCGATCATGTATCAATATAGGCCGATGAACGAAATTTTTTGGTATGAACAAGGTTCTCACCGAACACTACAAAATGAACAGAATCGATCATCAAAATGTTATAAAAAATAATCGAAAAATGAGAAACGGACCGAAAGGAGACCAAGAAGCTTGGCATCCCGGGATACACAAAAGTTTCTCTTCCTGAAGATAAAACAATGAAACAGAGGGTCCCCTCCTCCTCCCTGATGTGATTGGAGAAAATACTCGGCAAGAGCTTTCAACCAAATCCCAAGTCCTTGTCATACGCACAAAACCATTGCATGAATCCCTCCACGTGCCCCATTCCCCTTCTCCTCTCTCTCTCTCTCTCTCTCTCTCTAAAATTTCCTTTCCTTCAATTCTAAGAAAGAAGAGTCTCGGCTACACACATTCCATAGCACGGCGCCACCTTCAATCCTCCTCCCCCCTCCTCAGCTGACACAGAAAATTACATTAGAAAACACACACACACACACACACACACAGAGATAGAGAAACAGAGAGAGTAGAAGAAATTTTAGGAGAGAGAGGGAATCACCAAGGCGGTTGAATCGCGAAAGCTGTCGAATTGAACGGACTCTCAATTCACTGACCGTTTCTTCAGCTTCTTCGTCTTCTCTCTCTCCCAAAGACTCGGCTCGAATTTGGTATTTATCTATGTACTTATAGTTACTGTTCATTGCTTGATTATATTGGGAAATTGATAGGTTTTTTTGCGTATCCCTTTCAGTTCAATTGAAAACTAGGGTTTTTTTTTTTAAAGGTTCAATACTAGAACTACTGACTTGAATTTATGAATTTATGAGTACAGATAAAGCCGCTTGCTTTCACTGTTTCAGTGTATTTACTAGATATCTTTTTGTCTGTATTAGAGATGGCTTTTGATCAGAGCTCAGTACCTAGAGATCTACGGCCTCTGAATGTATCTCGAACAATGCCCGACGAGACTCGCATTGCTCCGGTAACGACGACATCTGGTAGGACCGTTGAGGGTTTTTTGGGGAATCCAGTTCGCGATGCTGGTAGTCCCAGGCCGATTCCGGTTTACTACCCGCCAACAGTGTCTGATGCAGGGTTTGTAGGTTTAGGGTATAGTAATGCGGTTTCGGGGGTGGCTTCGTGGTGCCCTCGGATGCCCGTAGGTGTTGTTGCTCCTCCTGGTGGTAATGTGATGATGGGATATTGTCATACCCCAAGTTTTGGGGTACGGGTTGGTGGCAATGCCTCCGATCAGGCTAGTGATGAGGGCGGAGAGGACTCCGTTTCGGGGAAGAAAGTTAAGTTTCTGTGTAGTTTTGGGGGAAAGATTCTTCCGAGGCCAAGCGATGGGATGCTCAGATATGTTGGAGGCCAGACTAGGATTATTAGCGTTAGGAGAGATGTGAGTTTCGACGAATTAGTTCAGAAGATGGTTGATACTTGCGGCCAGAATGTTGTTATCAAGTACCAGTTACCCGATGAAGAACTTGATGCCCTTGTATCTGTTTCCTGTCCCGATGATCTCGAAAATATGATGGATGAGTACGAGAAATTCGTCGAGAGGTCTTCAGATGGGTCATTTAAGTTGAGGGTGTTTCTATTTTCATCTTCAGAGCTTGATTCTTCTGGGGTGATGCAATATGGCGAATTGCAAGATAGTGGCCAACGATACTTTGAAGCGGTGAATGGGATCATGGGTGGAATCGGTGGGAGTATCGCAAGGAAGGAGAGCATGGCAAGTGCAACATCCACGCAGAATTCGGACATGAGTGGGAACGAGGCTATTGATGGGTCAGGCCATTGTCAAGGGGATTTTACTGGCCCCCCATCTACTGGTGTGTTTTCTCCTAAAGCCAATGATGCCACAACTCGAGAACATAACTCAAGATTGGTTTGTGTGGATCCTACCCCTCCATCTAATGCTGAATTGTCTACCACTCCGTTGGGTATTCAGATGATGATGTCAACTGCCCCGCAAACTCTGTCGTCTCAGCCTGAGTATGAGTTTGAGAGTTCTGTGCCTGTTAATGTACAGCAGCAGCAAATTGGGGCTGAAGTGCAGCAAGCTGGAGTAAATTTTCAGCCCCCTGCACCCTATTTGCAGGCTTATATTGATCCTCCTCCTCAAGAAACATTGAACCATGCAGATTATGTACAGGTTCCTTCACAGATGGGGTACCCAAATCAGCTATTGGGGAATGTTGGGCCTATGGTCCACACATCAACAGTTCCATGATAATGCTTCTGGTATTTTCTCTCATCAGTTTATCCCTGCAGTGCACATGACAATGGCTCCTTCAACTCATGTCAGCATGAAGCCTAACATGATGCAGCCAATGGTACAACTGCAACAAATTCGTGTGGAGCACCATCCCAACGAAAGAACATTTGGGGCAAGGGTTGTCCAGCTTCCCAGTGACCAAAGCTACAATGCCTATGAAGCCCAGGTCCCTACTTCATTGGTGGGAGGAGGTTACGGATTGGAGTCAGGTTTCACACCCAGAGCAAGTGGTTTTCTCTGAGGGATGGGCATCTAATCAGCAGGTAACTCTTCCAGAGAAAATCGCAACAGTCAAGGACTGTTATATGTGTGAGAAAGCATTGCCTCATGCACATTCAGATACAGTGGTACAGGACCAAAGAGAGAGCCCTGCAATCACTGCATCTGATTTGAACCCTATATATCATAGTCTCCGATTGGAGGACAAAACGAGAGCCCCGCCAATGAACAGGGCTGTTGTAATTGGAGCCCCTGGAGAAGGTATCGTTGAGCGAGGAGTGCGACCAAAGGTTTTGAGTAATTTAGATCAGGAAATTGGGATACCTCAATCAGCGGCAGTCATAGCCGCACAAAATGTTGTGCAGCGATATGAGAATGAGAGAATAAGTTTACAAAAGTGCTGAGAATTCTGATCACGCCAAAGTATCAGTTGTTCCCCAGGGTGTGGTAGGGTTTGCCACTGGTGTACAATCTCCGTATATAGCGGCGCCATGACTACCCTTTCTCAGCCATCCCAAAAGAATTCTATCCTGCCTCATGCAGTGCCACCCCAATACCAGGTTAAACAGGAGATCGTAATGAACAAACCAGTAGTTAACAGCCATATCAATCCTGGTGGAGGTATGCCTTTCCAAATGTCGGATCAGCTGGTACACGAATCTCCGAAGGATTATTACAGTAAACTTCCTTGCATTGCTCATAAAGAAGATATGATAGAGTCGTACGACCATCTCAAACATGTAGGTGTCAGGATGGAAAATCTCCAGGTAAGTCCCCCAGAAGTTTTCATTAGTAAAGAGCAAAATAAGTCACCGAGTGAGAATCCTAGGAAGGAAGATGTTGTAAGGGAGCCGTTTGTAAAAAATGCCCTAACCACTCAGAGAATGGTATTGGATACAAATCACATCAAACCGAATGAACTGCTGCCTTCCTCAAACGAGGTTTCTTACTTGCATAATTTTCAACCACCGGAGTCCCATGTTGTGGCACAATCACCACTTTTGGGTATTCCTACATCATACCTACAGTCAAACCTTGGCGTTAGCTATTTGGCTCCTGATGAAGCTTCTTATGGTAATCTTGCATTTTCTGATGTTAATTTAGCCCAGAGAACTGAAAGAATTCCACCTATTGGTGAATGGAAAGAGAATCCTTCGTTATTCCATAATAAGTTGCTTCCTGATAATGTTGGCAATGTAGCCTCCAATGGGAGTATATCATCTTCCGTTTCGCCTTCTAACAGAGTTGGGGATGTACAAGATTCCTCAACCTCACTTTTCAGTGACCAAGATCCTTGGAATTTGCGGTATGATACTCATTTCCCGCCACCCAGGCCTACCAGAATCGCATTAAGAAAGGAAAATTTTGGTACGAGGGATCCTTTTGGGGAAAAATCATATGGAAAGCGGTGGAGAATTACCAATAGGCAATAGAATGGAAGCATCTGCAGTAGCGCAGATGGATGATGGAGTTTACCAGCCCACTGGCAATATGAGTAGGACCACCCAAGGTGAGAACTTTTCTGTTTTTTTTTGGTGTATCCTGTTTTCCTTTTCATATTTATTGGGAATGTCTTTACATTACTTTCTTATTCACTGCTGAAGGTTCAGCAGAGGAACTTATCAAGCAAGAACTTCAGGCTGTTGCCGAGGGCGTAGCTGCTTCTGTTCTGCAGCCATCTATGCCTTCAAATCCGGACATAACCACCATGCATGACAGGAGTGAAAGTCTTTCTGATGTCAATCAAGACTGTGAAGTTCAAAATACTGATCTTGAATTGAATAAAGCAAGCTTCGAGGTCCTTAAACTGCTTACCTTCCTTCGCACTTGTATCTGTTTTTTGGGTAGCTTTTTGTTCTTTCCATCTGCAGAGTGCATTTTCTAGTTGCATTTTACCTGCCCATGTTGTTCAAATCAGGACATGAAGGCCAAACTACCAGAAAAGACAAATCTCGGGTTTCCTGTATCAGATGGGCTTGGTCGCTTACAGGTTGAAGATTAGTTTATTTCTTATTCCGTGCCTTACTCATTGGCATAAAAATCATTCTTTTTTGATTTGGCAGATTATAAAGAACAGTGACCTCGAGGAACTTCGGGAATTGGGTTCTGGCACCTTTGGTACCGTTTATCATGGAAAGTGGAGGGGTACTGATGTTGCAATCAACGGAATCAATGATAGGTGTTTTGCTGGGAAACCTTCAGAACAAGAACGCATGGTTTGTTGGTCCTAACGTTACAATCAATATGCTTCACCTCCATTTATCTTCAAAGTTTTATTCTTACAATGATGTTCTTTTAATTTCATTAGAGAGACGACTTCTGGAATGAGGCAATCAACCTCGCTGACTTGCACCATCCGAATGTTGTGGCCTTCTATGGTGTTGTGCTTGATGGTCCTGGTGGTTCAGTGGCAACAGTGACAGAATATATGGTCAATGGTTCTCTAAGAAATGCTTTGCAGAAGATGTGAGAGGTAAAATGTGCTCCTTTGGTTCTTGAATCCTCATCTTTTTCCTTGTTTAGTTTGACCTCATGCACAACATAGTATCATTTGCGATGTCTGATGGAATTGATGCCTTTTTTTTTTTTGGCCCAAAGGCATTGATGCTTTTTTTTTTTTTATTGGCCAGAAGGGATTGATGCTTTACTAATTATTGTTAGGAATCTTGATAAACGAAAGCGTCTAGTGATTGCTATGGATGTTGCCTTGGAATGGAGTACTTGCATGGAAAGAATATTGTACACTTTGATTTGAAAAGTGACAACTTGCTTGTCAATCTTCGTGATCCTCACAGACCGATATGCAAGGTTAGCTGATCGGGCGTCCTGTTACTTTAGTATTCAGAACAGTGTTCCCCCTTATCTTGCTCTGTTTACTACTCTACTTGTGCCGAAAAGAAAAACCAGGTGGAAGTCTGGGGGACCTTTAGTGCTGTTTTTTTCCCATGCTTGGTTGCTATCATTTGTAATAGTGCACATAATGTATGTTTACATGGACTCGGGTGTATGTATCATGTGCGAGTGTAAGGATATGGATACAAGGATTCGTTGTGTAATTATGTTTTGATATCTTTTTATACTTTTAATACTTTTTTAAAATTTATTTCTATATGAACATGAGTTTAAAAACTTGGCCAAATATTGCTTTTATATGAAACTTTTATGGAACAAATACAGATAATATGAGGCTTGAACTTTATAGTTGAGTACATAGCGTAAAAAATCCCAAAACCCAATAGATTGGATAGGAAAAGAAGTCTTATTGGACCTGATTCTTTGAGAGGAAAAACTTGCTTGCACAGGCTGGACATTCTTTGAGAGGAAAAAGAGCAGCCCTACAGTCAACCTTGTGTTGACAATAGAAAGTTTAAAAATCACATTCTTCCGAGATTAAATCTTAAATCCAACTGTTGTGTGAAAGAAGAGCGATTTAGGCTGCCCTAGAGAGCTCTATTCTTTAGATTGTTGCGTTGTATGTGTATTCAATTCATTCTCAAACTATATTGCCTGACAGTGATTTTAGACACATCACATTAGAAATTCGATTTTCTCCCGTTATAGCTAATGATCATTTTCAAGACAGTTCATGTTTTTTTTGGTCTATGTTGTGTGCAATGTATCAGCTGACTCGTGCAGGGTCTTGTGTCAGGTCGGTGATTTGGGGCTATCCAAGGTGAAATGTCAGACACTTATCTCAGGTGGTGTGCGGGGAACACTTCCTTGGATGGCACCAGAGCTTCTGAATGGAAGCAGTAGCCTCGTTTCTGAAAAGGTTAATGGTTTCAACTTTCAACCTATCATCTTTTCACATGACCTCTCTCTCTCTCTCTGAAAGCGGGAGTTGTGTATTTCGATCTTTGTTGCATTTCAGGTTGATGTATTCTCATTTGGGATTGTGATGTGGGAACTTCTTACTGGAGAAGAACCATATGCTGACTTGCATTATGGGGCTATTATTGGTAATACTCCACCCTGATTCAATTTGTTTGGTCCACTTTGTCGTATTCAAGTTGAAGCAGCTGATGGTATATACTTTCAGGAGGTATTGTGAGCAAATACATTGCGGCCGCTGGTGCCAGAATCCTGCGACCCAGAATGGAGATCACTGATGGAGAGATGTTGGTCGTCAGAGACATCAGAAAGGCCAAGTTTCACAGAGATCGCGAATGAGTTACGGTCGATGGCAGCTAAGGTTCCCCCAAAAGCAGTTACTCAACAGCCTGTTCCCTCAACACAGCCTCAAGGTAAAAGTTGATCTTCCAGGCACCTTTTTGTTTTAACCCTGCAGTGTCTTTCCCCTTGGCCACCTTGTTGCAAATTCAGCATGCAGTAATAAAGCTACTACTTTTTTTTTTTTTTTTTTTTGGGTCAAATGTAGAAGGGAAGAAACATTCTAGCGCTTTGGAATAGAAATCTTTGGGTTTTTTCCCCTGATAAAATTGTCAGTTCTTTACTACGCAATTTCATATCTTGTAGTCGTGTAGAGAGATTAATTTTTTTTCCCTGTAGGATGGGGGAGATTTTTTTGGTGTTCTGTAATTAAATTCCCAAACCAGGATAAGAGCATAGAGATCACTGTGTACTCTCCCATGAATGTGCGTGCTCGTTTTTTTTTTTTTTTTTTGTCCCTTTCAAAAAAAAATAAACTTAAGCTCTTTCATATTTACTTCATATGAAGAAGGTCGAGGCTTGGCCCTAAAGTTGGCTGCTAACCTCAGCATACTAGGTGAAGGATAATAAGAGTATAAAGGCAAACAAGTTTGAATATCACTGAAAATTTCACGGATATCAATAATTTTTTTTTTGAATATTGATATATCTTTTACCTATTATCTTACACTTACACGGGCGGAGGTTAGTATTTTCCTTTTTACAATATAGTTATTGCAGTAGACATGTTAATGGGCCAATCGGCCTAACTTGGCCCATGTCATGGGCAACAATAACAAAATCCCCAGAAAACCCAAAGCCTACTTGTTGAAGAACCAACCTGATAGCCCATTTGATTTTAGAACCCCTCCAAGCCCAAACAAATACCAATACTAGTCCTCGACACTTTTTTCTGTTTTTTTGGCACTTCAAATTGACACTCTTTTTCTGGGCACACTTTTTATCTCCATTAGTATGAAATTATAAATCACTCTTTTCTTGTAGAAAAATGGATACATGAAGAATAAGATTTCACATTGAGAAAGGAACCCTGCTATGGCCACTGATGGTTGATGCACAAACCGGCACGCATGGCCCACTGTGGGTCTCACATAGATAATCCGAGCCGTTCAATAATTCTAAAATAATTTTTTCGGTTAGGAGTGTTTGAGCTAGCTTACGTGCGCCTCAACTATTCCCTTCTAGGTTCAGTCAAAGCAGTATCGGCTCCAGAATTCTGAGAAGGGTGTTTCAGAAATCTCAACAATCTCTTAGAAATCACAACTATATATACACAAAATTTCATCTACTAATTGGGTTGTATACATTGGATTAATTTGTGGGCTGATTTTGAGTGGGTGTTCAAATATTTTGAGTAGGTTCTAATATTTTTGAGTTGAGTGTTCTAGAAGAAATAAACTAAAATAAAACTAAACATACTGCATGTGACCACCGTTGGCCAAGGGTGGAGCCGCCACTGAGGTCAAAGTCGGCAACCCATCCACACCGCCACTAATTCTATATAAAAATATTATAGAGTGTTCAAGTGACCATCCTTGGCCAAGGGTGGAACCCCAAAGAGATTGTCAAGTTTCGAACTCATGATATCTGAGTTTATAGTTCATCTCCGTTGCCATTTCATCTATCCCTTGGGTCCATATATAGTTCAAGTTTTCAACCCCTATGAATTTAAAAATGGTTCTTCCTAATTAACGTTGGATATATATGGATACAAGTAATTTATATATACATGCATGTATCTCCGGTGGATGCAACCCCCTACCAACCTTAATGACATTGTCATTTATTCTTGCACTCTTCTAAACCAAGGAGCAGCAATGTTTGGTTTGTTCCAAAAAAAAAAAAATTAATTAAAATAAAGTGCATCTATAATTTGGACTTCTTGTTGATGCTGTGCAGTGCTGTGCACAGCACCGTGCTGCGCCACCTCCGAGCGTCGAATCGTGCATCGGACGATTCGATCTCATCTCGGCAACCAACGATCGAGAACCATTCATTGTTGAGATGAGATCAGAGTCATCGGATACATGATCCGACGGATTCAGAGGTGCGCAACCACGATACTGCGCACACCACTGCACAACATCATCCCCATTTATATAGTTTCACTGGCCAAAGATGCAGAGGGGATGAGAGTGCATTTCCCCCACCTCCCCCCTCCACACAATTAAAGAGAGAGAGAGCGCGCGCTCAATAATTATGACCTTTGCAAGCGTGCATTTCAGCATTTACCCGAATAACAGCTGGGACTTTCCATGTGGGATTGACGAAATATTATTCAAGCATTTTGGAACAATGCCACGTGGTTCTAGCTAGCTAGCTAGCTACCTAGTAATTCGATTTTTGTTTTTTTTTTTTTTTTTTTTGAATACCAAAAGGGTTTGGAGGGGGCGACCCGGCGTAGCAACCTCCCTTGGGCGTGACCATGGGCTCCAAACCCGCCAGTGGAAATGTCCGGTTCGAGCCATAGCTACCGTCCGAGAGAACGGGCCCGTCACCACGGCACCACCTCAGTGCACAGTTGGCAAAGAAGCCCCCTCCCTGGTCCACAGAGCGGATTCGAAATTAAGCCATTTTTGGCACCACCGGAAATTTGCACAAAGTGCCTCCGGGGCCTCGAACCTGGGCCTGCGTTGGGGAGAGGTAGTGCCCTTTGCCACCTGGGCTACCACCCTCGGTGGTATTCGATTTTTGTTGAATAATATTAATTTTGTAAGTTGAGTTGTCAAGTCCAGGTTTTCAAACTTCGTTATTTGTATAAAAATGTGATCTCAAATGAACTTTTAACAAACCTAGAATGAATCAAACTCTAGTAGTAAATGACCGGGACGATAAAAGTTAGGTTGATAACTAATCCTGTAAGATGAAGTTGAAGTTTCTATGTTATTTTTCGTAACGTGAGTGTAGGTAAATGCAATTGAACTTTATTTCGAGAGAAATTAAACGCACAGAAGTATATATTTTAATCTTGACAACTCATCTCACATTATCAGTTTAATTTCTGTATTGTATTTTAGCTGTTGATCAAGTGTCATAATCTCAGTGCAATCCGAAAAATTAACAAAAAATATGAATCTTAAAGACACAAGAGTTTGGAAAAATAATTTTATAATTAAATATTTTCTCATAATTAAAAAAAACATCTAAAAAAATATTTCAAATCTCAATCTCATTGTTCCAGATCAAATTTTATGATCCAAAACCGTTCAATGTGTGCAGAATGTGATTTAAGGGTATCCGCGTGAAATTAGCAAAAAAAGAACCCAAAAAGGTTTGATTTGAGCAGTTTTTATTTGAATCGTTCAATAAAAAACTGTTCAGAACAAGCCATTCTCGATCATTTTTTTTTGCTGATTTCTTCTGGGTAACCTTAAAATCACGATATGATCACATTTGAGCAGCTTGGATCATTAAAATTTGATCGAAAATTATGAGATATTTTTATATATGTTTTTATAGATGTCTCTGAAACCGTTCCGATTAAACTATTTTCAAACTTCAAATTTTCTTTTTTAACTTATACTCCCTCCGTTCCAAAATGACTGTCCCGTTCGGTCTCCAAGAAAAATTTTAAATTGTTAATATCTTTCAATCTACAATGTTTTTAAATATTTTAAAAACTTTGTATAATAGAACTAATTGAGATCTATCAAATAAGATCCATATTGCACATAAAATTCATTATAGATTGAAAGATATTAACAATTTAAAATTTGCCTCGGAGACCGAACGGGACAGTCATTTTGGAACGGAGGGAGTATAATTCTGTTGAGACAAAAGTCATTTTCGTAAATTTGTCGATTTTGTTACTGACGAGATGGGACCAAACGCATTTGTCTCTACATGAATCTCTGCAGATTCTCTCTGCTGGTAGTATTTTTGGACCAAAAAAGGAGTTGTTTGTATTTAGAAGCTCCAACATACACCAACAAACCTCTCTCTCTCTCTCTCTCTCTCTCTCTCTCTCATGGAAGGCGAACAGAGCACATCACCTTCCCTAAAAACCAAGCTCAAACAAACGCTCTGCCTCTCCTGCTGCCTCCCCGCCCGACCACCCCGGATCCCTGCACCTCCCCGTCCCTCCTCCGACGATAGGCCGAGGCTCTTGCGAGCCTCGTCCGCATGGCTCGCATCGCGGGCTCATGGATTTCCGGAAATCAAAGACAAGTGCCGCCATATAATCAGCCGGATAGGCGGCCACCGCCGTCGTCACTCTTCTTCGGTCGACTTCAAAGTACGATCCCCTCGGTTACTCGCTCAATTTCGACGGCGGCGGCCATGTCGACGAGGCTCCCTCGCGCAACTTCTCCACCAGGTCGCCGCCACTGACGACGGTACCGGAGGGGTACGATCCCGTGAAACCGGCGGTCACGAGCGAGATCACGTGCTTGTAATTGATAAGAACAATCTCAATCTCATGATGAATTATTCAGTGTTTTGGGATACCGTCATCGCGGTGGCCTCAGAAATTAAATGTGCAAACCCGCATGGTTGCTTGGTGGAGGAGGAGCATGGAGCACCGCCACAAGGGCAATGAATTAATTTGTCCAATCTCACAGAGGTTAGGCCGTTTGGCGAATCCGTGGGTGTGGCTTTAGCAATAGATGGATATTAGCAGTTGGAAATTCGCAATGATGTTCATGTTGTGCGGCTGTAAAAACGCCCATCGGTGTATACAATATTGGAAAAAAAAAAAAAAAAACCCGCTCAATCTCTCATCTTCTTTTCCATATTTGATTTGGATTTCAAGTTGGAAATGATTTTTAGCCACCGTTACCAATCCTCAGTCCGCTATTGCTATTTAAAACTATGGTTGAACGACCCATGTGATCGATGCACGGCACAAGCAATAATCTGTGCCTGCTCCAAAGAATTGAAACTATGCATTTAAACAAGTTTTTAAGTTTTTTAATAAAAGAAAAGTAAAGAACATGTATGGATGTATATATTTGTATGTTGACCACAATCAAATCAAAAAATGTTATCTATACTATTTACAAAGTAAACGAAGTTTCCAAAAAAAATAAAAATAAGCTCTCTCATTAAAATTAATTCTCATCTCCCGGTATAGCATTAGTTTTTAGATGACACACCCCAATCGAGCTCAACCAAAAATTGAAAAAAAGAAGCGACACATATGTCTTTCAAAATTAAGTTGGGGGTATGACTCCACGATGTATAAGCTAGGTGCTCGAGTCGTATGTAAATAGGTTCTAGGTTTTCAACACGTATGTGGTCCGATACATTGGTGCCGATGTTTATCGTTTTCAAATTTTGCGGGAGGATGTACTCACTGAGTTTAGAAATGGAACGTTTCTGACTCCACGTCCGGATTTGGATATATGAAAGAACATGTAAACATGCATGCATGTCTCTCTGGTCGATCTGGTGGATGCGACCCGGCCCGTACCAACCTTAAATCTTAATAACAATTCAGTAGTTACTATTGACTCTTACCAGCAGTCATGTTTGATAAATTGAATTAATAGAAAAGAAATTGTGATTCCATTCCATGAAATGAATGATTTTACTCGAAATTTTGAACTTCCAGCCCTCCTAGCCCCATAAATATAAGAGCATCCACACTAGGATCGCTTCTTCTTCATCTGGTCTGGGTTACAATAGCGAGCAAATGTCCAAAAACTCTGAGTTCACAGTCTCGCAACTCATTTGTACCAAACTAAAATTGCTACAGTCACTAGCCTATTCCAACGAGGCACTATTCATGGGGCTAAGTAGTTTATTATTTTATTTTTTACTCCTTGAGGCACTATTCAACTGTGTATCACCTGTGTTTACGGCCCTTTTTGATCTCTCTTGGGGTTTTGAGAATTCTGGTTGCGGAGAGCAGATTTTATGTCAATTGGGTCTGATTTGGCTTTGATTGGAGCTCCGTGAAGGTCTTGATTTCGTTCAACAATGGCATGGCCTTCACAGCCTTCGACGCCGCGGCAAAGGGCCTTCTTTGATCGATTGGTTGGACAACGGGTTATAGAGAGTGGTTGGGTAGGGATTTCATAGAGAGTGGTTGGGTAGGGATTTCTTCGAACGAGTACATCGTTGGTATTGATTTGATCGATGCCTTTGACGCCGGCAACGGGTCCTTCTTTGATCGACAGCATCGTTGGGGCTTGTTTGTTGGTCTGTGCCGTGAGAGAGAGAGAGAGTGGGATAGATTTTGTTGGTTTTTTTTTTGTTTTTTGTTTTTAGAATAAAGAAATAATTTATTTAGCAGGATAACTTTAATATAGAGAGTTTTGATGTAGTTGAAATTTTAAAAGTGGGTAGCTAAAGTAATAAAATGACTTTTTAAAGTGTAATTTGGTTCAAAATGTAGAGAGACTGGTGCGGATGCTTTAAGCGTTGCCTCCCTCACCTTCTCGCTATAGTGGACACGCAATGCACATCATTTTGAAGAACTCTATAGATCACCCACACGGAAAAAAAAATAGAGTTTTTTTTTTATTCCTCAAATTATGCACATTTTTTTACTTAGTTTCTAATTATCAATTTGACGATTTCATCCCTTTAACTATCATACCATTACTTACTTAGTCTAATATATAATGGAAGTTAGGAATTTGGACGGAAAATGCCATTTAAGGCTGTTTGGGACTTTATAGAGTAGATACTTGATTATGAGAGCCTTAAATATAAAATTAATTGTGATCTTTTAGGATAAAAATGATCAGAAAAATAAGACATTCGCACCGGTTTCAAAGATTGAAATTGAAACACTTAATTTTGTAACCATATTTTTTAATATATAAACCTTCTAAAAAGCATTAAGTGCTCGAATTTTAATCCGTTTGGAACGGTGCAAAGACCTTATTTTTTTGATCATATTTTCTAAAGAATCATTATTAATTTTTATCTATAGGGCTATTATAATTAAATATCTGTTTTAGGACCCTTTAGAGCTTGATTACGAGAGCTCTAGAAAGAAAAATTAATTATAACCTTTTAGCATAAAAATGATAAAAAAATAAGATCTTACAACGGTTCACACCGATTGAAAATTAGAGTGCTTAATTTTTAACTATATTTTTTATTATATAAACAGTCTAAATTCTTTATAAAGAACTTAGTCTTTTAAAAAAAAAATGTATATGTTAGTCTCTATAAATTTACGTAAGTTCTAATGTATGAACCTTATAAACAATTAGTGCTCCAATTTTCAATCTGTTTGAATCGATGCGAAGGTCTTATTTTTCTGATCATTTTATCCTAAAGAGTCGTAATTAATTTAAAACTCTAAGGCCCCCCGTTTGATAACAGTGATAGAATGGATGGGATTCGTAAGGAGATGGGATTAGGATTGGGATTGGTAGTGAGAAGGATTGGTTAATCGAGATGGCATTGATAATGAGAATTGTTTGTTTGTGATTGGATTAGATGATGGATTGTTAATATCATATTTGTTAAACATTAGGATAGGATTGGATTTGATAGTATACATTTCCTTTTTTGCCCTTACGCAAAATTGAAGAATAACATATGATTATAAAAATAAGTTGCCTCAAATTTTCAATCTGTTGACTTAGTGCGAAGATATGTGTTATTGGCTTGAACATATTATTCTCAAAGGTTAACAATTAAATTTTGTACTTTAGGAACTCTTCATAACTTAAGTTTTTGCTCTTTATTTAGAACCCTATGGAGCAAAAACGTGACAAAATTTAATTGTGACCCTTTAGAATAATAATATCTTCGCATCGGTTCAAACGAATTGAAAATTGGAGCACTAACAATAAAAATCAAAACTTTGAATGGACAGAACCAAAAAATTAAAAACTGTTGAAAAGACTAAAATAACTAATTTACTAAGTTAATAGTTATAATAAGGTTTATTTTTTATTCTAAGATATGAAAAAACGGAATGTTGTAAAGAAAAATTTGTTGGCAAAAAAATTGTTTGTTAACTGAGAATTTGGTTTGGGTATTACGTTTGAAGTGGGCAAATTGGTCTTCTTGCATCACTCCACTTGGGATTGGCTTAACAATACCATGTCCATGGGGGTATTACCAATCCCCCCTAATGGCCGGATTACTAATACCTTCGGACTCGTAATCCATACTCATTTTAGGTAACCAAACAAAGTATTAGAAATCCCTTGGGATTGGTAGTCCAATCCCAAGTTCTTAGAGGGTTAACAAACGGAGGTGCCTAAGGCTCTTATAATCAAGTATCTGCTTTACAGGGTCCCAAATATGACCTTATACGCGACTATTGTCCGTCCAAATTTCTAATTTCGTATCTATATATTGGATTAAGTAGGTAATTGTATGATATATTGACGGGATTGAAATCATCACAATTGATAGTTTAGAAACTAATGTAGAGAAAATAATGTATAGTTTAGGAGATAAAAAAAAAAAAACCTCAAAAAATAAATAAGAAAAAATGAAGAATGTACACTTTACAAATCACAAAAAAAAAAAAAAAAAAAGCATAAGTGTTTTTGAAGTTATAAATTTGCAATCTAGAAATAGTCCAAAAGAAGTCCAATGGGTTGGAGCTCATAAACCCCAATGAGTGTATATTCTAGAGTTGACACAATATATAGATATTACCATAGAAAGATCTAAATACTTCTAATACTGACTTATATTTATTTGAATCTAGAATGGATCTCTACCATATCTACATTTGTTAATATTGAAAATGATTGCTTATGATGTATTTTGATAATTAATACTCGTTAAAATTATGCTGAAAATATTTATTAATATTGAAAATATCATTAAAAAATATTAATTATTAAAACACGTTATTAACCATCATTCTCCCTAATAAGGGCCTCTTAGTTTGGCCGAAGAAGTAAAAATAAGGACGACACGGCGCCGTTGAATCCAACGTTAGAAACCACAACGGCTAGTTCCAAGTGACCGTTAATTTGGAGGATCCAAAAATTTGAAACCCTGAATAAGACCTTTCCACCAAACACAAGAAAACCAATACCCCCATAATAATACTCCTTCACGAAAATCACAAATCTCGCAAATCAAATTCACAACAGACCTCTCCAAAAATCCCAAATCACCAACAAATTCATCTACTCTTAGCAATTCAATAAACCTCTGATTCCAGAAAGATGGTGTACACATCATCATACACTCCAACGTACTACACCTCACTCCACGACTCGATCACTTCCATCTGCAAAAACATCCTCCCTTTCTCCTTCAAGAAGCGGCGGTTGCCCGCGATCGCGGCGGCCGAGCAGCAGCTGTCGAAGCAGCAGTCGGATAACCTGAAATGGCAGCAGGAGTCGTTCCATCAGATTTTGAAGCTGATGGGTCTTTGCAAGGAGGGTATCTTGGCTGAAACAGAGGTCTCTGCTTTTAAGTCCCACCTTCTCGACACCCTTGTCGCCTCCCCAGCTGATTATGAGCAACCCACCATTCTTAAAGATAAATTGGTCTTTTTGCAGGTACTCCTTTCTTTATCCTCTGCTTTTCCCTATTCTCCTTTATCTTTCGGGAAAAAAAATGAGCTGAAGTGTATAGGGTTGGTTGATTTTTACTGCATAATTAGTTCTTTGGTGAAATTGTAACGGGTTAGGGTTAGTTAATTTTACTGTAAAAATTGGGCTGATTTGGTTGAAATTGAATTCATTTATCGGATGTGATTATTTGTAATTCCGGCCTGAAATCGTAGTAAAAACTTGTTGAATTATGGCATAGTTGACCAGTGGGTGTTCAATTTTTCCACCGAAACTCTACTGTACTGTAGTGTGTTGGTTTTGTAGCATAAGTACCTCAAGCTCTCTAGATGATTTAATTAATTTTGAAAATTAGATTCGTTGCGCAATTAGATCAACTTCCAGATCATGACTAATTAGACCGATTATGGGCAACTGTTAGCTGATTTCATTGCCTACGTAGCTGTCATATTGGAAGGTATTCCATTTAATGCGTTTGCCTTAGATATTGTAAATTTTGACGAGTACTATGTCTATGCCAAAATTCAAGTCCATCAAAAAATGAAAGCTCATGGTCGAACTCGATTTTGTTATGAAATTAAAATTTCAAATTTGAATTCTACTAAAAGATTAGATCACTGGGTTATTGATTATCCGATCGAGATGATTTTTTACAGAGATACTTTATTCATTGTTTAATAGCTGTACATTATGACGACTCAGATTATATTCTAAAGGCGGTGTGAGATACACCTCCGTTTAAGTATGGATGGAAAATATGACGGCATGGGGTCTATCCGCACGATTTCAAAACTACAGTAGGTTATGTGTGATCAGTATTTGAATCTATGAGCAGGTATCCGCACATGACGATAATACAACATGGGGTTGCAAGTGGGACTTGCCCTAAAAATAAGTGATTTGGGGGCTGTATTTGGGGTTTGGTTTTTAGTTGGCATTTCAATTTTTCTAGCTGAATTTGACTTCGTGGAATATTCAAGGTGAGACTGTTTAGCTGAACTTCTAAAAGCCAATTTGATAATCCTTTCTTGTAGGAGTTGTTGTATGCGAAATGTATCACAGAGGATGAGTACCATTCCTCAAAGAGGCCATTGTTGCAGAGGCTAGCAGTTCAAGGAGCCGAGATCGAGACAAGAGACGTGATAGTTTCTGCAACGAAAGAGAGCTCGAATGAGTGGTCTGTTATTGATTTGAAAGATGAGAAATGTTTGCATGCTCAAGAGAACTCAAATTCGAAAACCAAATCGAAAAACGGCTCAGCCGTGAGGCAAATGAAAGGATCAAATTCGATTTTTGGGTTTGGATCATCTCATAAAAATGGAAAAGGTAAGGAAAATAAGGGTCCAACCGATCCGGGTCCAGATCATTTTGCCCCCTTCGCTAAGAATGAACTGGGACTTTCTAAAGAAAACCCTTTTTGGGATGGTAATCCAAGACAGAAAGAAAGTGAAACTCAGTCTATTCTCATGATGGAAAGCTCGCCACCGGAGTCTAAAAAGGTAGACAACAGAAGTGAGAGTGAAAAGGCGAAGAAGAAGATGTTTAGGACTTTGTTTCAAAAGGAGGAGAGACATGAAAATGGTGATCATGGCCTTGATTATGAGGAAAAGGTATCGAAATCGGGAAAGAAGCAATGGGGATTCGATGGGTTCAAGAAATGGAAGAAAAGTGAGTCAGAGGATGAAACAGCTCCTCTGCCGCTCAGCGAAAGATCGGATAGTGAGATGTTTTTGGGATCGAACCGGCTTGTTGCTAGTCCAGTTGGGGAGGGACCAGACACCAAACAAATCAAGAGGAAGTTACATTCAAATGGAGCACCATCGGATTTCTTTGTCGATAAGGTATCCTGCATTGCATGCTGGCATTTTTTCTATTCTTAGCTAATGCAAATTCACTCCCTTTTTTTGCACTGGAAAAATAGACTAATTTTGAAATGAGAGGAGGTAGCTAACTGTCAGATATGCTTTGCTTTTGTAGGTTTTAGGGCAGAAGATAAAGAAGGAGCTCTCGAGAATCCAGACAGAACTCAATGCTAAGAACCCCAATATTCAATTTTCGTAAGCATTTTCTACTTATGCCCACCTCCTGAATTCCTTGAGAATAATGGAATAACCATTGATGCTAATGCTTGTTCAAAAATACTGCTTACCTTTGTGTTTTAGGAATGATCAAATTGATGCTATTTCAACCAGGCTTCCCGTTGACAAAGCAGACTTGAAAAATTTCTTTCCCAAGTGAGTGCTTATTCATGAGATTTGCTTTCATCTGTTTTCAATTCTGACAAATTGCTTATTTTACGTTGCTTTTGTGCTAATAATGACTATAATGCTTATTGTGTCCTTGTTTCCACGAGAATTAGATGAACCAGACATTTGGGCACATATCTGCATCTGACACTAAGTCTAACACAGATGTTTATAAAAAGAACGCTATTTATTTGTCTTCGATGGCTGCTTTTGTCTTTTAATTTTAGATCATGGTGTGATCGCTACGGTGATGTGGTGTTGGATGTGGTGAGAAAGGAATTTAAAGACCACGTCGGGGAGATGGAAACTTTGAAAAATGCTGCCAGAGAGAAGCAGAACAGCAGCTCCAAAAGATGGGCAACCTTTGATGATGATGAAAATTGTCACCCAAATCTTTTTGCTCCTCAAGACAGTTCTTTTCCCATGAAACAAGCAAAGCATGCCCCTTTGGGTGATGATCGCACACTTAAGTGCTTCAAAAACAATCCTTTCTTTCAAGATATTGATCTAACCCACATCGATGGGAACAAGGAGAATCCATTCTGGAGTCCGAGGCACGGTTCTTCCTTGCTGGGTTAAATGAAATTATAGTCTAGCATTGCCATATGTTGTTCAATTTCTGTTGTATTGAGCTAATTTATGTTGTGGACCTGTTGTTACTTGTTATTGAACTATTGTTGTTCAATAAAGAATTTCTGTTGTACTTCGTATTTTCCATGGCGCACAGTGTTCTTTAAGTGCACTTTTGATTGCAACAGTTGTGATCTGGAAAATTTGCCTTGCTTGCTTCATTGCTATTTTGGCACAACTGAATTTCTACCGTTAAAAGTGCGGAAGAGCAAAGTATTGGTTAAAGATGTGGGCAACTTATCAACGCCAAACCATGAAACCCAACTGTGAAATTTGGCTTACCGGTGATTTTTTGGAGTACTGTTAAGTTTTTGGCAACGGGAAAAGTTTTTTTTCCTTATCCTTTTCTAATTTCTCGTTTGGACGACGAAAAGAAGCTGCTCCAATAGATGGTCCGTTGTTTCTTGATGTCCAAAAGAAAATGTTGTTTCTTGGTGCAGCGAGAGGAATGCATGAAGAAAGGAACGTCTAAAAGTCCTTTTGGGCTTGTATTATGTAACTGTTTTGTCCCTTGCTAAGATACTTATATTTCTTTAAAACATTGGTTTTTAACCCCTAACATATCCGAAAAGTATTCAACGTATCTTAGAAGCATTCCTCACATATTCAAAACGTATCAAAAGTCCAGTTTTTTTAATTTCTTCGCCATACGAGTTACGACTACGTATCATTACCCGTAAGAGACTAGAGTATTTAATAGTATCAGTTACCATTAGTGAATTTCAGAGATTCTCAAAGAGTTGACCCGTTTGATGGAGAAAACGAGTGGCCATCATAAAAAGAAAATTTTGATGTTACTCAAAATTTGTTTTGTTTTCTCTTGCAGGAGTTGATTGTCCTTGCACAATGATTGAAAGGACCGTTAACTGGGCGGTCCCCAGCAGCTATTCCAATCTCGATTTCTTTTTTTGGGTAATTCAATCTCGATTTCTTGTTCTTAAGCCGCTTCTCAGAATTGATGGTCCATAAGCCTAATGAAACATTCCTCCATAGTTTCTTGGCTACCATGCTTTCTCCTTTGGTAAACTCCCTCTACTCTACTACCCAAAAAGAGTAGTGCATTAGGCATTTCAAAGCGTTCGTCTGTTCGAATTGTTTTTTCGTGGTCTGTTTTTCTGATACAATATTCAAATTATGTAGAATTTTTTTTGCTAAATATATTGTCAAAAAGTCTTTTCATGGTTAAACAACTTAAACTTCAGAAAAAGAAACTGCTTTCGTAAGAAACAAAACAAAACAAAACAAAACATATGGTTCGAAATTCGGAAAAGCCGATCTTGCACAAAGATTATATAACAATAACAAGGGAAGGAGAAATTCATTGATTTTCTTTCTTGGGTTGGGATTGCTATGAAAAATCTAACCTACAACTAGAAATTGGCTGGTTGTGTTGGGTGTGCGAAACCTAATTCGAATGTTGGGGTTCGCCCTAGAAAGAGGTTTTATGGTAATTAGTAGTCGACCTATAAAGTGGTATAATTGTAACTAATTAACGATGTAAACCCAAGAATCTAAACATCTACAATACTCCACAGCAGCGATTTTCAATTCTCTATATTTTGGTTCATCGGATTTACATATTTTTTCTATTCCTGAGATTTAGGTCTGGTAAAACTAGAAATATACTTGGAAAGAATGAATATTTGGAAGATGGATGAAAGAAAAACTAAAATTAATGTTTTTTAATCTTATTTTGATTTCTTATTTTCAAATTTTCCTTAAACGGATTTCAATTATGAATCCAAAAGTGTTTTCTCTCTCACAAGTACGTTTAGCGTGCTCTCTCTCTCTCTCCCTCTAATTTCTCAGCCCTTTTTTACCCGCGAGATCTCTTTAATTTCCCAACCGTAGATCCAACGGCTAATAAACGGGGTGAAAATTTTTGGGATAATCCGGGATTCCGGATAGGAAAACTATATATTAGTGCTAGCCCGTGCCTATAGCACTACACATCCCGGTTGAAAGGGGATGACAGTTGTGTGATTTATGTGAAAACCATGGACACTTAACTGGGAAGTGGAAGGATGCACTACAGGCTTTGGATCATATGAATCCAAGCCGTTCCAACAACTTGTCTCCACACCCTTCTGTTTTATAATAGAGATATAAATATATATGTGGGCCCTGCCATTTTTTGAAATGTATTCAAATTGCTAAATGTTTATTTGGTTGAGGGAAAAAATTGATTAATTATATATTTGGTTATTTGATTCATTCCGATATATTGATGGCAAAATGTATAGATTTCGTTGCATCTTGATTCTAAGTCAAAGTTTCGTCTTCACCTTCATCGGGTTGAAAGTTGAAAGCCAACAAAAATATACATGTACTGTGTGTTTTCGCATTAGAGTTAATTTTTTTATTTAACTTAATTTTCTATAGTACATAACACAATGGTGTATGGTCCATCCATACTTAACAAAAGACAAGTTGTCGCAATGGACGATTATTTTGATTAAATGGTTTAGGCTCATTCTCTTCCTTTCAGTAAAATGCTCACACTTTTACACAATTTCCGTATGAGTTTATTTACTCGTAACAACTGTACATTAATGTTTTTGTGATTTTTCAAAAAAAAAAAAGAGAAGAATACCAAAACTTTCAAAATTCTGTGATAATTTGAAGAATATATAGGGGAGTATTTCAGGGACACAAAAAAAGACACTCTATCTCAACCATTGAAGCTAATGGCAAAGATTAGAAGTTCACAAAGAATTACTATTTGTCGCAAAGAATTACTCATGACCACGATTAATTACTTTTGGTGGCAAAGAATTACTCATAGCCGCAAAGAATTACTCTTGGCAAAGAATTAGTACTTTTGGCTGCATTAAATTACATTTGGCCGCATCGAATTGCACTTGGCCATATCGAATTGCATTTGGCCGCATCAAATTGCACTTGGCCACGTTGAATATCTCTTGGCCGCATTAAATTGCTCTTGGCCGCATCAAATTGCACTTGGCCGCAAATAATTGTGGCCAAGTGCAATTTGATGCGGCCAAGAGCAATTCAATGTGGCCAAGAGTTATTCGATGCGGCCAAGTGCAATTTGTAGCGGCCAAGAGTAATTTGTAGCGGCCAAGTTCCGACCAAGTGCAATTCAATGCGGCCAAAAGTAATTTTTTGCGGCTAATAGTAATTCTTCGCGTCAGATTCTTTTTCTTTTTAACTAATAGGTAAGAGAACAAAATTGTTCTTCAATACAACTTAAGTTATTGGTTTAGATGATTTAGAGTTTCATGATCTGTTTGAAATTGAAGATTGTAGATTTTTTGTTGGAGCCTTTTGGGTAGACAGAGTTTCAAACTCTACTCCTTATTTGGTTATATGCAATCTTGTAATTATTTTGCTGTTCTATTTTTCTAGGTCAGTTAAGGAGACAAATGCGATATGAGTGTCACTTTTAAGTAAGTGGAAGTTCAAAAAATTGAATTTGAGTTAGAATCCTGTATGATTATTCATTTTTAATATCTTTGATATTATCCTTGAATGCAACTAAAGGAATTTAACAAATTTGGTAACATTTGTTGTGGTAGACTATTTATGAACTTGGTTAGATGTACTATGTTTGAAGCTTATTTTTAAAATGAAAATTTAGGAGAAGTAGATTTTGTTGGGAGAAGGAAAATTCACGGTTATTTGTAATGCTCCTCTCGCATGAGGTGAGACCATACGTATATCCGGGACTCACCTCATGTGAGAGCATTAAAAAGAACCGTTGTATCTACACACAAAAAATCGGAAAAATGGAGTTTGATATTTCATTTAGACTATATATGTTTAGAAAGCATTGTATCCATCCTTTAGGCATGGGCAATTACTAGTAATGTTATATGAAGCAGATGTAATTGGTACACTCTTTTGTCATTTGATATATAATGGAAGTTGGTTTGAACCGTATATGTATTCAGTTACCATAACTAGGAAACCACATAAAAATCTCTCTGCGTCGTGATCTGGCTGATTTCTCAACATGTTATATATCTTTTGTTTTCTGAACGAAAAACATATTTACGTTTGTGTGGTCGCAGAGATGGGCAATATCAAAGCTTGTTGAGAGCTATCTTAGGTGTGAACTTCCCTTGAGCAAGTACAAAATGGTACCAAAACACAGCTTCATACATGGAGCAGTTTTCTTCATGTAAGGTCCCAATACTTCCCGACAATTTCTACAGAACGGTGGAAGAAGGAAGCATTGTATTGAAGGAATCACAAAGCTTGAGTTTCTGCAGCGAAGGTTTAGTCATCGACGGAGGAGTCGAGCCTCTGCGAGCGGATGTTGTGATTCTTGCCACTGGCTTCAAATTAAAGTGATGAGAAGCTCAAGAACATGTTCTCGTCTCTGACATTCCAACAATTCATACATGGGCCATCTACCACACAAGTTGTTCTCTACAAGTTAGAGTTTTTCCACTCTCCAAAATCGTTGCATTATAAAACTAGACACGAAGTTTTTTTTTTTGGAGCGGTGAAGAAGAATTTCATTAATATTTATAAAGATCAAAGATGAAATCGGTACATTGGATTGTTAAATTTTTTCAATCACAATATAACAACCTTTTTCTTTAACTGCAGGCAAATCATTCACCCTCAAATTCCACAACTGGCAATAATAGGATACTCCGAGAGTCTTTCGAATTTGCATGAGTCTGAAATCCAGTGTCAATGGCTATCGTATTTTCTCTGCGGATCCATTGAATTGTGTGGAATTGGAGAGATGGAAAAGGAAATCGTACTATGGGAAAATTACACGAAGAGATGTGCCGGCTAGTTTCGTTGGAGATCTTGTTGTATTGCTATCCCGGTATGGTACAATGACGAGATGTGCAGAGACATGGGGTGTGGACCCAGAAGGAAGAAGGGTTTTTTCGAAGAGTGGTTCGAGCCATATGGACCTTCGGACTATGTTGGACTTACCACGACACAATAGATAAATAAAAATCCAGAAATCAGAAGATTTCACTCTTTGCAATTATAATGTGGGCCATTTACGTGTAGGTACAAAAAAATCCAAAGTAATTCTCACCGGGTCAAGTCAAAATTTTATACTACAAATACGCCTTCACCATTATTGATGACTGTTAACCAAATATCGGTGTTGACCATTGAGAACGTTCTCGGACGTTCTTAGGTCTGAGAACATTCTCAGCACACGCCTAGATTTAATAGCACGTAACACTAACAGCTCTGGATATTTCAAAGCTGAGAACGTTCTCAGAGCATTCTCAGCTCTGAGAACGTTCGTAGCACACGCCTAGATTTAGTGCTAATTCATTCTCCAACGTTCTCAGGGCTGATTACATTCTCAGCACAAAGCTAGATTTAGAGGTAATTCATTCTCAGACATTTTCAATCCTAATAACATTCTCAGCACACTTCTACATGTGGTACTTTGTTCTCTAACGTTCTTAGCTCTTAGAACATTCTCAATACATGCCTTAACTTAGTGATATTTAAAAAAAGTGTTATATCTTAATGAGAATTAGGGTGTAATTTTCTATACCTAGTGGTAAAAAGCCAATGGCGGAGTCTAACTCTTTTGAGTTTATACATATAAATTGAGCACAGATTCAAGCACTAAAAAGCATAAGTGGACAAGATTTTACAAGGTCTTGCAGGACTCACTAGTGTGCGTTAATGATACGGTATTGCCATTTCATGCGGCAGCACGTTTAGGGGACCAAATCAATCAATGAACAGATTATTATCGTGAATGCATCCCATTTATTGTCCATCAATTGATGATTCGGTATCCCACTTGAGAACACTCAGGGATTGTTTGGACAAATAAGTCAAGCGGCTTATTTTTTTTGTTCTTATTCAAATTTTTTTTACAGTTGTTAGTTTATCGTTAATTTTTGGGGAATTATTGCATCGTCATGACGAGAGGAATTTAAAAAATAAAAAATTATGATCGAAATTAAATTTTTTTTGAATAAAAAAAATAAGCCACTTAGCTCATTCCAACCCCAAATCCACTTTACAGATATCACACGTATACATAACTTGCTAATGAGATTTTTGGATTCTGACTGTGCTTTCACTCATAAAGCCAATTGCTTTTCCCACCCCGGACACACCCCGGGTCCATGCCAAAAGTCCGAAATATTCTTCCCGTTTAATTAAATTCTATTTTTATTTCATTTTTAATTCTTTTATCTTATTTTTTAAATTCATTTTTTAAATTATTTATTTTTCTTTTTTCTTTGTATCTTTTATCTCTTTTATTTATTGAATATATATATTTTTATCTATTTATCTCTTTCTATCTATTTTTTTTTCCTTCAACCGCACTATTGTAATGTGTGCGCTGATATGAGAAAATTGACATATGTTGGAACTTGATCAGACAACGTTGATAATTTTGTGCAGTTTAAAATGTGCTCGGAACAATTACAGTACTGCAAAGATCAGTCCATTTAATCACCGAATTTGGGAAGTCGAAAATGTTTATCTGTGTGCCAGTTAATAAATGTGACCTATTATTAGTTAAAAAAAAAAAAGGCAAGACAGAATGGAACAAAAATGTTGATTCGTGTGCCATGAATATTTATTTAATATTCTATATATCTTTTTTCTCTTTTATTTATTTAATATTATTTAAGTGCTCCGATTTTCAATCTGGTTGAACTGGTGCGAACGTATTATTTTTCTGATCATTTTATCTTAAATGGTCGTACTGAATTTTTGGCTCTAAGGCCTTTCAATGAGCACCCTAATGCTCTTTATTTAGTTTCAGTGCTCTCTTAGGGTGCCTATTGAAAGGCCTTAGAGTCAAAAATTCATTACGACCATTTATGATAAAATGATAAAATAAATAAGATCTTCGCACCGGTTCAACCAAATTGAAAATCCGGACACTTATTTTTTTACACCATTTATAAATTAAAAATATAGTTAAAAAATTAAGTATCTCAATTTTCAATCTATTTGAACCGGTGTAAATATCTTATTTTTCTGATCAATTTATCTTAAATGGACATAATGGATTTTTGGCTCTAAGGTCTTTCAATTGGCACCTTAAGAGGGCCCTGAAACTAAATAAAAAGTCTAAGGGTGCTTGTTAAAAGGCCTTAAAGCCAAAAATTCATTACAATCATTTAGGATAAAATGGTCAAAAAATTAAGATCTCCGCACCGATTAACTGGACTGAAAATTGGAGCACTTAATTTTTTAATCATATTTTTCAATTCGTTACCAACATGACGAAAATATGTTAGACAGTCTTAACATATTTGTGATACTCGAATTTCCAACTACATGCACTAGGAGTCTTCCTTATATTCACAAAAATAGTGCAAGTAAAAATTTTATTACCGACACTTTTTTTTTTGGAAGCTTAGAAAAATATTGGTTGTTGCATTAATGTTGTACTTATAAATATTTCGTTATAATTGAAAATATAATTTGAGTTAACTAAATTAAAATTAAATAAGTAATTAAAAATAAAGATATAAAATTAAGTAAATAAATAAAAAAAGAATTTAGTTAGGGGGCGGGGTATTTCTGTCGGGGGAAAGTAGCTCTCTCATAAAACCTTTTTGCAAAATTTATTCTGCATGTTTCGTTCAAACAGTTTTACAAATTTTCATTCTCATCCAAAAAAATCTACTAATATTCAACCTAGCTAGCCACACTCCTAAATCTGTTAGGTTGTCTGATTAGTTAGGTCAGAAAATGGATGTCCTGATGGAGGGTTTAAGGTAAAGAGAAAATCATTTTTTCTGTAAGTAGGTAAAAAAATTAGATTGATCTTCATGGGGAGGTAACTTGGCTAATTACTTATCCCAACGGATTGGCCAAGTAGTGTTGGCTAGAGATTTAGGAGTTTGCTCATTTTTATGGTCTCAGAATTGATTCTCTTAACCAGAAACTCTTGGCGCTACCTCACCACATGTGTAAACGTGTGAAACAAGAGTGTATGGGTTGAAGAACTTAGTCTGAGACGTGCACAAGTTGACTCAGAACACCTTGCATTACCAAAAAAAAAAATGTGGGAAGGACTCTGAGAATGTAAACGGCATTAATTCCAGACAAGCACTGCTATGGGTACATATGGCCTCTACATACCATGCACGCATGGATTTTGTGGGGCCCATCTCGGGACTCACTGAGATGATTCGAATTGTTCATTATTTTTAAAACTTTTTTATGGAGCCCTGCAAAAAATCAGGTCAACCCGATATTGGTAACAATTTTTTCGGAATTTGTAGGGGGCAAAACTTAGCAGTTAAATAGTTTCGCCCCTACAAATTCCGAAAAAATCATTATTGATATTGGATTGAGCTCATTTTTTACAGGATCACATAAAAAAATATTTTAAAAATAATGGATGATTCAAATTATATTTGTGGGACTTGAGGTGGACCCCCAAAAAAATCAATATGTGCATGATATGTACATACTCACATGTACCCATAGCTTTTTCCATTCCAGAACGAGATGCGTACTGTTCTGGGAGAGCCCAAATGAATCACCCTTCAACTACTGATAATAAAATAATGATAGCATGCTAATAATAGTTATCAACTTATTATCAGCAGCAGGGCCACGTGAGTTTCTTTCCTGAAATTTCAAAGTAATTCAAATATATTATATTGTTATCTTAGTGCAAATACCAGGTGAAGTCAAATATTCAACTTTCCCAACTACAGATATTGTAATTTATTTTGAAAAACATTAAGAATAGTAGTCACGAAGGAGAAATGTATCGTGTTGAAGTGACACACTTGGTTGATTGGGTATAAACCAACCGATATTGTACTTTGCCAACTTGCGCCATATGCTAGTAATTAATAACTGTTTACATGAGAATTTATTAGCCCAATCAGCTCGTGACAAGTGGCCATTCATTTTAGATAAAACGGAGCATGTATAGACTGAAATACTTGGAATCACACAATTAAAAGATGACGTTTTGATCAAATTAGTGTCGTTTTATAGGTAATGACAATTATTGCCAGGTATCATTCAAATGATAACTTATGATGTAAGCAGTTTGAAGCTCAAAGGCACGAATGGTTTAATTCAATCAAGAGGCAGTTACGGTTGACACAGTTAAGGAGTTGAGATTCGAGCATATAACTGTCCATGTCCAACACGATGCAGTTGAGGGAAAATGGGGTGACGAATTAAACTGAATTGCCACAATCAAGAATCATGGAGGGAAAGTTTGAATTCAAGTTGAGATGATTTCAAAGACAGCCAGGTGGGAAATGGAAGATGTGGAGAAGTCTCAAGAGTTGCCTATAAATAGAAAAATTGAAGGAAGAAAAAGCCTCCAGACAAATCATCAAACAAACAGTTATGCTATGCTTGGTTTGTCCTTCATGCAGTAGTCCGAGATGCGTACAAATTGACCCGAGACACACTACACTACACTACTATATATATATATATATATATATATATATATTGTGGGAAAGCCACGTAAATTGCTAATCCCCCCCCCCCGGCCCCACCTCCCTTTTCCGGGACTACCCCCGCCTCTCTCTCTCTCTCTCTCCCTTTTCTTTCTTTCTTTCTTTACAGTTTGCTTTTCTTTTCTTTTTTTCCTTTTCTTTCTGGTTTGGTTTTTTTTTTTTTCATTTTATTTCCTTTTCTTTCTTTCCAGTTAAATTTTTTTTTTCTCTTTAATAATAGGTTCAAGTCTAATTCTAGACTTTGTAAAGTAATTGAGAGAAAAAAATGTGTTTCAATTGATCATGTTTATCCTACTGTTTTATTTTTCTTTTTTTGTCCTTTATAGATTAAAAAATATAGTTACGAAAATAAGTGTTTCAATTTTCAATCCGTTTGAACCAGTGTAAAGATGTTATTTTTTTGATCATTTCATCCTGAATGGTCGTAGTAAATTTTTGGCTCCAAGGCCTTTCAATGAACACCTTAAGAGAGTTCTGAAACTAAATAATGAGTCTTAGAGTGCTCGTTGAAAGGCCGTAAAACAAAAAATTCATTAAGATTACATCGGGAACTAATTACGAAATGTATTTTGCAAACGACATTCTAATCCAGAATACAAATGTTATATTTAGGATTACTTTTTTTTTAACTATAGTACAATTTAATAAATTTGTTAACCATTATTTAGCATAGATCCTCTTAACTGATTCAGTAGTATGTTGCTTCAAATCACGTTTCTACTCCATAAGATTGCAAATGACTGGTTTCTATTTTTTTTTAACTAAAACGGCAGCAGAGCCCTTGGGTCCCCCAACTTTTTAATTTATTTTTTATTTTATTACTTATATCTTATTTATTTAATTTCTATAAATACACCCTTTGTATATTTAAAAATATAATTCAAGAATTAAGCGCTTTAATTTGCAATTCAGTTAAATCAGAGTAAAGATCATTTTTTTATTATTTTATTTTAAATGGTCATAATGAATTTTTTAGTTTAAGGTCTTTAAACAAACACCCTAAAACTCATTATTTAGTTTCAAGACTCTTTTAGGGTGTTCATTGAAAGGCCTTGAAGCCAAAAATTTATTACAACCATTTAGGATGAAATGATCAGAAAAATAACATCTTTGCACTGGTTCAAACGGATTGAAAATTGAAACACTTATTTTCGTAACTATATTTTTTAATCTATAAATGATAAAAAAAGAAAAATAAAACAGTCGGATAAATATGATCAATTGAAACACTTTTTTTCTCTCAATTACTTTACAAAGTCTAGAATTAGATTTGAACCTATTATTAAAGAGAAAAAAAAATTCAAACCAAAAAGAAAGAAAAGGAAATAAAATGAAAAAAAAAAAACCAAACTGGAAATAAAAAAAAAGAAAGAAAGAAGCAAACTGTAAAAAAAGAAAGAAAGACAGAAAAGGGAGAGAGAGAGAGGCGGGGTAGTCCGGAAAAGGGAGGTGGGGCCGGGGGGGGGGGGGGGGGTGGGGGTGTGTGTGGTGTGTGGTGGTTGGGGGGTGGGGGTGTGGGTGTGGGGGGGGGAATAGCAGGTCTCGAAAGCCACTGAGAAAGTAAACGGCAATTCTAGAAGAACGAGATGCCTACTGTTCTGGGTAAGCCCAAATGCATTACCCCGTCAACTACTACTAATAAAATAATGATAGCCTACTAAATATAGTCATCAACAGGGCCACGTTTCTTGAGATGAGGATTTCAAAGTTGACAAAATTATCTCTAAGATTAGAAGTATATTGCTTGTAGTTCCTACTTCCTAGCTAGTCCAATTTCAGTCCAAATTACACCAGAAATTTGTTCAATGGAGAAACAGGTGGCGATTGTCGGAGCAGGGATCAGTGGCCTTCTGGCCTGCAAATACGCTCTAGAGAAAGGATTCCACCCAGTAGTCTTTGAAGCTGGAAGCAAGGTAGGAGGTGTTTGGACACGAACAATAGAATCCACCAAACTCCAAAACAACCAACAAGCTTATCGGTTCTCTGATTTCCCATGGCCTGCTTCTGTGAAACAAGCCTATCCAAACAATACCCAGGTCAAGGAGTATCTTGAATCCTATGCTCAGCACTTTGGGATATTGCCTTGTATCAAGTTCAATTCGGAAGTGATTAGTATAGATTACGTTGGGGAGTCTGACGCAGAGATGAAGGCATGGGATCTGTGGGGTGGAAATGGTAAGGCATTTGGCTCTAAAGGAAAATGGCATATAACAGTGCAGGAGGGTGGAAGAGGTTCCACAGAGGTATGCACACTGGCTAGATTTGTCCCCTTAAATCTACTTTCTTGCTTATTTTCTGATTAGTTGCATAGTTCTTGAAAGGATTTGTTTTAGGACAACTGGGAATCGGAAAATGACATTCGAATGAAATGGTTGCTTGATTGCTGTGCTAATTTGGTAATGTTGTTATGATGTGGTCGTAGAGTTGAGTATTGTCCAACAAGATGTGTATGAGTGACTTCAGAATATGGACTTTCTACTATGCTTGTCACAACACGAACTATACAATGCGTAAAAATCGAGTTTATTGCCCCTCGAATGCTGGCGAGTATTTATAAATTTCCCTTAATTTTTTGAAAATATCTTTATTGGCCCTTCATTCTGGAAGTATTTTGACGACTTACGTAGCAGGACTTTATTGACAGTCAGACTTTGAATATCTATTTTCACCGAATCCATTTCCCATCTTCCATACTTAACAGTTATTCCAGTGGCTTTATAATAAAAATATCGATTGTTGATTGATTAACGATGACAGTCAGTCAGTCACAGATGCAGATTTGTTGGCCGGCCTAGTTAAATGAGCTTCTGGCTTTGTTCCTAAGACCTGGGAATCACATTCCGTAAGGGGGCCTTTTTCGACATCATGTATGCAATTGTCTAGGATAAAGGATACCTGCTTACTTACATCGAGAATTCTCGTCATATTGACTGTTTAACTTGCTGTTGTACCCGGCTAAAAGGGTTGGAGGGAAAACACCTAAGTTGTGCTTGGCATCTTGAATCTTTTATAGTAAACTACACTGGAAGGGATTGTGAGATCCTTGTTTTGTTGTGATAGGAGTACCAAGCCGAGTTTGTGATTCTATGCGTTGGAAGATTCAGTGGTTTGCCAAAGATTCCAGAGTTCCCTCAACATCATGGCCCTGAAGTATTCCATGGTAAGGTGATGCATTCATTTGACTATTCTGCCATGGAAAATGCAGAGGCAGCTAAATTAATTGAAGGAAAGAGGGTTGCAATCATCGGTTCGCAGAAATCTGCAGTGGACATAGCAGCAGAATGTGCAAATGCTAACGGTGAGCAAGAGTAATACACTTCTGAGCTCTTTATGCAAGGGGGTATCCATCTATCAATAGCAACTTAAAAGGAAACCTTTTTAAGGCTGCGTCTGGATCATCAATTTGTGATTCTTTACGTGCTCTTTTGAATGTTGCTAGTTAAGGAGATTGCTTCTCAAAATTTCTCCTTCACAATATTACTTCGTCAGAGCACAGCTGCATGATCATATTTTCCTTCTTTTTTTGTTTTTGTTTACAGGACCTGATTGCCCATGCACAATGATTCAAAGGAATACCCATTGGATGTTTCCAACAGACCAAGTATGGGGAGTTAATTTGGCTTACTTATGCTTCAATCGCTTCGCCGAGCTACTGGTTCACAAGCCTGGTGAAACCTTTCTTCATAGTAGTTTGGCCACTCTGTGTTCTACCTTGGTAATTTGGTAACATTGTCTCATCCTATGTATTGCATTCGCATTGTCTTTTAGGTAATGCTATCCAAACAGTTACAAAACATCTTCTATGCACAATGTTATTGAGTTGTCAGCTCTCACTCTTAAAAACAAAACCTTTCAAAGTTCAACATGGCACTCACCATCTGATATCATCTAGCTCTCCCATCTAAACTAGCATTTGTGATTTTTCCATTTTTTATGTCAGATTAGATGGTACCCAAATGTAACACTATAGCATTATCGTATCTTTGAGTTTTGTTTTGGATACCATGAGTTGTATCATCTGATGGTCTTCGCATAAGACGTGTCACCTTACAAGCCAAAACATATGATGTCACATTGTGGTCACATCTGATTGGTCCATGTCTATGAAGCATGGATACTGATACTGGATACGAACATGATACGATACGGATACAGTGATACGAGAAAATCTCAAAAAAAAAACAAGATACGAGTACAGCTAGGATATGTTTGACCAAAGAATCCAATTTATTATCTTTTCAGCGATTTGCTAGTGAAAAGTTTGTTTTCTTGTGTATGTTTTGAACTTGTAAATTTTTCAGACATGGGGGGTCTCAAAATTTGTAGAGAGCTACCTCAGATGGAAGCTTCCCATGAAAAAACATGGAATGATACCAGAACACAGCTTTCTTCAAGATGTTTCTTCTTGCGAGATTCTTATGCTGCCTGATAACTTTTATGACAAAGTGGAAGAAGGAAGTATCATTTTAAAGAAACCGAAAGGCTTTCAATTCTGCAGAGAAGGTTTGGTTATTGATGGAGAAAATGAGCCTCTGAAAACTGACCTCGTTATATTTGCCACTGGATACAGAGGTGATGAGAAGCTCAAAAGTATGTTCCATTCCCCAACCTTCCAAGATCACATCATGGGGTCACCCACTTCCCCAGTCCCTCTCTACAGGTACTTAATTTCAACAAGTTGGACTTCTAATTTTGCTATACCTTGTGAGGAACAAGATTTTTCATTTTATAACATGATCATGATATTTCCGCGGTCAACAAAGAATAACCGAATAAGCTAACTTGGGTGGAAAACATTCTCTCTCATTTTGTAGACAGATGATTCATCCCCGAATACCAAGACTGGCTGTAATTGGATACTCGGAGAGCCTGTCGAATTTACACACGTCGGAGATAAGGTCCCAGTGGTTGGCACATTTTCTGAATGGAACCTTTGACTTGCCAAGCACAAAGAGTATGGAGAAGGATGTGATGAGGTGGGAGAAATACATGAAGCAGTATGCTGGGTGGAAGTACAGAAGAAACTGTATAGGTGGTCTGCACATATGGTACAATGATCAATTGTGCACAGATATTGGATGCAAACCAAGAAGAAAGAAAGGGTTCTTTGCAGATTTGTTTCTACCATATGGACCAACAGACTATGTGGGACTCGGACCTCAGTGATCCAAACAATGCCCACTTATTTCTGGTATATGTTTAGATCATGAATCAGTGAAGGGATTCAGGGAGGAAACAACATAAAAGACATTATAGATTTCGACATTGGACGTTAATTTATGTTTATTTCATGGACAAAGAGTTGAATTTTGAGCTGCAAGTGAGAGATTATTTAGTTTGTCAAACCACTGAATCAAACCGTGGGAGCTATTAGAGATTATATTTGGTGCTCTTTTTCTTTGATTGGACTATTTGGTGCTCTTAGGACATTGCTTTTATGCTCGGAAAAAAGTACACAAGACTCAATCCGCAAGTTAGGCATGGCCATTTAATCACCACACAATCATGTGAAATTTAATGAAATTGTTTAATTATGAATTTTCCAATTAAAATTGTGTTATCATTATATGGTCATAGAGCGCATGGTTCATTTATTAGAGATAAAGCCGACTTTCGAAAGAGTACAAAAGTAAAAATTGTCAGGAGTTCAACCAATCTTTCAAGTGCTAATCTAATTTTTCCAACAATATTGATTGTTGTTCATAAAAAAAGTCCACTTCAAAAATGGTAGGAAAAAAAAGATCTACTTCATTAAAGGAGGAAATAAGGGTCCCTTTGACCTAATTTGATTGAGATTTTTTGGCGTGATTTTTTTGATTATTTTTTTTATAATTCTTATTAAATTTTGGTCGAATTTTTACCTCACATTGTTTGCTTCGATGTGAGGAATCAAAGAATTTAAAAATATTGACCAAAGTTAAAAAAAAAAAAAAAAAACCAACAAGACGGAAAAAAAAAAATGGAGCTGAAATGTGGTTGAATTCGGCGGGTCGTATGTACTTGGATTCTCCACGCAGATGGAACACCACCATTCAACTCGGGAAAGAATACTCCTATTCCTGTATAGAGATAGAGAGAAGCAGAATCCGAAAGCCCTCGAATCCATCAATGGCGATCGCGGCTTCTTCGACTTCGTTTCCTCGTCTTAGTCACACCCTTTTCCCGAAACCCCCTTCCCTTTCTCACAACTGTTACCAATTTCGTCCCCATCGCTTTCCCTTCACAGTACGCGCTACCTCAGCGCTCGTTCTTGAACGGGTACTCTCTCTCTCTCTCTCTCTCTCTCTCGGATTTTCTTGTTAGGATTGCAAAGGATTGAGTCTTGGTTCGTAAGTTTTCGATTGTGGGTGGATAGCTTTCGTGTTAATTGGGCACTGGGCAGTACTGGTACAGTACAGTTGAGGATGTTTACACTTCGGTACGAGGATAAGAATTGTTGATGCAATAATCCAAGTTGTCCTTTTCTTGTTTAGGGCAACTTCCGCGTCCCACACCATGTGAGAGAGGCCTTACAAATAACTGTAATAACTGTTGTATTGAAGATTTTTTTCGGCATGAGGGGTATATTATAGTATCATAATGAAAAAGTTTCTGGAGGAGGGGACATAATGAACCTTATCTCTCACACGAGAAAGCCTAAAGCTAGAATGGTGAAGATGCATGACAAAAATATAAGCAGTACAAAATGCATGCTGGTAGAAACCTGGAAGTGTCAACGGACTCTTTTATAAGCAGTACCAGCCCTATCTAGACATGTCAGACCCTTGTTTGAATAGTGGAGACGGGTGAAATTAGAGAAGAAGCTATCACCATTAGCTGTTTAGCACAAACTCAATTTGGGATGGCATCTGTTGTGGAATTTTCTTCACAAAAGGTGCTAACGATTCTAAGCTCCATAACAGCTATTACTTGCTTAATCTTGGAATATCATGCTGAGAAACCAGGGAGGGGCGCGTTCACCATTTGAAAATTTTGCATTATTTAGTTCTGTTGGCACTGATAGATGATGCAATATTTCAACATCATACTTCTGATAGACATTTCTTAACCTTGAAAAATTGAACATTGATTTTCTTCTTTCAATCAATTTTAGGATATCCTCATCCTTGGACAGGGATACATATGGTGTTAATCAGGATTTCCTTTTTCAGGATTCAATCACACAGCCTCAAGTTACGTCCGAGGTCGAGTTATTTGCATGCCCAGTATGTTTTGAACCGCTAATAAGGAAAGGCCCCCCAGGTTTTAACTTGTAAGGTTTAAAATTTGAAAACGCTAAAACATGCTTTTTTGGTTCAATTAGGTAAGTTATCTTTTGGCATACATGATCTTGCTATTGTTTACTCAAAATCTGCCATACCTGCAGGCCAGCAATTTACAGGTCTGGTTTCAAATGTACGAACTGCTACAAGACTTACTCTAGCAAAAATATTTATCTTGATCTCACTGTTACTGCGGGAACTAAAGATTATATAGAATCCCAACCAGCTCGGACTGAGTTATTTCGGTATGAGTGCGTGCTATCATTCATTGAATTCACTGTATGATGTAGTGATGAATTTGATGTTTTATTCATGTTTTCCCCGGACCCGATGAATTCAAGCAGTTAAATAATGAACAATTATGATACTCTGTGGTATTGGTGGTAATGTGGTATTTTCTGTTTAATGGTTCATAAGAATGTGTTAACAGACTCGCGTTTGGAGCCCAAATTAGCTTCTTATGCCTTCAAATGTGAGCAGCTTATGAGTTTTGTTCGCCTAGTAGCTCTCTCATGAATTTTGACTTAACCTTGCAAATGCATCTTTAGAAGATTGAGAAGCATATGTTTTTAATGTCAAATTTAGAAGATCTACACGCTCCCATCACCAAATCTTAGCTATTTGTGGACAATGATTTGTTCCCTGTATACTTTATTTTGTGTTTTTTATTTTGGTTCCTTTTTCTTTTTACTACTAGTTCTTTGGTTTTGTCGTCCAATGAGGATTCCTCGAAGTGCTAGAGAGTGCTTCCTTCTTTATTTTGGTTGCCTACTTTGCGCATATTAGTGGAGACACGCGTACTTTTTAAGAGAAGAATCTTGCAGTCTGATCTCTTTCTTCCAAGGATAGTCAATTTTCTTTCTTGTTTTCAGTTTTGGTTCTTGTGAATTGGAAAGAAACAATGAGATATGATTAATATAGGAATTGTTCATAGCTAACTTTTAGTATCTTCCTCTTTCTTTAGGAGTCCACTGGTATCATTCTTGTATGAAAGAGGCTGGCGTCAAAATTTTAACCGCACTGGTTTTCCAGGTCCTGATGAAGAGGTAAAGCTTGCTTGGTTGGTTTTGTGATACAGATGCATTTCTACAGTTGAAGAAACTATATGGAGTTCTATGTTTGAGCAAGGGAACTAAAGTGGGGACTTGATCATCCTCATATGTTAGTATTGTTGAGTCTTTCTTGATCACAGGAAGGTCGCAAATCTAATCTATCTAGCTAAAGGAGTAATTGCCTCATTAAAGTTTAGGGAAACAAAGCTTTAGCATTTTGTTAGCTCTCTCTTGGTGAAGACGCTTAATTGCGTCTGCATACTAACTGAACAACGTTCCCACAGTTGTAACTTACCTCGTTCCTGAACCAGAATTACAGAAAAAGGGACGAACGATTGAGCTACTATTTTTCTTTATGAATTTGTCGGAGAGCCTTTTCATGCATGGATCCCTTTAATACTTGTTGCAGACTTCTTGTAAGTTCTATCTTGCTCTGAGAGCCCAAGAGAATGACTGCCATAACAGTTGGGTTTGTGCTTGAAAAACTTCGTGAGAGTGCCTCGAACTTGTGCTTGAAATTTTAAGCTTGACTTGCAGAAAGAAACCTGAAGTTACCATTCGATAGCTCCTCTATTTATACTCTCTCTGGTAATGTAAGTTGTTCATTATATGTCTGCATATGCATATGGTTGAGAGCTAAACTAGTTGACTCTTTTAAGTTTATATATATCAGAGAGAGAGAGAGCACACTAAACTTGGCTCTTTGTATACCTCTGGATATTGACTTTCATAATATCAATCTGGTGGGACTACATTGCAGTGAAGCATTGCAAACTAAATGGGATAAACACTGGAAGGTTAAAGTCTGACTAGTAATGAAATTGATGTCATCCATGCGTCATCTAATGCTAGTACTTGTGACACTACTTTTCTCCATGTCCACTGGTAACGGTTACTTTTGCTGTTGTTATTTTTACAGTTCAACATGGCTCAGGAATTCTTTAAACCTTCAGAAGGTGGTGTTTTAGTAGATGTTAGCTGTGGGAGTGGTTTGTTTTCTCGGAAATTTGCCAAATCCGGAACCTATTCAAAAGTTATTGCTTTGGATTTTTCCGAAAATATGCTTCGGCAATGCTATGACTTCATCAAGAATGATGACACGATTATATCTACGTAAGTTTTTCTACTTCTATCATAAGATAAAAAACGTTAATGTCTTGACAGATGCAATCTTTAAGCTGTATTGTTCATGTATATGCTCCGTGGAATTTGCAGCAATCTTGCTCTTGTAAGGGCAGATGTTTCTAGGCTGCCCTTTGCATCAGGTTCAATTGATGCTGTTCATGCTGGTGCAGCCTTGCATTGTTGGCCATCTTCTTCAAATGCAGTGAGTTCTTTCGCTGGATTTGTCTCTTTTTCTGAGTTCTTTTATCTGTTAGGATCAGAAATCACATCTTCCTGTACTCTACATGGTTTAGGTATTGACCGTACACACCTCCCAAAAAGAAAAATGGAAAAGGATGTGAATATAACGGAAGTAAAATACAATAGAAAAGGGACCCCATAACATGTTTCACTATTTGGCTGGCATATAGGTTCTGAACTAAGGATTTTCATCTTTGTCCGTGTATTTCTTTCGACCTACTCATCTGCAATCACGAGTGAATGTTCTCATCACTGTATTTGCTCATATTGTGGACTCAGATCGCTGAGATAAATCGTGTATTGCGAAGTGGTGGTATCTTCGTCGGAACTACCTTTCTCCGAGTCAGTTCAACCACTCCCGAGATACTGAGGCCTTTTATTAGACAGGTGACGCCTGTTTCTATATGCCAGCACTTGGTTCTAGCATTTGTTTCTCTTTGGTATAGACTTCTGAAAGTTCTTATGGTTTCTGAAGCAGGGGATTTTGCAGACTTATAGCTATTTCACGCAGGAAGAGATAGAAGATTTGTGCACAACCTGTGGTCTTATCAACTACACAAGCAAAGTTCAGCAGTCTTTTATCATGTTCTCTGCACAGAAGCCTTGATTTGTGGTTTTGATCCATTTGATACATACCCTTTTCTTCATCTTCTTCTTTTTTATCTTTTGTACTGTTATATATCTCTCGATTTGTTGTATATGTAAATTGTGATCATATAGGAGTAACAATTTAGAATCAATACCTAGAATCAATTTAGTGTATGTTTGAGTGTCAGACTCATCTGTTCTCTCTCGGGGTCGGGCAGGTGGTGTTCTTGAGATTTCTGGAAGTACCTCGTTTGTAATATCGGAGTTGTTTCCTGGAAATGTCTTTTTACGAATGTTATTCATGATCAATTAACCCATTGACAATGCCGTGCATATAGGCTAGGCAATCCGCCCCGAACCCGCCCCGAACCCGCCCCGCCCCAAACGGGGCGGGTTTTCTATATATTTTCGGGTTTCGGGTCGGGGTCGGGTAAAAAAAATTGAACCCCGGCCGGGTTCGGGTAGGGTTCGGGGTAATAGTGCCCCGCCCCGAAATACCCGCCCCGAAATTACCCGACCCCGACCCGGCATACTTATATATATGTATTTATTTCTATATGTATATATATATACTTATATACATGTTATTTCATTTTTTAGCATTAATCTAAAAAACAATGTCTCTTTACTGTCAAGTAGTCTAATTAAATTTTAAAAAGAAATAAAAATTGATATTTATTGGTGTTTAGTGGATTTTTAAAAAAGTTTGTTCAATATTTACATTAAATTCTACACATAAAAAAATGGAATGAAGTATCTAAAATATTGATTGCAATTAAAAGTTTAAATTTGACCGTGATACCAAAAGACATAAAAATAATTTCAAAAGTTTTATTTTCTAGATAATTTTTATTCTTATTTAGCTTTTTTTTTTTATACCTTTTTTTACTTATACTTTAATTTTTTAAATTTTTACGGGGCGGGGCGGGTAAATCCGTTACCCGATCGGGGCGGGAACGGGGGTACCCCAAAAAAACCCGGTCGGGGTCGGGGGGGGCCGGGGGCGGGTAATGATTTTCGGGTCGGGATATGCAAAAACCCGTCCCGCCCCGCCCCGTTGCCATTCCTACGTGCATATTTTACTGTGAATTCATAAAACATGAAGTTGAAAATATGCTTTTTCGTTTTTGGACTGAAATGCGTAGTGGCACAGGCTTAAACTGATAATTGGTTGTATTTCATTATTCCGCAAACTTATCTATTCAAAAAAAATAATCCGAAGACTATCAAAACTCTCTGTCTCTGTCTCTCTCTCTCTCTCTCTCTCTCTCTAAAGTAGAGGTTGTATTGGTATGTGGTTAGAGCCCATGTGGAAGAGGATTTTTAAACTAAAACCACAACAATTGAACAGAAGAAAGTGGATGGTCTCAACCCCTTTTCAGTAATCTTTTACTTAATTTGCCAGCAGAGTGAGACAGATCCCCCCTTCGTGCGTCTCAAACGCTGATACCCTTCTGTTTGTTCCTCTCCCTTTTCCTCTCTCTCTCTCTCTCTCTCTCTCTCTCTCTCGTCTTCTCCCCTACCCTCGTGCAGGTTCTGGATTCTTTGACTTGACTGCCCCCAAAAAAATACGTATTTGAATGTAAGAGAGGGATATTTGGTCAGGAGGAAAAATGTAATTCTCGAATTGTATTCATATGTTGGAAGTCCAAAATCCTGTAAAGTAATGACTGATGCGATACGTAAACGCCCTTAGTTGAAACCATGATTTATTATTATTTAATGTCCTCTCTCTTTATGGGAAACTCTCTCTCATAGTCACATGGGGACGGTGATTTTTTTGCTTAAAATGGTTGTCTTCCCCCCCCCCCCCCCCCCCCCCCCCTTTTGAAATGGGAAAATTTTAAGAAAGAAATTCTAGTTTTTTTTTTTTATTGTGTTTATGAAAAGTACTGTAGAATTTATTGTGTTTTGTGGCACATCAAATTTATTCTATTTTCTTTAGCGGTTGTGCTTTACTATTGTGTTTTGTTAGGAAATAAAAAAGTTTCTAAAATGGTGTTCGAGTTTTCGGGGCACATCAAATTCACCCAATTTGGTTTAGACTTGATGCACATTGCCTCCTTGACTTTTAAAAATTGACCGCACCAGGCCCAAATCACAGGGGGTTATATATATATTTCGAAATTTGCAGTATATTTTTGCAACCAGACATGTCATGTGTTTGATTGGTACAAAGTACGACGACCCAGAGATGCTGACCGGAAAAAGAACCGAGAGGAGGGATGGAAAGAGTACAAGTGAAAACAATTAATTACTCCACAACATAAGATTATAGTACAGTAATAATGTTCAAGATTAGGCCTTGGGTAAAGCTCAGGTCTAGCTCCTCAAAATTAGCAAAAACAACAGCTCAACTCAATAAGGGCATTAATTTTCGAAACTAGTGCTTAATGAGTTGTGTTTGTCTGTTCAAAATTGGTATGGACAAAAGTGCAATTAAAATTTTTAATCACAGTTTTTCATTCACTAGTGGAGTGGTTGTTGAATGTTTTCCCATTTTTTGATTCCCCTAAACCGGGCTCCTCGTTAGTGTTCTTCTTTTTCTCTGTCACTTCCAGCTGATCTCCCACAAATAAAGATCGATGCAGATCAGAGAAAAACATTGAATCTAATGATGCAGAATATTTACTGCTTAATTTTGGATCCTCGATCCTCTCTTTGTCCCACTTGAATCTCTCTATTAATTTTCTCCTCCAAGAAGAAATGGAAACAAGCCAATTGTGGTCTTATAAGATGATGCCATAGAATGCTGGTGTCAATGATAGCATGAGGAAAGTGTTATTTTTTTAAATATAATCGAATGTTCGGGCTAGCTTGTGCACACTTCGACAAATTTCGAAACCCTGAAATTAACGACCGGGTGAATCGTCATAGAGGACACACACATGGATATTACCTTTGTCATTCTATATAGTATGAGGATATATAGTGTTTGGTTCGCTAGAATGATTTTGGTAAGTGATAGAATGGTCAGCAATTCCTTGGCGTCCCATTAATTTGGGGCTGATCCTTCCATCGGTCACGGAAATGCTATCATTTTTCAGAGAACCAAACACTGCCTAGATATTAAAGGATGTTCTTAATTCTTAATTTGTTCCTTTTTGTTCTTGATCCTTGAAGCACAGGATCGAAGTTAGGAATGAAATTCTTTTTTCGGTTCCAATTTTTGTTAGAATGAACCCTGCATAGTCCAAAAAAAATTGTTGCAATACGCTTGGGTATATTTTTGAAAATTGATTTTTTTTGGAGAGATTCACTGTATCTTCAAGACGATTTAGATTTTCAATCCTTTTATAGCCAGTGGCGGATTTATTAAGGGGCACGTGTGAGTACATTACCCAAAAAACGAAAAGATTCTACTAGTATCAATCTAAAGACCTCTTGAAGAGATGTCTCAAGCGTTGACCACTAAGGCATAATTACTAGTGCTAATTTTTTTTGATCAAAATAACTGGTGCTAATTAGTTACCATACGCTTGGAGACTTTGTAGCTACTAATTCTTGGTAATCGGTTTACTACATATTTTTGTGTGATAACCAAGTGGCATGTACTCCAAGTTATATATAGATGCTTTGAGAAGTCAAATCTCACCTACATTAACCTTAATTTCCTCAGTAATTAAAGTATATATATTTTTAGACAACTCATATTCACAGTTCAACTTGTTCAGAAAATAACTTTATATTGACAGTTCAACTTGGATCCAAACGAAACATAATTTAGGTCACTAACTGTAACTTCTTCTTCTTCTTCTTCTTCTTCTTTTTTGTAGTATACTAGTCAAATTACGTTGCCAGAGTTAATAGCAAGGAAATGGATTTCTCCCGTCCAAAGATTTGGGCCGGACAAGACAGTCCATGTATGAACCGTATTTTTTGCAATGATTGATTGAGAATTGTTGAAATTCTTTTTTCCATGAAAGAGGTTTTGAATAAATTCGAACCATTGATTATACCAATGGACAGTTCGGATCTGGATTGTCTCGTCCAATCCAAACTATGGACCGGAGAAGATCCAAACCCGAGTTAATACTATCAACTTGAAGATATTCTTGCATGATAGGAAAATCAGCTTGCCAGTGAGATGGATACAAAACATATTGGTTTCTAAGAACATTTTGAATTTGAAAATTTATTTATTTGTTTAGGGAAACGGGTTCCAAGAATAGGTAATTGGCTGTGAGCACAAAAAAGGGGAGTTAGGCCAAAGAGATGACGAGTAATTGTATATTTTTAAAAAAAATTGAGAGAAAGTAGGGTTTTGGAGACACGGGAACAGCGCCCACGTTCTCCTCATCTCTCTCTCTCTCTCTCTCTCTCTCTCCCCTTTTTCAATTCTTCTCTCTCTCTCTCTCTCTCTCTCGTTCTCTCTCTCTCCAAGTATATAAATGTACATCTTACTAGTAAGCCAAACCTCTTGACAAAATGCATGTAGTGTATCTGCCCAAGGAATAAATATATACCCCTTCCTCTCTTGTGAACCTCCATAAATACTCTTAAAACCCTTTTACCCTCTCTCTCTCTCTCTCTCTGGTCATGGTATGTCTCCTCTCTGCTTCCCTCTCTAACAGAATTCTTTCTCTATTTGTATCGATAGAAATTCATTCTTACAGAACTCTTACACAGAATTTTCGAGCAGATCGAATTACGTAATTGTAGCATTTTCAAAATTATAGGCCACCTTGAAGGGACTTAATTTCGCTCTCAATTTTGCAAAATCAAGACTTTACCGAATAAGTAGAATAGAAGAACAAAACCGGCCAGGATCAATGGACATGATTTTATAATGTTAGGTGTCACTAATGCGTTCCATGAAATCATGTTCATCCTTGCACTTTCTGTAGCCTATTCTGCGATCAATTCCGGTGTTTGTACGTAATTTTGTTTTCTTTATAACATCAATTCAATTTGATATATGTTTTCCATAATTTTGTTCAAATTAATTCACATTCTCATCAATGGGTTTTCGGGCCTTCTAATGGAATATATTCATATAGGGAAATCAGAAGCCAGCATGGTTGGAAGCCCTCTACATGCAGAAGTTTCTTCATTTCATGCCCAATTCACTGAGAACTCGAAGAAGAACGAGAAAAATGTATTCCTGCTTGGACTGCTGCACAAGTATTTGCCCTCACTGCGTGCCTTCCCATCGATTTCACAGGCTCGTTCAAGTTCGTCGTTACGTATATCACGATGTCGTCCGGTTGGAAGACCTAGAGACAATTATAGACTGCTCCAATGTGCAGGTGCTATAAATTAAAAACAATTTTAGCTAGCTAGCTAGTTTACTTACGTGATCAGATATTCATTTAAATTTAAATTGGGATGAATTTAATTACTTAATATAGTTTTTAAGTATTTTACTAATTAATTGCTGCAGGCCTATACTATCAATAGTGCCAAGGTGGTATTCATAAAGAAGAGACCACAAAACAGGCAGTTTAAAGGGTCTGGAAATTATTGCACTTCTTGTGATAGAAGCCTCCAAGAACCTTACATCCATTGCTCTCTAGGCTGCAAGGTAATAACCACATTATAATTTTAATTTTAATTTTAATTTCAGCATTTATACGATCATTTGCCCTATATTAATTAATAGTATTCGATCCTTATCAAGTGAAAAGTAATTAAGAGCATAAAACCAAATTATCGATTGTAAGGGATTTTCTCAATTAAACTACGATGATTTTATTTCTTGATCAAGCAAGAGTCTGCAAGACATACTATCCTAAGTGCAGTACGGTGTTGAATTCTGCAATATTCTGATGTTCATAGTTCAAAATAATGCTTATCTTTACAAGTTGTCTATGAAAAGAATTTTGATTTCTTTTTAAATAAAGAAATTAAAACAATCTACCGAGCTCAACTTGGTTTGGCATGCATGTTAAACGCTCAAACGAGCTAGATTAAATCGTCCAATAAACATGCTTCAACATATTATGAACAATAATATTTAATTTTCTTAATTAACGTTATCAAAATATGTAGTAGTAGTTATTCTTTTTTCTGGGTACTTCGGAAATTCAATAGTAGTTATTCAATCAATATTGATGCTAAAAACAATGTACCTATAATTTGATGTTATTTTGACAAATAGGTGGACTTTTTGGTGAAGCACTACAAGGACCTATCACCATACATAAGACCATGCCACACATTGCAACTAAGCCCGGACTTCTTTGTCCCACAAGAAATGGGAGATGATGAAATGACCAACGAGACCCCTCACTCCACAATCGTCGACGGCACCGAGTACGAACCCATGTGCTGGTCTTCTGGTTCGTCGGGGTCTGAGACCATGAGCGTCGGGTGCACCACCAGCTTCGTTCGGAAGAAGAGAAGTGGTTTGTCTCTCTGTGGAAGATCAGCTACTAAAGTTTCGGCTGAGGAAGAAGACATGGCCACTTGCATTAGTAGAAGGAAAGGCATTCCTCATAGGTCTCCTTTGTGTTAACCAAATTAACTGATGAGCTAGCCCTACCCCCTTTTTTTTTACCACAAGAAAAATTACACCAACTCTATGCATGTGCACATGTTTATGTGCACAAAATGCTAATCTAAATGCGTCTGAAATCGTTCCGTGCTCGGGTTCACGTGCATTGAAAGATTCTGAATGCGTCTATGTCTGAATCTGTACACATAACTATATATGTGTATGTAACCTTAATTAGAGAATAATAATCCTCCACTGGTCGAAAATTTATAAGGAAAACGATTGAAATGTCGCATTATCATTGGACAGTCATAAAGAGGGGCCCACCACTGTCAAATGAGGTGGAGCCACCTCAGTCTGGATAGAAATTCGATCGATCGATCCAAGTGAAGTAACATGACTCTTTTTACCATTTTGTTTTTCAGTTTTAATTTTTACCGACTTTAGCGCGCTCTCTCTCTCTCTCCGAGGCTGTTTGTCTTTGGTTTTTGATTAATTAGAATTGGTCGGAGGGGCTTTGTCTTAATGGCATTCACGTGGTTCCCAACTCCGAGTCATTGGTTTTGTACATCGATCGATCTTTCCAAATTGTGTTTGTTTTTCTTGTTTTTTTTAATACTATATATACATTGGTCTGGTCTGGTCTGGTCTACTATTAGTTCAAGAAAGCATGAATTAGAGGGCCATCTCTCATTGTATTGAAATCTTCATGATCATCTTCTTCTTTCAAAAGAACTGTCGGTGGCAAGAATTAATTACAACGATTGGGTACAACTATATAAGTTTCTAATTACAACAATTGATATCGTTACGAAAATCGAACCGAAAAACGAAACCGGACTAAACCAGTGAGTTGGTTTTGGTTCTAGAGGTAAACGGTACACAAATGATCGGAGCCATTCAATTTTTTTTAAAACATGTATTTAAGAGTTTTCATAAAAAAATAAAAATCAACTTTTTGTTCTTGTGGTGTTCATCCAACTTTTTGTTGGATTCTCTTTTCCCTATTTCCCATTTTAATAAAATTTCATCTTTGCCGATCAAAAAAACAAAACCAATTAATCTCTTATTGATATCCGACTGAGTTGATTTTTTTTTTAGAATTCTTAAAAACATGTTTTTTTTCTTATTTGCATGGAACTTCGATTCATTTTTTGTGTCAAATGTTGAGTCATCAGAACTGATCCTATATATATATATATAGAGAGAGAGAGAGAGAGAGAGAGGAGAGAGAGGAGAGAGAGAGAGAGAGAGAGAGAGTTTGGGCATTTGGTGAACTCTTTTGACTGAATAATAATTTTGTAGGCCTACACCCTAGTTAATAGATTTTACACCAGATTGGGAGCACTTCTATCTATTTTAAATATATTTGAAGCCCAAGGTAAAACTTTAGTTTGTCTTTGCTCAGTGCCAGTCTTGATTGTTGTGTGAGTTTCTTTTCGAATTGCCTGTTGTCAAAAAGGAGAAAAAAAAATCCTACCTATAGTCTTTGTGAATTGTGATCATCACCTTCTCTAGTTCAAGTCCGTATAATAATATGATCATCTGTAAAAATAGGGGCTTTCCTCTTTGATTTGAGCCGAGAGAGAGAGAGAGAGAGAGAGAGAGAGAGAAGTTTATACCATAATTCTTGACCAGTCAAACCCCATTCACTTGGCATGTATTGACTATTACAAAGGCAATGGAATTGGTATTATGATGTTTCTACTCTGAGATTAAATTAAGTAGGCCTAGGTTTCCTGTATATTGGTTAAGTACTAGTACTACAGACTACTAATATCCCTGTCTTATATAGGCTTATGGCAGTGATTAATGGCCCAACGTGTTTTGAAGATCTTAAGAAGAAATCTCAATTACATTAACCCCAAGGGTTGGCATGGTAGTCTTGGTCTGTAACTGAGTTTATTCTATAGGTCTCAGGTTCGATAATCTTTCATCTTTTAGTGATACGCATGTTCGATCTTTTGTATACATGATACTCCCTCCGTCCCTAAATAAGTGTCCGACGCGCAAAACTAGGCCTTACAAAATATGCATATTTTTCATTAAAAATTTTAATTTTTTTTCACAATCTAATAGAACTTATTGCTATCTACTGATTTGTGAAAAAAATCAAATTTTTTTAACGAAACAAATACATATATTTGAAGGCCTAGGTTTGCGCGTCGAATACTTATTTAGGGACGGAGGGAGTAAGTACATATATGTGCGTTGCACACGCGGGTGGGCGTGTTCTTGTTTGTTTATAAGTAGACGTTTTTGGTAGTTCATTTGATTTTCACATTTTTGTTTTAGTGAACAATTTACACACGTTTCACTCTCCTAACAAGTATAGGCAACTTAGGGCCTCAAGTCCATGGGTCTTGATTTGGTCTAGGGTAGTAGACTCATATTTCGGCAGGTTGAAGCATATTCCTACTGCAGCCCACTATATCTCCTTTGGGTCATTTTTAACTGCAGCCCAAACTAAATAAAAGGGAATTGCTTTTTACACTTTTTTCTATACTTTTTTTTCTTTTCCCCTTTGGTGATGTGAAATTATATACTCCAATTTACATTTTCATGTGTGAAGGGAAAAATGTATGAAAGATAGTTTTATAATTCTACATGAATAAAGACAAAAAAAAAAAAAATGATCTTTCCCAAGGCCACAATTTGAGGATCATGTGCTGAATCAGCGCGGTTAATCTGGACTAGCTTTGACATGATCTTTCCCAAAGCCTCTTCCTTCATGCTAGGCGGCATTGAATCAATTCAAGGCCTCGAGCCAACTTTTTCATCAAACATCCTTTGATTTTGCAGTTTCAATACATAAATTATTTTCTGCAGGGTGTCTATATATAGCCTCACTGCTTCTCCCATGCCTTAAAACACCAAATACATCATTAAAGAATTCATCAATTGGATCTTTCAGTTCACAATGCCCTTCAATCAGGCAAACATCACAAATCTTCTTTGTAGCTTCAAGAGTCCCCCTCAACATCTCACCATTAGCCCTCTTTAAACTATTCCTTAAACGACTTTCCAACTTCTGTCACCAGCTTCCATCCTCCGAAACTATTTTGCTACATTGTCCATACCACACTTTACCTCCATAGCATCTCATTCCTTTCGAAACTCAAACGTATCTATTCTTGTAAAGGAATATATCACTTCGGATATTGACTCTTCGTTCGAACATCCATTCTTTTGAAACTCAGACCTATCTATTCTTGTAAAGAATATATCACTTCGGATATTGACTCTTCGTTCGAACGTCCATTCGACAAACCCAAAATTGAGATAAATGTAGGTAAAATACATCCATCTATAAATGTTGCAAGCCTTTCATAAAAATACCATTTTCAACTGGTAATTGCTGAACAAACTCACATATCCCTTTTTTACCCCAGATTGTTGTAATTTGACATGCAATTGATAGTTTTAGGGTGCTTAAAAGTGGGTAGTTGTAGAGGACAATCATACCTAAACTCAATTTGGCATTACGTACAAGCCCCACATCCTGCTCATTTGCTGCACGAATAACAAGCGGAACCAACTGGGCAATTTGGTCCGCTTGTTAACCAAAGAAATCACTCAAGCCGAGAGCGATTGGAGATTTAAAAAAAAAAAGAGTAATACCGATCATGCAATATTGGCCATGATGAAGCCCAAGTACATCAACATCATGGTAAATTGACTTAGGGCTGAGTTTCTTTTGATCGAGATGTCCTTTTGCGGCACTTAAATGGATTGCACCCTACCATGCAACCACTCCTCTCTTCAAAGTCACCATGCATGCAAATCAGGAGTTGGGGAACTCAACTTATCAGTCTCTCCCTTCAAATTCAATCTACACTCATAACAACCAAACAGCCAAAAATAAAAGTTGAAAAAATATTTTACTTACGCGAATAAAATATTTTATATCGAAATAAACGGAGCCTAAGAGAAAGAAGTACAATTTGCTTCATTCTTTTGTTCTAGAAGATATAATATTCTAGATTCAAAGATTTTTTTCCCTGGAGTTCAAGGAGCTCGATCGTCAAGGTGCTGAACATCGAGTTCAAGCCTGTTACCACATGCAAGTACCTTGGCATTGACGGGGAAACCTTAATTAGCTTGGATTATAGCCATTGACGGCCTTTTCTTCCTGGATTTTCTCAAAGTTTATAACGAGCCTCCTTCGACGACGATGACCCAAGTAGCTGACTCCACGGCAGGGGAGGAAATTGGCCTACGGGTCCATTCCTCGGCGACATAATGATGCTCGAGAACCAGATTCCGAACTTCATTCTAGGTGAGGTGAGATCTTGTCCATCCAGTGCCCCTCGATTTCCGACCCGGCCAGCTAGTAATGTCTTGTCCATCCAGGTGTCCATTAAAACAGACAAAAGCACAAAAATTTAATTTCAGAGGATGGACCATAATTCATTAGACGGGCCCAAAATCGAGAGCATCATATTCTTATTGTTTGTGATGAGTGACCTCACCGCCCGCAAAACGCAATAATTAGTGGGTACTCTCGGAGTATCATGTAGCATTATCATGCGATTAGTTTCAAAATACTGTAGGGTTGTAAAGCATGATTCGAGCTATCTGTTCGGCAATCTATGGTTAAGATTATAATCTAGGTCCATGCAAATTTAAGCCGTCGATCTGAGATGAAATCTGGACCATAGATTGCTGGGACGAACGGCTCGGATCATGGACTACAAACCTGCAGTGCACCCCTGCACTATAGGGTCCCTAAATTCCTCCCAATCATTCAACAAAAGTAAATGATAATTTATGTGTCATAATCAGCTGTTACCACCATAATCAAGTAATTAATTTCCATATTATCCACTCTTGTCCACCCACTCTTTTCCATCCATATCAGCTACATACTACTAAAACCAGTTAAATATAAGCTAATCCCCCCTCTTTCACTAATCCTCTATATAACATATCCACCTATATATTGTCCATTCTCTTTTACTCATCCATCGGACAAACGGGCTGTTAAGGAGTACTAAGGATAAATTGATCGACACGTGCATAAGGGCCTTAATTTATTCTCCATGCATGTGCATGCATGCTCAAGCTTATGCATGGATTAAAAAAGGAGAAAAATAAGTTATTTCTTAATTACTTTTGCTTTTAATAAGTACCTAAAAAGACGTACATTAGCCTCCGTTTGAAGCAACAGATTTGGCTTGGGGACACATCTCTCAATCTGGAATTCCCTAGTTTATTTGTTCTTTCAGAAAGAACAAATTAAAGAACCCACTTATTAGTGGAGTAGTATTAATTAGTGGGATGTGGAATCTGCAATTCAGTGGAATGTGGAATCTGTATGGGAAGCCGAAAATGGAATGTGGAATTTGCAATTCAGTGAGAACAATTTTTTTAAATTTTTTTTTCGTTTGGGAAGAAGAGGCTATGAGCTAGTTTCAGAAGGAGTATTACATGATCAGAAGCTGCATGGGAGTGATTATTAATTTAACAGAAATGGGCATATTGATGAATAGATGTGGAGTACTACAGGCTAAGCAGAGAATTCTCCGTAAGGTCATCAGCATATATATGCAGAGTGGGAAAAACAACTGCAGAATTTTCAGTAAGGGCAGCATGCATATCCATGGATATGGAAGAATTTTTATGTCCTCTCCATCGTCGTAGGCCGTTTACTTTACCTTGGTGGATTGGTTGGGCTCCTTCTTGCCGCCGGTCATCTACTCTTGGGGTGACCGGATTTGCTTAACGGCTAGGCGATTGGGTGGTGGTGCTGGTTTGGGTGGTGTGCCTACGGTGTTTTGTGCGGCGGCGGCTAAGATAGGGTTAGGGTTTTGTGAGTCTGGATCTGTCGGGCGGTTCTCTTGGATCCTGTTTGTTTTCTTGGGCTTTGTTATTTATTTGGGTGTTGGGCGGGCTTATTTGTACTATTTTGGATTCCCGTATTAGACCTTAGGGGCTGTTTGGGTTTTGACTCATGTGATGTACTGTCCAACTTTTGTTGGATTTCCCTTTCCCCTTTCCCGTTTTAATAATTTTGCCTATAAAAAAAAAAAAAAGTTGGAAGAAGTGTTCTCATGGCATCTAATCCAAGACAGGATAGCAACAAGGTCGATCTGTTCTTATTCAAAGGGGCATTCTAATACAAAACCAATCCAAGTGATGGGGCAATTGTCTGAAATTCCTACTCATCTCATGTTGCTCTACCCTTTTGTTGGGTATGTTTGGTCTATTTTTATTTTTTTTAATTACATGGTGTCCCGGGCCAGTTTGCGCGCACATCGGACTAATTCTTACAACCTCCTACAACTGTTTCACACGCTTACGCGTGGGAGTGAGGCGGCCCCAAGAATTGTTGACAAGGAGAATCAGACCTGAGACCTTAGAATGGAACAAACATCTAAATCTCAGGTCAAAACCACTTGGCCAACCCCTTGGACTTTTGGCCAAATAAATAAGCCATGCTTATTTTTTGTCCTTATTGAATCTTTTTTTCGCATTGTTAGTTTTTCTTTGATGTTTTGTGGATTATTATTTCTTCATGACGAGAGGAGTCTAAAAAATAAAAAATTACGATTGGAACCCCATATTTTTGAATAAAGATAAAAAAATTAGTATATTAATTTTTGTACGTCCTTATTCAAAAAAAAAAGCTTGAGTTTCGATCGCAATTTATTACATACTTTTTTAGATTTTCTCTGATCATGACGAAGTAATCACTCCTTGCAAGCTTAATAGATTGGTGCAACTTAATATTGAAAGATCATGTTAGGAGGTATGCTTTTTGTGGCAATAATCCAGACAATATGGAAGGCACGAAAAGTTTTTAACGACAAAATCTTTAAATTAAGAAGAAGAGGTGGTGGATTTAGTAAAGAGACAAGAGTGGCGTAATGGATTAAGGGGGAAAATGATCTGAAGGAGTAATCCATTGAAGACTTCAAGAGGTGTGTTTTATCAGGCCGTTAGGAGGATTAATTAGATTGTAGAGGCCATGTTAATAATTCATCTTGATTCTTTGACCTGAGGATGCCATTCAGTGGCTTATTGAATGATTTTTTTTTTTTTCATGTTTCTCTTTCCAAGGTTATTTATTTTAGCATATGATCCCCTTAGCCAATAGAAGCCAAAAATATTGGGTTTTATGGCCTAAGTGTGATGCTCTTCTACCCTTGTCAATGTACCCTCTTCGCGTCTTATAAAATTTTCGTTTGTTGATAAAAAATAAAATAAAAATCTCTGAGATCCCTATCTAATCGCCATCCCCCCGGTCGAAAGTTTCAGACAAGCTACGTAGTAAAAAAAAAAACATATGCAAACACTATGATAAGATACAACTCGATCATAAGATTAAGTGAAACAAGTAAGATACAAGAAAATAATTTGTAAGCTCACTCCGAACTGAGAGTGTGAAGAGTTTAGGGCAAATATAAACAGAACAAAACGACTGAACACCCATCAGCAACATCATCAACGCAACAGCCAAGAATTGTGAGGAGCTGCAAGAAACATACACAAAGTTCCTCATCCGCCTGTAAACCCTAACCGCCCTCGTGTTTTCGTAGTACTTGTTGACATCTTCAATCGTCTTGTCAATAAACGGCACATTCGTGAGCCTAACACATTTACTCATGCCATTGAAAAATAGTGCAACATCGGCATCACTCTTGAGACTATTGACGATGATTTTATTTTCCCTCAACAGTTTTGCATCTTCAGCTGTGTCTACAATCCCATTCATTAGCTCTATGTATCGCGTGAAAGTAAGTGATTCGGACCCGATTGAGGCCTCATATGCCACTAGATTCCTCATTATAACTTCAGAATTGACGTTAAGCCTGATGACTGGGAGGTAGAATTTCTTGGTTCTCTGATCGAACTTAATGGTCGCGATTCCACCGGTGGTAGGACAGAACCGCACCCCGGCATAAGAAAGTTCGGATACCGAGGGAATCATGATTTCTTCTACTTTGGGAGTTTTCGTCCCCTCGTTTTCGGGCTTGATATCTTCTTCATTGTTTGATGCTATGATTCCCTTTGGTACAATAGAAATAAATTTTCCAGACACGCTAACCATGTTCTTAACCGGTTTTGTGATTTTACTTATAAACCCTACGGGTAGTTTCAATAACATGCTCCAAAGATACCTGAAAACTTGACTAAGCTTACTTGAATCCAAGCTCAGGTTTTTCTCACGATGCATCGAGGAGCTTCACTTTCCCCATATATGTTGCATGGTTTGATCTGGCCGGTCCAGCGAATTTGGGCACGACGATCAAATGGTACAGAAGATCCAATAAATGAGCATGCTCGGACACTTCAGACAAAATGAGATCCTCCCGGGTTTTGAGCGGAGAAAGCGCTTTACAAAAATCCATCAGTATGGAAGGACGAAACAAATCTTCGGCCACTTCAAGATGCGAAGAGCATTGCATGGACAAGATCTTGCTTAGAACAAAGATCGGAATCTGATTTTCGAGCATCAGTACGTCACCGAGGACTGCCTCATGGGCCAATCCCCTCCCGGTGGAGTCGATTAATTGGGCTGTGGTAATTGAAGGGAACGAATTATAACAACGAAGAAACTCGAGCAGGAAAAGCCCATCGATGGCCATAATCCAAGCTAGGGTTTCCTCCTCGAAATCCAAGTACTTGTGGTAGCATGCTCGAACTCTATGTTCAAGCCCGCTAAGCCCGCTAACAAGCTCTTTGAATTCAAGACTTCTAAACTTTTGTTGAAGCCTGCTTGCCGCGGCAAGCTTGTACCTCTCCATGTCATAGAGCTTGGGTCGAAAACGGTGGTACGTGCCTAGGCCAATGACTTGGGGTCACATAGGCCTTGGGCTTCAACACACTTAGCGTTGCTGGTACTCGAAAGATGGAAACCCGGGTACGATTTCGACCTCACGTCTTTTTTCCAAAATCTGCTGATATTGGGGCTGACTCCATCGTTGCTCACCAGAGCTTGATTCAAAAATAGAAGTTGAGGCCACATATGTTTGGTTTGAGGCTACCAAAGAGTTGTTGTGATTCAAAAATAGAAGCTGAGGCCATATATGTTGGTTTGAGGCACCAAAGAGTGTTGTTGAATATATGTAAGAAAGATGAAAGCTTGTGACGGTTTATATAGGGCTGACCGACGCTAGAGAGAGAGAGAGTGAAGCCTTGGGGTAGGTCCATAAAAAAACTTCTAAGCATCAAGTTTGAATGACCGATTCTTGAATAGAAATAGGAATATGATTAATATGAATCAAATTCCAGGAATGTGGTACCTGGAATATCTCGATTCCGCAATCAGAAACGAGCACGGCGATTGTGATACCTCGTAAGACACCGGCCCAAGCTTGATGCATATGGGTGATCAACAGCAAGGGAGGTTTGTGTGCTATATATTTCTCCTTTAACCACATGGGTGGAAACATAATTAATCGTGCAATCACATAGTATTGCAAGACGTTGTGTCTAGTTTTATTTATACATCCATGCATGCTCAATGCATGGATTAAATAAGTATGTGATTTTCTTACTTTTGCCTTTTATAAAGTACCTAAAAATACATTAGCCTCCGCCTTGATTATGGTAGATATCAAATGAAGCAAAATTTAATTTTCATGACAGGCAGAGCAAAATTTTTCAGGTGAGGTTTGGATTAGATTACTATGTCTGACTTATTTTATATCTATTCTGATGTTGTTAGTTTTGGTATAAATTTGTTTTGGATTTTTTTTATTAATCTGATTAGTAAGCATCTAAAATAAAACTTAATAACAAAAATATTAATATACTAAGAACAATTTTATTCAAGTTCAGATCGAGAAACCTGAAACATTAATAATATTTTGGAAAAAAGTAAAAAAAAAGGTTTACCAGTACAAAAATAAGTCATTTCTATGAAACCAAAATTTATTTACGTTTACAAAATAGCTATGGTTAATTTTTTTTCAAGAAAGTAAGATATTTATTTTTTTGCTCAACGAAAAGATTTTTTTAATCTTCATAAACAATTACAAAGATTAAATGAATCAATGGCACACTGACAAAAGCCACCCAAGACCACTGAAGAGGGCCGGCAAGGCGCCAACCAATTAAAAAGGCCAAAACCTAAGAAACTCCTAACTGAAACACCGAAAAAATCAACCCCCAAACCCAAAACTCTACAAAAGCGTAAACCAACAAAAACTTCAAAACCTAAAAGAAAAACTCCAATCCAAAGCCCAAAGTCCATATATCTCCACAAAACAACACACAAATCAGAACGACATTCCAAATCAAAACAAAGGACCGACGCCAAAATCAAACAAAAGCACACTAAACCTCCAAAGATAAAGAAGCATTTTCCCCCCAATCCGATGTGTCTTTTTTCTTTTTTCTTTTTTCTTTTTTACCTCCACAAACTTCTTCAAAGTATTCTCCCTCTTCGCAATTTCCTCCTCTTCCATTTCAACCAATTTCCTAGGTAGCGATGGCATCCATTATATGCTTGTTACCTATTGTAGAAGTACTAGGTTGACACCAAATTTGGTAAGTGCAGTTGTTCGCTCATGTTACGCTCTATATTCTATGATCTTCCAAAAAAATAAATATAAATCACCAATAGGTGTGTCGGACTGTTTTTCTCTCTTAAAATCAATTGGTGTTACGGATGGATTCAATTAAGTCTTCTAGTATTTAACATTACACCCGCAGTCTGTTTTTAAAGCAGCCATAGGAAATGACATCGAATAACGAAATCAATGAGAACACTCCGGGTCCAACAGTGTGGAGTGGGTCTTTATCGAAATAGAATGGACTTATTTTTTATAGTCAATGGTGGAATCATTACACACACTATTCTTGAACCCGTCAGATCTTTTTTCGTAATGTCCCTAGACTCTTCTTCCAGACTTGAGCTTGGTAGTAGTGCAAGAAAATCTATATCCCATTAAACCCAAGCCTGGAGAAAGAGTTGCGGGATAAAATCTGGATTGAAGTTTGTATGGACCAGTCAATTCAGTCTGCGCGCATTCCACTAAGACCCCACAGAAAATTAACCAAATTCTGTTTAAAGAACACTATTGTTTAACAACTCTTTCAAAATCTGTACCAATTTTTGAATTATGTCTCAACAATTTTGAATGCTCTATCTTCTCCACTCCCATTTCAAACTTTATGCACATCATTGTTAGATAAATGCAAAAACACTACCACTCACACATACATCAGTCACCCACACGACCTTCTCGACAAGCTAATAGAAGGTATAAATTTCAAAAAAATTGGGTTTTATAGTCTAAGTGTGACACTCTTCAACCCTTCTCGATGTACCCACTTCAAATCGGAGCAAAATTTCCTTTGTTGCTAAAAAGGAAAATCTATGGGATCCCAATCTAATCATCCCGAGCTAAAAGTTTCAGACAAGTAGTAAAATTGCATATGCAACACTATAATAAAATACAACTCAAAGATTAATTCATAAGTAATTAAGATTCATGAAAAATCATTTGTAAGCTAAAAGAAATCTCACTCCGAACTGAACGTTTTAAACACTCATCCGACGAACTGAGAGTACTGTTGAAAAGTTTGGGGCAACTATAAACAGAACAAAACGACTGAACAACCCATCTAGCAACAACAGCACCACAACAGCAAGAATTGTGATGAATCCGCCAAGAACCATACACAAAGTTCTTGAACCGCCTGTTACACTTAACCGTAGCCGTGTTGTTGTAGGACTTGTTGACATCTTCAATCGTCTTGTCAATAAACGGCACATTCGTGAGCCTAACAGGTTTACTCATGCCATTGAAAAGTTGTGCAACATCGGCATCCACTCTTGAGACTATTGACGATGATTTTCTTTTCCCGCAACAGTTTAGCATCTTCAGCAGTGTTTATAATCCCATTCATTAGCTCTATGTATCGCGTGAAAACAATGTGATTCTGACCCGATTGAGGCCTCATATGCCCACGAAATTCCTCATTATAACTTCAGAATTGACGTTAAGCCTGATGACTGGGAGGTAGAGTTTCTTGGTACTCTGGTCGAATTTAATGGTCTCGATTCCACCGGTGGAAGGACGTAATGCGACCCTGGCACGAGAAAGGTGGGATACCGTGGGAATCATGATTTCTTCTACCGTTGGGAGATTTTGTTCCCTCGTCTTCGGGCTTGATATCTTCTTTACTTCTTGATGGTATGAACCGTATACCAGAAATTAATTTTCCAGACACACCACCTATGGTCCTTAACAAGTGTTGTGGTATGACGTACAAACCCTACGTTTTAGTTTCGAAACACATGCTCCAAAGATTCTCGAAAATATTAGTACTAAACTTACTTGAATCCAAATTCCGGGTTGTTCTCAAGGATTGCAGCTTCACTTTCCCAATATATGTTGCATGGTCCAACGGCCGGCCCAACCAATTCGGGCACGATCAAATGGTACAGAAGATCCAGTAAATGAGGCATGCTTGGAGACTTGAGACAAAACGAGATCCTCCCGGATTTTGACCGGAGAAAGCGCTTTACAAAAATTCTTGAGTGTGGTAGGAAACAATTCTTCGGCCCCTTTAAGCTGCGATGAGCATTGCATTTGCATGGACAAGATCTCCCATAGAACAAAGATCGGAATCTGATTTTCAAGCATCAGTATGTCACCGAGGACTGCCTCGGGGCCAATTCCTCCCGACGGAGTCGACCAGATTGGCTGTGCTAATTGAAGTGGAAGAATTAAAACAACGAAGAAACTCAAGCAGGAAAAGCCCATCGATGGCCATAATCCAAGCTAGGGTTTCCCCCTCGATGTCCAGTACTTGTGGTAGCATGCACGAACTTTATATTCGAGCCTGCTAAGCCCACTAACAAGCTGCTTGAATTCAAGATTCTTAAAATCTCGTTGAAGCCTGCTTGCCGCGGCACAGCTATGTACCTCTCCATGTCGTAGATTCTCGAGCCGAAAACGGTGGTACGGGCCTAGGCCAATGACTTGTGGCGTATAGGCCGAGGGCCTCAAAACACTTAGCGTTGCTGGTACTCGAAAGATGGAAACCGGATGGTCGATATCGACCTTCACCTCTTTTTCCAAAATGTTGCAGATTTCGGCGAGCCATCGTTGCTCGCTGGAGCTTGATTCAAAAATGGAAGTTAAGGGCATGTTTGGTTTGAGACTTTGAGGCTATGAAATAGTGTTGTGAATGTAAGAAAGATGAAAGCATATGTGGTTTATATAGTGCGAGGCGAGGAGGGAGTGAAGCCTTAGCTAGGGTGGTCCATGAATAAGTAAACTTCTACTAAAACTTGCATTTGAATTATTCCTGATTGAATTTTGTTCTAGATAGTTTCACATGTGAATCTCACACACACACACACACACACACATATATATATATATATATATATATATATTACTAATGATTATTTGATTGACAATGTTGATATCTTTCAATTCACTCATCCCCTTCCCAAATCATCTATGATAGAATAGATTAGATTTAAACGAATGATATAAAAAAAAATTAATGCTTACTTGGATGTTGTTCCTCTATGTTTCTCTTGTTCTATCTCATCAATCGCAAAAATCATTAGTACTTTTTTTCCTAAGCAAAAGAATATTTTTTTTCTTTGGTAACCGAGGAACAACCCTGCAGCTGAGCCACTATTGTACCAGACTGCGCAATCCAAACCTTGGGGGGGACTAGCACAGGTAACCCACCATCATGGCCCCCCACTTAAATCATGGTTTGTCTCCAGGGAAAATCGAACCCTACTATGTTGCAAGTGTAGGTTCACCCTTATTATTTTGACAACCCATGGGTGAGTCTTTCTAAAATTGAAGGAGAAAACTGAGCATAGACGCAAACCGAGGGGGGGCAACCGAAAAACAAGCTCGCCCCTATTCAGTTGGGTATTTTGGTTTTGGATTTGTATTTTTTACCCTTCATATCTTTAATCATTACTTTTATTTTTCTCTTTATCTCTTTCTAATCATTACTCCTATTTTCAGTCGTTACTCTACTTCTCTCTACACTCATTACCTATAAATTCAAAATACCTAAAACGAACAAGGTCAGCAAGACTCGACGTTAAAACTCCAAGCTGTCTCTCAAAATCATTGGTACTTTTCAGAGCTTTTTATTTATTTATTTATAATTTCGGTTTCAGACCAGCCTACGCAATTGGTTGAGTGTTTTTTGAAAAAACATCTTTAACATGCATTTATCTCGATTCCGTAATCAGACACGAGGCCGTGATTGTATCGGACCTTGACGTATACATAGTACTGATCCATAGGATAGGAAAGGAAAGGTAAGTTTGTGCACTACAATTTCTCCATTAATCGACATGATTGGCCCCGTTTCAGAACGGAAAAAAAGTTCTTATTTTTTAAGAAGCAATTTCAAGCTCAAAAATTATGGACTTGTTAAAAATCTAAAAATATAAAATATGGATCTTGTTTGAAATATCTCATTGAGATCTTTTATACGATACAAAAAAAATTAAAAATTATTTTTCCATTATATTATTTTTAAATTTAAAAATGTGAAATAAGCTGTTTATTTTTTAAAGAAGGTTTCTGGATAGGGCCGGACAGTGGTCCATTTTTTTGTTAAATACAGACAAATATGCACAAATATGTAGTGCGCAAAATACGGTAGTCTTCCAAATATGGGATGGACCACGATTAATTCTTTGTCCGGGCCTCAAAGCCCATTCTTGTTGTTTGTGCTGTGCCTCGCCGTCCACACAAAAAAAAAAAAAAAAAAAACCTGGTGGAAATCATTTACAGAAGTTCATGCCTTGTTGGATGGAGATTTAAAATTCTTGGGTTGATTTTTGGGATAATGAGTGAAGAGAGAAATTTATGGTAATAATAAGATAAAAAGGTAATGAGTAGAGAAAAAAATGAGAATAATTATTGAAAATAAGGGTAATAAATGAATAGAGAAATGAAAGTAATGATTGGAAGTAAGGGTAATGAATGTTTTTGGAGTTAGAATTTTTTTTTTCCAAAACTCGATCCTCGGAAAAAATCCATTCTGCTGTTATCAATGGTAAAGATCTATGGCCGAAGTGTCACTTTTGATCCATACTTTTGGTATGGTTTTACATGTGACACGCGTTTTATATGAAAATATCAGCTTCACTGTCGAGTCCCACATTGGCTAACGTGGGAAAGTTGAATTGGTATACATAACGTACCAAGACCAACTACTGCACGAGTCATTACATTCACATTCTACTGCGCGAATCATTACATTCACACATTCTCTCTCTCTCTCTCTCTTTCTTGTGTGTCTAATTACTTCCTCCGTCCCAAATCGTAATTAAAAATCCCTCCCATGTGAGGTAGTTTACAGTCACCTCAGTGTTCACATCTTTTTGCCATCTTAAATGTTTGGGGTAGAAATTAAACCATTGATAAAATATATAAATACAATATAGTTGAAAAGGAATTCTGTCGCGACCCCACTCCTCTTTGAATTTCTGTGCCCAAAGTGACACTATCAAATCAATCCAGTATTAACCTTCAGATCAAAATTGTAGGAAATATCACTACAAGATCAGGGACTGAGACGGAAAGATGAGCATGGGCGACCACCCTACCAACATTTCAAGTTTTTGTGATTGAATTTATTAGGTTTCTTCTTCTTCTTTTTTTTTTTAAAAAAAAAACTGTTATTCTCAAGGGGAACTTAATTTCTCTACAACATATTATTACCATTTGTAATGGCAAAACTAATGTCGAAATCGAGATCACCCAGAAAGAGAGAGAGTATCTAGCGAGTGTTTCGGCTTTGAAATAGTGAAGTGTTTAAGCCATAATTTTATAGGCCACTTTGGATGAAGCAACCATAGGCTTCATGTGGTCTCACACGCATAATTGTAGGCCCATATAATTATGTTGGCTTCAACTTCAAGGGAATTGTAAGAGCTTCTCCATCGGTCTAAGCAAATTTTTTAGCCATTTTGCTTAGGATTTTTCTATTGACTAGCCACCAAACAAATTCAATACCCACCAGTCTAGCCATTTGGCTCAACAAAATCACAAAAAACCCATTCATATACACAATTTATACGCATATCCGTCGACCGGGTGGTGAGCCGGATGAAGCCCAAAACAAAGCAAGCATATCCGGCCGATAGTGGGTGGTCCTCCGGAAATAGGGCAGTCCGGAAAAGTCACAAAACTCAACCAACGGGCAAATATAATTATTCTGTACGCCTACCAACAAGCCCAGAATACTTTCATTGCAGTAAAGTTAGAATAGAGAGCCTGATTTTGTGGAATTGTGAAAAAGTGACTAGCCTAACTACTTCCAAAGTGACTTTTGAGGTTTAAATTTTGGTCTAAAAATTGCTGAGTGTTATAAAGATGCTCTTAGACAGTGAAGGAACCCAACCAAGTACTAGTAGATTGTACACATCTTTAATGCTACTTGTACGTTGTTCATTTCTCTCTTAATTTCACCTGAAAAATAGAAACTATTATTAATATTAATTTCTAACTTTTTAAGGAAAAATATTGGAAGTGATTTTGTCATTCCCCTTTGTATCTATATTAGGTAATTTATTTTGTGAAAGAAAAGAATTACCGTTAATCAGAAAGAGGAATGGCAAAATGATTCCAAAAAATATTGGTCACAAAATTATCAGATTACGATTACTTGTAGAACCCTGTCGTGCGTTGTATCTGGTGCGATCAATAGGTCCAGCTGTGTTTCTGTTATAAGGTTCAAATTCTACATATATCAATGAGATTCCAAAAGGTATTTACAGGTGTCCATTAAAACAGACAAAAACACACAAAAATTTTTTTTTTGACGAACAAGATCAATGCATTATAATAAAAGGACACTAATGGTCCAAAGTACAAAGTACAAACCAAAACAATAAATAAAAAGAAAAAGAAAATATCCAATAGAAAAACCAAAAGCCGCAAGGAACCAAAAATGCCGGAGTTGGACCCATCGATCACACTCGTGAGGGTGGGTGGAGTGGTCAACCAGTTGAGCACACGCCCGCCGCAAGATTCTAGGCCGAAGCTGCTGCCGAACGCCTCCATTGTCGCCACTATTGAGCTAGTTCTGAAGACCCAAATCTAGAATCCTAGATCTGAACTCCCTCGTCCAAATATAATTGGGAGAGGGGAGAACTCCCTCCCAAAGGAAGGAATCTCACCCTACTCGCAACCATGGAGGCCGGAGAAGAGGCGAGAGAGAATTGAGGCAGAAGGAAGACGGAGAGGTGATGGAGAAGGAAGAGATGAGAGACCCAGAGGCTAGAGGGGGAAGGAGAAAAGGGGAAAGAAGGGGAACGGGGTGGCGGTGGGGGAACCCACCTGCCCCAACTCTCTCTTTCTCTAACTCTCTCTCGAACTCTCCAGACTAGTGTACCAAAAAAAAAACACACACACAAAAATTTAATTACAGAGGATGGACCGTAATTCATCTGACCGGGCCCAAGAGCATTCTTTATTGTTTGTGACATGTAAACGCGTAATTACTTCCTCCGTTCCGATTTATTTGTCTCACTTTTAAATTTTCATTTGTCCTGATGGATTTTGTTTTTCTCTTACTCTTTTGAAATAAATTGTTAACTTTTCAAAAAACTTGACAGCTAAATGTAGGAAAGTAAAATAGTTTTTGGTGTAATTATTATGCTCCCAAAATAAGTTAAATTTTCAATATTAAACAAAAAAAATTGATCAGACATGTGAATAGTTTCACACAAAAAAAAAAGTTCGTCATCACACCGTGTGCGTCACTCTTTGCCTCCCAATTGAACAAAGGGATCATGTACTACAGGCCTAGGGGTGCACCATATGGTTGTGTAGTGCACGATCCGAGCTATCCGTTTGGCAATCTTTGGTTAAGATTTCAACTTGGTCCATGCAATTTGAGCCGTACATTCGAAATGTAATCCAGACCATAGATTACCGAGACAAATTGCTCAGATCATGCAATACAAACCTATAGTGCACCCTTGCTGTAATACCCGTTCCTGGTATTTAAGGATTTTAAACTCATATTTTAATTGAATTATGTATTTATGGAGTTAATTCATATTTGTTAGTATATAACTAAATCCTATTGGTGGGTGCATGCTTTAAGAGGTGTAGTGGATACACCATATCATTTTTCTCAAGATATTTTGGGAGGGTTAGATATTTCCTCTTTCTTTTCCTGATTCTTGTTCCACGTAGAGAGAGAGAGAGAGAGAGAGAGAGAGAGAAAGAAAGAGAGACGGCAGAGGAGAAGAAGAGAAGAGAAGGGGATTTGCTTGGAAGTGATCATGCTTTCCTAGAATTGAAGTCCTAACATGGTAATTCATGCTTTCTTATATTTGATTTCATGGTTATTTTGTTGAGTTCATATGTTTGGAGGTTGAATTCGTGCTTAGAATAGATGAATTTGGATTAATTTGGATGTGGGTTGGAGTTCTTGGAGAAATTAAGAATCTAGTCTTAAATCTCTTGAATTTGGTGTTTAGAACTTGATTTGATTCGTGGGGTTTGATGCTCCTAAAGTAGCCCTTGAGTTCTAAGAGTTTGAGTATGATTTTGTGATGTTTTGTTGAGTTTTAGATGAGATTTGAGTTGAGAAAAGGTTGGGGATCGAAGGATGAACAAGCTGGATTTTCGCTGAAAAACCCAGTTGGTACCTGTACCACTTTTGGTGGTACCTGTACCGGCAGGGCAGAACTGAAACATTTGGGTCGATTTCGGGTGGGTACCTGTACTGAGTTTTATGATACCTGTACCTATCGGGTATCTTTTCAGTAACTGTTGTAAAACTTCGGACGATCATATCTTTTTCATCTGGACTCCTTTTTGGCCAAATTATATATCGAAATTGATGTACTAAAAATGTACTTTTTAACAGTGGTGGTTCGATGACCTAATTCTAATCCTAAAAGAAGCTAGGGTCAGAATACAGGGGATAGTCATTGGATTCTTTACCGATTTTGGGATTATGTTATGTTAAGCGGCTATGTTTGCTTGGGGACACTTAGAGGTCTTTGAGATGGCATGTTTAAGTTAGTTGGATACCGTTTAATATCTTGTTAGCTCTATAATTTGATATCAGATGGTTGTAAATGGATTAAGGGGACGTTGGTGACCTTGTTAACCTATTGGACATGTGTTAGCTTGGTAAAATGTTATGGAGTGTTATCATACATTTGTTTTAATCATTCAATGAAGAAGTACTGCTAATATGAGTTAGCCTGTGACGAGGTAGCGAGCTGGTTTAATGGGAGGTGTCGTAACCGTAAGTTGGCATACTACAGTCGAATCGAAGGTGAGTGTGTTTGATATGGTTCTCCTCAATATAATATTATTGTGATGGTGAGTGTATATCTTGCTAATTGTAGTTAGCTTCCGATATGGTTACCTTTGATGAGATTATTGTTGTGATGGTGTGAGTGTATATCTTGCTAATTGTAGTTAGCTTCCGATAATGGTTACCTTGATGAGATATTGTCGTAGTGGTGGGTGTATATCATGCTAACAGATGATTTAAGCTGTTGATATGTATGCATGATGATATGTATGCTTTGGAGGTTGTATATCATGCTAACCGAGGTTTAGTTATTGATATGCATGTTGTGGTGTGTTGATTGTACCCGCTTAAGGATTGTGGAGTGAGTCACGCCATGTCGTATGCCATTCCGTCTACTTAACGGAGGTTGGGAGCATGGTTTTGCGGGACACAATACCTTGGGTACATGGGATGTGGCAGACGTGCCACTGCATGTGATGTGATTACATTCATATGGTTGTGCATTGATCTCATTGCTTAGTTGGGTGGATATGTGGGTTATAACTGTTGTATTACGTTCTAGTATTTTAGTTACCTTGGTGATGAGTACTCATGTTGATATTCCTTCAGGTATTGTGGTATTATGTTGAGCACTTCTATATCTCACACACTCTGGCTTTCCTTTTTGGTCTGCCAGGTAGCAGGTTGCTTAGAGTGGTCCACTACTGGTCAACGTGTAGAGGTATACTCGAGCGTTAGCTTTGGGAGACGTCGGTGGTCGAGCTTGTTGTATGTAGTTGTTGAAGGAAGCGATTTTTATAAGTTGTAATCAAGTCGTGGATGAATATGTTGAAGTATAGAACTTTATTAAGTTTGTAGTAGTGGTTGTGGTTCTTAGTTGTGCACGGCCTATGATTGGTGGTCGGTGCGTTGACTCATTTATTTATTTTTTTGTGAGAAGTCTTCCGCTGGGTATTTATTCTGATAGGTTTTGAGGTGTGGCTTGGTCTTTTGTGTGGAATGCCACGTGGTCGTGTCGGTTCCGGGGCCCACTTTGGGTGTCGTTCCGGGGCGGGCGTGACACTTGCACTATAGAGTCCCTGAATTCTCTCAACTATTCAACAAAAGTGAATGATAATGTCACTACTATAATCTCACTACCGTAATCAAGTAATTTTCATATTATTCACTCTTATCCATCCATATTAGGTACTACTAAACAAATTAAATATAAACTAATCGCCTCTAATTCACTAATTAGGCTCCGTTTTTAAGAAATCTTTTTAAAAAATAAGCAGCATATTTCATATTTTTAAACTCAAAAATAAAGTAAATGAAAAATATTTTTTTTTATTCAATTTTTTTTTGTACGTATCAAAGATCACATCGAGATCTTCCAAACACGGTCTTGTATTGCATATTTTTAGATTGCAATAAACCCCATAATTTTTTGTAATTGAAATTCACCTTCTTAAAAATAAGGGTTTGTTTTAAAGTTCCGGAACAGAGCCTTAATCTCTCGTATAACATATCCACCCCCTCTTGTCCATTCTTCTTCTTATCTATTTCAAAATCTCATACGCCCAATACTTTCCAAATTTCCATTACTAATCCTTTTGGACCGTTAAGGAGCTAGGATAAAATTGTCCTGCGCCTTGAATAAGGCCTAAATTTATTCTCCAGGCATATCTGTCTGCTGCCTGCATGTTCAATCTTATGCATGGACTAAAAAAGGAGAACATTATGTTAATTATTTCTTACTTTGCCTTAAAAAGTATCTAAAAAGACATTAGCCTCCGTGTGATAATGGTAGATATCAATGAAGCAGAATTTTCATGACAAGCAGAGCGATTTCTTTAAGGTGAGGTTTGGATTAGATTAATTACTACTCTGACTTTATTTTTTTCTATTTGAATTTGTTAGTTTTGGAAAATTTGATTTGATTTTTTATTGATCTTGATTGGAAGAATATTAAACTAAAAATTAATAACCCAAAACATTTAAATACTAAAAGAAATTTTATTCAGGTCAGATCAGATCAAGAACCTAAAACATTAATAATATTTTGAAAAAAAAAATTACTCCTAAATAAAGGTTTACCAATAGAAAAATAAGTCATTTCTATAAAAGTAAATTTTTTATATGTTTGCGAAATAGCTATAGTACAAGTACTACGTTGTAGATAAATTCCTAGCGATGACATCCTTTATATTCTTGTTGCCTAATATTGTAGAAGTACTACGTTAGTACGTTGACACCAAATTTGTAAGTACTTACTGAGTGCCGTTGTTTGCTCATGTTATGTTCTATATCTTATGATCCACCCCAAAAAAAAAAAAGAAAAAAACCCCACCAATATATAGGTGTGGAATGGCGAGTATAGGCGGTTGATGATGGCGGCGATGGAGATCAGCGCTGGTGTCATGGTTCTCGACGGATGTTTACCCCGATTGTTTATGGGAGGCGATTTGGCATTCTCTTGGCGACCATTTTTTGGGGTTTTTGGACTGTGATGGGAGCAACGATTGGTATGGTTTCTAGATCTACTTTCCTCCTCCTCCTCTTCTGGTCTTTTTTGCCCCCTATCCTTATGGTGGTCTCCCACCGTTTTCACTACTGGGTGTTTCGGTTATTGCCTAACAGCTTGGTGAGCTTCCACAGCAAGAGGGTTGTGCTTGAACTTATCGTTTCGCCGGTGGGTGGCTGACTGTGGCATGGTTGGACCCGTGGCATCATTTGTTTTGTGGTGGCCCTGTTCGGAGGGTGGTTGTTGGCGGAGATTATGGTGGCGATGTTTGAGGATCTATAGAAGAGTAGGACTAGGTTTGGGTCATCTTGGGCTGGGTCTAGCCCACTTTTGTGGGCTAGTTTTTTTCTCTATGCTTAATTGTAATATTCAAGTTTTTGGCCATCTAGTGTTTGAGCTTTATTTGTTGTATCTGGTCTTTATCAATTTTTTGTAGAAAAAGAAAAGTTTTAATGCTAACGTATTATGACTTGATGAGTCTTATATATATATATATATATATATTATATATATATATAATATATATATATATATATATATATATTACACAACACACGTACTCATCATTCTGAACCTAACCCCATTGGGTTTAGAAGCGTTTTGAAACGGAACCAACTCGATGGAACTAATTAATTACTAGTACTAAGCATCCGAAAGTTATACTATTAAAAATCCGATGATGGCCAGGTGGTCGATCAGATTTTAAACGTGAAAGTTTGCTTCCTTCTAAGATTTCAAATCGGAAATCTCTACGTTTGAAAAAATAATGTGAGTTTTTAAAGTTCATAAGTAACACCTGAGTGGGTGTTTCTGGTAGTGAAAATAATATTGTAGATTTTTTATTTGAAATTGAAAAGTTGTGGTGTTTCTGATAGTGAATAAGTTGAAAAATGTAAATTGTTTTTCGATAGTGAATAAATTGTTGATAAGTATGTGAGTGAAAAAGTTGTTGAAAAAAGTTTAGCGATGAAATAAAAAACCACAACCAAACAAGGCCACAAAAAAAGGACACGATCGAGAAGAACAAGGTAGTGGGTGAAGGTGGCGTGCTGGCGGCGGGTGCAGAGACCACACAGTCTGCTGGTGGGTTGTGTTTACACCCGTTTTTTGGCACCCAGTCCTGGGCAAGCGTTGGAAGGCCATTTAATTATCTTTTAATTAAATTGGGCCAAAAATAGAGATGTATTGGGTTTAAATTAATGGGCCGAACCTATGTTGACTGGGCCCAATTAATTCTAGTTGGATTCGGGCTCAAATTTAAAGAAGTCATGGGCCTATTTGCAAAAAGAATTCAGTCAGGCCCATGACTATTAAATTCGAGAAGTATTTTTATGGGTTAAAAATGTTAAAGGCCATTTAATTTATTTAGATGGCCCATTACCCAAATGGCCCATGAAAAGTGGAGGAAAAAGAGGCATTGTTACCTAACAATGAGCCATTTGACCGAGTCAAAATGGCTGGTGGTTCTATTAACCCACAAAAGAGGAGAGAAAATAGGCTCATGATCTTAGTGGCCTTTTTCAAACTTTTAACGCTCACGATGAAAGACAAACACATGGGTAATTGTTATTAACTTCCAATAACCACCCATGATCTCACTAAAACGTGTGTGGGTAGTTACTTTGGACACATGGCAACATCCGAAGCTAACTCAGGACACGTGTCAGCTCGTGTATGAAGACGGGAAGTTTGGCCCAGATCTGGACCAGTGCACTATTTACCCATGATCTTTTGTAACTTCCAATAACTACCCATTATCCCATGATCCCATGAAATGGAAGTTACAAAGGACACATGGCGCCACGAGAGGAAGCCAACACATGCATTTGCATGCAGAAAATCGGAGACCCTTGGCCTATAAATACTAGAAGACAAGAAGAAAAAAGGGTCCCAGACACCAATCAAGCTCAACGCTTAAAATCAAAGTCTTCCCAGCGATAGCAACCAAAGTCTTCCCAGTGAAGCAATTATCTCATTTCTCACCTTACTCAATTACTTGTCCAAGTAGTTCGAGTTTCTATCTCTCTGTATCCCAATTTTATTACTACGACGTAATAAATTATTCATATCTCTCTCATATCTCCGGCCTTATTTATTACGACATAATAAAGTCATTTCTACGTTGCTACTTCTTGTCCTACACGGTTAGGAAATTATTAAGTCCTCGCTCGTAGAGGCAAAACCACAAACCATCACTGCAATCTAGCCCTTAGGTTTGCAGCACTATCGCCACTCCACAGATTTGAAGTCAGAAAAGGGACGGCCCAGCCCTTACGTTAGACGCGAAAGTCTTGGCACGCCCGCACGCTGAATCCTTGAGCCATTTTCGTAGCGGAACGGGTTGCATCATCACTGATCCACTCAAATGAAGGTATCGGTGGGTCACTAGTACTCTCACTCCCATAGTCACATAGGAGTACCAAGAAAAGGTGGCCGACCACACACGAGAAACAACATTTTCAAGAATAGAGCTTTCATTTTGAGCATAATGTCAACGTCGTTCGGCAACCGGAATTCATTTTGAGCTTTCATTTTTTATTTTTGTTTGGGAAGAAGAGGCTATGAGTTTCAAAAGGAGTATTAATTACATGATCAGAGCTAGAGGCTGCATGGGAGTGATTATTAATTTACCAGAAATGGGCATGCATGATCATATTGATGAATGGATGTGGAGTACTGGTGTAATGGATTAAGGGGAAATATGATCTGAAGGAGTACTCCATTGAAGACTTCAAGAGGTGTGTTTATCAGGCCAATAGGAGAATTAATTAGATTGTAGAGGCAATTTTTAATCTTGATTGTTTGATCTGAGGATGCCATTAGATCAGTGGCTTACTGGATGGTTTTTTTTTTTTTTTTCATGTTTCTCTTTCCAGGGTTATTTATTTTAGCATTTGATCCCCATAGCCATAAAAGCCAAAAAAAAATGGTGTTTTATGGTTGAGTGTGATGTTCTTCAACCTTTCTTGATGTACCTCTCCACGTCTTAATAAAATTTTCCTTTGTCGATCAAAAAGAATCTCTGACATCCCAATCTAATCGTCCTCCGGTTGGAAGTTTCAGACAAGTAGTAAAAAACATATGCAACACTATAATAAAATACAACTCGTAAGATTAATTCAACAAGTAAGATCCAAGGAAAATCATTTGTAATTAAGCTAATAGAAACCTCACTCCGAACTGACCGTGATAAACACTCAATCCGAACTGAGAGTGCTGAAAAGTTTAGGGCAAATATAGACAGAACAAAACGACTGAACACCCATCAGCAACATCAGCAACACAACTGCAAGCATTGTGAGAATCTGCCAAGAATCATACACAAAGTTCTTCATCCGCCTGTAAACCCTAACCGCACTCGTGTTGATGTAGTACTTGTTGACATCTTCAATCGTCTTGTCAATCAACGGCACATTCGTGAGCCTAACACATTTACTCATGCCATTGAAAAGTAGTGCAACATCGGCATCACTCTTGAGACTATTGACGATGATTTTCTTTTCCCTCAACAGTTTTGCATCAACATCAGTGTCTACAATCCCATTCATTAGATCTGTGTATCGCGTGAAAGCAAGTGATTCGGACCCGAATGAGGCCTCATATGCCACTAAATTCCTCATTTTAACTTCAGAATTGACGTTAAGGCTGATGACTGGGAGGTAGAATTTCTTGGTTCTCTGATCGAATTTAATGGTCGCGATTCCACGGTGGTAGGACAGAATTGCACCCCGGCATAAGAAAGGTGGGATGCCGAGGGAATCATGATTTCTTCTACTTTGGGAGTTTTTGTTTCCTCATGGGAGACCTCGTTTCCGGGCTCGATATCTTCTTTACTTTTTGATACAGAGGAAATAAATTTTCCAGACACACCAACTATGTTCTTAACCAGTGTTGTGATTCGACTAATAAACCCTACGTTTAGTTTCGATAACATGATCCAAAGTTTCGCGAAAACTTGACTAAACTTACTTGAATCCAAGCTCGGGTTTTTTCTCAAAGCTTTCATCTTCACTTTCCCCATATTGTATGTTGCATGGTTCGGCAGGTCCATCCAATCTGGGCACGATGATCAAATGGTACAGAAGATCCAATAAATGAGCATGCTCGGGCACTTCAGACAAATTGAAATCCTCCCGGGTTTTGAGCGGAGAAAGCGCTTTACAAAATCCATCAGTATGGAAGGAACAAATCATCGGCCACTTCCTGATGCGATGGGTATTGCATGGACAAGATCTTGCTTAGAACGAAGATCGGAATCTGATTTTCGAGCTTCATTACGTCACCGAGGACTGCCTCGTGGGCCAATTTTCTCCCGGTGGAGTCGACCAAATGGGCTGTGGTAATTGAAGGGGACGAATTATAACAACGAAGAAACTCGAGCAAGAAAAGCCCATCGATGGCCATAATCCAAGCTATGGTTTCCCCCTCGACATCCAAGTACTTGTGGTAGCATGCACGAACTCTTTGTTCAAGCCCGCTAAGCCCACTAACAAGCTGTTTGAATTCAAGACTTCTAAACTCTTGTTGAAGCCTGCTTGCCGCGGCAAGCTTGTACCTCTCCATATCATAGAGCTCAGGTCGAAAATGGTGGTACGGGCCTAGGCCAATGACTTGTGGCGTATAGGCCTTGGGCTTCGAAAACACTTAGCGTTGCTGGCACTCGAAAGATGGAAACCGGGAGGTCGATTGCAACCTTCACCTCTTTTTCCAAAATCTTGCTTATTTCTGCGATCCATCGTTGCTCACCGGAGCTTGATTCAAAAATAGAAGTTAAGGCCATGTTTGGTTTGAGGCTATACCAAATAGTGTTGTGAATGTAAGGAAGATGAAAGCATATGTAGTTTATATAGTGCGAAGGGAGAGGAGGGAGTGAAGCCTTGGGGTGGTCCATGAATAACTTTCACTAAAACGAGCATTTGAAAGCCTGATTGAAATTTGTTCCAGTGGAGTCTTGACTCTTGATCATTTGAGTAGATAGCTTCAAATGTGAAGCACATTTTTTTTCTTACTAATAATGATGACAATGTTGACATCTTCAGTTAATGCTCAAAATTGCTCTGGGTACATAACTTCGTGTACACCGCCTTGTGTGGAACCCATTTTGACCTCCCAAGCAAATATTTCGAGCCTTTCACTTTGCTCAAATTATTTTTTAAAAGGTCCCTGTAAAAAATTAGTTCAACCAGATATCAATAAGTGCTTGATCCATGTGTTGTTTTTTTGGTCCGTACGATTGGAGACCAAAAAGAGAATGTATGGATCAAGCACTTAGGTGAAACTGATTTTTGGTCCATACGATTAGGAAAGGTATGTTTGTGCACTTGTAATTTCTCCATTGACACATGATTATGATGCATATATACTGATCAATAGGAAAGGTATGTTAATTGTGGTACCACAATTTATCCATTGATACATGATTCACAGTGGTCCATTAAAGCAGCTGACAAATGCCCATTCTTGTTGTGTTTGTGTCTCGGCGTCCACAAAAAGCTGATTGAAAACATTGACAAAATTCATTCCGCTGTTATCAATGGTGGTACTATGATCTATGTCCGGAGTGTCACTTTTGATTTATACTTTTAGTACGATTTTACAGGTGACGCACGTTTTATATGAAAAATATTACTAATTAGTTTCACATTCTTTCTCTTGTGTGTATGTGTGTCTAATTACTTTCTCCGTCCCAAGTTGTAATTAAGAATCCTTCCCGCATGAGGTAGTTTAAGTGTTCACATCTTTTTCCATCTCAAATGCTTGGGGTAGAAATTAAACCATTCAAAAAATAAATAAAGATAATATAGCTGAAAATAAATTCTGTTGCGACCACCAATCTTTCTTCTTTCAATTTCTATACCCAAAGCAACAGTATCAAATCAATCCAGTATTAACCTACATGTCAAAAATGTAGAAATATCACTAGAAGCTCAGAACGGACGGATTAGCACGGGCGACCACCCTACCAACATTTCAAATTTTAGATAGAATTTTAGTAAGTTTTCTAACTGTTATTCTCAAGGGGAAAACTTAATTTCTCTACAACATTATTACCATTTGTAATGGCAAAACTAATGTCGAATGGAGACCTAATTAAGGTGTAAACAAGACCACCCAGAAAGAGATCTAGCGAGTGTTTGGACTTTAGAGCATCCGCACAAGAGTAACTAAATTACCATGTACTTCACTTTAAAGAGCAAAATGAAATAAACAGCCTCACATCAGCCTCTTTATTATTGGGGACCATTTGCCAAAAGTTTTTGTTTTGCAACAGTTTCTGTTTATCTGAAGAGAGACACTGCTCATCGGTTAAAGGTTTTTGTAGTAGTTTTCAATCCGTACTTTTTCTCACCCATTCCTTTTATTTGTCTTCATCCCGACACTGTTCATCTCTTCATCCCGACACTGTTCATCTGTGGAGACTACTTTATTAATATTTAATTGAAAAGCAAGTGAGATTAAAAAATCTAATACAATAGACATTTTAAAAGTAGATAGCTAAAGTAATAAAATCACTTTTTTAATATGTAAATTGATCCAAATTATAAATAGTCTAATGCAAATGCTGTTAGATCAGTGAAATGTAAGCCATAATTTTATGGGCCAATTTGGATGAAGCAACCATAGGCTTCATGTGGTTCTCACACGCATAATTGAAGGCCCATATAATTATGTGGCTGCTTCTTCAAGGGAATTTAAAAGTACTGACCTGGAATAACCACTTGACCTCTCTTTTCTTTTCTTTTCTTGTCTTTTTTGAGTGCTTTTTTTTTTTTAATCGTATAACCACTTGACCCTAATCACATAATCTTTTAAAATGTGTCTCGCTCTCGATTCTAGCATTACACTAGTACTTCCAAATTTTACTCCCTAGAATATTACTAGGCCTCGTTCCAGAATACCTTCTTAAAAAATAAATACTTATTTCACATTTTCAAACTCAAAAGTAGAGTAAATGAAAAATAATTTTTCAATTTTTTTGCACCGTATTAAAGATCTCGATGAGATCTATCAAACAAGATCCATATTGATAGAAAAATTTATTTGCGTAAATACATGATTTTTGAGCTTGAAATTGCCTTCTTAAAAAATAAATACTTATTTATGTTTCCGGAACGGGGACTAATCTCGAATATATTTTCAAAAACGTATTTTCGCTCTCATGTTCCCACATACAGATTACCTGACTTGACTACTTCGAGTTTTGTACCACTCTAGAATCTTATAAAACCTGTCGTGTCGGAAAGGCAATGTAACAACTCATCAAGTCCTTTCGGTACAAGCATTCCCCCTTCGTGTCGGAAAAGCAATGTCTACCGTAAAAGTCTTTTATGCATTCTTTTGATAGTCGTCATTGAACACTTATAGGACGACCCTTACTTTTATAAACGCAAAAAAAATCTCTCTTTATATAAAAAACGAAAACATTGCTACGAAACAGATGTCCCATTTATAGTTTTATTATACTAGATTTTATAATATTCATCAGTCTTTTTTATAAAATCTCTCCTTTTTTATCATCATGATGATGCAAACCATATATACCTCTTGGTGGAGACTTCTTTTACCCAAAAAACAAAAAATTTAGTCTATATATGATAACTTCTGGCATCAATTAATTGTATAATAAAACCCGTGAAAAATAAAATTGTATTATAAAACTATAAATGGGACATCTATTTCGTAGCAATGTTTTCGTTTTTTTATATAAACAGAGAGATATTTTTTTTGCGTTTATAAAAGTAAGGTCGTCCTATAAGAGCATCCGCAATGGGAATAATCAAAACCAATAACCAAAATATGTCACGTCAGCATTTGATTATCCATTTAGTTCATAATCAAACTTAACAACTTCTACCTTCACATTGATTATTTTTGCATCTCGAGCAAAACAAACCCCCATAATACACAATACACATATGTCCAATCGCAAACGAGTTCCAATCACGCACCCGACAACACCAAATTATTCGTCTCATCGAGACGATTCCAACGTGGGGTGTTTTTGAAATATTGAGTTTTGAGTTTTGTTATTGAGTTTGGTTATTGAGTTTTGATTATTGGTAAAAGTTGTTAAGTTTGATTATGGAATGAGTGAAATTTGGTTATTTGCTAAAAGACTTGTAACTTTGCTTATTACAATGTGAGATATTTTTTGAGTATTGTAGTTAAGTTTGCTTATTCACAATCATTTGCTTATTACAATGCGGATGCTCTAAGTCTTCAATGACTATCAAAAGAATACATAAAAGACTTTTATGGTAAACATACCGGACATTACAATGCATTCTGGACACAAGGAATCCAACTATTTTCTCTCACGTACATCGCAAAATCTATAAAAATTTCCCTGGAACATTTGTGGTGTCCAAAATTCTTTTCTACCACACAATTGTATGATGGGGAAAGAGTTTAAGTAGAACATGACGTGACGGTGCCCCAGGGAGACTGAATAAATTACTCAAAATGTCGCGCAACTGTGGAAGTTGAATGAGGCCCGGGTCGCAAATCTTGCGGGGAAATGTACATGTGCACCGTCTTTATGACTCCACGTGCCCACTAATGACTGACTAACCATACCTTCTCTACCTAACCTTAAAAGCAATAATAAAGAGAATCATCATAAATACCAAATGCATGCACACATGACCCATTCCTACGTGGAATCTAAAGAGATCTTGTCACCTTCCCCAGCTTTGACAAATACAATCAACGTGCCACTCATTCACCTTCCGCTATCCTCCAAAACTAGGACCTAGCTAGTTCCAATACCAACTTTTAATACTTTTTTAGGTTTTGTTCTCATTTGAATTTTTTTTTGCGTTATTTAATTTTACGAGACGAATCGAAAAAGTAAAACTAACCTATACTAAATTTTTTCGAATAAAGACAAAACTAAAAAAGTAAAAACAAAAATGGGGAAAAAATGTTAATGGAATGGGAGTCTAGTACTACTCCACTACTAGTAGTACTACTATAAACTACTCTTGAAAGTGATGGGAAAATACTAACGAGTTCACCCATTTACCCTTTGCTTTTTGAAATTAAAGGTCATTGGACAAACAACGATGATCTTTTGAAAGGTAAAAACAGAAAATAAAAAATATAATAAGTGTAATGATTGTATTCCCTTCTGTTTGTTTCGATATAAAATGTGTTACATGTAAAATATTTTTTCAAAAAATAAATTTTAAATTTTTATTTTTAAATATTTGATTGGCACATGTAAAATATTTTTAGAAATTAACAAAATAGTATAGAAAGAGGAGGCTTAACGGTAGAATTTTGGGGGGGGGGGGGGGGGGGGGGGGGGGGGGGTTTAGAAATTAACAAAATAGTATAGAAAGAGGAGGCTTAACGGTAGAATTTGGGGGGGGGGGGGGGGGGGGGAATGAATATGGGTTAAGACTGACGATCGAAAAAACTAAGTAATGAAAATTACAGTAGAAGGCAGCGGGTTCATTTCGAAAAATAACTTGAGAAAGATTTAAGAGTAAATCATTTTCATCCAATTAATGAAATATGTTTGCACATGTAAAATATTTTTCTCATTTTTTATACAACCAAACACCAAAAAATAGATAAAACATTTTATGCCCAAACAAACAAAGCCTAAGTTTACACCTACTCCACGGTTTTACGCTCCTCCTACCGCACTTGATCTCATTGTCAAAAAATGTTTCGGACGGTCTCCGGATTTTTAAAATAACTCTTTCAAGAAGGGTTATCCAAAAGAATTTTTTTTTAAATTCGGACCATTAATTGAAGAAACAAACGACAAGATTGCGCGGCCGGTAAAAGCATGTTGCAAGCGTAGTCGCGGTATTTCCTAACAAGTAAGTTAAAATCTCCAAAGGAACCAATAAAGTCCGACCGGAGGGAGTAAAACAAAGCGGGAATATTTTTCCGTTGCTCCTAAAGTTATATCAGACTGCTCTTTTTTGTCGTTTTGGTACCTCCAGCACACGATATCCCAACCATAATCCCCCAGTCTTAACAAAACCCAACCGAAAAAATAAAACCCACTTCTAGTTATTGTATTAAAACTTGTTTTTTTTTTCCTTTCTTGACAAGTTTTTTTTTCAAACATACATAAATACTTACACACACATTTACAATAGAGGTAAACTTCACACACACCGTGCAATGTGTGTGAGGCCCATCCCTATTGTCTGCAGTATGTATAGGGTCCACCTCTATTGTGAGTGTGTGTGTAAGTGTTTGTGTATATGTATGTGATACTAAACTTATTGATTTTCAATAACAACATTTTTTGCTAATTCATTAGGTAATTTGACTATTAATATCACGTTCCAAAAATTAACTCAAAAAATTTGACTATTAAAATTAGTAATGGGTGGCATAGCATAATTTCCTCTAGGGGAAAAAAATTAGTACAAAAATATAAAACGCTGAAAATTGTACTTAAAATTATCCTATACATATATTTAATTAGTCCTACCAAAATACAATATGCATACCTAATTAAACCAACCCTCTATTATTCGTTTAAATTACCTAATGACACCAACTCAATCAAATCATAACCGAGGGGTTTTATAATTACCTAATTTCAACGAAAGCTCCAAATACAGAAACGAAAAACTAAAATATACTACTCCAATAAAATAAAGAGATTAAATTTTTTTACACCGTCGGTGTAAACTTATATTTCCTTCAAATTAATTATATTGCGCCACGTCATTAAAATAGTGGTCCCAATTATTTAAACATTGTGACGTGACGCAATGTAATTGATTTGAAGGAAACGAATATTTACATCGAGGGTATAAATAATTTAATCTCTAAAATAAAATACTACTACTAATCGTCTCGATCGATAGCTCCTATAATTACAGGGCTTGAGATGTCCAAAGGTTTGCCAAATTGGGCACCCAAACGCTCCTTTTTGGGGACCATAATTCTCTCTCTCTCTCTCTCTCTCAATGGCGGCTCCCCACTCGGAGATCAAGCGGCCCAGTCCTCCGGTCTCTCTCTCCCTCTCCCTCCGTCAAACTCCCCTCCCCGCCCCCCTCCCTCATCGTCGGTTCTCGCTTCGTCGATCTCCGCCTTCTCCTCTCAATCCACCCCCGCCCTCCGCAGACCCACCTCCCCTCCTCCTCCGCGCGTCACCCCTTCAGTGCGCTTCCCTCTCGACCGTCCGATCTCCCCGATCCGTTCCCTCTCCGTTTCCTCCCGTTATAGCAACAACGTAAACAACCAGGTGGTGAAGAAGAAGCCTCTGGAGAATCAGAAGCGGACGTGCATGTGCTCTCCCACGACGCACCCGGGGTCCTTCCGCTGCAGCTTTCACAAGAACTTGAACGATCAGAAACTCAAGTTCCCGTCGAACCGGCTTAACATCTGGAGAACGGCCATGACGAACTCGCTGGTTCGGATCGGGACGGTGGAGGGGGATCTTGTTAGGAGGGCCCTGGCGGCTCTGATCCGGCCTTCGTCTCACCAGCAGCGGCGGCGCGCCGGGTTCAACCCCACGCCAAGCCGGCTTTCTATTATGTCCCAATGCGAACGACGTGTGAATCGTGATTAGCCTGCGGGTTTTCCGGTAATAACGTCTCGGTTTTGCGGTGATATTTGTTGGCATGCGTTGACTATCTCGTAAAAAAACCAGCGGCTGTTAATGGAGCCTTGTGTCCTTTTATCACGCTCGAATCGCCAATGGGTCAACTTAACTTGGCTCTTTTGGGCTTCTGCTTTGGACCTGGCAAGCCTGACAGGATGCTGGACTTGGCCCACCTGACTCCAGCCCGTCATACTTGACTTACCGCCTGATAGCAAGGAGGAGGTACTTCCGGCCGCCACATACCGGCAGTGGCGGTGGCAGTATAAGATCCCAGTGAATTCTTGCAAAGTCGGGCGGGCAGATGGAGGTGAAGGTAATGTTCACCCTCTACCCTCTTTTATGTAGTCTGGACCCTATGTCGGGTCGTACGTGAACAAATTTTGCTTCTTGCGGGTATGTACATATACGGGACCATTTTTTTTTTTTTTGAAAGGATCAATTGTATTCCGCCCGAGATAGAAGTTTTGCTTTCAGCTGATACGGGACCATATAGAATCGTGGCTTTTGTAGCCAATTGATTGATCTTTTCTACTGCAAAGATTATCATTCAAGATTTCAGGTGCCAATCTTGTTCAAGAAACTGCTTCAAATTTCAAATTTTGTTTGATTTCGTCAACATATATTTGTTGGCTTCGGTGCTCTTTCCGTTATATATTTGACGTGTGGTTTAACGAATCCCGTTACCTCCGTTTTCTATTAAAATTATTCAAAACATTATAAATTATGTGATATAGACGATTTTGTAAGCGAAACGTTTATCGAAATAGAACTCTCGTTTAGGAGCGGAATGGTATTTGTGTCAAAAGGTGTACGCATTTCCAGTTGGTACGCTAAAGAATTTATTTATTTACGTTTAGTATAAATACGCTATCATCATATATTGATCCGGTATCAATCAACATGATTTGTTTGTGTAATTTTTTTTTGTTTGTTTGACTAGCTCTACACTATGAACAAATGATTTCTTACGGAATTTTTTTTATTCGACGAGCACTACAGCATGAACCAGCCCGATCATCAAAATTGAGTTGAAAACAACCGGTCCAACATGAGACAAGCCGCTGCAAAAACAATTTAAAATCCATCAATATGTTGGTTAAAAGCCGGTTTGGGGAATCAGACACAAAAAAATAAATCTGAAAGCCGGTGGAAAAACTGTATGTAGACAGAGAGACAAAGCTAGAATTGCAATAGAAAAAGGAACCTAAAAATAGTTGGCGTGATAAATAAAAATAAGTGTGACAAAGACGGAGAAATAACAAATGCAAATTTCAGTGACACCTGCCTGCCTAGTGGTCGATGGATGATTTCCACCAAGAAATAGATAATTACTAGACAAAAGGATATTCCATGGAATGGTCTCCATCCCCATCAAAATCAATCAAGGGCCCCGAACCTACTTCCACCATATTACAGCACATGCAAACACCGAATTTCCAGATACGATTGTTAAGGTGAAAGATGCATCTCAGATTTTAATCCGACCAATGAACAGTTCAGATTAATAGGAGGTTAGATTAAATCCAAACAGTCTCTGTCAAAATGAACTGTCAGATCGGCCACCTTAAAACTATTTGCCCTATAGGGCAGAATGCCCTATAGGATTTCCTAGGAGCTTGTGCCAATTTTAGATTATAAATTTGAAAAAGTATGAGCTTTGTGCTATTGTTTTATTATCATACTAATTCTGAAAAACCCATTAAACAAGAAATGGTATCAGTTTAAGGCAAGTGCACGGTGGAATTGATCCGTATAATTTATCGAAATGTGTGTAAGATGATCCGGACAACTGAATTATCAGAAATGAACAAATACGCTATTAGTTAGCTTGTTTTTCATTAGGTCTTGTTCCAACTAAGCTTTTTGGGACTTTTTTTTTGTTTTGTCCTTATTCAATTCTTTTTCGCGTTTGTTAGTTTTGCAGCTAACATTCGTGGATTATTGATTCGTTTCAAAGATAGTAATCAAAAAAGTAAAAAATATGACTTTTATCTAAATATTTTCAAAAATATCCAAGAAAAAGCTCCAAAACCTTTTCTTTTTTTTTTTTTTTTTTTTGGGGGGGGGGGGGGGGGGGGGGATTGTGTGTTTACTTTTTCAATTTACCTTAACGAGACGAATCAATAATTTGTAAAAATTAGGCTCAAAATTAACAAATGTGAAAAAAATTTGAATAAAGACAAAATAAAATTCCCAAAAAACTAATAAGACCATGTAACCCTTCAATTTTTTCAACTAATTCAAGCGACGGAATTATTCACCCTCATTTACCCAGCACAAGTAAAATCATTCTACTTATTGATGAGTTGAGTTGAAGTCAGACAAAAATATAAAATTCTCTAACATATCATGACATGAAAAGCTACGTACCTATAGCTTATTTTACTCAAATGATTAAGACTTCGCAAATTAAAGGCCTTGACTTGTCCACTACTAATTAAATATGAATAATTTACTGCCAAATAATACGTACTTGGGGTTTCTGAAACGGGGCTATGGGATCAATAATTCCTTTATTCTAGGGCTGCTCAAAAAATCGGTGAACCGTGAAACCAGTCCAGACCGAACCGATCCGTACCTTTTGGATTTTGTCCGTGGATTAATGGTCCGGACACGGATTGAAAAATTAGAAAACCGTGACTCGCGGTTCGGTCTACGGATTTTCATTACAAAACCGTGGATTAACCGAACCGGACCGTGAGATATTTATTTTATATAAATAAAAAATAAATACATAAATATATATGTGTATTTATATAATTAATTGTTAGTAATGTTAAAACTTTTTTCTATCAATTTTAGTATTTTATCTTAATAATGGGATATAGTGTAGATATATAAAATATATGGGGTAAATCGTAGTTTTTTTTAATATAAGTTACGGGTAATCCTAATTTAGTTTCGCTAGTTCGTTTCTTTTCCAGTTTTCCTAATTTCCATTTCTTGTTCAAGTCGTCGCCGCACCGTTCTTACTTCTTCGCCTCTTCCTCCTCCTCCTCCTCCTCCTCTCTCTCTCTCTTCGTTTCTTCAAAATAACAAGTACTTTCTGGTGGCCGATTTTAAATTTAATTCGGAATGTAACCTTCTTCCCTTTTAGTGTGGGATATAAGTTTGAGCTTTATTTTTTCTAAAATCCGTGGACAAAACCGTAACCGATCCGCGAGTTACGGATTGGATTGGAACCGAACTGTAGGACTTTTGGACTGGACACGGATTTCATTTTGTAAAAACCGTGACTAGCGGTTCGGTCTTCGGATTCCTAGGAATCCGAACCGGACCGGACCGCGAGCACCCCTACTTTATTCTAGTCGGATTAAAGTTTTTTTTATCGAACCCACACTTTGTTCATCTATTTACCATCATTGTAACGAGGATGAAAGGGTGATCAACAAACTCAAACTTACCAATAGAGATATCAACTTTCTTCTTTTCACAGTACAGATAATAGCTAACAAGATCAAATCATCAAAGGAAATTATAAAATGAGTAAGCCAAAAATCAGCAATTCCATTGATAATTTTGTATTAGCTTGAATACTTTCAGTCATTCATTATTGTCAACTAGTGAATATAAGAAAAGAACTGATGGGGGTTAGCTCTGTTCAGTTGGCCAAGATTCTTGCATATCACTAGTAGGTCAGGAGTTCAAGTCTTTTCACTTACGTGTGAATGATCTTTCCTTTGTATTTGTTTGGGATATTTCTCCCCTTAATTGAGTTGGGCTTGTATCCCTTCGAGCTTAATAAAAATCTTCGTTTGCCGAGAAGAAAAAAAATTCGAGTTGGGCTTATGGTGATTGTGGTCCATTTGATAGGCGTATTTATCCTGTTGGTTCAGTTGTTGGATTTGGTTATCTCATGGATTCTCACACAATAGATGTAAGTACTTTGTACTTCATATATGATGTAATGATCTCTCCTACCGATTGACAAAAAACAAAATCTAAAAAAAGAAAGTCCACTACTTATCACTCATTATATCAAAACATAGTGCGATTAACAAAGCTTAATAATAAATGTTGCACGCAATGATTGGTGATCGCAAAGTAGTTATTTTTTCAACCACCAATCATATGGTGTCATATCAAGTTGTTAAGCATATTATTAGACACAATTTTCTGTTAGTAGGCTTTATTATTTAAAATTACTAAAAAAATAGCATAACCAATAAGAACAACACATTGGGTGAGAAAATTCAATAAATACCCCTTTCAATACGGAGAGCATATGGGCCACCTCCAAAACAAGGCATAGTAGACATCCACTCTTCTTTCTTCCATAGTCATATAATGCGCTGTGCGCGGAAGCACGATCACAAACAAAAAATTTTATTTAAAAAAACATCTAAAAATTGTTAAAATTCCCGAAAAAAATTAAGATGATTGAGAGTACAAATGCAAGTCAAAATTTTAAAATGAAAGTGGAGAGCCTACCGTAGAATTATTTGGCTAAGGAAAAAAAAGACCGAGAAAAACAAAAGGACAAAAACAAGACAAAGATACTCCTAGTAACGTAGGAGATTATCCATTTTCAATCGGGTGGAAAATCATGAGCCAAAAGGTTCTGGGTGAAGTCACAGACGAAATTCTCATGCCAGCATTTAGTGTAGGTTTGCTTTGGCAAGTTATCCTTAAGTCTGGAGCCTGTGTGCTTTTTGTAGTAATTCGTGTATTTGATTTGGTAGTTTTGGTTTATTCCTGTATTTTGTGATGAAATCTTTTGTTTTCAGATATTCGATATGAAATGCCACTTGACTGTTAAAAAAAAAAAAAACCATAAATAGCATGCATGAATGAAGTGTCACGCCAGTTTGTATGAGTTCTTTCACAAGTTTTTCCCGACAGTTTTTGTTTGTGTAGGTCATGGTGGGATACTATTCAAAAATAAATCAATTGTAGCAGTATGGGATACGTTAAAATATTCGCAACCAAATCTTAATGCTAGACTTCCGAGAGTAGATGGGAAAAGATCCGGGGACCCTGTATTGCACATCCGCACTGCTGTAGTGCATTATCTCAGCTGTCCAAAATGAAAATTTGTAAAAATAATAATAATAATAAGGGAATACAAATACCGAAATGAAAATTTAGTGCAGAGAGGGCTATATAGCTTTCGATTGGGCTGAAAATGACAGACTATGCAATATATATCAAATGGGCCAATGGATTGAAAGCAGATTGGACCGCTCACTACGGAAGGAATGGGCTTAAGTCAGTCCAAGAAAAATAAGAGAAATCCAAGAACAAACCTTGCGGCCATAGGTTCAAAGTTTGCGGCCTTGGGTTTTAAGTTGGCGGCCATGAAAAAACCTACCTCTGTCTCGATTTATTTGTCCAATTTTGAATTTCCAACTTATTAAGGAAACCAAATATGATCTATTGATTTGGAAATTTACATAATCTGATCTATTGATTTTGAAACTCAACAGTTAATTTGAGACATATATAAGTAAAATAGGGAAGGGACAGAGGGAGTATTGAGGACCGTGCAAGAAAGAGGAGTTGAGTTTAGAGCCCGAAAGCTAATGGATATGTGTCCTTGTTGCTTTCATTGAAGAACGTTTTATTTTTATTTTTCTCCCCCTTTATAAATTCACGTGTCTCTTTCTCTGTGTTACTTAGAACTCTACTAAAAACGATTACATCATCTCTAGTCTAGGTACAAAAGTGCATCCATAATTCACTTGCTAAAATAAAAGCCATATAACTTGTACAAAACGCACAACAAAATATAAACACATGCATGACATTTCACATAGATATTCTCGCTCTTTCTCTGTGTTAGAACTTGTTTTATTCTTTCACCTGAAGCCTGTAATAAGATAAAAGCTACGCCAGCCTACGTGTATATAATGTGGGACTTATACAGTTCACCAATAGTCCAATAAATAAAGACTAATGTCCCTATACATAAGAAAATCGACAAACGTTTATTAGCCCTCTATCCACAATTTCGTTGCGCAAAAACGTGTTCTGTCGTACTCTGAACATAAAATCATGCTAACTAAAATCATTTGTAACCATTCTTGCGCAACTCCACAAAATATCTCTTGGGAAGAAATTAGTTTAACCAATAGAGCCTCATTGTTAAGTGCTACAAAATTTTATGAGAAAAAGTAAAGAGATTTTATGCACCCTACTACATTAATATACGGAACATTTGATTTTACTTATGTACACTTTTAGTGGAGGCTGACCTTTTCCAAAGTTTTTGCTTCCTTGGTGGGGTTTCAAAATGCGCTTTGGTCAAGGGTATCATAGACTACCGACGTGAGCCCTCAAAGGTTAGTTAGGTTGGTTGGTTGGTTAGTTTGATCCTTATATAATTAACCAAAATTTAATTCGACTGTAAGAATGTAATTTTTTTTGTAAATCTTTTAGTCCTGGCATAGATGATTTGCCTTTGACTGGACCGGAAAGCAGATTAGTCGAGTTTGCGCAAAAATTAACTCAGACACCCTTGACCGTCGAACCAAAAACCACTAACCATGTAGTATTCGCACTCATTTCTGCTCTCCACTACACAAATTATTTAGTTGCAAATGAGATTTCCAGTATCTTGTAAGGCGCAAATGCGATACTACCTTTTAGGGAAAATGACAGTAAATGACGTGTTTTGATAATTAATATTCGCTAAGGACATTTTCAGCATTAACAAATATTCTTAGTATGTTCTTGACGGATATTAATTATCAAAACACGTTATGGGCCACTTATCAAAAAAACACGTCATGGGCCGTCGTTTTCCCCTACTTTTAAAGCTTTGGCAGTAGGAAAGACACAGGTTGTGTTTGGTTGAGAGTTTAGTTTAGTTTAGTTTTGATAGTGGGTAGAGAGAGAAATAGAGTAATGATTGAAAATATAGGTAATGATTGGAGAGAGATAGAGAGAAATAAGAAAGTAATAATTGAAAAAATAGGGTAATGATTGGAAAAAGAAGTAGGGTAATGATTGGTTTCCAAAACTAAAACTAAATAGAAATGGCAATGTTTCCATGCCCAAGCGTTCAACCCTGATTCGTAGGCCAAGATTAAAAAGCTAAATGCAGAAAAATCAGATCAATCTTTAAATTAGTTTACTGTCTCTATTTTACAGTCAAAAATAACTTTCTTTCATTTTTAATTTTTATGTTGATAACATAAGCAACAATAATTTCTCCACGACACCGTGGCGTGTAGTGAGGGTCTTCGTCCGTCTATTATACTATTGTTTTAGCTTCAAGAAAAAAAATTAACACGGCGGTCAACTAAATAATAGTACTAGTAAATAAGTGAGTGAACAAAATTGAATTCATTTGAGTAAACCGGACCTAGATAATGTGTCCTTAGGTGGCTCGGTCCCCCGTTCTAAGGCATATATATACATGGTGCGTCAAGAATAAAAACAGAACCAGAATTTTACCTTGGCAGTGGTGAAATGTATACTAAAAAAATCTAATTGTAGCAAGACTATATAAGTTGAGCATAATTTTTTTTACATATAATAATTATATTTTTTAAAATTCTTATTATAGCGGCCACCGCCACTAAAACTAGTGACCTCCCCTTGTCCCATCCTTCGACTTAAAGAAGATCTTTTGTCTGCTTTACTTGAATTTAATAATTTCATTTGACGTTGCAAAACCTCAAAGTGGATGATTTTTTAAAGGACAGGTGAGGTACTTGATTGTGCGGATCATTAAAAAAAAAAAAGTACTTGTGATTGTGATATAGTGTTGTACTCCTATTTTATAACCTGGTAATTGGACACCCAAAAAGTAGAATTGGCTGTTCCCAAACAGGTCCTTAAAAGAAGCAAGTAGCACTGCACGTGGCTCATAAATCTAATGAAGTTTACAAAAGTTTATGCCTTGTTCTCTTTGAAATTTCAAAAAAAAATTCAAAAAATTCTTCCTAAATTCCTTTTAGATTCTCTTTATTTTCAACATTTCTCTCTCTACTCATTATCCCTACTATTTTTCAATTTTTTTTTTAAATTCCAATCCAAACAAAGCATAATTAAGTTCCAAACAAAAGCAATTGAGTTGTTAAGCGGCAAGAACTCCAGAGACGTCGCGTTTAATTCTATGTTAACGGGAATCCCAAATCAGGATGGTACCGTAGTGTCGTAAAAGTGACTGTGCTCCGTTTGAATTAATCCAAAAAAAAAATTTGATAGCGCCTAAATGATTTTGAACTCGCAATCGATTGAGTTATCAAACTCTTCAACTATAGTATTTCCATTTGACAAAAAAAAAATTCTTAAATTTCATGTCTTGACAACTAGGCCAAACAGTCCCTTAGGATTAATGATAGGTGGGTTCAGATTAATGAGACTAGAATTTCATGCCTTGTTTGGATTAGGATTTGAAATTGTTTTTTAAAAAATAGTAGGGGTAATAAGTGGAAAGAGATAGAGAGAGAAATGTTAAAAATATAGAGAATTTAGGGGGAATCTAGAGGGTATTTTTTGAAAAATGCTTTTTGAAAACCAAAAGGAACAAGGCATCAATTACCGACAAGGAATCTTTCACAAATTATAGGAACTAATTCTGTACTTTGCGAGACAAGTTTTGATTAAAATATATGTGTGTCCAAAGGATCAAACTTCCAAATTGCCAGCATGCAAAGGAAGGAAAAATATTTTTAACGGTGGAGCCGAGGTGTTTACGGAGTCAAATGCAATCGTTCAAAGATATTTTATACGGTTCTAATGTAAATGAAACTTTTTTGAAAAAAAATTAAATTTCTTTCCAGACAAATTTTGTCAAAATTTAATCATCCCAAATGCTTTTAAATGATGACAATTTGTAATAAACCGTGAATAAGATTCTCTCGCTAAGGAAAGCTCCACTGCAACTACAAGAACTACCCGCTTTCCCCCTTCAGACAAAAAGGAAAGCAAGAAAACGGAACCTTCTCCCCTTCCCCACGCCCCTCCCCTGCCCTTTTCTCTCTTCTCTCTGCCTCCACACACTTCATAAATAAAATCACTCTCCATCTACACATCTGATAGAACCCGAAACTGGATAATCCTCGAATCTAACCAATACCCATCAATGGTGACTCTCAAAGGCGGGACCCGGCCGCCGTGGGTGGGCCTAGGAGCGGCGGTTTGGATCCAAATAGCATCCGGAAACGCCTACAACTTCCCCCTCTACTCCCACTCGCTGAAATCCGTTCTGGGTTTCAGTCAGCAGCAGCTCACCATGCTGGGAGTCGCCAACGATATCGGGGAAAACGTCGGGATCCTTCCGGGCATTGCCTGCAATAAGCTCCCGCCGTGGGTCGTGCTTCTGATCGGTGCTGTTTTCTCTTTCTTCGGTTATGGAGTTTTGTGGCTGGCCGTTAGCCGTACTGTTGAGTCCTTGCCTTATTGGCTGGTAAGAGCATCTCCAACCATTACTCTTTTTAATTGAATCTGAATCAGAATCAGATAAAAATTTCACTCCAGCCCTTGACTCGAACTCATATCAGATTGGGGTTGTACTCAATTTTTAATCAAATCAATGAAGGCTCAAACTTTTACAAATTCGTACCAGATTGAGTTTTAACCAAATTCCGTTCCTTTTACCTCTTCGGTTTTTTTTTTTTTTTTTTTATAAAAATTTTGTTCTTATTTAAATTTCTGGTGCTATTTGTTATGTTTACGCTAAACTTTTATAGATTATTGATGGGTCTCGACGGGAAGAATTGGAAAAGTAAAATTTTACTTTTACCTGATATTTTTTATTTTTTAAAATATTGAGGATAAAGCCCAAAAATCCTACTTTTTTACTCGAACAACACCTCAATTTTTTACTCGAACTTTTGAAGCTTGTTTTGCTCTTCACAATTTACGATTATGTCATTAATAAAGTTTTTATCCGAATCCATGTTTAGATTTGAATTTGTGCATGGAATGATTCATACCAAATGAATTAATGAAGCTTCCACTCAAATTTGAGTACAAGGGCGGGAGATGCTCCAAGTTGAGAGCATAAGATATGAATAGTGTTGTTAATGTTATTGGCCTCGAATTGCAACTTTTTGCGAACCCGTTTGGTGGGTTCGTGGATATTTTGGTAATCATTGTAATTTTTCGCATACGTTTGGATTTCTCGTGTTTTATCCCCTATTGGATAGGTAACTGTAAAAATTCATTAATTTTTTTGGCCTATAATTGCAATTTCATACATATTTTGGTTTTCCGGACATTGTAGGAATCATTAGTAATTTTTGGAGAATCATTACAAAAATCATTAGTAATTTTTGTAGTGCATTGTCCTTCTCACTATGATGAAGAGGAAATCCTTATGAGGCAACCATATTCAATAAATGAACGTAATGCACTGAATCATGGTATTTACCAATTTGATTTTCCCAATGCATGCCTGACCAATAACGAGGTCAGAGCAATCTACCATGTGGATTTGAGAATCAGCATGACTCATCAATTAAGGATGATTGAATTTCAAATCAACGACATACATTCGTGCCAATTCAGATGTCTTTGAAACACATTGATAGGAAGGCTCGCAACAATTGACAAGGCCTATTTTTCATCCCCTGTACTTTGAGCTCTCATCTTCGATTGACAAGGCCTATCTTTAATTTGATGGCAGTTATGGCTTGCGCTTTGTGTTGCCACCAATAGCTGTGCTTGGCTTGCAACAGCTATACTTGTGACAAACATGAGAAATTTCCCTCTCAGTCGAGGCACTGTCGCCGGCATACTCAAAGGCTATGGGGGTTTGAGTGCTGCAGTTTATACTGAAATTTTCGGCATCTTGCTTCACAATTCCTCTTCCAAGCTCTTGTTGTTTCTCAGTCTTGGGATCCCAATTCTATGTATTCTCATGATGTTTGCTGTTAGACCATGTACTCCCGCTTCTGGGGAAGACACTGCGGAGCACTGTCATTTTCTCTTCATCCAAGCTGCCAGTGTCGTACTCGGCCTGTACCTTCTCACAACCACAGTGTTGTATCATTTTGTTTCGTTAAATGCTTTCGTGTCCTACGCATTTCTTGTTCTAATGGTGCTACTTCTCATGGCTCCACTTGCTATTCCATTAAAGATGACATTATATCCCTCAAATCGAAGCAAGTTGGGAGCACTTGGTCAATCAGTAGAGTCCATGGACAAAATGGAACCGTTGCTCACTCAATCTATATCAGCCACAAATCTTGCGAGTTTTTATGAGAGCGAAAGTGTTTCAGATGTGGATATGCTTCTAGCTGAGGGCGAGGGGGCAGTGAAGAAGAAGAGAAGGCCGAAAAGGGGGGAGGATTTCAAGTTCCGTGAAGCTTTAATAAAGGCGGATTTCTGGCTTCTGTTCTTGGTTTACTTTGCTGGTGTTGGTTCAGGGGTTACTGTTTTAAACAACTTGGCTCAGATAGGAATAGCTCAAGGCGCTCATGATACGACGACCCTATTATCTCTATTCAGCTTCTGTAATTTCGTGGGCCGTCTTGGCGGGGGTGCAGTTTCTGAACATTTTGTCAGGTGACGTGACAAATTTACATATTTGTTAATTTTCTGCATAATTAATTCGAGGAGTTTACTGATGCGTGATTTATGTCATCTTCCGTTTGTTGAACTTTTGTAGAAAACCAAATTTCGGAAGGGGAAGTTTAATTTTGATGGTATTGTTAGGGTGTGTTGCAACATCTAGTTACATATTCAACTCATGACCCATCAAGATATTGCTTATATTAGGACTGTGTTTGATCGTGGATTTACAGAAGGATTTTTCGAGAGCAAAGAAATGATGGGGAAACCACAATTAAATTTAGCTCTTTCGTTTCATTGTCATCTTATCCTTTTATTTTCATCTTTTCCTTTACTTCCGTTAGTTCCTCCACAAATCCTTGGTTGGATTTCAGAAGTGTTCCTGATTGGGAGTTCTAGAAAATTTGGCATCACTGACTCAAATGGACAATGAGCTTGTGATTTCAATCTCTACAGAGACCATAATTGACTAGGACACAACACTTGGTTTGGTTTATTTGGAGCTCTATTAGTTTACTAGTACCTGTTTGTTTGTTTTTCTTAATCCTTTTCAGCATCACGTACTTACTAACCATCCGGAGGACAGTTTGCTGTAATTTGTCATAACATCCAGCTTTATTCCTTATTTCCAATTTGCAGGTCAAGAAACATCCCAAGGACAATTTGGATGACATTCACTCAAATAATAATGATCCTAACATACCTCCTCTTTGCTTCTGCACTTGACGGTACACTCTATATAGCAACTGGGGTACTTGGAATCTGCTACGGCGTTCAGTTCTCTATTATGGTCCCAACTGCCTCTGAGCTTTTCGGGTTGAGGAATTTCGGAATATTTTTCAACTTCATGTCACTGGGGAACCCACTTGGTGCTCTCCTCTTCTCTGGTCTCCTTGCTGGTTTCGTATATGACAATGAAGCAGAAAAGCAGCACAGTACTTCGTGCTTGGGTCCAAATTGCTTTAGACTTACTTTTCTGGTTTTGTCTGGCGTTTGTGCTATAGGCACAGTACTTAGCGTAGTCTTGACTAAGAGAATTAAGCCTGTTTACGAAATGCTTTATTCCGGGGGATCCTTCAAGTTGCCTCAAAGTTCAAGTCATTCAGAGAGGAGAATTGACACGTCGAGTTGAAGGGTTTTGGGAGAGCAAGGTGATGGAGTGCAGTTTTGTGCTTGCTTCATGAGCCTTGGTAAAGCATTTGTTTCTTGGACTTAGCGTGGTTAATCGCATGTAAAACCACCACATAAACGTCGGATCATTGCACATGTATTTATAATTTGTGCTTATGATCCTTCTTATAATGCTAAAGCTTGGAGTTTGGGTAACTTTTTGTATCTCGGGTTTGAGCTATCTAGCACCTGTTGTTCCTAGGTTGTATGGAACATTGTCGAAATCTAATCTTAACTTTTCTGTTTATTTGATACTTCATCTTTGAGCGGGACACGGTTAATTTCTTAACTATTCTGTTTATCTGATACTTCATCTTTGAGTGGGACACGGTTAATTTATGATGATCTTGTGCAAAAATCGTGTATTTTACCCAGAAATCAAGTGTATGGTGTGATTTCCAATTTTGGTGTTTGATGGGCCACAGCTATAATGAATTTAATCCGCATGATTTGATGTTTGAAATCCGTGAGAATGCTACGTCTATAGATCCGGACAAAGATGGGTTCAGAATCGTTTGATGCACGTGGACCCCTCATTATTTCGTGGGCTAACGTGCACCAAATGGTTCCGAATGCGCGTCCGGATGTATGAACAGACTTTCCGTTTGCTCTAAGATTTGTACTCATAAAAGAGGAAGAAGATGATCGGATAAACACAAGATTATGATAGCAAAAATTAGAACAATACATATCTAAAGAAGCATCAGCATTATTTTATTGCATTCCATCTGTTAAACCTCTTTTTGAGCAATCTTATGTGAAAAATCCCTCTCTGCTATTTACTTGCACTTCTGATACAGTCTTTTCCCTATCCAGCTATCACCTTTGCTCAATCCCCATCCTTGGTCTTAAACTGTGTAGTGCTGTTGAATAGTTTCAATGTCCAATCCCTTCAGCTTCACCACTGATTCAACATGGCCCTTGAGTGTGTGGAGCTCCCTTAACCTACAAAACCATAGTAGAAGACCATATTCAGTAAACAACATTCGCCCGAATTTGTAAAAAGATAGTAACTGTTCTTGTGACTGAAATAGACGAGTATGTACCTGGCAACTTCAGCCCGTCTTTTCGCTTGCTCAGCTATCTCAGACAACTCGCGATAGCCGCTCTTATCGTTGAAGAGGTCTTGTGAATCTGAACACTGGAGCCCGTGAAGTGTACGTTGAGCTAGGGCCCATTGTGCTTCCCTCTCACCTCTTCCGTAATCCTTCTTAGTTGTGAAAGCGGTCTAGATCATTTTCACGGGGAAAAAAATGGTTAGTTACAAAATCAAAAGGAAAAGTTTTTCCTAGTTGTTGTACTTTAGTTATTTGTACTTTTATAAAGCTTTTGTGTCAATTACCTTGTTCTGGATCATATTATCCCAGGCCTTTCCGCTCAAAGCATACCGAATGATGAACTTAAGGACATCGAGAGGGAAGTAGGTAACAACACTGAAGATCCAAATGACTCCGGCCCATCCCCATCCGATGCCTTCGATGCGAGCGAATTCCCATCTTGCATACACAGCAATGACAGTAGCAACCTGCAATTAGCAAAAACCAATTTGTGAGTGATCAAATGCACTTTAAAGAAAAATCAGGAGAAAAAATCAAATAGAAATTGAACAAAAGCTCTGAAAAGACTTACCAACTGAGCTGCAATGAAGGCACTGACAAGCAAGAGACCGGGGCGTTCAACAAAGGACCAACTTCGCGACCTGGTCACGAAGATGAGTGCTTGACTCACAATACTCACTTGAAGATACAGAGCTGCAGTGAGCTCATCGGTGTGACCCCCGATTGATCTCACTCCGAAAGTATTCTGTAAATGTTGTAACAATTAGTAATCCTATTTCAAAATATTGGATTTTATCAAGGTTCAGTATCAAAAAAACTTACTGAAAAGAAGTCAGTGTCAGCTGCAAGCCAGAAAAAGACGACGGTCATGAGAGCAAGGTAGGTTCCAAGGACAACACCGGTGGCAAAAATTTCCTTGAGCTTCCATGAATCTGGCACTGGAGACGGCTTCACCCTATCCTTTGAGATGGTCATGATGGTTCCATCATTTAAGATGGCGATGATGAGGACCATGAAAGGCGAGAAATCAAACTTCCATATAAGTGCAATGAGCATGAATCCCATCACGATACGGATGGTGATCGAAACTGCATAGATGGTGTAGTTCTTCATTCTTTGGAAGATGGCCCGGCTTGTCAACACAGCGCTCACAATCACGCTGAGTCCCGGCTCGGTCAAAACAATATCAGAAGCGCTCCTGGCTGCATCGGTTGCATCTGCCACGGCTATACCGATGTCTGCCTTCTTGAGTGCTGGGGCATCGTTCACACCATCTCCGGTCATTCCACAAATGTGCTTCCTCTCTTGCAGCTTCTTCACAATCTCGTACTTGTGCTCTGCACAGCCCCAAGATGATGATGTTCAATCAAACACCTTAGTACATATCTTACGGAATGTTTGGTTCATATTTCTTAGTTTAGTCAAATCAAGAATAAGCAAAATCGTATAGCTAACCAATTGCTTATTTACTTATCTTCTTTAGGCAGTTGCCAAACGAACAAATGAGCAAGTGAACCAAAGAGGTCCCTAGTTTGTACCAACATAATTCGTGTACAAAAAGATGTGCGGGTTCAAAGTTCGGCCATGGGTTAAAAATTTTCGGTCATGGGTTCAATGTTTGCGGCCAGAGGTTTAAAGTTTGCGGCCAATGTTTTTAAGTTTGTGGGTTCAAAGTTCGGCCACACTAACATAGTTTTCGGCCACAGATTTTGTTTTGGTGTAAATTCTATTTGTTAATCGATTTTGTGTTGTTTGATTTAATCCAACTTACCAGGGAAGACTCCGGCGAACCCATCAGCCTTCTCGATGAGCTCGTCAATGGGTATCGAAGAGATTGACTCGTCCTTGCACTGGCCAAGAAGTGAAGATGATGGATACATATTGGTGCCCATTCCTAGCCTACGCCCAGTTTCTTTACCAATGGCAAGTTGGTCACCAGTGATCATCTTCACATTGACACCAAGGTCAAGGGCCCTACGGATTGTCTCTGCACTGTCATGCCTGGGGGGATCAAAGAGTGGCAACAGACCCACAAACTCCCATGGCTCACCGGCGCTTTCCTTGGTCTTCTCCGGGACAATCTATCGACACATCACAGGCAATCAGATTCAACTTAGTCGGAAGAATAGCAAAGTGCAAAATCATCTCATTTGGTACGACACATCAAGGAAATTAACCTGTTTGGCGACACCAAGTGATCGAAGGCCACGTTCGGCGAAGTTGTCGATGATCTCATGGACCTTTTTCGCGACGGCTCCGTTAAGTCCACAGAGTTCAATGATCTAGTGGAATGGGATTTAGTTAGGTATGTTTTTGGTGATTGAAACTTTCGTGAATAAGATGGGTCAAGTGGGTAAGAATTTTTACTTGTTCTGGAGCACCCTTGCTGCTTCTGTGCCAATTGCCATCAGTGTCAAAGTAGGTGTTTGCTGTGCGCTTATCCACTGGATTGAAGGGCAGGAAATGAACCTCTGTGATTCCTGCTCTAGCCTAAAATCCTCAACAGAAAATAGCTCAGAAAACCTCATTCAATCTCTCTGAAACTTGGTAGAAACAGACTAAAAATGGGTATTGCTAACGAGAGCCAAAAGACGTTGGAAAACAACCTTTTGCTATTAGTTTTATTTGAAATGCTCACTTTTTACCAAAATATGTATGTGTCCGGTAGCTGTGCACATTACTTTATTTATTATTAAAGCACTCAGTAAAAATATCTAAGAAAGAGGAAAGATGAACTGGTCAATACCTCTTTGGGGTCACCCAACATGCCAACAATGCAAGCATCAATGGCATCTTGGTTTTCAACCCTTGAAGCCCTAGCAGCATGCAAGAGAACCATATCCTTGTCCATGTCTTTTGGGAACACCTACAATCATGAGTACTCATTCAGCCCAAACCCCACAAAGCTTGACAAAGCGAGTGTCGCCAGCAATGTAGATAATGGTAAAAAAACGAATCCGAAAGCATCAAAATGGAGCTTATTTGATCTGTTTTTGCACAAGAGCAAGAACTGCGGCAAATGTAATTTGCATTCAGAATTGAACAAAAATGCTAAAAGTTGGCCTTATAAGCTATATAACAAGCACTTCCGTAGGAAAGGTGTACTATTGTTGCTAAATCACCAACCTCGATCAAGTTCTTATCGACAGTGAGCTTGTTGAGGGTGAGGGTTCCGGTTTTGTCACTGCAGAGGACATCCATTCCGGCCATCTCCTCAATGGCAGTCATTCTCTTGGTGATAGCACCTTGTTGTGACAGCCGATGAGATCCAATGGCCATTGTCACAGACAAAACAGTTGGCATGGCAATTGGGATTCCTCCAATGAGAAGCACCAACAGATTATCAATTCCTTCTCTGTATTTCCTGTGCTGGATTGGGTACATCACTACCACCTCAATCAGCATTCCCGCGGCAATGGAGCAGATGCAGAAGTTTCCAATGGCAGTCAACACCTAATCAAAAAATCAAAAAATTCAAAATCGTTAAGGTCTATTCTGTGATCAGGTTATTGGAATGGCAAACTGCTTAGTGCCAAGAAATTTCTACCAAAAATGAATCAAAGAAAGTAAGATGGTTAAAACTAGGAAGGTGGGCAGCTCAGTTCTGACTTAGCGTACCTATTACCCAAATGAAGAATATTACCTGCTGGAAATGACCCACTTGGTTGGTGCTGTCAACAAGGTGGGCAGCCTTGCCAAAGAAGGTGTGGACACCAGTGGCAATGACAATAGCCTCAAGCTCACCTTGCTTGCAGGTAGAACCAGAGAAAACTTCTTGTCCAGGGTGCTTTGTCACAGGAAGGGACTCGCCGGTGAGGGCAGATTGGTCAATTTTTAAAGGATCTCCTTCCAGAAGGCGAGCATCAGCTGGGATGATATCTCCCAGCTTGACGCTAATCACATCTCCTGGAACCAAGATGGCTGCTTCCTGCTCACTCCACTTTCCGTCTCTCAACACCTTCAGGAAAAAATCTTAGCGTGAGCTTAGTCGCAATACAAAAACAAATTTCGACTCAATGCTACTTTTTGTCTGTCCTGATGTAATGACAACCACACGATATGATTAGAACCTCCCATTGAAAAGTGAAGAATGTACCTTGGTTTTGGGAGCGAGACCTGCCATAAGGGCAGCAGCTGCATTGCCTGCATTGTTTTCTTCAATAAAACTGATGGTTGAGTTGATGATAAGCAGCACAATGATACCGACAAAGTCTTGCCAATCCGGAGGCTTCCCCTGCATAATTCAACATTTCATTATAGAGAAAGAGAGACATTATAACTACAAACATATATGTATATATACATATACACATGTGGAGAGAGGGAAAGAGAGATGGTGTTACCCCTCCATTTGCAAGGGCAATAGCCATAATGGCAGCACACTCCATCACCCATGATAGGGGATTCCACATAAAACCCAAAAACTTGAGAAACTTGCTTTCCTGTTGGGAATTTGTATCCAACAAATCAGTTCAAGAATCTTAACTTGAGAAGATGTAATTAGAAACAACTCAAACAAGGAATTCAAAGAAAAAGATAGAAGAAAAAAGAAAATATGCCTTCTTCTCCTCAAGCTTGTTGGGGCCAAAGATTTGGAGCCTCTTTTCTCCTTCTTCTGAGGACAAACCTTCCCTCGTGCATTTTAGCTGCTCGAAGACTTCCTCAATTGGGATATTTTCCTGCACACACGTGACACAACTAGGAAATTACGTTTCATCAACTCCTTTCAACCTAGTATATTTGCTAACATGCAAACCTTAAACTATTTGTCTGAAGTAGGAATGAAATTGAGATTGTAATGGATCTGGACTGGGTTGGTTTTCCAAAGAATATTATGTTTCATATTATCTTTCGAAGGTTGAAAAATGCTATCCCATAAGAAGAAAGGAAAATGATTGAGACACAGATCCATATACAGATTGTTTTCTGAGATGTCCAATGCGTGGAACCACATGCATATTGCAGGGTCCATGTGCATCAAAAACAGCTCCAAACACGTGTTTCTGGATATCTGTGTCCATAGCATCGCTAAAAAAGTTTAGGCGGGGTGCTTACGAGATCAACTGTCTCATTTTTTATCTCTTCCAAAGAGAGATCTGAGGCCATGATGGATCAAGAATCCAAGGAAGAAAGAAAGAAAGAGAGCACTATCTCCCTCAATCTCTCTCCCCTTTATTTCAGATGTTCTCTCTCTCTTGCTCTTCCAACTCTCTCTCTCTCCTGAGGCCTCCCCAATGAACTTCAAGGGCCGAGCTTTTTAAATGGAGACAGGGGTGGTATTTAGAGACCCCCCCTACCCCCTAATTATCAGCCTAATTATAACTAAAATAACGAACTGGTCAACCGGAACTTGTGATAACCCGTTTTATGCTACCGCAATCGACCAATGACGTGTCGGTTCTGCCTTTAGTTGTGGCCTGTTTGGCCTTGAGGCTCTCCAGTAACCTCGGCCTCCCTATAATTAGGAAAAATATTTGGTGTTTCTTGGGCATTGTTCAATAAATTACAAAATGACTTCTCCCGCGCACACCGATCTATGTGGGCATTATCGTAGAGTTTATGAGGTTTATACAATGTGTGATGAAGAAAACTTTTGAAACAATGTCTAGTGGTACTGAATAACCTCGTCTATGTTGGGTATTTACCTTCTTCTTTTTTCATAAGAAAAGTTAACAATCACTATTAACTTAATAGGAAGGAAAATGGACATAAATTATGTCGCGGAGAAAGTATCATTTTTTTTTTATAATACATTTTGTAAACGAGTGTGTATGTCAAATGATGAAACGGGTTTTCCTACGCTTCGATGAAGTGTAGATGCTCTATGAACTCTTTAGAACACTTAAGCAATTAAAAATACCTACGAACTAAGGATTTTATCACCGAATGAAATTTAGAACATATTTTAGCTTTAGTGGCTTTGACAATTTTTGTAGTCATCTTCTTGTACCCACTTTTCACAAACAAAACTTAAATAAGTAGCACCTAGGGAAGTAAATTAGATACTTATAATTCATTAGTAGGAGGTGACCCTTATGCAAGAGAAAAGAAAAACAGAAGTACACACACTAGGTCATATATCCATGTCCGCTCATAAAGTGCAAAGAGTAATTGACAAACGGAATAGAGAATCTACTCGATGCGGTGTGGTGGCATTGGAGGTCGTAGTTATAATGTGGTGGCAGTAGATTGAAATATATTCTCAATCTTTTTCGAAATTCTCATTTGGAAACATTCTTAATTTTACGTTGCGTTGGTAGTAGTAGATTCCAAAATTTGTCTTTGAAAATATTTAAGCCCAAAGTTGGGCGAATGTCAATGATGAAACGGTTTCTCCTACACTGCGATGAAGTGTAGATACTCTATAAAATCTTTGGAACACTTAAGCAATGGAAATGATATATTATCCAAACAACTTGGGTTCGAAAATAGATTTAACAACCTTTTTAACGGCTGAAACTGCGAGCAAATCGGAGTTCGAGAGTGTCCAGGGCAACTCCACAAAGTTTGACTCGTTTTGAAGCTTTAATGCGCCTCAGGCTCAATCCTGTGCGCCCCAGGCGCACGTATATGCTCCCTAGGCGCATTCTCCACATTGCAAAACAAGACTATTTTTCCATTGCTTAAGTGTTCCAAAGAGTTCATAGAGCATCTAAACTTCATCGAAGCATAGAAGAAACCATTTCATCATTAACATTCGCCCAAACTAGGGATTTTATCACCGAATGAAATTTAGAACGTGTTTTAGCCTTAGTGGCTTTGACGATTTTTGTAGTCGTCTTCTTTGTACCCACTTTTCACAAACGAACCTAAAAAATTTTATGGTTGGATTCCACCATCTCTTAGTGCTTTAAAAATTATATTTATTGATATATATAATGGATCTTGATCTGATTTAAAATGAGGTATATATGAGTATTTTACCGAAATGAATTATTTTTTGATCCACTGAGGGTAAATTGGTCACATCTCTTAAAATACAAATCATATACATTATCTAAACTACTTGGGTTAGAAAATAAATTTAACAACCTTTTTAACAGCTGAAACCACATGCAAATCGGAGTTCGAAAGTGTCCAGGGCAACTCCACAAAGTTTGACTCGTTTTGAAGCTTTAATGCGCCTCAGGCGCAATCTTGTGCGCCCCAGGCCCACGTATATGCTCCCTAGGTGCATTCTCCACATTGCAAAACAAGTCTAGTTTTCCATTGCTTAAGTGTTCCAAAGAGTTCATAGAGCATCTACATTTCATCGAAGCATAGGAGAAATCGTTTCATCATTGACATTCACCCAAACTAGGGATTTTATCACCGAATAAAATTTAGAACGTGTTTTAGCCTTAGTGGCTTTGACGATTTTTGTAGTCATCTTCTTTGTACCCACTTTTCACAACCGAAACTTAAAATTTTTTATGGTTGGATTCCACAATCTCTTAGTGCTTTAAAAATTCTATTTATTGATATATATTGGATCTTGATCCGATTTAAAATGAGGGATATATGAGCATTTTACCGAAATGAACTATTTTTTGAACCACTGAGGGTAAAATGGTCACATCTCTTAAAATACAAATGATATATTATCCAAACTACTTGGGTTAGAAAATAGATTTAACAACCTTTTTAATGGCTGAAACCACGTGCAAATTGGAGTTCGGGACTGTCTAGGGCAACTCCATAAAGTTTGACTCGTTTTGAAGCTTTAATGCGCCTTAGGCGCAATCTTGTGCGCCCTAGGCGCACGTATATGCTCCCTAGGCGCATTCTCCACATTGCAAAACAAGTCTATTTTTCCATTGCTTAAGTGTTCCAAAGAGTTAATAGAGCATCCACACTTCATCGAAGCATAGCAGAAACCGTTTCATCATTGACATTCGCCCAAACTAGGGATTTTATCACCGAATGAAATTTAGAACGTGTTTTAACATTAGTGGCTTTGACGATTTTTGTAGTCGTCTTCTTTGTACCCACTTTTCAAAACCAAAACTTAAAATTTTTTATGGTTGGATTTCACCATCTCTTAGTGCTTTAAAAATTCTATTTATTGATATATATTGGATCTTGATCCGATTTAAAATGAGGGATATATGAGCATTTTACCGAAATAAATTATTTTTTGACCCACTGAGGGTAAAATGGTCACATCTTTTAAAATACAAATGATATATTATCCAAACTACTTGGGTTAGAAAATAGATTTAACAAACTTTTTAACGGTTGAAACCACGCGCAAATCGGAGTTCGGGACTGTCCAGGGCAACTCCACAAAGTTTGACTCATTTTGAAGCTTTAATGCGCCTCAGGCGCAATCTTGTGCGCCCCAGGCGCACGTATATGCTCCCTAGGCGCATTCTCCACATTGCAAAACAAGTCTATTTTTCATTGTTTCAGTGTTCCAAAGAGTTCATAGAGCATCTACGCTTCATCGAAGCATAGGAGAAACCGTTTCATCATTGACATTCGCCCAAACTAGGGATTTTATCACTGAATGAAATTTAGAACGTGTTTTAGCCTTAGTGGTTTTGACGATTTTTGTAGTCGTCTTCTTTGTACCCACTTTTCACAAACGAAACTAAAATTTTTTTATGGTTCGATTTCACCATCTCTTAGTGCTTTAAAAATTCTATTTATTGATATATAACGAATCTTGATCCAATTTAAAATGAGCGATATATGAGCGTTTTACCAAAATGAATTATTTTTTGACCCACTGAGGGTAAAATGGTCACATCTCTTAAAATACAAATGATATATTATCCAAACTGCTTGGGTTAGAAAATAGATTTAACAACCTTTTTAACGGCTGAAACCACGCGCAAATCAGAGTTCGAAAGTGCCCAGGAAACTCCACAAAGTTTGACTCATTTTGAAGCTTTAATGCGCCTCAGGAGCAATCTTGTGCGCCCCAGGCGCACTTATATGCTCCCTAGGCGCGTTCTCCACATCGCAAAACAAGTCTATTTTTCATTGCTTAAGTGTTCCAAAGAGTTCATAGAGCATCCACACTTCATCGAAGCATAGGAGAAACCGTTTCATCATTGACATTCGCCCAAACTAGGGATTTGATCACCGAATGAAATTTAGAACGTGTTTTAGCCTTAGTGTCTTTGACGATTTTTGTAGTCGTCTTTTTTGTACCCAATTTTTACAAACAAAACTAAAAAAATTTTATGGTTGGATTCCGCCAACTCTTAGTGCTTTAAAAATTCTATTTATTGATATATAATGGATCTTGATCCGATTTAAAATGAGGGATATATAAGCGTTTTACCGAAATGAATTATTTTTTGAACCACTGAGGGTAAAATGGTCACATCTCTTAAAATACAAATGATATATTATCCAAACTACTTGGGTTAGAAAATAGATTTAACAACCTTTTTAACGGCCGAAACCACGAGCAAATCGGAGTTCGAAAGTGTCCAGGGCAACTCCATAAAGTTTGACTCGTTTTGAAGCTTTAATGCGCCTCAGGCGCAATCTTGTGGGGCCCAGGCGCACGTATATGCTCCCTAGGCGCATTCTCCACATTGCAAAACAAGTCTATTTTTCATTGTTTCAGTGTTCCAAAGAGTTCATAGAGCATCCACACTTCATCGAAGCATAGGAGAAACCGTTTCATCATTGACATTCGCCCAAACTAGGGATTTTATCTCTGAATGAAATTTAGAACGTGTTTACCCTTAATGGCTTTGACGATTTTTGTAATCTTGTTTGTACCCACTTTTCACAAACGAAACTAAAAAAATTTTATGGTTCGATTTCACCATCTCTTAGTGCTTTAAAAATTCTATTTATTGATATATAACGGATCTTGATCCGATTTAAAATGAGCGATATATGAGCGTTTTATCAAAATGAATTATTTTTTGACCCACTGAGGGTAAAATGGTCACATCTCTTAAATTACAAATGATATATTATCCAAACTACTTGGGTGAGAAAATAGATTTAACAACCTTTTTAACGGCTGAAACTATGAGCAAATAGGAGTTCGAAAGTGTCCAAGGCAACTCCACAAAAATTGACTCGTTTTGAAGCTTTAATGCGCCTCAGGCGCAATCTTGTGCGCCCCAGGCGCACTTATATGCTCCCTAGGCGCATCCTCCACATTGCAAAACAAGTCAAGGTTTGTGGGCTTGATACAAACACACCCGAAATCCAATTTGTGCGTAGTTTGATCCGTTAAAAAACTTGCTCCATCTACTTTCTAACCGAAAGAGTTCTTATTAAAATAATTTGTAGTACATCAAAATACATAACCATTTTACCCCCAGCAGGTCAAAAAAAAAATCTTTTGATAAGACACTTGTATCCCTCTCATTTTAAATCGGATCAAATCGGATTAAGACCAATTATATAATGATAAATAAATTTTCAGAGTACTAAAAGATGATGGAGACGCAGGATGAAAATAATAATGCTTGATTTAAAAAACTTAGTCCAAAGATGACCGATTCAAAGATCATCGAAGCAGACAAAGGCTTAAAACAGAAGACGACTACAAGATTAGAAGCAAATTAAATATTTTAGAGATACACACAAAGTCAAACACACAATTGCGAACACGTCACAAGACCTTGCAGTGTCAGGAATTTTACTTGGTGGGGTTAAAAAAAATAGATCATCTACAAGTTTTTTTTATTTTAATTGGCAATCCCCACAAATAACTAAATTCTCCTTTTGTTCAGGTTGCTTGTCCATTATGGTTTTAGAAAATGATAGCGAGACTTGTGTTTCGAGTTGTGTGATGTAGATCGACGTGCATCGCGTAAAACTCACACGTAATGGACAACTTCCTTCGAAGTTGCACCCGAACCTACGGTTTAGTCTTGCTTATGTACAGTAATGAAATAGGAGAGGTGGTGAAAATAAACACAGAAAATAAAACTAAGTTTAGAAGTATGTATAAGCACTTTATATGTTACAAACTGACGTGCAACATCAACCTACACCATGTACCTAGTTTCAACAATCAAGCACTATACCCTCTAAACGAAGGATGCCACTGGCCGGAGTCATGTCCACCGCATGCAACCACACAAGCTTCCTCCATACCGCCCTCCGACACCCCATTGTTGCATATGTTTGCAAATGCTCGCATATGTTTCATGCCATACTGGGTTAATGACCCACAATGCTTCTCAAATAATAGAACCTATGATTGGTAGCGTTATAGTAATTAGTCCTTCGTATAACTAGTGAGCTATACCGTCTCTAGATATCGATTTCAAATTTGGTCAAAGAAATGAGGAAGAGGGGAAAATTACCATTGATTTGAGACAAGCCCAATCATCAACGAGGGCCAAACCAGATTTTCTCGAGAAATTGAGGGTAGAAGGTCCCTTCTTGGGTCCAAACAGAAGCACTCCAATCATGTCTACGCTACCATCTAAGTGCTTACGGTGCATCATTGTTTCTGTGATCTCCTTGAGAAGAGTTTTCTTATTTTCTGATCCCTCTTCAGATCTTTCGTACTGCAATATATAGAACAGATTTAGAGAGCAAGACTGGAAGAAACAGCTACTGGTTTATAAAACAAACAAAATTTAAAATACGTCGGGAAATTCAAGCATTGATTACAGTTAGTTTGGCTTTTCAACTTTCCGAATAACTTTGAACAGAATTTGGAATGTCAATAGAAAGATGATAGAAAACACACTGCTCACCCTTTGCCATAGGAATAGAAGATCTGCATCCCTTTGGTTAACAACATCCATGGGTGTAACGAAGTAAATTTCGTTTACCGGAAAGTTCTTAGTGGCAGGATCGAAACCTTGATACAGATAAACCCTTTCGCCTTTGAAGCTCTTATTCCCGTATTCCATCACATGCGATCCAGCGTTATATGTGTTGTAGTTTGAAGTCCTCTCCTTCACCTGCACAAGTAATGCGCAATTGCATACTGGCAAACGAGGTTATAGCTACTTATTGAGTTATTAAATTTAGACTTGATATTCTGCCAGTATAGCCTTCAAGTCTATGGAAAGGGGAACATTCACTTTCTATCTCAAAAGCACAATGCCATGCTTTGCACAAACCTCAGTCATATTACTCCTCTTTGTTTCCGTTGGGCAATTGAATCATGCCGTGCCTTAGTGACAAGATAAAACAAGGCTCTTTGATTCAAAAATTTTGGTCTTACCTTGGTGTACTGCTGTGCTAATGATTCTTTCTTTAGATTATGGGTCTCACTACAAAAAGAAAACAGCACAAGTGTAAAAATCTGTTACTGCAGAGTATGGTGACAAAAAAAAACAACGAAAAAGCAATAAACATGTTCTTTTTCCCCTGTAGATTGATTTAGTCTAAAACAGTTTCAGATACGAAAACTAATGGTAACTTATCAGCGTGGGACTTTTCGAGTTGGGATTTTTGACATAATGCGCTTTTTCATATGACTGAATATACAAAGTACTTTTATTTAAGTAAATTTGGGGGGGGGGGGGGGGGGGGGGGGCGGGGGCGTTGCTTGGTGATGAAGAAGAAACAAGTGAACTTGAGGATGCTTTCCAAAGCACAAATGAAAACCCTATGTGCATTTGCAATTACGGAGAACAAACAACTATTTAGTACCATTGAAAAGACGGAGGTGTAATGAGATACCTAGGGAGGATTCAACTTGATTTCCAATTCCCAAAATAATGGCAAAATTTGACCTTCACCTTGCAGCTGTCTACTCTTGAGAGGGTTATTATTTTCAGAGTTTGGAACGATGCCTAAAAACTTAATGTCATCATGACAAATCATACCAAGCACAATAAATGTGCCCATAAATGCCATGGCAAGTGCTCAAAAGGATGAAAAACGGAAATATACTTCTTTTAGTTTCCAATTTGGAGTCTTGGACTCTCAACTAAACTATTTTCCCCAGATTCTTTTTGACTGATTGACTCCATGTTGCATTTGGTGACATGTTATATATATTTCTGCTTCACAGATGGCCTCCTCCCAAATACAAACTCCATCCGTCTTTTTCAAATTAACGTAACCTTCAATTCTATGCCAGGGCTTGGAATTTTGGTTTCCATGCAAAACATAATCTCAATGTCTAAAGTCTAAACCAGCTTATAGTTTTAAGTTTAATTCCAGACTGACCTCAGTTTTCCTCTACAAAAGTTGCAACAATGCATACCTGTCTTCCATCCAAGATACGCTGTACAGATCCCCTAAACAAGTTATGTATTCCGGAGGAGGAGCAGGTTCCATCCCGGGACAATATGTTCCCCAGCTACTCTCCTCTGCATTTGATGCTGTTGTGACGTAAATGTTGAGATCTGTTGGCATCAAGCCTTCGAAAACACTACCACTTTCACATGCTTCAATATACAACACCTACACACTCGTCATTCCAGTCATGGTAAATATAAAAACAATTATGCTATTCCATGTGATGAACTCCAAAGAAAGGGAAAACCTCAACAACATACCATTTCTTTGTAGCTTCCAGATGCGTGTTTCTTTTTCAAAACCTCTATGAAATCTTTTGCGTACAGAAAAGGCATGTTTGGCATCCCTACAAACAAACAGGAAATCATTGCAAGCAAGAAATTTATAGAAAGCATGTTTAATCCCTAAATTGCTATATTTTATGGTTCCTATTACTAGCGAAAACCTTTATATTACCACAAATGGCATCAATGATCATGGCATAAGAATGAAGGTCACTGTTGTTGATGCCTAATGCACTTTAGTCTCATTGTATTTGTACTGCATTTCAACGTGTTAGACCAGGGGTTGTAATTGTGACAACTAGTTCATCACGTTGATTGCTCAATGTTTTCTTCTTGTTGTATTCAAGATGCTCCGTATTTCACTTCACACCAAAGACATGCAAGGTTATGCAATGAAACAATACAGCTATAAAACTCACCAAGCACACCAGGGCCACCATGATCAGAGTAGTACAAGAAAATCCTATCATTGGGTTTGCTATCCACAACCTTCCCACTTCCACCTTTCACAGCTTTTTTATCCCCCAGAAGCACTGCATACAAATTCTCCACAGTGACATGCTCGCCGGTGTAATCCTGTCACCATAGTCCGAATACCCCAGTCAGTACGTGAATCAGACCAACAAGGGAAATGCAAATAAAAAGCAACATCAATGTCAACTTAGCAAAACATTCGTTTTCCACTTGCAAAACATTCGTTTTCCACTTGCAAAACGCCGTTCTCATTTGATTAAGCAACATGTGGCTTCCATTACATACAATGAAACCATCAGTAGTACATAACTGGAAGTTTGATTCTAATTTTGTTGTGTGCTTGTGCACTCAAATAATTAAATCATATCACTGTTCAAGGGCAAGCTTGATTGACGAGATGAAACGAAAGTTGATTACAACCCATTAGCATATTTCTAGCCTTCGTACGCAAAACAGATGGCATCTGTGGTGTACCGCAAAATCTACCCAGACCTATAGGTGTTTGAAGTGGATTTTTCTGTATACTTTTTCAGCATTGTAACATTTCTAAGAATTACATATAAATGTGGGTTGAAAAACCAATCGTATTAACATCCTAGAAACATGGACATACAACTCATTCCAAACGTGGTACTGTCAATGCCCTTAGTCCAATGGAATTACCATTATATCCCACCACTGAAACATGACCTAAGATCAAAAGTCCTAATCATTCACTTAGCTAGATAGGCTATAGGAAAGTAAGGTTATTTCTTGAGCATTAATACTAGCATCCAAAGGCAAGTAGAAATATGCGGAATGCATGCAATGCAGATTCTACGGAAGCATGACGAGTTGTCGGATAGATAAGATTTTATAAAGAGAAAAACTTTTTTACGGGTGTGCTGTAAAAAAGAGTATGCGGCACTCAATCAAGCGTGTCCGTGTCCAAAAGTGTTTTGAACTGTCCGGATTGAAAATCAATTTTGACCACAGGTCAAAATTGAAAAGCTTATCCCAACCATTGACGAAATGGAAGGCCGAGATTGCGCGGAGTCGTAAATACGCCGTGAATAAGTTTCTCTCTTTTATAAATAATAACCATATAAACCAGTAACAAATTTTCGCTTCCTTAATTAATTTTTTGATCGGCAATTTTTCACTTACGAGAATGCCAGATTAATTTGAGGCACTTAATTAAGGATTGAACAGATCGAAATTATACTACCTGGCTTGCATGTGTTCTTGATTATACTTAATTGAACTTAATTTTCGCGACTAGAAGAGGAACTTAGTTATACGTACCTTGGGCACACCAGCATACACATCTTGGCCTTGTGGGTGATTAATTATAATTCCCTGCCTCGGATTGAGTTCACTCTTTGCGATATCATCATACATGAACACAACTATGTTCTCATCTTTCAAACCCCCTTTCTTCAGAATTTGGTACGCATGACATACATCCGCCTGTTTATTTTTTAATCGGCAAAGAAAATTTGATTATTTTCAAATCATTACAATAGGAAAAGAAATGCATGGAGAGAGCTTCGAATAGTACATCCGCCTGTTAATTCATAATAATCCAGTATATATGCACCACCATAATTACTTGGCACTGGTAAATACCCGAACCAAAAAAGAACGAAAAAAACTAATCTTTTGTTCATGGTAATTCACCTGATGCCTGTAGTTCCCATATCCCAACGAACCCGCGACGAGAACCGCCCATTGGGTGCCGTTTCCTTCGGGTCCATCTTCCTCCCCTGGCATCCGGATCACCTGATCCAACCGGTTCAATCGCCCGGCTTCCAAAGGCAGTAGTAGTACCCCTAGTAGGAGAAGCAATGCCACGGTCGAGGCAATTTCATAGCGGTTAGCCTCCATTCACAGAAACAGTAGTACCGAGTCTATCGACCCAGAAAGGGGATCAAAGAAAGAATAGTAAAGAGAGAGATGGAGGCAGCTGCTTGGAGAGAGAGAGAGAAAGTATGTAAAGTTGTAAACATGACCCATAGATAAACGTAATCTGCATGTGTGAGGTGCCTGCCATGCAGAACGTGGTAATGACACCTGTGAGAGTCATGATCAGGAAAAACAAAAGACACCTGTGAGAGCCCTTGTTCATGTAATCTTACAAAATATGATGTGCTATGTGGTCTCGATCTTCACACTGCGCTCACGCTTCGATTCTCACTCTAATGGATATGATAATAATTTAAGATGTGTTTCAAAGACGTTTTTCATTCTTACACTCGAAAACCTGCACGCGAATTATGCGACGGACCCCAAGATATTGTAAATTAAGCAGGTGGATGCTCTTTGTTTGGCTACTCTGACTTTTGTGCGGCTCGTGAAACGGCTGTGCGCCTGTGCATGCCTTGTCTTTTGTTCATTGAAACGGTCCAATATCTGACATTTTTCTCGTGGACGGTTGTCATCCAATTCATCAAACACTACCACCTTTTACGGTAACCGTGGTAGGGCCAATAAACGAGTAACGCCACTTGAGTCCAACTTATGTTCGTTCATTAAAATCTCGTTTGAAATCGATTTGTTATATAAACAAAGGAGACACCAAGTTTGAATATTTTTTAAAAGTTTATTAAGTTTTCAAATCAAGTGCCTTTAACAGTGCAACTTATACTGTATAAAAAATTTAAATTACTCAAGATTAGCTCGTATTTGGCTCGATTAAAACTTATTCAAGATCGGGTTATCTCATAAACAAGTTAAATGTTTTGGAACTCGTTAAATTTTAAAACCAAGCTTCAACTTTGACGAATGAATTTTCTAGTCCAAGCATGAATGACCTACCTTTGACGAAACAAGGAGGGAGTTAGTTGAAGTACTTTTTTTTTTTTAATATGTGCACAATCTTATTAACCTCCAACCATAAAATAATGAACTAGGGATAGAATCCCTTTACAAGAAACAAATTTACAGCAACATATCCTAGAAGAGAGAAACTTATTCAAGTGCTTTATAGCAACAATCAATCGCTACGTGGTGTGTGGGGTTACTGCGCACAGCACAACCAAGGAAGACTCTCCCAAGACGTAGCCTATGGGAGAGTCTCCTCTGGGTTATGCCTTTTTAACAATCAATTGCGATTATCCAAAAGTGTTCTTAACGGTCCGAACCTCAATTTTTTTTAACCGTCCAAAACACTTTGAACAAGTAAAATTTATCTCCGTAAACTCATTTTCATGAAGACCTCCGTAAAAAGATATGCTCATCCAAAAAAAAACTTATCATTGATTTTGTATATGCGAATGCTGTTTTTGATGCATTTATGGCCGCTTGATTGAAGTGGGTTGAAATCTTGTAATGGACCCCGAATCACGCACCTTTCCTCCTAATCAAATAAAGGAATTGTTCTGAATTTCTGATGTAAATGGCTTCCCACAAAAGGAGAATTTCCATATCTATAGCATTTAAAGCAGTAGAATCATACCCAGATTTTGTTCAAGATTTTCTTGTTGCAATTTACCTATTGAGGACCCCTACTTTGACTGTAATACCCTTCCAAAGCCTACGCTTCCCAATTATTTTTTGTCTTTTCAACACAAGGGCATAGGATGAAACCCAGCATATCCAAGAGGATCATTTTGAATGAACTTGTCAAAGCAGCATATATTCTGGTCATTTGCAGGCCACCACCACCAAACTTCTGTGGTCAAAACTAGATCATCACCATTGATCTGAACCCTTGGTCTCTAGAATCTCTGATCAAGTACTTTGATATGTATTCCTGTGGTCCAGATCTCTTTTACGGGTGCTTGGTTCCCAGTTGTGATTAAGTCCCTGTTTGGAAATCCAGAAAACCTTCTCCCTTTCCATTTTTCTCTCAAAATAAGGAAATCCCTAACCAACATCTTTTGCAATTCGTTTCCTCTTCAATGACCTTTTTTTTTTTTTTTTTTTTTGCAAAATGTTTCATTTTATTGACTCCTATCCATTTGGATACTACACTTAGGGTGCCACTTTAAATATATAGTCCTATATTCGTTTTATTTCTTCGATTTTCGTATTCGAGAAGTACTTGAAAACTACATAAATCACCAGAAGAAGAGGAAAAAATCACTCATAGGACAAGATTAAGACCAAAAAAAAGACTTTTTAAACATTTGAAATTTCCAAACGGGGTCTAAAGAGCTGAGGCTTATTGAAGAGACACACTATATAGTATATTTTATGAAAGTCTACTACTTTCCAAACATGCACATGCCTCTTGCCATATAGAAGGAGAAGAGAAAAGGTCCTAGGATGAGTCTTGAAGGTCCATTGTTCGTGAAAACATGACGCACATGCGACTATACCATATTGGAAAGAGATCTCTATTGGAAATTATGCAAAATATAGATAAACAAGAGGGAGATGGGAGTTGGGGGAGCTGTTGGGTTGAAGCAATCATTACCAACGTGAACAGCTTTACTTAACTCCAATCGTTTCTCCATTCCCACTCTCTCTCTCTCTCTCTCTCTCTCTCTCCACTGAATAATTGACCCCCTGTTTTGATACTCAAAACTCCAACTTTTGCATTTTGATTTCTGGTTTTTGTGTACACTGCCGTCTGGGTTTTGGAAATTGCTCTTCCCAGGATGACTGTGGAGGAAATAAGAGCGAGTTTAGGGTCTGAAAACGATAGATTTCCGGTGGGTATGCGTGTTCTTGCCGTTGATGATGACCCAACTTGTTTGAAGCTATTGGATACCATGCTGCAAAAATGCCAGTACCAGGGTTTGATTCTCCTCTGTTGTGTTTGATTTAAGGATTGTTCAACTCTTAACCTAATTGGGTTTCTTGTGGAAAATTGATCCAAGTTCTGTTGATTTGTTGCATTGTTTGTTTACTGTCCCGTCTTTAACAGCCCTTTGGATTGAGGGACTTGATAAAATGAAAAAAGAAAAGAAAAGAAACTAAGAAAGGGTTAGTTTCTTGCAGAATCTCTCATTTGGATTGAGTAATTTGACGAGTAATGGAGAGAACTGTACAAATGTGATACTGTATTTGTTAATTGGCTCCTTCCCCTTTCTCACCAAATCTCACCCAATGGCTCCCCTTTTTTATCACACCCTCTCTCAAAATCCAAGGGGCTGTAATGTGTATGTTGATTTGAGTCACACGGTGGCAATTTCTTGTGAATGAACTTTTGTTTTCTATTTCATACATATTCTGAAGTAGTTGTTGTTTTGAATGGTCGTCGGTATCCGATTATTTTTGTCTTAATTCCATAGTTTTATGTTTGGATTTGTGTACTCACTCTTCAAATGTGAGTTAACTCAAGTATGTTTTTTCACTTTTTTGGGTTGTTTGGAGGATTTTGGAGATAGTGACAAAAGGGTTGTGATTTACTTCTGTGGCTACGTTTTCTCAATTCTTCAGGTTTAATCGGTCATATACTATTAGCTTTAAATTTGGGGGATTGGAGATAATGACAATTCTGAACTAGATTTTTGTTGATTCAGAATAGTTTTGTTAATATCAAAGCACAGTAAGAAATAGGTGTTTTCAGTCATAACCCTAAGAACCCCTTTGGATGGAGGGATTTTATAAGAAACGAAAAGAAAGAAAGGGTTAGGTTTCTGGTCAAATCTCATTTGGATAGAGTATTTTGATGAGAAATGGAGAGAAAAATACAAAAAAACGATTTTTTTTTAATTGGCTCTTCCCCTTTCTCACAACGGTGAGATTGGGTAAGAAAGTGCTCCCCTTTCTTATCTCGCCCTTTCTCACCATCCCAAGGGGCTGAAATTTTCTGCGTTTTTATTTTCATGCATAATTCAATTTGAATTCCCATTCACAGGTCCTGTTATCTCTATCAAACGTCAAAGATACTCTCTGTTCTATTCAACTGCTAGGGTACACGACATGAGTTAATGGTGTTCTATCATCTCCCTTTGTTCCCATTCTTGTTCTGTATGACTTTTGGGTTTAGTAGCAGTGCATTTTTTTATTGCTAATCCTGTCTCGGTCATCATGCGTTGAGGTTCTAGATCTCTTGGTTGCCGCAAGTAACTTCTTTCATTATGCTTCTGGATTTTTCTCGTAACCAATCAACCCTAGCGGTTACTTCAAAAATGGTTTTGTGGTCTTTGCAGTTACAACAACCACCCACGCTAAAACAGCGTTAAAGATGTTGCGGGAAAACAGGAACAGATTTGATCTTGTTATAAGTGATGTGGAAATGCCAGATATTGATGGTTTCAAGCTCTTGGAGCTTGTTGGTCTCGAAATGGACCTTCCTGTCATCAGTAAGTAGGAATTCCTTACATCATGTCTCATTGTGCACATGGTATGTGTTTCATCTTCATTGGAAATCATCGATTTCTTTGTCACGTTGATATTTCCAATGCCCTACTTCATGAGCGACCTATTTTTAACGTGGAGGTGTAAACATCCACATATAAAGGGTGCAAAATACAAGTAGAGAGCTAATGGAGGTGGAGCCACGGAGGGACCTAAGTTCAAGAACCTTCATAAACCAAAGTTCTGAGAAAAAAGATGTTAGATCACCGCTTGTCTCAAAAGCTTAAGATGTTAGGAACTCGACCCATCAATGCATATCAGGCTATCCAACAAGTAATGCATATGACAAATTAGAAATAGTCTCCCAAATTAATTTGCTTAGATTGAATTGTTTACACTTCGTTTGATGTCTCAGTGTCGTCATGTCATGGTGATACCTCATTTGTGATGAAGGGAATTACACATGGTGCTTGCGACTATTTGGTGAAACCCGTTCGAATTGAGGAGCTCAAGAACATCTGGCAACATGTAGTAAGGAGGAAGAAGTTGGAGTCCAAGTCCTCCTGCCTAGACAAGGATCACCAAGAAAATGGAGGGGGTGGAAACGGGCATGCACCTACTGATAATGTTAATGGAAAGCTCAACAGAAAGAGAAAGGACGAGGAAGAAGATGAAGATGAAGAAAATGAGGACCCGACAACCCAGAAGAAGCCTAGGGTTATTTGGTCCGTGGAGCTTCATGGGAAGTTTGTTGCAGCAGTTAAGCAATTGGGTATTGAAAGTGCGTCCTTTGGAACAATGATTGTGGTAGTGTTGTTATTCTTCTTTTGTTGTGACTGATATCAGCCTTTATCTCCCCTTTCTGATGCAGAAGCTGTCCCTAAAAGGATCCTTGACATGATGAAGGTCGAAGGAATTACCAGGGAAAATGTGGCGAGCCATCTCCAGGTAGGCACAAACCTTTTCTTTTCCCTCTCTTTTGGTTTTCCTTGAACATGTTTTCTCTTCAAAGTGAAAAGTTCAAATTCAGGGGGAAAAGAAAATTTGAAAGGAAAAAATTCAGAAATTCTTTCACCTAACGAGTGGCGAGTAACTCGCAATCTAGAATAGACCAGGTAAATTTGGTGAATGTTGGTAGCCAATCGCCAATATGCAAACCACTTAGCAGAGATTTATGAAACAATTTGAAAAAACATGAAAACCTACACTTGTCAGTGTAGATATACATTTATGTTCCGAAGTTATTTTTTTCTGTAATTATGTATTCGAAATGTCGAGAATGAACCGAGTTACCCTTCTTGAGAAATCATAGATTATGGTTATGGTTTTGCTCGACGTTTTGGTTAGCTGCATAAGTTTTTAGTTATACTATTGTTGGTTTTTTTAATGATGCCAATATGCTTATTTTCTTGGGTTGTGCTACAGAAATATAGGCTTTTGCTTCGAAGGATCAAATCCATGGAAGATCAGAGAGTAAACATGGTTCCTGAACTAGGGGGAAAAGCTTTTTCCTCAACGCCATTTAATTCATGCCATGGACTTGGTGATTTTCTAACATTTTCTGGAAATGGGAGGTTTTCAAACTCCGGCCTATCAGGATATCAAACTGGTGAAATACTTGGTAGCCTGAATAACCCTCCTGGGATTAGCCTCCATAACCTTTCTTCTTCTGCACTACTCCCACAGAATCATGCCCAGAACTTGAGTGATTCCAATTCTAACCTTGGGATGCCCTATTCAGTTATTTCCCCAGCAAACTATAAGGACAGGTTTTTTCAAAGGAATCCAACACTATTGAAGATTGACCAATTCCAACAAACTAAGTGCATATCTGGCATTCCAGAGTTCAATTCTGCTTACATTCCAACAACTTTTGCGGATAATATAGTCCCAGTTAGTGGCTTAAGCAACTCTCTAGCTTGTGGCTCAAGGAACCCTTTGTTTCTGCAGGGAATTCCGAAACAAACACAAAGTGGGGGACTATTTGGTAATCAGTCCAATTTGAAAGTGACATCTTTGAATACAGAGCCTTTGAATGCTGGAATCAGTGGTTCTAATTTTCTGGATAACAGCAGATGCAGTCAGAACTGGCAGAACACCATTCAGCTATCAAAATTTTCACCTAATCCTGTGTCATTGAGTGAACAATTGAATGTTGATGTGCCTCCTAATAGCTGGAGAAATGGTAATTGTTCAACTGGCTTTCAGATTCAAAGAAACCCAGTTGATTTTTCTTCTACAAACACGATTTCAGCTCCCATGCAGGATTCAAGAGGAGAGATTCAGCGTCGAACAGGCTTGGCTGGTGATTTCGTTCATGGTACAAATTTAGCTACAGACCAGAGGTGGGGAGAACATCAACAGGGTCGTACCCAACACCCGAATGAAATTATGGTTCCTCCCAATGCTGTTATGGGTCCATTAGGCCAGGTTTTGGATCAAAACTATGGAGTATGCAATAGAAAGAGTGATGCGTCCTTGGTCAGCCAATCAAATAGCAGCTTTTCAGATCTCCTCCTGCCTAGTGATATTCAGAAATCTGCTATGGACTCGCAAATGAGGTCAAGTGAAGACTATCATTTGGAGCAAACGAAGTCACTGGGAAGCTTAGGTCACGATGTTTACGACGACTCTTTGGATTATCTAATGGATGCAATTAACAAGTCGGTATGATTATATTTCTAGCTTTTGCCTTGTGGGTTTTGGATTGTATTACTCATGTTAGATTCAATTAGCCATGCGACATCGGACTCTGATTTGGTGGTAAAACTTAAGCTAATTAAATACTTGTGGACACAGGTTCGTGCACAGTAGACCACCGAGATGCAACTCGGGCAAGTCGTATACCTTCTGCCCAAGTTACATGCTTACCATAATAAAGTCAATCTACATACCGAAAGGGTCTCCTTTTGAGATGAACTAGGGGGTGCAAAAATCCCCTATAGGAAATTGGAAGATGCCTTTTCACAGTTGTACTTATGTAGAAACCGTAATAGTTGCCGTTGGCAAGTACACGAATTCTTTTAGGGCCATCTGAAAGATATTTGCGAACTTACTTTGTTTGGTTATCCATGATCAGGGTAGTTCTTTGGCTATAGCTTCCTCTTTCTCCGATTCTAATTTAAGCTATGTGTTTGTTTTTTCTTCTGGAAAGAGCTGTAATCTCCTGCAATGTTATTTTCTGGATAGGAAAATTCGCCGTCTCTTACATATTGTATTTTTTTTACAGGGACAAGATCTAAGTGAGAAAGTGGATGGAGAATTTGAATACGATGCTCCCTTGGAGAATAGGGAGAGCTGCAGCAGTCAAGTCTACCCATGAGGAGCTTCGTTATCATCTAGTTTCTTCCCAGAGAAATTCTTTGCTTCTGCATTATTTTTCCTCTTTCTGTTTTTACCCTTCAATTAACCCCTGGAACCAAAGTTTTATTTCACATTTGCAATTGCTAATGCCATGCTTGCCTTTTGATCTTACTTCTCTCATTTTCTCTTGGATCCTGTATTCTTGTTGATACAACAATGATTATACACATCCTGCAATCGCATAAAGTACTGTCCCCAAACTTGAATAAATGGGTTGAATAATAGACTGACATGATTTGCAAGTGATACAGCTGACAATAGAGACCTATTGATATAAGGCTATTTGAGGCCCCGTAGGTGTTACACAACAGAGACAGATGAGTGCGCTTACGCACAAAGATCATGAATCTGCTAGAACAGGATAACAAACATGGAGCAAATTTTGCTTCATTCTAATTCATTCAGACAAGTATATAACAGAACCAATAACTTCGAGTGTCAAACTTATTCCCCATCCCAACCCAGTTGACGGGCTCTTCGCTCCCACAAAGATGTTACCTTCTTTTCCATGAGCCACAAGGCCTCAGACCGTTCTCTGGCCTGCTCACATGTCTCCGTGGCAGTGTTGCATTTTTCAGCCTCTTTCTGGTATAGAGAAGCTATCCTTCTGGCTTCTGCAAACGTAATGTTGATATGGTGGTTATGTTCTTTGCTAACAGTCTCCCTCAGCTTCATCTCCTCCGACAAAAGGTCCACAAACTGCTTTCCCATCTCCTCTTTGAGATCCGGATCATCTCCGCCACAGTCTGTTTCCAATCAAAAACATCATTTACTTATCGGTGATCATGATTTCAAAAATGTGGAAGAAAAAACCACGTTGTGCAAAACGACATAATAAGTGGTGGAACCAAGCCTCTTTTGGCTGAGGAAAAACAAAAAATGTAAAGAAACTCCCACACCAAATTTCAATCCACCAGCAGAGATGATTTTCCAAATTTCTACTGTTTTCTCTTGATCTCAAATGAGATTTCGAAAGGTTCGATACTATGTTTACTATACACTACACCTTCTCTATGTTGACTATGTAATTCTTTATTCACCGCCACTACAAAGTTAAGGCCACACGTGAGGTAAGTGTACGGCCATCATCCCCTTTTAACAGTTGCTATTCACCTGAAAAAACCACAGGCTCATTCTTTGGCCCTCTGATTTTTAAGTTTCAAAAACTAAAGCTACAACCCTATACAGTTGGAATTATCCCTCAGCAGATGACCAAAACTTTCAGCCAGTTTTTACTTTGAACATGCTGAACCAAATCGCCAAGAAGCAAAAATGGATCATAACACAATTATCAACATAAATAAATTCAAACGACCAGTTAGTTGTCATTGCACTCACAAGATCCCTTTTTTTATCGGCAAAACACTCACAAGATCCCGCTTGCCTATTCTAATACCTTTCAAGTGAAGACAACATGAAAATCTTCTGCAGAAACATGCACAACCCTCCAAATACAACTCCTAAGCATGAGAATAATGAAGTTTCATCTGTGCTCGTGATATCAAAGAAAGGAGCGTAATCGATATTTCTCCATAAGAATGTCATAAGGACGGAAGAACAAGGCAATGCACTTTTTGCTTTCTTAGTATAAACCTCATAAAACATCGAAAATGGAAATACAAAACGTGATGTTAAATCACAGGAATAACTAGTGAAGTAAGCATTGAGAAGTTTGGGGGGACGAACTCTAACCTGTAACAGAAAGATTGGCCAAGCCTGCAAAAGAAGAAATTTTCCGTAAATAACACTGCAAATAAACCAAATAGAATGCAAGACTAAGGATGAACGAACCCCCTAGTAGACTTCACTTTAACTTTCAGACATAAAGTAAACTAGAAAGCACAAGGAAACTAATAACAGAGGATGCTAATTTAAATTGAAGGTGATCACAAACAAGTTCCCCTGAGACCCAAAACAAGTTCCCCTGAGACCCAACGGAATACGATTGCATGCTACTGACTTACCGAGTAGAAAAAGAATGTTCGATAACGAATAACACCAAAAAAATAGAAGACTAACAACTCTCAATTTCCACTCCGTCAAACTTCTAGAAGGAAATGGGCTATTGACAGGTCAAATTGAAGGTGAAGAAACAACCCTTCACCACTACTGTGGGACACAAACACACACACCCCTGAAACCTGGGGACGCACACCCGCAAATCTGGAAAGGCAGCAAGTGTAGAAAGTTCATATCATACTCATTTCAGTCATAGAACCTGTAAAATTATTACATTGACAATCACAATGCAAATTTATGGAAACATCTCAGTCACAGCAAGCATAAAAGGAACTTCGATGAATTGCACCACTTGCATAAAGGATAAAGAGGACATATTCTAACTAGCATATAAAATATTTTAAGGACTGTTAAACAGACAAATAGTGAAATAGCAATATCAATTCTACCTGAAATTCCCGTTACTGCATGAACTAATCAAGTACTCTCCTAACCGAAAAGAGTAACAAAGCTCGTTTCTCTCTCGTGATGAACAAGAATCTTAAATAAAAACCAACCTTTGTGAAAACCGCAACTTGTTCAATTCAAATTGGACAAATTTATATCAGCACTCCATTTATCAACTATTTTAAATTGCAGAGCTTGTAAACACACAAACGAGCCAATTCAAGATTTTTGTTGCCAATAAACTAAACCCCTGGTCATGGATAGAGACTATTGTAGTTCTACAGGTGGAAGAAACTGCGGCTTCCGTTATAGGAAAAGAAATGGTTTTAAGTGATATAAGAAGTAAAGCATTTGATCGTTTTATTGATAAAATCAGACTGGATACAATTAATACCCAAAGGTGTAACTGGGAACGGAAATTTTCAAACACATTCAATCAGCAAAACTCATAAGATCAGATCGGAGAGCAAAGCAAAGCAGATCACGCCGTAAAATCCCCAAAATAAATAGCAAAAACGAGATAGCAAAAATGGATCAGAAACCCGGAACGACGAAACCCTTGAATTTTCTACAAAATAACATGTGAAAACAAAAAGATCGAATTAAAGAAGAGATTCGAATTGGGTTTAGCTTTAAGAGCACCAAGAATCGACAAATGTGAAATGGGTACCCTTCAATTTGAGTCTTCACGACAAAAACCCGAAGAAAAACATGAACCAACGACAATGAAAAGATGTTGGTACCAGGAGCAATCTTGATGAGGGAGAGAGGAGGAGGGCAATCACAAACGCAAGGGCTGCAAACACTAGAAGCGCCTGTATGTTTTAAGCCTTTCTTGAACTTCCAATAGAGAGCAGGACCAGAGACGCACAGAGCCGAAACCACTGCGAAAACTACCAAACAACACCTCAAACAAGCCCCCGATCGCCTTGACATCTCTCTCTCTCTCTCTCTCTCTCTCTCTCTCTCTCTCTCTCTCAGCTCTTTATTTCACTGAAGTACGAGATCTAGTGCATTGTGTAGCGTTCACAGGTTTTACTTCTACGGAGGAAGTCACTAGTCAGTGGGTTGCTGGGTTCACATTTATGAGCTGTGAATCAGGAATTTTTTAACCGGGCAAGGCAGGTACAGTTCGGTAGTAAAGTTTACTAAAGAACAGAATTGGCAGAAGCAGGGTTGTCACTATTTTTGCAGAAAGCCATGAATATTACAAGGCATTACGGAACTCAATCCCGACTATTCAAAAATATTTTAGATTATTCGGATTGTAAATAATCTATTACCACTAATAGATTAGCTCCGTGAATAAGTTATCCTTTCTTTTTTGCAACAATGTTCTAACCAGCTTGGGCGTCTTTCTATTAATTTTGAATTCTAAAGTTAGCACCGGACAAACATTTAGTGGCCCAAAAATTTGAAATATTTGACTTTTGTAATATTTGAACTCGTAATCTTTCAGGGGTGAGCCCTTTAATTATTTTTATGTCCACTTGGCCAAACCTAGGCCTATGCAAAAAAAACTATTCCCCCCGCGACCCGTCCCGAAGGGTCTCGGGCGACTCGACTATGTGGTTTGGACGGGTGCGGGTTCACTTTTTGTTAGAAATCAGATTTTCGATTCGGGTCCGAGTTCACTTTTCTGTTAGAAACCGACCTGATCCCACCCGAAGTAAAGATTTAGGCTCACGGATGGTTCTACCACATGTGCAATTTGATTTTCGGATCTTAAAATGTTCTACCCGACATGGTCGGGTTTGGGTTCAGGGTCAAACCCGACCCGTGCACACCCTTAGCCAAACCCCCTAGGGCTATGGTTGCCACTATTTACGAGTTGTTTTAGAGTAATTAATTTTAAACTTTTAGATTTTGAATAGCGAATTACAAAATTTTCAGAGTATACTAATCAATATTTATAAATAAAAAAAATATTTGAATAATAACCAAACTAAGTCTTATATCTCAATCAATTAAGGTCGGTTTATTTGTAATAATGCGCAAAGAGATTTTTGCAAAAAGGTGAGGTGTAAATTTTTATTGAGAATTCAAGAAGTTTCTTCACGAAATAATTTTTACATTTTGCATTCTTGGCACCCCACATATGTTTAACTATTTGTGTTGCTGCCCAGTATACCATTCTAATTGGATTAGGAATAAATAAACTTATCTTTCCCCTTTGTTTAAGAGAATTTTCTCACAAGACTGATTATATTTTAAGTGTATGATGTCTATTTATCGACAATATGGAGTGGAGTGTTAGTTTTTATACAGCGGTGCTACTGGTACAGATTTAAAAATCTGTACTATCGCGTACAAACCTCTTTTGGGCCTGTTTCGGGTGTTAAAAAAATAATCGGAGTCGCTCATTTTGTTTAAAATACTTTGTTTATGGTCCTTGCAAAAAATAAGCTTAATCCGATATCGGTAAGTGCCTGAATTCTGGAACAAAGTTGGACGATTTGTAAACGCTTTTACTGATACCGGATTAAGCTTATTTTTTGCAAGAATCATAAGTAAAGTATTCTAAACAAAATAAGCGGCTCCGATCATTTTTTTGAGACCCAAAACAGACCCAAAAGGAGGTTTGTACGTGCTGATACAGATTTTTGTATGTACTGTTATCATTCCTGATTTTTATATTGATAATGTCTCAACAGAGATATTTTATTTTACTAACTAAAAAATCATCACAAAGTGAAAACTTTTCAAACTTATTGATTTTGTAAATTTTTTTTTTGTTTTTGATCATTTGATTTTGTAATTGTATGTGTTTTGAAAGATTAGAATAATAATTAATAATTGACCCGATGCCAACATAGTGAAAATGTAATCAAATGATAGCGATGCAACTCATGGATGTCTGCTACCTCCATTTTATTTATTTCAACCTTTAAACTATGACTATCAATGCAGATGATCATTATTTTATTGTATTATTTTAATCATAATTAATCAATAATTTTTCAGGAGAAAATTTCTCTTATATCCCTTCGACTTTAATCAAAAATTCATTTTAGTCCTTCATCTTTCAATTTCAGCATAAAAATATTTCGACTTTCCAATTTTTTCAATGTTATCTTTTAGGAATATATACATAAAAATAGGGTGTTTGGATGAACCCCCTACAGCGTACACATATCAGATGCCATTGATTCCCAAGTTAGCCCCTCATTTTTTTTAAGAATTTTTGGACGGCTCGGATCAGCCGTCCGGTGGCCGGAGACGGCCCGGCGCGGCCGTCAATCCCTATAGCAAGACTAAAATAAAACGGATTCCTTCTAAATGATGATATTGAAAAAAATTGGAAAGTCGAAATATTTTTTTGCCGAAATTAAGAGATGAAAGACCAAAATGAATTTTCGGTCAAAGTCGAAGAGATATAAAAGAAAATTTCCCATTTTTCAGAAACTTCAATGTTCTTTTACATAGTACGATTAGGCAGAAACGGGCACATGCACTACTTTGGTGTAGACTTTAGTTACGGGCAGAAAATTTTGAAACAACAAATTGTTGCAATCCCATGAAAGCATTCTTTAGCTCCACGGCGAACAACAGAAGCAAAGCAAATGGATCAGAGGACCCCTAGTGGGGGTGAACTACAAAGGCGTAGACGGCTCGAATCGCACACTACACCTTTGTAGTGCACCCCTGCACTACAAGGTCCTCCGTTCCAAAATTTACGCATATTGGCTTGAAGTTAACTGACGAGATCGTTTATCGTTCTTGTTTAATGTCCCTATAGTACTCATCTATCCATTTCTGAATTATCTCCACTTCTTGTCTCCTCTGCTGAACCAGCCACTCCGGATCTTCTTTTGTTGCTGACCGGAAATCCACATGGTGAGCCCCTGAATGGTGAAAATTTAACGAAGAATCAGAATAGGCTCAATGCAGTTGGTAAGTCTTTCGACAGACCCGAAATGGGGAGGCCTAAACTGATGAACAGATGACTAGCTCGCTCACCTTTTTCAGTCACGAGAGCTGTAATCGTAGCTGATATGTTTTTCAGCACACTGGATAAAGAATTGATCGGACACTTATGTCAATTACAAGTGCAATGATAGTAAACATGTGATCGAAATTCATGCAATTAAATTGCGTTGAACTGACCCGCCTCTGCTCCAAGGGTCTTGCATTCCATTGGAAAAAATGATGTTGCCGCCTGATCTCTTTAGCACTTGCTCGATTCTCTGCGTTCATAGGAAACATTGAGAAAAGAGACGAAGATTTGGATAAAAACCTAGTACAAAATGGACTTCTGTTTAGTTCCATCTTTGAAGCAACCACAAGGAGCAGGATAAGACATTTGTAAAGGAGATGGAAAAGAAGAAAGATAAAAGGAAATCCTTTTAACTCACATGGCCACCGTATTCAGTAGTGATCCAATGTGGGCGAGGCGTAACACCATATTTCGTCCAGCAATTCTCTGCAAACACCTTGTAATCGTAGGAAGACGGAGGAAACATGCTTTCATTGGAGCAAGTCATCGGCATTACCATCTCCGTACATGCCTGGAAAAACAAGTACCCAAAATATGTTCTTGTTTTTCTGCATTTTTTGGACACAGCAACATGAAATTCTGAAGGAAATTTTCGTACAACATGCATGCTATGAAAGAAGGAACACCGTTGAAAACTTGTGTACAATCGCAGGTTGTTTGCCATGGACTGGCTCCATCGTTAGCATGCTATCATGTCTTAATTGGCGTTCAAGTCTTGTATCAGTAGACATTTGAAAACTGGTTTGACGATTCCAAACGTCACATTACATAAATAGTTATAATACAAGCTTATAACTATTTACCTGCCAGCCCCAACCATGGAGGCCATGAGCATCAGTCCCATTTTCCACATTGAAGCATTTTTCCGACCGTGAATAGTTATAATACAAGCTTGCAGCTGCAAAAGCTTTGCTAAGCTTGGTAGCTCCTGGTGAGATTCCATCGATAATCTTGCACATCTTCGTTCAAAATAGAAAAGTTCTTATTTGAAGATACTGAAAACTAAATTTGGAATATTTTTGGTTGATGCAATGAACTTGCAATAGACGTACCTCACGCACGGGATAAGCAGGTAATGGCATCATGAAATTGGCTTCTGTTGGGTAATTCACCATAGCCGTGTAAACAAACGCTTCCCATAACCAGTTTCGAACCGAGTACATGGACTGAAGGTTCCTGAAACTCGGAGAAATTATCCGCGTAAATCTAAAAGATTGAACAAAGGACTAATTAATAATTGAACAAGGAAATACTACTTGTGACCACATTTGGCTTTTCATGGACTAAAAAATCATCACAAAGTGAATACTTTTCAGCTCAGAACTCCGCCGGAGAGTCATTTTCCTTCCCTCAAACATGTGATCTAAGTAAAAGTTATGAATCTCTAAAGCTCATTATGTTGGGGAACATGCTTTTAACCTAATCACAATAGAACAAGCACAAGAACTTTATTTGGTAGATAAAGATGTAAGAAACCATTTCTTTCCCAATGGAACCAAGAGCTCCAAACTGATAAAGAATGATTCAATGTTTTATGTATCTACAAACAAACTCGTTTGACCCACCATTGGCAACTCAAAGCTTTTGGTTCTAGTTCAAGATTCACACATCTTTTTCTACTTGAGGCCTTCTGAGTTTGAACTGTGACTCTTGTTGAGTTGAATTACTAAAAGCCTATTATTACATGGGACAGTTGAGAAGTAAGAGGAGAAAACTCCACGTGGTGGGTGCATAGACATGGAATTACATAAAAATTCCGTACAGATAGCTATCCATTTCTTCCCTACTCTTTTTCGATTTCGATTTTTATCACTGAACTCACTTGCAAGTTCTGAAATTTTTGCTGAGTTCAGCCAACCCTTCTTTTTGAGCTGAAAGAGCTACCAGTTCTTGCCAGCTCCCTTTTATCACCTCATAGCAATTCAAGCTCGCATCCTGCACATGTGCATTAATTATCACCACAAGTGGAGAGAGAGAGAGAGAGAGAGAGAGAGAGGTTTTCCAACACTGACCTTGTAATCCTTGGAAACACCATCATAGAAGCTGGACCATGGGGTTATATCATCAAACTGCAATATCGGGGCTGAAGATGCTAAAGCTCCAATTGCTATGTGAGGATATTTCAATCTAAACCAAGCAGCCAGCACTGTTTGAGAGAGAGAGAGAGAGAGAGAGAGAGAGAGAGAGAGAGAGAGAGAGTATTATTGTGAACAATGATAAAGAAGTAACAAAGAATGGCATTAATTGCTGTCCAAAGGATGTGTGACATATTCTTGGAAATAAATGCTCCCAGTACAAGAAAAATCCATGTCAACAATGGAAAGCATAAAAAAAAAGTGGAGAATCCAAATTTTCAAAAAACCTCAAGGACAATCTCAAAGATCCCCCAAATGTCAGACCAAACCATCCCATAAATACCAAAAACTGAGTGTGTACAAAGGGACTGTTTCTCAACTTACTTCCTCCATAAGACCCACCAAAGACAACCACAGGGGATGCCTCAGAAGAGTGGTTCTTCTTCAAACTCCTAATCAAAACTGCGAAGTCTGCCAATGCTTGCTGTGAATTCAAGTACCCCATCGTCTCTGCAGATTTGTAGGAATCCTTCCCAAATGGCATCGATTCTCCATAAAACCTATGCTGTAAAGATCACACACACAAACAAAGACTAAGAGATTATGGAACTTGGGTTCAATTCTTTAATTTTCCATGACTACCCAGATAACAAAGCAACAAATATCTTCAAAACCCATCAAAGTTAGAGCAAATTATATGGGGAAAAAAAGCAACAAAAAAGGTGAGTGTGCTTATTTTAAGAGAAACCCAGATGGTCATTTTTTTACGTAACAGAACACGGGTCATACTTCAATGAAGACAAGAAGAGCATTGAATTTGGGGGCAATGTCAAGCATAAATCCAGTGTTGGCCGCAAACCACTCAATATTGCCTTCATTGCCTGTGTAGACAAAGATTGGCCCCCCTTGGCGCCAGTAGTGGTTGTTGACGAGGTACTTTTGGTAGAAGATTTTGGAGCTCTGGGGTTGGAAAGTGAAATGGTCTAGGAGCTGAGGAAAGTAATGGGTCTTGAATGGAATCTCTGGCTTTTTTGAGGTCTTGTCTTGTTTCTGCAGAGAAGATTGATATGTTGTTAACCTGGGAAAGAACGTTGGGGTTGATTGTGTTCTTGGTATTGTTAAAGATATGGTGAGGAGAATTAGGAAGAGGAAGTGAGAAGATGAAGCCATGCTCTCTCTCTTCTCCCTCTCTGTTACTGCTGTTACTGTGAGAATGATTCAGAATAATTGGAATAGGAGTATGTTGTTTTGTACTCCCACCATCTTTTTTATGAGTTGTTGGCTTTTTGTAGAGTTTGTGCTTAATTAAAGTTCTTTAGCATGGATGAGGGTGAACCCGTGAGCTTTTGCTATCAGACTAGAGCATGGGGCCAACTGGCCTCTTGTCTTCATCTACCTACAGGAAGTGCCAAATGAGGTTAGCTCACGGATTATCGATACCCGAATGATTTGAAGTTTACGTGCCAGATTTCGAAGGAAACGGTTCGAATTATACTTTAAGGTTCACGACGAGGCCCACTGATCGAAAGGGCATAACAAGTTACCCTTGTATAGCTAGTTATATAACTCAGTCGGACAAATTGCGAAGTTATAGCTAGTTATTGTACAAGTAATCATCATATAATAAACTCTACCGTCAAAACATTTTGAATCATATCTGTAAGCCCATAGGCCCAGAAACGGCCAATTAGTATCTTGCACTACGCAAGCAGAGAACGCAATTGAAGGAACAAAGTCCAATTATTTAGCTACAAAGAACTCACTCAGTTCCAAGAGTTTACAGTAATAAGTGACTACTTTTATATTTTGTGAAGGGACAGAAACAAACTGGGCCACGAGCATTGTGCTTTTAGCTCTGATAACTTGACGCCAAACAGGTACAGGACAAACAAACAGAAGGCTAGAAGGATGGGATTCTCCCCAACTGCTACCCTACTTTTCTCAGTTTTTTAGTCCAATAATTCAGTGGTTTGTAGAAAGTAAAGGTCTAGGAACATAGATTTAAAAGTTGAAACACAAATTTGGATACAAATTATGTCTGAAATCGTTCGACTCATGTGTGTATTTGTGCATTGAATATTTTCCGATATCGTTGTATTCGAGAGTAAATGTTCTAAAATCCGTATTCCTATCAGCTCTTATGGGAACTTGTCTCTTTTGAGAGAAATTTTTGGGGGCCAAGTATCACATGGCAGTACCCGTCGGCGATTCCAGCCGTTCGCATGTGTTTTGGACAACCCAGATTTATTCTTTCTCCCCTCACTCAACCACTCTCTCCTTTTTTTTCTATCTCTAAAATCCAGACAGTCCAAAATACGTGTTTGGATGGCTGGAAAGATACCACCGCTCGGCTCCTTGGGCTTGAGGGGTATATATACCCTACGACTTATGGGTTGGTCTAGATGGAGAACCCCAGATAAGTTGGCTCCCAATTTTCGTATTGGGCCTATCTAAAGAGGCTGAGCCCAATCCCAACATCATGTGCTATAGCACAAGACTGTTCGAATTCGGGTCAAGTTCGTTTTCAAGTTCAAGTATTTTATGAGTAAAAATTGTAAAATACTTCACACTCATCAACGCAGATGTATTTGTAACTGTCCAACCTTATTGTCCAACCTTATTATTCCGTTAAGCTCACTTGCACTAAAATGATTCCAGACTCATTCGTATACATAGAATGATAGAAATATAAAATATGCACACCACTGCCTTATTTTATTGAGTTCTATCAAAGCCGATTTCATAATTTCTCCAACCACAAGGCCTATGACTGATAACCTCAATCTCAATTTATTTTATTGAGTTTTATCAAAGCCGATTTCATAATTTCTCCAACCACAAGGTCTATAACTGATAACCTTAACCTCAATGTATTGGAAGGCTCTGAATACAAAGTACATTCGAAATTGCGAATCTGAATACGATTACATTCAAAATTGTGAAATAAAGATGGTGCTCGTACACCCATTGGTAACTTCCTATCAAAGTTAAATAACTTTTCAAATGACTAGTTAAGAGTTGGTGTTGATCCATTCCCACCGCATGAAAGGCCCTGATTTCTCCACGACAAAATTGCACATTTGCACCTATCACGCTGGACAGTCTCGGGGCCCGTTACCTCATCCTTATCAAGAAAAGAAACCCCCAGAAAATCTCTCTCTCTATATATATACATTCATACATATCTCAAAATCCCAAAATATCTCTCCTCTCTCTTTCCAAAAATGGCCAAGCAAGAGATGGAAGTGGTGAAGGGTGTAGACCTAGAGAGATACATGGGTCGGTGGTACGAAATAGCCTCATTCCCATCAAGATTTCAACCCAGGAATGGGATCAACACAAGGGCTACGTACACCTTGAGGGAAGATGGTACTGTGAATGTGTTGAATGAGACTTGGAATGATGGGAAGAGAGGGTATATTGAAGGGTCTGCTTATAAGGCTGACCCTAAGAGTGAGGAGGCCAAGCTTAAGGTCAAATTCTACGTTCCACCTTTCCTTCCCATCATACCTGTTGTTGGAGATTACTGGATTCTGTCTCTTGATGCTGATTATCAGTATGCTTTGATTGGCCAGCCCACCCGGAAATATCTTTGGGTATGTTTCTATGTCTTGTAGGAGTACTTTGTTACCTTTGATAATAAAATACTTGCTATGGAGTATGTGATTCTTTAGATTTGTTAATAGAATACATACTGCATACTCCTATTTAAATTGCACAATTTATGGGCGCTGTATCATCTGTCCTGAAGGTTGGCTTGCTGATCTTGACTTGATACTTAGGGTTTGCTCACTCTTAAGGTCTTCTCACCTTCGCGCAAGCGTGTGAATATACTGTGGGCATGGGAGGGGCAGTAGGGATTAGGGGATTAGTGTGAATTGTGCGCAAGCTGGCCCTAACACCCTGCATCACCAAAAAAAGAAAGATGTCATATCATTAGTTCTGAATTCTATATTCCGCAATGTCAGTGTCCTTATGGCCATATGATCCGCATGATCGTTCATCGAAATTTGTGTATTTTGAGATTCTCACACATTTTTGTTGGATTTATTTTAGGTGGTTGGGTTAAAAATTGCATTGGATTACATAAACCTTGTGATCTCATCTCAGGTGCTTTTAGGTATCTGTGTATGGAGGGATTACGTAGTCCTTGCTCTTCAAACAATTGAAATCACAGAAATATGCCGAAAATGCAATGTTTGGAAATGTGGTATTGCCGCCGTATTGGGTTTGTTTGGTATGATTACTCATCCTTGGAAATTATATTCGAGAAATCTGTGAGACTATGACAAATTAATCGGGGCCTTATTTCAAGTACTGGGCAGTGAAAGGAAAATAAAATAAAGATGTGGTATTCGTGGGGATATTTTCTCTTGTTCAAATTTCTGATTTCCTTCTTAGTTTTGTTTGAGACTGTTGAGCTATCCCTGTTTGTCCATAGCTACTTATTGTCTGGTAATGCTACACAACGTGAATTGTGCAAAAAATTCATGCTGGGTGAATCGGTGAGAGTTTGGTTGCAAAACGAAACCATTAAGATACCTCGTAATCCATTTTCAAGTTATTGTTGGAGTGAAGTTAGGTATGTTTTGGTAGTGTTTGTTTGTTGGAATGACTTCGCGCAAAGGAATGAGATGGTTGTTTCTTGACCTCCCTAGGGAATTACGTCAACGAACCAAATGCCGGATGTAGTATCTTCACGGAGTGAACATTCTATTTGCTGCCTTCATTCTAGTGAACCAAACATTGCATTGGCACTTTTATTAGTAGCTTTGTCTGTTTTTGTTACCCGAAATTTTATTTAAGACTTGCTTACTAAAAATCTTGGGGTGGTGCTATTTTCTTCTAGATACTATGCAGAAAGAACCGTCTTGATGAAGAGATCTACAATCAGCTTGTGCAGAAGGCCAAAGAAGAGGGTTATGATGTGAGCAAGCTTCACAAGACAACACACACCGAACTCCCACCAGAGGGAGATGAAGGCCCCAAGGACTCAAAGGGCATTTGGTGGATTAAATCCATACTAGGGAAATAGGCAGTGGCACAACCCAACCCAACCCTTGGTGTTTGAAGTCATTATAATGAAGTATAGAAATAAAGGGCCTAAAACCCTAGTTGCAAAATCTTGGTTGAGAGTACTAGTAGCATGTGTTAAGTTTTTAACAGAGTGTGTGTGTGTGTGTGTGTGTGTGTGTGTGAATGTGCATGGTTTTAGTTTCCTTTGTTGTGAAGTTTCTGGGATGTTTCCTTGTGTCGGGTAAAATGGATGTTTCAGATATTTGGGTACCAAGAATGTCTTTCATTGGACGTTACCTTTGTGTCCCTTTTATCCTGTTGGCTTGTTGTCTATGTGTTGCCCATTGTTTTCTTGTAGCCTGATTGAAATGGGCTTCCATTACCTGATGTAACTGGTACATTTTCTTTTAGCTAGTCAAGGCTTATCCATTCATTTTCTTCCAAACGGATGTGATTTCTTGGCTGCCGACACCTTTGTAGTGTGTTCTAGTGGATTAGCTATTGGGTGGATGGAGACCAACACATTCATGTGGTGTGTTGGAGGTCTTTGGAACGTCGGTATTTTTCGCCTCTAGTGACCTCATTCGGAACCCACTGTGACATAATTTGAAAAGTTGTGAGTTTTTGTGTAAATCATTTCATGGAAAAAAAAATCAATTTATCTCCTTGTGTAGTCGCATTGATCTTTAAGAAATGTATGTTACATAATTATTATGACCTTAATGTCAGGCCTTGTTGTGCCCTCAATTTGAGCCTCGTCCCGAATCATTCACTGATTAAATCTAGATGCGAACAACCTTATTAAAATACCTTATTAAAATCAAGGTGAACGGTATGAGTAGCTTACAGGTCGAATCAACTTGATATGTAGTTTTTGCAATTGAATTTAAAGTTAATTTATTGAAGAAAAATGTTTTTTTGTTTACTAGATTAAAGATATCCGATTGATCGATTTATTTCTAATAGGTTGTGGTCCATCCCTAAACAATGAACAATTCAAATTATGTTTTCGAGCTCCGGACAAGAACCGAATTGAGGTCACGGCATAAAATAATATTCAAAAATTTATGAATATTTTTTTAGATTTTTGTGGGACCCAGAATGGACCCAAACGAGTTTTCCTTTGCATGATTCCCTGCAAATCTTCCTTGCAATTAGAATTTCCGGTAGTGAACCATAACTGACAGAGAGGAACCATAACTGAGAGATGGAGGGCAAATCCAGTTTTTCAAAAGAGATGATGGGAGCAGCTTATAGATAGCTGGACAGTGATTTCATAGCAAATGCATGCATAATATTTCCAAAAAAGAAACAATGCGAATTTGTGATTACTCATTTTACGACTTCAAATCTGTACAGGTAGTAGTAGATAGATGAATTGTAACAGAAGAAAGCAAACCGTAACTCCCATGAAAGGTGAAAACATCGGTGCTAGGATAGGAAAACCATATCCAATTTGAGTCTCAAACTCACTTTCATTCGTCAATGTAAAAACCAAGGTACAGGATTAAAAATCCGAGATAACAAATCAATAAATGGTATCAACAAGCAACAATCAGACCATTTCGTTATCCTAGTAAGTTCACAACATAACAAGGAGATGCCACCATGGGATAGCCCCCACGCTTCGGATGCTCACAATATCGTACAACATTGACTGGTTTTCTTCACGCTTCGGATGCTCACAATATTGTACAACATTGATTGGTTTTCTTCGCCTGTTTGTAGAACATCTGTTTACACAAAACCAGCAGCAGGAAATCCATAAGAAACTATGTGCATATTCCTGGGTGGACATTCCTAGCAGATAGATACATCTAGTACGAAATCTATGACCTAATGCCAAGTGAACTCTAAGAGTGCCTCACTCGTTATTAATCGTGCAGATATTCACATAACCATAGCCTAAAGGCCCTAGACGATTGTGGCACTCTATACTCAGGGTTTTCCAATTTGGACCTTTGCATTTCACAGGCTTGTTCAAATAAACAGGAAAGACGCAATATAAGTTTTTTTTTTTTTTATCTGAAGACACTATATAATTTCCACGCACAATTTGAGATTGAATATTCTTGTGAAAACAGAAGCAATGATGAGATAGTGAATAAATGCACGCAGCAGTATGTGTAAAGATTTGAAAATAACCTGTGAAGCTGCACTCAGATCTGAACTCTTGTCAACTAAACTATCTAGCCTCTCCCCACGAGCAAGGACACTATCGATGGTCTTATGCTGTACCCAAGGAAGATCCACAAGTCAATTAAGGAGCAAAAGGGGCAAAGAACATCCGACTAGGTCAGTACAAGTGCAGAATATGAACATTAGTATGCAACAAGGACAAGTATCTGTAAAATACAAAACAAAACGCTGAATGCATCTCAAGCTAAAAATAATTGATGCTCAGCTTTATCCACAAAATTTGGTTCCCAAAACATGTCCATGAAGTATGCCATGAGTATGAAGATCAAAAGAGTCTCCCATTTTATTAAATAGAGATCAAGAAGTATATTATGCAAATTTGCAAAACCCGTGTAATATCACAACAATCTGGTGTGTCGAAAATAGTACGCGACAAATAAAACTGTAAGTTTGTCAATAAAAAGGAGCACATCTAAAACAAAGTGAGCATGCACAACCCATTAGATCTTAAACATTTGCATTTGCAACATCATCAACAACTATTAATTGATCAAATGGAAAAGAAAAAAAAAAAAAGGCATCAGCAGCAATCAAACTATCCTATTGACACTGCAAAAACAAAGTTATCAGCATGCAACATCAAAATCAGAAAGAGCTACCAGCAAAAGGACCATGATTGTGTGAAGATCCTTAAGCAACTGCAATTTAACTTGCCACTCACAAGAATAATTTTTGTTTCATCCAGTTCCCTCTGAATTTTCAACAACTTGTCAGCTTCAGCAGGATCCTAAAGAATTGGAAGGCAAATAAGAAAAAATTGCTTCAGTTCATCATCAGCATAATGTCCACAAAAACAACTGAAAATGCCTTACACTGAAAAAGAATAAGAGAGAAATATGCTGTCACAACTTAAAGCAAAGTTGGTAGACACCTGAAATTTGGCAAGAGCTTCATTCAAATAGGGCCACTGTTGAGTATTATCCACTTTCACTGCTCTCCATGAATCACCAAAATTCTTTTGGTACTCATCTAGGACCTGAAAAAGAGCAATATACATGGACAAATTTCTCAATAATGTATGCAAGCTATACTTCAACAAACTTATTTCTGGAATTGAAAGGTGAAAACGGATAAATAACATCTAATAACTCTGGCCGGAGGTACTCAAGGAATTCAAATTTCTAAATGAGCTGGGCAACAGTTCTAAATGAGCACTCATGAAGGAAGGGCCAAAAATGCCAATTGGGATTATCAACATTTCACAGGAAACATCATCAAATGCTTTGATGTGCTTTTGCATTGGTTGCGCCTAAGGAGGGTTTGGCTTGTGACTTGTTAGTACCTCCCAACCAAAATAGAATCACACGAAGCAAAAGATTAGTTTTAGTGTGTTTGTTTCCCACTCTACAATCTTATACTTAAGAGATGATGATCCAAGTTATTTCTGGTCACTAAGCATCTGCAAAAAAATCAAATGTGGTCCTGAGAAAGCATATGAACTCATAAAATGTGAGATTACCTGGTTAAGAAGAGAAAATGAACTTCGAACTGGGTAGTGATCGTCCATGAAACCCACTGCACAAAGGCCATTCCTATTGTACGAATGTACTTTGTATTCTGCAAAACCAGCAAACAAAAGACAACTTAGCCAATACAAAAAATTATCTTGACACAAACGTATACCAAAATGTAGAAACACATTTCTACAAATAGAACAAAACTCTGAGCATCAGCTTCACTAATCTGCTTGTGAAAAACAAGACAGATATACCTCATTTAAGTCGTAGGAGGTACACCACTTCACTACTCTAGTATATCCACACAAATTATTACCAGCATAATGCGGTTTTTGATGTGGGAGGTGAATTTAATGTGGTAGTTCATCTTGGTGTTATATTACGAGTGTGGCTGTGAGGAAGTTTTCCTCCTTTATCACGGACTTGGAGAGTTGGAGTTGGTGGACCTCTCTCTTAATAAGCGCAGATATATGTTCATGTTCTCTAATGACTGGAAAGATCCTTTATTGGCCGTCGTTCAGTTAGCACTCTGAGGCTCATTTCTGATCATGCCCCATTTTGCCAGACAGTGGTGACATGAGACAGGGATTTGAAAATAGATGGGTCACAATTTCAAGGGATTAAAGAGAGAATTGAGAAGTAATCAAACAGCTCTCCAGTTGAAAGCATGCCGAGCTTACAGTTGAAGCTACTCAAGAAAGGACATGAGGTAATGGATAACAGAGGAGTGTGAAGGATCGGAGGTTCGTAAAGCAAATGTGGGGCTATGGGATGATGCTCTATAGTGCTGAATTTTGAGTATTCAGAGCCTCATTCGTAACAAAACTACTGCCGAGATTTGGATCAAGCTTCAAAATCCACACCCCAATCCAAACTCCCCTCCAAACCCAACCCTATTACAAAACCACAAGTTCTATCAAAAATTTCGCCAGAACCAAAGAAACCCAATTATGAAAAACAAAATGAGAAATGCTATGTAAGGCCCCATCAAAAAGTTATTCCACATTTGTAGGAAATGGGAAATGAGGGTCAAATATGAATGAAAGCGAGGAGCTACTGCACAACTCGAGGTTAACCTTTCGAAACCATGTGGTTATATTAAGGGTTAAGCAGATCAGTTGGTGCGGGTCGTTACATGTTATGTGCACCAAATTTGATCACCATAAACCTTATTACAAAACCACAAGTTCTTCCAAAATTTTCGCCCCAGAACTAAAGAACAATTATGGAAAACAAAAATGAGAAATGCTATGTGCACCAAATTTGATCACCATTATACGTATTGCATACACAGCACATGTGTGAAACGGTATTAATCTGATCAAAACATCAATTAATTCTCGTAAAACAAAACAAGCGATCGTTTGAAACGCCAAAAGAAGTGACGATAAGGAGATAAGAAATGGGACCTTCGTGTTGAACGGATTGGCGCTGGTTGGGAGGGGTACGTTTCCCTACGGTTCGGCCCACGAAGACGATGAATTCTCTGACGCTGGACCTCTGGAAGTAGCCGAAATGGCTCACGTCCGAAGCGTTTGCGAGGATCACCGGATCGGATGATCCATCCGGGTTGCATTTCAGCACCAACAACGCCGTGATCTTCATCCAGTCTATCTCTAGAGTGACAAAAACGGAAATGGGTTTGACCAGAATTGGTTTCGATTGATCTTTGATTGCTCTCAGCGATGAAAATGGCCAATGTGGGGTGGAAGACGACGGAGCGGTGATGGTTGGGATTCTATAATGTGCGGAGGGGATATGTTTTCCACCGCTAAGCATACCAGGTGTCAAAATTAGATTGGCAGCTCATCTGCTAAACATTTTTGCACGTCCTGTCCTAAAATACTTATGATATACTCTCTCCGTCCCTTTTTAAGTGTCATGCTTCGTAATTTCAACTTATTAAAAAGACATCATCATTATACCTTTCACATCAACTTTTTCCTCCACTTTCCCTACTTACCCATTATCATTACATTTTTATTCACTTATTTTTCAAAATGAAATTTACTTTTAGGGACAAAATAGACAAATCACCAACTTTTACTCACTAACTTTACAAAATGGACACTTATTAAGGGACAGCCCAAAATGGATTACAGGACTATAAATAAGGGACGGAGGGAGTAGTAGGGATTTTTTTTTGGCATTTTGAGCTAATTTTAAAAAATAGTTAAAATGTCTTAATACACATGGATGATTATGAAATTTTGTTCATAAAATTTTGTGCATGAAGATGGTATATATGCTTTTTGGGGGGAAAAATTGAAATTATGCTACCGGCAATATGACTGAAAAATTCTATAACCACAAACAATTTATCGCTCTAAAGTGAGTCTCACACACATTCATTAGAGATTTAGGGCAACATAAGAATGTGGGTTGAGTGTAATATTTTTTTTATCAACCATGTAAAAGTGTTTGCGTAAGTTTTTTTTTTTTTTCATGGAGCATAAGTGTTTGTTGTTGGAGTAAAATTTGGGAATTGATAATGCCAAAACCCTTTTTGTTCCTGTCAAAACCCTTTTTGTTTCTGCCAAAACTCAAGGTGTACGATTTATTGTTTGACTTAATTGCCCTCCACCGCACCACTTGCTTTACGAAAATGCCCTTAAAATCCCTTTTCTTTCACATGACTGTTCTCACCATTCACTAACCCTCAATTCAGCCTCTAAGAATATCAAGAAACTGAATAGGGTCCATGAGCATATGCACATAAATCAAGTATAAGAGATCTCTGTGTTGGACCCCTTTTTTTTTACACTGTCAAGATGTATGTGAAGATATTGTCAAAGGAATCAAAATTTTCAGAAATGATTTTCACGGGGGGCCATGAATCATGATTGGGGCGAAACAACCACACTGGTTTTAGGGCCTGCTGGGTTGTTTCCACAGGGCTCTTGAAGCTTCAATGTCGCCATGAAATCTCCCGGGTTGTTTCCACAGGGCTCTTGAAGCTTCAATGTCGCCATGAAATCTCTCTTTCTCTCTCTCTTGAAGCTTCAATGTCGTCATGAAATCTCTCTCTCTCTCTCTCTCTAAGACGTTTACACACGCTCGATTTGGTCTTTTTGTCACAATTTTATTCCGTTTTGGTTGCTGGACGACAAGTTAGGTGAAGGATTCCATTCCACCGGTGAAGCTTCGTCCACTGTAATTAAATAACCAATCATAGCGTGGCGTCAAATATCTTTGTTAAAATCAAATTAACCAATTCTTCTCCCCTTGAAAAGGGATTTCGTGATTTATTCCGGCAAACCTCCAGGCTCCGGCGGGTTTTGGGAGTTTTGTTGGAGATGAGAACAGTCATGTAGAAGAAAAGGGATTTCAAGGGGTATTTTTGTAAAGCAAGTAGTGTAGTGGACGACAATTAAGTTTAGTAATGAAAGATACAATTTAAGTTTTAGCATGAAAAAAATGATTTTGGCAAGAACAAAAACAAAAAGAGTTTTGACATTATCAACTCTCTAAAATTTATTGGTCTTTTCCATAATGCGTTCCCACTTAACTATTGTCATTCTCTTCACATACATCAACTAAAATGCATTTTAACTAAAACAATTTCACTATTGTCATTAGCTGTACTTCATTTAATTTAGTCGAAACGCACCCTCATCCTCACAATCCCACAGGTTGAGAGAATTTTGCTTTGGGTCAAAGAGAGCCTAAAAAAATAAAAAATAAAAGCTCATTTGTTTAGCTTTATATACTCTATCTAAATTTGATTGTTCAAGTGTTCTGAATCCAACTTTTTTAGGAAATATATTAGTTGCACCTAGTAATATTCAATTTTTCAACATTTACCCTAATTTTTTTTTAAAAGCCAACGTAGACAAACTACTCCTACTGAAGGACGAATATAGTTCAGGTCAAATAAAAAGATGTTTACTGGTATTAAATTAATATGCCTTTTTCTCTAATATGCCTTTTCATAGTGTTCATAACTTCAAACCCATTATCAGGATAGCTGAAAAATTCCAAAACAAAATTACTTTGGCTTTTTTAAAATTGACACGTAAGATATTCAAAATGAAAAGATAAGAGTAAAATGAAAAGTAGAACTTAGGAGACTCTAAAGAAAATTATTCTAGTTTACACAATTCTTCATTCTGATGTGCAAGATTTTTACTGGTTGCAATTTTAGTTTTTTTTCCATGCCATAGGGAAATGGAAAATTGTAAGTGGAAAACATCAAACTTTGTCTTATTATTCCGATAAAAAAACCTTCGTCTTATTATGAAGTTATTATGAAGTTCGCGTGCTTCTCAAAAGATAAAACAATTAGTATATGAAGTTTCCATTATAACTTTGGAGAAGTATTGATTAAACAATTAAAAGAACCTCATTTTGTGGGAAAAAATATTAGTATTAATTAATTATGGAAAATGATTTTGTCGCTCTCTTTTTTGTTAACGTTACTCCCCTACAAGTGTATTTTTGATGCAAAAATACACTTGCAAGAAAGTGGCATTAACAATAAAGAGAGTGACAAAATCAGCAGTCTTAATTATAGCTGTAAACTACCTAAATAAAAATGTTTTATTTCTTTCTCTCTCCTTTTTTTTTTTTATAAAAACCATTTGAAGAAGTAAACCCAAGGGTAACAGCTTAAACTGCATACATCTTCCAACAATCTTCAACTGGGCCAGCCAGCCCTTCAACTGTTAAACGTAAAACCTTTTTCCTCATTTTTCTAATGGGAAACTCAAAAAATCTAGCCAAGATTGCTACTCCATGTTACACAAATCAAAATCAAATTAACAAAAAACCCCCGAAAAAAAGGAAAATCTTCGAAAGAGACAGAGATATGAAGAGGGACGACAAGGCTCAGATTCGCCTTTTCTCAGTGAATGAGGCCCTCCGTCATGGCTGCAACAACAGGAGCCATGAAAGACTCACTGAGTTACCCCGCCACAAGAGTAGTCCTCAAGTTCCTGATTTTGATCGAAAATAACATCACAGCCTCATTCAAATTACCAGAGAGAGAGAGAGAGAGAGCACACTTCACAGCCCCTTCAATGTGTGTGTGTGCGCGCGTACGCAGAAGGGCTGTTGAATCTTGTATATATGATAACAGTCCTGCTATGAGCAGGGACAATCCGCAGGGACAACGTGTTTGGCCCCATTTTGGATCCCGATAAAATCTAGAAAAATATCCATAAATTTTTGAATATTATTTTATGGGGCCTTGTGAAAAATCACCTCCAGCGGATATCGGTAAGTATTACTTTTGGATAAGTATGGACGAATTGACAGTTTCGCCCCTACTTATCCAAAAGTAATACTTACCGATATCCGCTGGAGCTGATTTTTCACAGGGCCCCATAAAATAATATTCAAAAATTTATGGATATTTTTCTAAATTTTTTCGGGATCCAAAATGGGGTCAAACACGTTGTCCCTGCGGATTGTCCCTGCGGATTGTCCCTGCACTTAGAATTTTTGATATGATAATCATCGGCCCCAAGAAGATCAATCTGGAAAGAAAGAGATCTTCTTGTACAGAGAGGGCAACCACCCTTAGAAACTTCCCCATCCCTCTGATCGAGCCTCATACTTAAACTAATGAGATTTTTAGCCCTAAAAGCTTCCTCACGTCCATATCTATATTGGCCCGTGCCGAGAGCCAAGCGGGCGTTTCAGTTATTCTGCCAACGACAGCCATTTTCAGAGAGGTCCAAGGAAATTCTATTCACACCCCCACTTTTCCTCCATATGGCTGCGTGCGTTCTTGTAAACTTATGTCAATGCTGATCAACGGGCTTGTAGCCCAATGGTAACTTCCAGTCCAGAGAAATTCTAGGGAAAATGATGGCTTAGGACTTCACACCCCATCTTTTCCTCAGTAAACATGCAATGGCTAACAAATTTTCAAGACCCATTTCAGAGAATTGATACTCTCTCTGTCTCTTTTAAAGTGTCATGTTTCGTAACTCCAACTTATTAAAAAGACATCATCATTATACATTTCACATCAACTTTTTCCTCTACTTTCCTTACTTACCCATCATAATTACACTTTTACTCACTAATTTTTTAAAATGGAATCTACTTTTAGGAACAAAATAGACAATACATCAACTTTTACCCACTCACTTTACAAAATAGACTTATTAAGGAACAACACAAAATGGAATACTAAACTCTAAATAAGGGACGGAGGGAGTATTACTTTCTTATAGCAGTGCATCTTTTTCCCTGAGAGAGTAATATCTTAGCATGGCAGGAAGTAGAGGTCGCGAGTTCGATCCCAAAGCTCCACCGCTACGCACACTTATTTTTTTAAGTACTTAATTTTCGCTTTACAAAACTGGTCATTCTCTCAATACATCAAATATAGGCTCCGTTTGTTTCGACAAAAAATATTTTACAATGTAAATTGTAAAATGATTTTGGAATAAATAATTTTCGTGTAAAATATTTTTCATTGTTTGGCACACAAATAAATTTACCACAAGAAAACCAACAAAATAATGAAAGGCACCTTAACTGAATCAACAATTGAAGGTCCCTTTCTTTTTTTTGAAATACACACCGAATGGTGAGTACCGTGAAAGTAATGAAGTAGTTCTAAACTTAATAACCACAAAACAAGACCCAGCATAATACTTTCTTACCAATAAATCAACAAACGAAGGAAGTGCAAAAAACAAAAACAAAAAAACAGCAAAAACAAATACTAAGCTTTAGAATCGTCAAAATACCCCCAAAATAGAACCCAATTAAGACTTGTTTCTATCTAAAATCAGATCAATAAATATGTAAACTGTAAATGCATGTATGGGTGTATATGGGTGTAATATATGCGTAGAAATTGAAGGGGATAAAGGGTAAAGGCTCAGATCTGTGTATGACTGGACGAGAATCCGACTCTGCCATGGCTGCAACAACAGTCGTCCATAAGAGCCTCCTACAGACCCTCTGTGTGCCCCGCCAAGCAACAGGTTAGATCCTTGTCTCTGAATTTCTGCTCCGAAACTGATCCTCACAGCCTTATACGTATCGCGGCAAAGACCGAAAGGGATTGGCCTCGCGATCAATGCCTCATGCTTTGGGGGTTGCTTCTTCTTCTTCCTAGGTCTCGGTTCAAAACTCTCGCAAGCGTTGTCAACTCCTTCAGGGCAATCCATACAGAACTTTGTCCAATTGCCCAAAAAGAAAGTAATTTAGAATGGAGGGAGTAGTAGTTTTTGGCGAACACTGAATAATTACTCTATTTCCTCTGCTTTTGGATACATTTGGGGGTAATCAATGAAATTTTCCCTGGCTGTTTTACCAGCAAGTAAAAACACACACACACACAGAGACAAGGGCTGTTGATTTGGGGAAGAAAATCATTGGCTATGATGATCAGGTATCATCTCGTTGCTGAGAGGGGGCAACCACCCTTAGAAACACTCATTCCCTCTTTCGAAGCCTCATTCTTGAGCAGAACCCTACATCCCTTCTCACTGTCCAGATTTATTATTGGAATTTATGGGAAGGATCCCCCAAACCATGAACTAAAAAAATAGGACCGGCTTAGCATTATCCCTTTATATTGCTCATGGTTCCAGAGACCCAAAGCGAATACAGTCCAAAAGAGAGAAGAAGATATGAAGAGAGAGGACAAGGCTCAGATTCGCCTTTTTCTCAGACAAATGAGGCCCTCCGCCATGGCTGCAACAACAGGAGCCATGAGAAACTCACTGAGATACCCCGCCACAACAAGAAGACGTTTCAAGTGCCTGAATTTGTTCGAAAACATCATCACAGCCTCGTTCAAATTGTTCCATATATATATAGAGAGAGAGAGAGAGGGGCTTTTCACAGCCACTTCAATATATATGTATGTGCATGCATGTCTATTGGAAAGGGCTGTTGACTCTGATTGAAAATAATCATCGGCTCCAACACAATCGATCTGGGAAGAAAGAGATCGTCTTGTACAGAGAGGGCAACCACCCTTAGAAACTTCCCATCTCTCTGATCGAGCCTCATACTTAAACTAATGAGTGTTTCCACTAAAGTAAGGCCCCGTTCCGCTAATATTCTTATTTTTTAAGTACTTCTTTTCCCTTTACGAGACAAGTCATTCTCTCCAAAACATCACCTTTAGCATGAAAGCAAAAAAATATAACCACAACACACCCTTATATTGGCCTGTGCGGGTGAAAGGGCGTGAAAGGGCGTTCGTTAGTGGAAACGCACCCTCACGTCCATATAGATGGATGATAAAATCAGGAATAGCATCATCATAGTCCCAAAGGTTAGTCTAGCTGGTTAGTGACAATTGCTCCCACACACAATTGCCCGTATTCGATTGTTGAGTTCAGATCGCAAGAAAGAAAACCCCGTTCGTTTTGGAATTTTAGATTTTGATTTTTAGACGATGAATGTAGAGAAAAATAGAGTAATAATTAAAAATAGGGGTAATAATTGGAGAGAGATATAGAGAAAAAAGAGGGTAATAATTGGAGAGAAATAGGATAATTATTAAAATCCAAAACCCCTAACCAAACAAGGTCGAAATTTCTGGTGAATCCCCAAGTCTGGGAAGGGATTGGTCAAGGTGCATGACATGATGCTTTTGCTAAACTGGCCGACACATTACTCCTAAATATGCTCACTCTTCCTAGCAAAAATAAGTAACCAGTATTTCTCTCCAAAAAAAAAAAAACAGATAGTAAAAGGCACTTATTTCAATCAACAATCGGGAGTCCTTTTTTAACCATGCACAACCAAGTACCATGAAAGTAATGAAATCATGAGATCCCTCTAATTCCTTCCGTTGCTCTAATCACCACAAATACTTTCTTATCATTGAATCAACAAACGAATGAAGTACAAAACACAAAAACAAAAAAAACAGCAAAAAAAAACAAAAGCAGAATCATCAAAATCCACAAAAAAATACCCCAATTAAGACTTGTTTCCATCTAAAACCACAGCAATCAGATCAAGAAATATATAAACGGTAAATGCATGCACATATGTATGTCTGTATGCATTAATGTATAATATATATATATATGTATATATGCGTAGACTTTGAAGGGGATAAAGGGTAAAGGCTCAGACCTGCGTATGATCGGACGAGAATCCGACTCCGCCATGGCTGCAACAACAGTTGCCCATAAAAACCTCCTACAGACCCTCTGTGTGCCCCGCCAATAAACGGGTCGGATCCTCCTCACTGCATCATAACTGCTCCGAAACTGATCCTCACAGCCTTATAGGTATCGCGGCAAAACCCGAAAGGGATTGGCCTCGCGATCAATGCCTCTGCTTGATCTTAGCCGAACTTAGCCTTAATCTTAGCGTCAGCTTCTTCTTCTTCATCTTAGGTCTCTGTTTCAAAACCCTCAATCAACTCCTTTGCGGCAGCCATACGGAACTTTGTCCGGTTGCCCGAAAAGGAAGTAGTAATAAATTGGAACGGAGGGAGTAATAGTACTAGTAGTTTCTGGTGAAAACTGAATAATCACTCTGTTCAACCTCAGGGGGTAATCAGTGAAATTTTCCCAAGCTGTTTTACCAGCAAGAAGAACACACACACACACACACACACACACACACACACACACACACAAAGAGAGAGAGAGAGAGAGAGAGAGAGAGAGAGAGAGAGAGAGAGATACAAGGGCTGTTGATTTTGGTAAGAAATCATCGGCTCTGATGATCTTCGGAGGGGGCAACCACCCTTGGAAAGACCCATCCCTCTTTTGGAGCCTCATTCGCAGAACCCTAGATCCTTTACCATTGCCAGTATTTATATTGCCCCTGGTTTGTTTTCTTCCTTCTTCCACTACAGCTTTGGCCCTATGCCGTTCAATAGTTTTGGATTTTGAATTCTAATAATTATTTTAAAGTTTTGGATTTTGAATTTTAATAATTATTTTATTTCTCTTTAATTATTATTTTTATTTTTCTCTCTATGTCTTTTTAATCATTATTTCTATTTTCAATTATTACTATCTCCACTCATTACCTATAAATCTAAATCTAAAATAGCAAAATGAACAAAGTCTTAGTGTTGGAGTATTTTTTTCACTTTCTTTTCCCCGACCAAAAATACTACTATACTATCTCAATTTGTTTGTCCTATTTTTTGACTTTTTGATGTTCCAAATTATTTATCCAATTTGAAATCGACTCATTTAAGTTCTATTAATGCCCTTTCTCTTTTAAAAAAAATATTGTACATTAGAGAATGTGCACCTTATGTAATGCTATAAAAGTGAGGTATATTTTGGAAAATAAATTTTTCAAGAGTAATCATTTTTTTTTTAGTCAAACGGAAATTCCAAGAGTAATCATTGTGCCTCCTGGAAAAATTGAAATCTCCGACATGACAAGTAAATTGAAACGGAAGAAGTAAATTAAATTTATTGGCTTTGGGTAGGAGTATGTTATAATGAGTTCTACCACAATTAGTGTAATTTTGTTCCCCGGCTCAAAATTGGATGAACATTACTATTGTAGCCACTTCAATAAAAACACTTGTCCTGGTTTAGAATTTTCAACCAAAACTGTATGTCTGAATTGGCCTGCCCATGTCCATTATTGATGATTTTTAGTGTAATTTTGTTTCCTCGCTCAAAATTGAATCTACATTACCATTGTAGCCACTTCGATGAAAAACACTTGTCTTGGTTTAGAATTTTAAACCAAAATTATATGTTTGAATTGACCGCCTGTTCATGTCCATTATTGATGATCTTGTAGTAGGAATAACGATAAAATGATTTATGCAAAATGAACAGAACTGATCATCAAGACTCAATAGAAATACTAGTCAAAGAAACTAAACTCAAATTTTTTTTTTTTTTAAGAATGTAAACAAATTGCTCTCCACCTTTTTACACCAATGTTGTGATCGTAATCACATTTCATATATCACTAATATCATTCTTACAGTCAGTTGGCTAGATCTTTTGCACCTCGCTGGAAGGTTTAGAGTTTGAAATCCTCCGCTTGTGTTATTTTTTCATTTAATGGATCTATTCATTAGGTTGAACTTTATAGCGATTATGAACTTGTTTTTTACTTAATTCTAATACTTGTGAGATAATGGCTAGTCTCATAAAGCGAGAAATAAATATTTAAAAAATAATAAAATTAGCGGAACAAGGACTAACTCACTAATTATATTAATTGTAGAGAATAATTACCACCTTTTTGTTTTGTTTTGTTTTTTTATAGTACTTTTTGTTCTCCGACCTAGTATTTGGTTCTCCATGTACAAAATAGTACTCCCTCCGTTCCAAATTAATAGTCCAGTTCGGTCTTCAAGACAACTTTTAAAATGTTAATATATTTCAATCTACAATGTTTTTAAAAAATTTAAAAGCTTTGTATAATAGAACTAATTGAGATCTATCATATGAGATCCATATTGCACATAAAATTCATTATAGATTAAAAGATATTAACAATATAAAAATTACATTGGAAACCGTAATGGACTATTAAATTAGAACGGAGGGAGTACTATAGGACCAATTGGTTTTGTCGGTGCAAATGCCATTTCTTTACCATGGTTTTTTACCCAATTCTCTTTCCCACTAAAGTTTAATACTCCACCATCTTGTTGCAAGTTTCGAAGTTTTCACTCCCAATTAGGGCTGTAAGTGAGCCGAGCTACTTGCGAGCTCGGCTCGGCTCGGCTCGTTTAGTCGAGCTCGAGTATTCAGCTCGTTTACTAAACGAGCCGAGTAGAGCTCGGCTCGTTAAGGGAGGCTTGGCTCGATTAAGGGAGCTCGTTTAGTAAATGGCTAAGCTCGGCTCGTTAAGGGCTCGGCTCGTTAAGGCTCGAGTCGAGCTCAAGCTCGCCGAAGCTCGGCTCGGCTCGACTCGTTTACACCCCTACTCCCAATGAAAGCAAAAATGCCAAGGACACATGCATTTGTACACATATCCTGCACATACACTTTTATAGGACCCATCTCGGGTCTCACCAATGTAATCCGAACCACTCATTATTTTTAAAATATTGTTTTAAGCAGAAATCACAGTGCGAATCAGACTATTTCACCCTATGATTTCTGAAAAAACCCTTACCTATACTCTATCGAGTTGATTTTTAACAGAAACTCTTAAAAAATTATTTTAAAAATAATGAGCGGCTCGAATCATATTGATGGAACCCGATATGAACCCCATAAAAATAGATGTGCAAAATATATGTAAAAGTGTATGTGCAAATAGCATGACTGCAATGAAAGCATCCATTAGGACCATTACTACACACAAAAACAAGAAGCTTTCGTAAGGATCCAGCTCCTATCCAGTACAATAGTTTGGACCATCCAGATCCGGATAGTTTAAATTTAATACGAGCAGTTCAGATTTTTTCATGCATTTTTACCGGTAAAACTACATCAAAGTTATTAATTGCAGCAAATGAACGATCTCGTTAAAGGCTATTTTCTCCAATCCAAAACAAGGACTGGACCGATAAGGATCCGGATCTGCATCATAAACATCTCACCGGAACCCAGTTCCTTTCATCTCATCCAAATAAACTTTTTACCAAATTTAAAGAATTTAACCCATTTCGATAGGTACAACAAATAACCTCGAATAACATACTACTAGAATAATATGAATTGTAGAGAAAGAAAGGATTAGGCTCAGATCTGTGTATCATCAGACGAGGATCCGACTCTGCCATGGCTGCAATCACAGTTGCCTACGAGGGAAGAAAAAGAAAACCCCTTTTCATCTCTCGAGTACCCTCTGTGATGCCCCGCCAGGTAAACGGGTCGGATCCACAACGTCCGAAACATGTGCTCGGGAAAGCTATCGTCACGGCCTATTAGAGATGGGATGTTTCCGGTGAAGTGAAGTATTCGTCAGAAACCTCAGGAGCACTGAATAATTTCTCCGATAACTGGGAAGATTGGAGATGCTCTTAATTTTGATTATTCCATTGTGGATACTCTTAGACCCTGTTCTGCTAGTAGTAGTACTCGTTCTGGAAATGGAGACTGAAAAAACTACGAGTACACCAATGGTGTAAACACACACACACACACACACACACAGAGACAGAGAGAGAGAGGAGGGCTGTTGAGTTGTGGGGGAGAAATCATGGGCTCAGATGATGGGGATCATCTTGTATGTTTACAGAGAGGGACAACCACCCAAAGAAATCCCAATTTCTCTGTTTGGAGCCTCATTCTCGAGCATAGTATAACCCTAATAACTTTCCCAAAGCCTACTTTATAGTGCCCCCGCAATTTGCTTTCTTCGGTTTCGCCGCCACTCCCTTATTCGCATCATGTTGGCCCTTGTTGGCTGGGCAACCAAAGTTTAGGGTCCGTTCCAGAAATCTTCTTATTTTTTAAGTATTTATTTCGGAACTTTGTTTCATAAAATTTAAATAAGCAATTTATTTTTACATTTTCAAACTCAAAAATAATGTAAATAAAAAATAATTTTTCAATTATTTTTGAACCGTATTAAAGATCTTATTGAGATCTATCAAACAAGATCCATAGTGATATGAAAATTATTTGCATAAGCACATGATTTTTTAGTTTGAAATTACTTTTTTTAAAAAATAAGTACTTATTCACCCTTTTGTGGAACACACTTTATTATGGCAAATGATAATGCCACGACAGAATTCTTTAGTGGCACGAACAGTGTTTCCGTATTCCCTTTTTACCCTGGAATCACATATAAGCCCCTTTCTCTCTCTGCAACGTCTCAGCTGTCTCCCAACAAAGCAAGAAGCACCGCCGTCCCGTCCGAATCCCAAACTCCGACCAAACTTTCTGGAACACAAAACGTAAATGGATTGAAGAACCTTCACAATATCAATAAAGCTCCACGCCTTGATCTCTGTGTAGTTTTGTGTATTGTACCATATAATCTGGGTTCATTACCAACAAAGCACCATTTTTTTGTGTATTACAAGAAACAGAGCTCTGACAAGTGACAATCAAAATCTGACCAGAGATGTTCAACTTTGTACAACTTGTCTCTGTCTTCTCTAGACTCTAGCACCTCATTCCCCTCCATGTCCGGCTCTCTCGCACCTCGTTCGGTTATCCAACTCCTGAATCGCAAATCGAAACCCAATCGCCTTCTTTGGATGGGTTTCTCAATGTCCTTATCCTTTCCAACATCTTCCCACCTCTGAAGTGCAAGTATGACGATATTATTATAGCCCCCAGGAGAGAAATCTTGATCTGTAATCTTCAGAAGTTTCTCGAATCAGTATCGGTTGAGAATTTCGGTCTTGCTGTAAGGGTGTCGGTTGGGAATTCTCGTCTTGCTGAAGGTATCTTGTGTTGTTAGTCTGAGCTTGCTCCTTTCGAATCAGAGAGCGAGATAGACGTGAGAATCGAGAAGAAAGTGTAAGATTCAGAGAGAAAAAGTCTGGATCGAGGTTCTTGCAAGGGTATAAAGGTCAAGACACTACAACCTGTCGTGGCATTAAAGTTTTTTGTCGTGGCATTATCTCCTCCCCTTTATTATGAGACAAAAAATAAATTCTTATTCCGGTTCTGAAACGGGCCCTTACTCGAGTTCAAGTCCGTGTCATTAGTTAAAAACTCGTTAAGATCGGTTTGTTAAAGTTTCAATCAAGGTTGTACAAACTACTACTCCGATTGTTCAGCTTATGTAGTATAAAAAATTTAAACCACTCAAGATTAAGAGTAAGTACATCAGTGTTTAGGTAAATTACCTTGTGAATAGTTCACAAATCTAGCTTGCCTACCAATTTTTTCTTCCACAACTACACCATTACTATCTATTTTACCTAACATCAATTAAAATATACATTTTTTTCAATCTTTTCCTTTATCCTTTTATTTTTATAATTTTCCACCAACTAGCTGTAGCCCAATGGTTGAGCAGGAGAAGAAAAAAATTGATAAAGTATTGATTGCTTGTGAACAATTGTGAGGTAAAAGAAGCTAACGACGGTAGCGGGAGGAATTTTAGCCTGTAGTTTACCTCTTCCACTGCAGAGGCAAATTTCTCTCCTTGATTAGCTAAAGTAGCTTTTTCTCTTGTTTGACAGCACTGGTAAACTTGCTCTAATTTGTGTTTGGCTTGATAAAGCTCATTTGAACTCATAAGCTGGCTAGTTCGCACATATTTTTTAAACTCATTAAATTTTCATACCAAATTTCATCAACCAGCTTGACTCATTTGACTTGTTTATCCCTATTTGTTGGTGCTAAGGCCTTATACTAGTTACACAATTTTTGGTTCTCGTTTTAAATTTTCACTCTGTTTTCACTTTCATTTTTCGTTATCACATTTTTTTAGTATCAGATTTTTTTTTTTATAAAACAAAAAATTTATAGGTATACCATTTGGTGTATATCAAGTGTACGCCGGATGAGCTAAATTTATTTAGTGTTTTATTAAAATAATATTTTAAACAAATTGAACAATTTTGATCATTAGTGTTGCACAATTTGGTACATATTTGAAATACCCGTAGTTGACTCTTTATAAAAAAAAAAAAAATTGCTTGCATGCACTCGCTTTTGTTCTCAGTATCACTTAAGCATGCGCACAATATGTGACATCGACAATTTTCTCAGGTGTCGATACAACTTGCACACATTTTCCTAATTGAAATTCTCGACTAACGACTTTAAGCGCAAACAAAGTGGTAAAAAAATTCAGCATTCGAAAGCAAGCATTTGGCAAAATCATTAATTTCTTTTAAGAAAAAATCCAGCATAGACGGTCAAGACTTTGCTCGGCTCCATCGAGTTTTCAGAAAACGTCTATAGATAATTGTTTCAGGAACACGTTTTGAACGTAAAGATATGCAATAGATTTTTTTACGTCAGTGACTACCCCGTTATTTTTGCTTTGGGAAATCGGTCTTATTCGCTTATTCGTTCTTCAATTTAAACGCCTTGTGAGAATTTGAAAACTCATCAAAATATCTTCCATAAACCGTAATCTCTCTAGGCATATTATATAGCCCACAGCCAAGTACTTCGTTTTACTACAATTGATGCTGCAGTAGAAATCAAACTGATAATGAAACCCTCCAAAACCTCATAAATTTAACAGACAAACGCAATTCACGAATAAGAACCACCAAGCTCCCCAAACTGAACACATTATTACATCCAGAAACCGAACAAATCAAAACAAAAGAAATAAACATAACTCTGTGTACATATAAAAATAAACAGTAGGCAATAAATGATAAGGCTCAGATCTGGGTATGACGAGGCAAGAATCTGACTCCGCCATGGCTGCAAAGAACAGTTGCCCATAGGGTTGAGAAAGGAAATTGGGGTAAAGAGAAGATTTGGGCAAGGATAAATTATGGGTTGCAAATAGAATCACCCACAATCCCTCGTAGGCCCTCTGTATTGCCCCGCCAAGAAACAGATCGGATTCTTTTGCCTGTATCATATTCTCGCAAAAGCCATCGTCACAGCCTTCAAGTTCAGGTGCGTAATGAAAACAGAACCAGCTGGTGCAAATGTACAAGCTTTCCTCAAATATCAAAGACCACCAGATAATTTTTCCACACACAGATGTATGCAAGCGAACATATTGTATGCGCAAGAGAGAGAGGGTTGTTGATTTTGTGGGGGAAATCATGGGCTCAGATTGTATGCGCAAGAGAGAGAGGGTTGTTGATTTTGCGGGTGAAATCATGGGCTCAGATGATCCGAAAAGGGATCATCTTTGTGGAAGAGAGGGGCAACCACCCTTAGAAATACCCAATCTCTCTTTTGGAGCCTCATTCTTGAGAAAAAAGAGAGGTATGAAGAAGGGCTGAACCCTTTCTTCGTATCTTTTTTTTTTGATCGGCAAGCTGAACCCATTCTTGAGTTCAACTTCAACCCTTGTTCTTGGTCCAAGCTCTCAAATTATAGTCCCAAAACCATCGTGGTTTGAGGGGAATTGCTGAGAGAGGAGTACAAGGCCCCGTTCTGCTAAGATCTTAGGCTCCGTTCTTGTAAACTTAGAAGTAAAAAAAAAACTCATATATATATGGGGGTTAGGCTCAGATCTGTGTATGATCAGAAAAGAGTCCAAATCCGTCATGGCTGCAACCACAGTTACCCGTGAGAGGAAAAAGAGGAAAACCCCTTCATCTCCCATAGCTGTGCATGCCCCGCCAAGAACGGTCGGATGCTCTATCGCCTGAATCATCTGCTCAGAAAAAGCTATCATCACAGCCAAAGTTTTTGTTTTCTTTTCCATTGTACGTCTTTTGGGTAACCATGTAGGATACTGGAGGGGATCTTATCTAAGAGCATCCGTAGTGGAATAATCAAAACAAAAGGTTGCTAAGGTTAGCAACATTTGCTCAAAAAAGAGATCACATTGAAATAATTAAACTCAGCAACCTCTCAAAGGTAATGTATTGTAAGAGAATGACATGTCATCTTCCAGATTCTGATTTCCCAGCAAAAGCGCGCAAATACACACACATCGATCGAGAGAGAGAGAGAAAGATTGGAGGGTTGTTGATTGTTTTGGAGGAATCATCGGCTGTGATGATCTGATTAGGGATCATAATCTTGATTAGCAGAGAGGGGCAACCACCCTCAGAAACACCCACTAATCTCTCTGCTGAAAGCCTCAAAATCCTGAAGCACGGCCTTGCTTCGCATTACCAAATGGTGTGTACCCATAGACAGTTCGCAACAGAGTAAGTAAACTATAACAAGAAGGGCTAGTTGGAACTCACCCTCAGGGCTAGTTAGGCTCAGATCTGTGAATGAATAGACGAGAGTCTGACTCCGCCATGGCTGCAACCCACAGCAGCTCTGTGAATGCCCCGCCAGTGAACGGGTCGGATCCTCCGTCCCTGAATCACCTGCTCAGGAAAAAGCTATCTTCACAGCCAATCTTTTTCCTTTTCTTTTCCATGGTCTGTTTCTGTTTTGCTTTTTGGGTAAACCATGTTTCCACAAACAATTCCCATACCGGAAACACCCCCTAAGTATCATTTCCAGTTCTGATTTCCCAGCAAAAAAGCACACCCACGCACGCATATAGATACATACATACATATACAGAGAGAGAGAGAGAGAGAGAGAGAGAGAGAGAGAGGGGTGTGTGTGTGTGAGACAGAGGAGGGCTGTTGATTTTTTGGGGAGGAATCATCGGCTGTGATGGTCTGATTAGAGATCATCAGCATGAGTAGCAGAGAGGGGCAACCACCCTCAGAAACGCCCTCATCTCTCTGCTGAAGCCTCAAAATCTTGGGGTAAATCCGAATACCGAAACGAACGGGGTCTTCAAGCTTTCAGATGGTCAAAGTAGAGCACTCGCTTCGCAACAGAGAGTAGGTTTGGAGATGCTGTGAAGCTTCCAAGTTCCAACCCTAACCCCACTTACTCGAGGCCATTATTTATATCGCCTCCAGCTTTCCCTTCTTTTAAAGGTTATTTTGGTAAGGTGCAGAAGATGCAAGGTTATTTTGGACACTCTGCGTTAACATAAACTGAGAGATTCCCTTTTTTTTATTAGGGGTACTAGATTTTTACTACAAGACTCCAACAATTACTTTATCCAATGCACCAGCATTGCTGCCTATGTCTCCACCAACCATGTGGCCGTATTTATGGTGTTCGCGAGGTGGTACTGTGGTGGGTCGAGTGATGGCAACGAGACAGAGCGGAAGTGAATATTGATGTATTCGAATTCGAACTCTGATCCTTGAAAATTTTATGTCCGTCCTGATCACCGAAAAAATCTCTGAATATCCAATCCATTCGAGGCAGGTAACGGATCCAATATGGACGAATGGGCTGAGATGGCTATCCCTAGGTAGGCCCGTAACAAGGTAGGATAACTTATCTTTAGGGCTCCAAGAACTGAGCTGTTCGCGACCAATTTGAGGCTTAGTTTGTTAGGACTTAACTCGGAATGGGAGGGGTTTTAGTGCACCCAACGCACTTTAACTCGGAATGAGAGGGGTTGTAATGCACCCGCCGCACTTAACTCGGAATGGGAGGGGCTGTAGTGCATCCGCTGCACTACAAGGCCGATCCGATCGTCCATCTTGGTGCGGACGACTTGGATTTAATCCGAGTTTCTACAAATCCTAACCGTCCATTGTTTAGATAAAAATCTAAGCCGTTCATTACCGAGATGAACGGCTAGATTGGCCGGGGGGTGCACTACAACCCCCTAGGTCCACTTAACTAGGCTCATTTAGTAATCACGTCAAACTCGAGTCTTGGACTCATTTAATAATCAAGTCAAACTTAACACTCAAAAACTCAACTTGGCTCGAAAAAATAGGCTCTAACTCGTTTATAAGGCTCACTTATAGTGGAGCCGAGCTCGAGCTTTTGAATGACATGCACTAGTTACTTTTTAGTTTTCTGGAGTATGTAATTAGGCTTTTTTATCATGCGAGGGGAAGAACAAGAATTACCACCTTTTTCTCAAGAGCCGTTGTTTGAGTTCTCCTATGTTATAGCTATGGCTGGTGGGCTGAACCTTTTTTTCCAGGAGGTCATTTGTGTATCTAGGTTAGTTTACGTACACTTTAATTAATTATTTCTCCGGTTTGATTAGAGGCATGACATGCACGTTAAGACTATAAAATTCACAAGAAATTAAATTACTTATTGGACATGATCCGAAGAATCAAGCCCTCATTAATTTCGTGGGGCACAAATTCGCCAATTAATTAGATCAACTCTTGGGGCAAGTGAGTAAACTTTACTTCTATACTTGTCGAATTATTCGCGACTCTTAGCACATTTTTTAAATTACTCTTAACTGTCCCAAGAGAGTTCATAGATTTTGACTTGATCATGTTCGTTCTAGGCTTTAAGATAATAAATGGAGAGAAATAAGAGTAAAAATTCATTAAAACGTGTGCAGAAAAAAAAATTTGAGTCTAAAATCTCAAAACGAACATAATCTTCAGGATATGTAAATTCCTAAACTACAGGCCTAAACTATCACATCATACCAACCCAAGTTTTGGGTGCCATGTGCCAAACACCCATATCTGGGCCGTCCAAAAATATATTGGACGGTCTAGATTGAAACACTCTCTTTCTTCTCACCCCACTACTCTCTCTTCTCTCTCCAAATTCGAGCCGGCTAAAATCAAAATGGACAGCTCGGATCGGATGCACTGAGCAAGCACCTCCGGGGCTTGAAATAAACCAAGGATGGAAACAACCCAGGCAGGACGCAATACCTGGTAAAGGGCCATGGTTTAGTCAGAACAAAAGACGAAAAACGAAAAAAGAAGCATTTTTTTTATTTTTGTAAAAAAAATTTAAAAGAAAAGAAATCAGATTAGGCTCAGATCTGTGTGAATGATTCAGAGTGAAGATAAGTAACTCCGCCATGGCTGCAACCGCAGTTTCCTGTAAGAAGAGAAGAAGGAGAAAACCCCTCTCTCACAGACCCTCCGGGTTGCCCCGCCATGAAACGGGTCGGCTCCTCCATCCCCAAATCATCTGTCAAGAGATCTATCATCACAGCCTGAATTTTTTTATTTTTTTTTGGTTTTCCGGGTAAGATTCCTCGAGGAAACAATTGGATACGACGACGAAGGGAGGTCACCGTAATTTACCAGCGCGCACACACACACACACACACAATATATATACATAGAGAGAGACAGAGTAAGAGAGAAGGGTTGTTGATGTTTGAAGAGGAATCATCGGCTCAGATGATATCCGACTCCGAAGAGAGATGATCATCTTGATTGCAGAGAGGACAACCACCCTTTGAAATATCCCCAATCTCTCTGCTTGGAGCCTCATTCTCATTCTCATTCTTCAAAATTACTATCTGAAGAGTCAAATGAAGGTGTTCTTAAACAGAACTAGGGCTGGAGATGCTCTGAAGCCTCTCTCTATCCCTTACTATCGGCACAACTAAAAGCCCCTTCATTATTTTATAGTCCTACCAAATTTCACTTTCTTCCTCCATTTACAGCTTATTTACATCTTGTGAGCATCACATTTGACTCTTAAACATTTTCAGCCCCGTTAGCTGACGAGATATAAGAGGCGGATATGTTCACCCCGTATAGTATATCCGAAGTACTTCTATCCAAAACGGACATTATATGCAAATAGAGAATTATTTGACATAATTAAATTTTTTTTTAAATCTTGTCATAAGCAATTAGTTACTAACGAAAACTGTATGTATGTAACACGAGGATTAAGCAAGAACCCCCTCATCCCAAAAAAAATAAAAAACAAAATAAAAATTTTCCCAACTAGATGCAGTTGTTTGAAGTTATATCCTACCCATTAAATACAAAATGGGAACAAAGTATAGTAACCCATGAGGTAATTTAGAGATGCACAAAAGATCAATTAAATCATTCTTCATCTTCTTCTTTTGTTTCTTTCCCATTCTCAGAGGGAGAATTTCCCCACAGGCTTGACAAGTCAAATAACCAAGGCGACACGGTGGAAAATCCACAATGACAAATGAAAAGGCAGAAAATCAGCACTGCGAATATTTGCGAGCTATTTTTAAGTTTTATAAGTATCTGCGCGTGCGTTTTTAGTTTCTAAGTGTGAACATAACACACATCCGCAAGAGCAAACAAGTATCAATATATCCGCAAAACAATGCTCGTATTATGGAGACAGCAGCACTTCTGTGACTGGAGTACGGACGTGCTATTTTTACATAGGAGCAAGCGCTCAATCTCATTTGAACTCTTAATCGCAAATAAATGGTAATAATACAACGCTTAAAACTAAGGGAAAATAAAGCTCATTATAGAACTCACAGCTGGTGTCAAAAAGGCACAGGCTGTGTTAAAAAACAGATTTGCTATAGCAAATTTTTTTATTTTTACAAGGCAATGATGCGCGAAAGAATGGGGGAAAATGGTGAAGATATTGCGTAGCACTAGCAGCTTCAAAGAATGGACAGGACTGATGCTGATGGGATGAATTTACATGAACTCCTTACCCTGTTGTCGGAGTACAATTTTGTGCACAATTTCCCCCGTCAAGGAAATGAAATAGGTCACCTGTCGTACAAAGACAGCAGAAAATACAAATGCATCAGTTAACGCGAAAAATGCATCCATATTTAAACGTGGAACAATTTGATACCGACCATCTCTAGGGAGCTCACTCTGTGAAGAAGGAACCCGGTACCTTTTTCTCTGCAAACCCCGAAGAGACGCAAAGAGTAAGCAAGATGTAATTGCACGTTCGCTCTCTATTGAAGAATCGCACCAGAAATAAGGGATTCAGTCTTCAGGTAATCACCTGTGGGAAACCAGTCTTTGGTTGATAGGGGTAAAATCAAGCCCTTTGTCGAGTCTAGCACAAGCCTGACCGCTCAAGTATGCATTCTGAAAAGAAAATGCAAACTCATTTCATTAAAGAGTTATAAGCAATTGAATTATCTATCCACACGGAAACATTTTCAACCTGTTTTGAGCACTGAGCCAAATCAACATCATCAAATGACTTCTACTAGTTCTCGTATTTGCAGCCAAAGTGTTCTTTTTCAATTAGACAAGGTTCGGAAACAATTCAGGACCTTGCAAGTTGCATGAGTCAGCCACTTACCACTCCATGTTTTTGGAATATGGTGTAGAGAGAGACAGGAACTTGTTTTGTCTCATTTTGCTCAATTGTTGTGTTACAAGCCTCCATTGGGTGGAATCCAACAACAATGCGCCTGGATTAAGAAATGGAGGTGATTAGTACTGAAAATGACTAGCCAGTAGCCAGTAAACATGCTAACAATATGGAGATGCTTAGGAGGGGCGGATAAGGTTGAAGGAACCCTCCTTGAAAGCGTATTTTCTCGTACTCGTTCTTCACATTACCATTTACCATTTAAAGTAAACAGAAACACCAACTCTTATGATAGCTTTCTATAAATGCCAGGTTTCAATGTGGGATTTCACTAAGGATCATAACTATCATATGGAAACAGTACAGGATACATTGATGCCGTTGAGGTGAAAATTATTCCTAGGTCTTTGTAATGAAGCCATATAGCACATTCTGCCTTCAGCAAATAAACTAGGAATTGAAAGTATGAAGCACTTGGATTCTACCAGTTACTGTTGCTTGCTTCTAGTATCCTTGTCAGCCAGTGTAGTTGATCTCTTCCTTTGCCACTTGGATGATCCTAAATCATGAATTTTTTCAAGTTTCAGCGTACAAACAATTCAAGTGAATAAGAATTGCAACACTATCACCCCAGAAGTCAACAAGTATTTATCTCAAACAAAGCACTAATTTACAAGGAGGATAAAAGACAAGTATGCGTATTGAACATTAGAGGAACGCCATGTGATATCAGTAAAAAGCGTGCTAAGTTTTGAGTGGATCAAAAAATTCCAAAGTTTATCATAGGCCAACTGAAACAAATCGTAAAACTCAAGCTAAACAGGAAAGGGAAATAGAACACGAGTAACTCCTCAAAAAACACTATCCTATTGCAAAAGATCATCGGCAAATTTCTTATTATCACTATAAGAGATTCTATCTTCCACCTTCAAGAGAAAATTTGAGAGTCCTTTTTTCCAAAAGTAAAGGAAAATGGTTTCTCTTTTTCGTCATATGAAACATGGCCACTTGTATATATATTAGACTCACTCATTTGATTGTGCATGTGATTCACTACTAGAAAATGATACCATTTGAGCATGGCTTTCTCAACAAGACCATTGGTGAGATATTTGGCCTGTTAAGCCTTCAAGAAGCATTGGGCAGGGAGATCCTTCATCCCCTTGTTGGTTTGTCCTTTGTGCTAAGCGGCAGACAGTGTTGCTAGACATAGAACTGCAGAATGAGGTAATTCATGGGTTTTCCCTCACTCTGAAGCTTTGCACTGAGAGAAATTCAGCACTGGACAGATTTTGTCGGGGAGGAGGAGGTGACTCGCGTTCATCAGTTGTCTTGAAGTAAGTTTGAGTACATTGGCAGGAGGCCTTGATTTTAGGGATGCTAATGGATTGACTACATAGACCATGGATCTGTGAGAAATCAAAGTCTGATTGCTGCAGTTGTCATCAACATTGAAGTAATGAAAGCCTGAAAGGTATTTCCCATTGTTTTTGTAAAGAGAGCTTGCACCAGGGTAGCTCATAGAGTTGCTAAATATGCAGTGTCTAGTGATTACAGTGTATGGCACTATGGTGGGATTCTCATGTCCCAGATTGGTTATGAGACATTGAAAACCAAGATGTCTGTTCTGGATGGTTTCTAATAAAACCTTGTTTGTGTGATAACAAAAGCTTTCTAATTGATACATCCAAGGCATCGTTTATTTCATCAACTGCCCAGGTTATAGCTAGGTAGCAACATAGGAGGCGAAAAGAGCATATGAGGAATTGATATCGGGCTATCCCCAAGGAAACAAACCAGCAGTTTAGACTGCGTTCCAGCAAGGATGAGAAGTAAGAATATCATGAACAAAGAGCAGATATCATGCTGATGTGGTTGTTTGTGGACTATGTGCGGCGAACAATTTAAAACAAGAAGACGCATATCAAACCATCAAAGGAGGGCATAGAAAAGCTCAAACAACAGCCAGACTTCTGCCAACTTAAACACAAGAGTGTTGGAAGGTAGAATGAAAACATGGACTTCACCGTATCCTTATCCTTATACCTAGTTGACATAAATGAAATTTTAAATTGCACAGTACCACTACTAAGAAACACTGCATACTTGTAGCGAACCAGTATTCAGGGCAATGAGATCGAATGTTGCCCAGTGGGGAGTTTTCACCCGCTTGAGGAAATAATCTGATCCTTGCCTATCCAAAGCTGTAGTTGTGTACCTACAAGTTCAAGAGCAGACAATTAAGAGACGGTTTGGAAAAATCCCCATAAGTCATCAATTTCAGAGTACCCTAGTTGTTTCACAAATAAGAATACGAAGGTTCCCATATTTTTGTGAAAGACAAAACAGACCAATGTGAAGTAACATCCCAATATCTGTAACTGTTTCAGAGAGGAATAGTGTACCAGGGAACTTTCAGTGACTCAAAAGATCGTGTAGCCTGCAAGGAAAAAAATACGTAATATCGTTATTAATAATTGAAGTTAAACCAGTGGTAAACCCTTGAATCACACAATCCCTTCCCATGTCCAACTAATATGACTATAATTACAAGAAGGTGCATAAGAATCATCAGATTAACCAAACAAAGTACGTACAAGGTCACTCCTACAGGTGGAAATTGTTGCCTTAAAATAAGCAATATTACAGGACAAAACAACATGTGAGATGAAATCGTACTTGTTACCAGATTGAAGTAGTGGTGGAGTCAACTTCCCCTCAGTTTTACATTCTCTATGAACTTCAGAGCTCAATATTTATGAGGAAGCCAAATGAATGAGATTTTATGTCCTGAAATGACTTCTAGCAAAAGAAATGGAGGCCAGAGCCCTTGTTCATTTTTCCAAATGAAGATCACCATAAACAGGAAATGGTACTGTCTTAAAAGGGTTGCCCGAAAGCAAGTTTATACGTGTCAACACTGCCATAAACTACCATGTTTATCCATTCTAAAGGGTACTAAAAAGTTACAACACTTTTTCTTTAACGGAGGGAGTGGCAAAAATATACTGTTGATCCACTGAAGCAAGTCTAGACCAATTTGATTTTTTGGGTAAAATCTGATGGAGTTCTTACATTCTGCATGAGTGGATCTTTCTCCCCAAGTTCACTAATGTCGACCACAAACTCTGCACTGCATATCTTCACCACCTTCTCCACCTTCATCAACAAAACAAATGCGAATAAATGGGAAATTTACTTTGAAATAGCAAAGATCCAAAACCTAGTAAAAGTAAAGAACCAGTAGAACGCTTTAAGGCTTCACTGAGAAAGAACATTTGCAAAAGAAACCGATAGGGTGTTGCAGCCCAACCAGAACAAATAAAATGTGCCCCAAAGTACTGGGAAAATATGCTCTTCTCACAGAACGGGGTTATGAATCATCACCAACCACAAGCAACACGCCAAAAACGGTTGGAAGTAAACTAAAAGGCCAAGAAGAAGGCTGAAAGGAACAGACTTCGAGGTTGTGAGAAATGTCAATATTCTCTTGAAACAAAAAGGAAACTAAAGAAGACGAATGTACGAGACGATCCCGAGTTATTGGTACTTAAATCTTTCTCAGTTGAGTTGAGTTGAATTGAAAGATTACAGCTTCAGCCAAGCAGAATAAGCAAAAATAAATATAAAAATGTATACATTAACATAGTTACATTCCAATTCCAAACAAAAACTACGATGTCCATTAGCATTCAACTCCTACAGGCTAGGCTAGGCTAGACAAGCCAGACCCATCAACAAAAAGAATCTACATTCCATTTCAAATGCATACTGAAAGCAAGTTTTTACGGATCTAGATCCTCTATGAGGATCTTGTGAGAGTTTTAATGAGAGGGTGCCACTTATTAAGTCAAGATATCCAACGGTCCAGAACAAAGAAATTCTTCGAGCAAATAAAATTTGTTTAAAACGACGTCGTTTAATAAATTGTATCTCAAATGGTTACAACACTCTTTCTTTAATGGAGTCACCTCCGTTAGTTCCCCCGTTTCGTGGGTGTTTTTCTTTTTCTTCTTTTTTCTGAGTTCTTTTTTTCTGTTCATCTCCTCAAATCGTTTCAGCAAGTTCACCCCAAATTGATTCATCCGAGGTTGACAACTTCATGTTTCTATTGTTGTATTGACAGATTTCCTTCTCAATTGATAGAAATTGAACCAGATGACGAATTGTATGGCTCACGGCATCGAGGAGAGACTCTACAAGCCAAGCTCTGTTTCAGTCACTGTTATTCTTTGGACTTTGTGAGTTGGTGATGGAATGGTGCATGTCTTCGTAGAAATTTATGAATTTTTAAGTGGATAAAAACTTTTGTTGGGTGAAATTTGATGGATGGACATAGTTGTCCTGGTTAAGAACAAGGTTTTGGGCTGAAATGGGAACTGAAAACGAAATGACGTTGTTTGAGCACAAAATTGCGAGCAACCCACGTTTTCAAGTTTTGCACCTTTGGATATCTTGGCTTAATAAGTGGCACACCCTCTCATTAGAACCCTATCCTCACAGAGAGATCCTCACACAGGATCCGGATCCGTTTTTACGGGCAAACATAATCTCTCTCTCAATAAAAACAAACAAGGAGAAGGTAACCAACAGAACAGAGTCACATCACCAGCCTTCAACAAATTGAGAGGGATCAAAGAAGTACTAGAAAGAAAAAACTGACTTGTTTGAGAAGAAGGGTCTGTTCTTCAAGAGGCCTAAACCCTCCCCTGACACTGATGAAGTGAATATCAAGAGGTGCCCTGTCACTGCTCTTCTTCTGGTAAATGGGCTTCTGAGACTGAGGGCGCCCAATGTTTAGAACAAGAAAGAGACCAAAGCAGAGTGAGAGCTGTGTAATCAGAGTGACAACCCATGATTTTTTCTTCATTTTTTCTCCAGCAAGATACAAACCGCAACTGGTGGATCTATGCCATTTCCAGAACGCTGCAGTGCAATTACTCTATTACTGTATAACCACAACCACACATCCAAACACTTTATCCACACACTCACATCTTATGGTGAATCTCATACATACTGAATGTATAATATATGTGAGTTTTAATTATATAAATGTAAATGAATTTATGTAAATATTTATGATTATTTTCCGTAGAATTAATTGATTGTAGATCCGTAATAATTGCCCGTATAGTAAAACAGGATACGGCACGTATCCCCCCACTTTTTTGCTTCCCAAAAATGGACTGTTATTCCGAGGGAAAAAAACGACGCTCTGTTTGTTTGGTCTGAAAATGTTTTCCCCAAATTGGTATTCAGATTTTTTTTTGAGGCCTGGTTTGAACAAAAAGTGGGAAAACATATTATTTATATGTAAAACATTTTTCTCCAATTAGCATTTTACGGTTGTAAACTTGTAATGGTCGTAAATCATTTTACGATACGGCATTGAGATGCCCCCTTCATCCATTACTGAGAAGGGTAAATTGAGTAGGAGAATATACTATAAGGGTTTTTACCATGATAATGACATAAATATTTTCCTTTAGACTTTAGAGGAAAATATTTATGTCATGAGTCTAAAGGAAAATATTTATGTCATTATCATGGTAAAATTATGTCCAAAATTTACAAATAACCCCTCCCAAAGTTGACCGGCGTTAACCAAGGTTGACGGGCGTTGACCAAGGTTGACCGGCGTTGAAAGTGCCTAAAATCCTAGGGTACCCTATGAAAGTGTCTAAAATCTTAGGGTACCCTATATATGAAAGTGCCTAAAACCCTAAGGTACTCTATAAAGGTTCCTAAACCGCTAAAACTCTATAATAGGAAAATGTACCCTAAAACCCTATAAAAGTACCTAAAACCCTAGGGTACCCTATGAAGTGCCTAAAATTTTAGGGTACCCTATATATGAAAGTGCATAAACCGCTAAAATCCTATAATAGGAAAATGAACCCTAAAACCCTATAAAAGTGCCTAAAACCTTATGGTACTCTATGAAAGTGCCTAAAATCCTAGGGTATCCTATTAAAGTGCAACAAGATCGAAAACACACGAAAAAATACATATTTTGTGTTAGCCAAACAAGATCATTGTCTCATTTAAGATCATTTAAATGAAAAAAGATATTTTTTGTGTTAGCCAAACAAGGCCCTTGTCTCATTAAAGGCAATTTGGTCTTTTCACAGACTTTGAACTCTAAAATATTTTCATTAATGGAACTTATACATCACTGAAACTTAAGCTGGACTAAATCTACTATGGGACCTCTTCTTTTGGACTTTAGATCAATATACTGTACTGACAATTGGTGCATGAATGAATGGTCACTAGTCATCAACTGAGGCTTTTGAATCTCACTGTGGAGAGAAATGCTAAGTGTAAAGAAAATAGGAAAAGAACGACCCTTAAAATGTACATGAACGGTTCAGATGCACTACACAGTGAATCTGGGCCGTTCATGTATGCTTTAAGGGTATTTTCTTTTTTAATTTTCTTTGTCCGTCGCGATCCTTGTCTGTGGAAATCTACATGGAAGGCCACCACCACTCATCGGCTTCCCCTCTCCCTCTCTCTCTCTCTACAAGAGTCCATGACACCCAAGCATCTCTCTCCATGTATATATGAATATGTGCGTATTTTTGCCAGACACTTCGAAGCCCCCGCTCCGTGAGAAACGTTTTTGTCAAAAACAAACCAATTTTTTTCTACGCATGTACCAAACAGCCACAAATAAAAGTTTAACCATCGTTTTACGGTTTTTACCCGTAAATGATTTTGCATAAAATACATCAAAACAAACCGAAGCCTAAATTACGAAAAAATGATTTTCGCATCTCTTTTTATTGTTGCATACTTCCTTTCTATGAGTAATTTTTAACAAAAATGATACGCCCACCGCACCATCCACCACCTGCCACGTGGGGGCGGTGGCCCCCACGTTAACATAGCAAATTTTTTTTTAAAAACATGCAAATCTCCGACCTCTGTCCCTTTTCTAATTAGGCTGCCATGTGTCATTTACAAAATCTTAGCCCTCAGTTAATTCAAGGGTTAGCCCAGTTGGTGTTGCTCGTTACACAATTGACAGGGGCTATGTAAAAGAATAATTTTTTAACTCCGGTGTGGATGATTTGTCTTTGATCGAATCGGAAAAAGAATTAGTTGATATGTTTGTAAGTTAGCCCGAACATCCATTGCCGTCAAGGAAAAAAAGGTCCTATAATGGATGGTTTGTAAGCATTCTTTCAATTTTCAGTATAATAATAACGCTTTTTCTACTATCAACCCACAGGGCTGACTGTAGTGCATAACACGCACTAAAAATTCCCACCACGCGCTATTATACTGCCGTCCCTTTTCGTCTTTCAATGCACTGCAAATTTACCCTGAGTTGATTGAATGTTTTCAGCGGCAAATGACCAAAATAACCTCTAGCTCTTTTCGTTTTCGGAAATTCTAGAGGCACATCGGTGTGGCTGAGTTCAGCCACACCCCTCTCACATGCAGGGAGGACCCACTGAAACGGGTCCCACCTATATGTGAGAGGGGTGTGGCTGAACTCAGCCACACCGATGTGTCCCTAGCAGTGTCCGTTTGGTTTTACCTATGCATTGTACAGCTGTACTGGAGTAGTATCTCAGCCTGTGAATAGTAACACTTACAGTTAACATTTTTTTAATCGGAAATTCTAATTGTAAGGTAGATTTGCAGGACCCATGCAAAGAAAAATACATTTGGTTCTATTTCGGATCCTAAAAAAAATAATCATAAAATTTTTTAATTTATTTGATGGGTCCTATAAAAAATTAGCTCCAACGGACATCGATAAATATTATTTTTGGATTCATATGGGCGAAATTGCTTAATTCGCACCTACAAATCCAAAAGTAATACTTAACGATGCCTGTCGGAGCTGATCTTTTATAGGGCCATATAAAATAATATTTAAAAATTTATGAATATTTTTCTAAATTTTTGTGAAATCCGGAATGGATCTAAACACGTTTTTCCTTGCATAATTCTCTGCAAATCTTCCTTGCGAATAGCAGAGCTTTTTTAAATATATTAACGTGTGACTCTCTCTCCCATCTTAGAAATGATATGTTCGCAAGGAAGATTTGTAGGGAATCACGCAAAGAAAAATATGTTTGGACTCATTTTAGGTTCCACAAAAATCTAGAAAAATATTCATAAATTTTTGAATATTGTGTTATGGGACCTTATAAAAAATCAGCTCCAACGGATATCGATAAGTATTACTTTTGGATTCGCCCTGCAATTAAAATAAGTATTACTTTTTCTAGATTTTTGTAGGACTCGAAATGGATCCAAACGCGTTTTCCTTGCGTCCCAATTAGGAAACCCAGCTTCATTTTATTAAATTGGCTATTGGAAAATTGGGGCCTATTTCAGGATCTCATAAGTATATCTGTAAGTATTTGACGTAAGTTTTTAATTTTTTTTTTTGGTATTCAAGACCTAAAAATTAAATATGCTATTGGAAAATTGAATCAAGTAGTTATAGTCATTTAAAATTGATGAAATTTTTTTACGAAGCCACTCAAAAAATAGTTCGAAATTTATGAACTGCTCGAGTTATTCTTATAGATCCCTAAAGTGACCCACAAAGCAATTAGGATAAAAGTCATATTTTTTTAATTTTTTTTCACAATTAAGCCCCAAAAGTCAAGTTTTTTGGGTTAAAGCCATGTTTTGCTAAAATTCTTATTTTTTAAATACTTATTTTTAATTTTACAAGACAGATCATTCTCTTAAAATATATCATCTTTAATTTTTTAAAATTATTTACTTAACAAAATATTTATTTTAGTTATTACTCCCTCCGTTCCAAAATGAGAGTCCGTTATTCCATTTTGGGATGTTCTAAAATGATTGTCCCATTCCAAAAATAGAAGTGGAAATTTGATAAAATTCCAAAAGTGTCCCCATTATTTGAATACAAATTGTGGAAAATAGGTAGAATGTAGGGGTAATGGTGGAAAGTAGGTGTAATGATTAGATGTCCCCTAAAAAAGTTGGAGTTCCAAAGAGGGACTCTCATTTTGGAACGGAGGGAGTAGTGGAATGAGGCCTAAATGGGTTAAATCTTGGATATTTATAAGAAAATTTGGATAAAAGTTAATTTTTCTAATAGTTTCAAAAAAACTTTTGACGTGGCATGACAAAATTGTCAGCATAGCTATTACCCAAGAGTCCGGTCAAAAACTATTACACAAGAGGTCAAGAGTCAAGCGGTAAATAAAAGGTAAAGTTGTCTTACTGAGGTAATTGAAAAGTTTGAGAGAAAGTTTAAAATAACCAAAAAGTAACTGCGAAAGTACACTGACTTTTTTTGAAACCATGGCAGATCATATTACTTTTTGGTTTTTTTTACCGCGCTGATTATAGCAAGACCCTAATAATAAAATGTTTTCGATCCAGTCTAGTCTACATGCTCTGATTACTTTTCGGAATTTCTAAAACTTTTTTGACTAGATATTTACTCCTCCGGTCTTTATTCTTTTGTTTCCCGTCCTATCTCAATCGGATAAAAAATTAATTATAATTTTTAATTGAAAATACTATTTATATACAATATTTGATTGATCTCAATGATCTCTTTCAAATGTTTTTTCAAAATCACCTAAAAAATTATAGAATGCAAGATACAATCAATTAAAAAGTGGCACGAATTTCCAAAAGAGACTAAAGAATGGGAACGGAGGGATTATATGGGAAATCACCACCATATTCGTTTTAGAATTTTGAATAATAAGTAGAAAGAGATAAAGACAGAAATAAGAATAATAATTGTTAGAAAATTTATTAAAAGTGGACCAAATTAGTCGGACACCGGATCCGACCCCACAGTCACTGGGGTAAAACCTCTGTTTTGGCTTATTTGAATAGTGAACCGCACTTGGTACTGGTAGGGTGGCCATTATTTTCTTGGATTCTCGTAAATCAAATAGAAGGAAAATTATTTAATACTTCCGGTGTATATTCTTTCCTCTCACATAATATGTTGGGTACACGCAGGGCCCATATACTGACTCACATATTATGTGAGGGGAGGGAGTATACACCGGAAGTACTGAATAATTACTCCAAATAGAAGACTTAACCGCTTTATAACCGACTTTATTTATAATTTTAAAAAATACTAATTAGATTCATGTCACGTCTCAAATACATTTCGATTCACTCAAAAATTGATCAACTTAATAAAAATAGAGGCTTGGGGCACACGCTATACATGAGAAAGGCAAATTATGATAAAATAAGGGAAATGATATTGGCACTCCAAAAATTGATGCAGGCACTCCAAAAAACAAAGGAAAGTGGCTTTAGAGTTACACTGATTTTGGAGTGTCTGCATCATTTTTGGGAGTGCCAATATCATTTCCCTAAAAAGGCCAAAAGCACATCAATTACTTTTGACCATTTGTTGTGCATATTTTTATCAGGTTTGTGCATATTTTATCACAAATCGATGTCCACACGATTTGTGCGTGCCTCGGCCTCTAGTAATCTATGAAGACACAATGATGTATGTTACTAATAATTGACGATGGTATGAAACTAATTTTTTACGAAAATTCTAACTTCACACCCACTTACACATCCACACTTACAATAGAAGTGAGCCCCACACACACTAGATGTGTAGTGTGTGCAGACTCCACCCCTATTGTGAGTAGGGGTGTACAAGTAGAATGATTGAATTTTTCATACTTTCAGTTTTTTTTTTTTTTCAAAATGTTTAAAAACTGACTTAAAAGACGGATTTTTTTAATCCCAGTCTCAGATTTTTTATCAAACCGAAAAATTTAAAGGATAAATGGTTATCAAAATGTTTTAAAAGTTTACTAAATGACTGGTTTTTTTTATAGAAAATTAGAGGCCGGTTCTGATTCTTAAGCTCGGTTTGATCCCAACCCTGAATATTATTTTCAAACCTGTATAGACTCGGATATATTATCTCATGACTTGTTTGCCCTTTTTATTCAACATCTTCAACTACATCTTGCCATTCCTCCTCTCTATCTCTCAAGACGACCGACCTAAACGGGTTCATTTCCAGTCCAGTTTTTTTACCGTTTGGTACGGTCAAGTTTTGGGCCGTTGTGGGGCCATTCCGGGCCCAGAGAAATGATCGGAATCGTTCATTTTGTAGAGTTCGTCGAATATGTCATCCATGCCAAAAATTAACTTGATCAAATATCAATAGGTACATGGATGAAACAGATTTGTACAAGAAAAAAACGATTACAAAAATTAAGTTGAAATTAATAATTGCCCATTTTTTTCATGTACAAATCTATTTTGTTCATGTACCTATTGATGTTTGATCAAGCTAATTTTTGGCATGGATGACATATTCGACGAGCTTTATAAAATGAACGATTCCGATCATTGTTGTGGGTCCGGAATGGGTCCACAACGGCCCAAAACTGGACCGTACTGAACGGTAAAAAAACTGGACCGGAAATGAACCCGACCTAAACCCATTATCTTTCTCTCTCTCCCTCGCTCTCTCCTTCTCTCCTGATGGACCACCGCCGTCGCCGTCAGTTGAGTTGGGAAAATCTAAGATTCCAGTTGAAAAAAAACACGTAGGTGAGGTCTGTGCTTCTACGGTGGCGGCGAAGTTCTTCCTTTTCCGGCGTTCATGGAGGTTAAGTCGTTGATTAAGTGTGCAACACCGCATCGAGGTCGCTCCAACTGCTTAAGCGTCGGATCGTCGAGGGTTCCGGTGGTTTCTAGGTTGAAGTTGAGTTGGTAGGTCTTGATTGTCGACTCGAGATCATCGTCGAAATCGTCGGAGGGTTCATTGGAGTTGTTGGTGATGTAGCAGAAGTTTTGAAAGTCGTATTGATTGCCGATTGAGGTGCTATGATTAAGTGTTTCAGTGATTGTATACACGGCACGTGGGATAATCCATATGATGTTTTCTTTTGGTATCTTTAAGGGGTCCTTCTATTCTACGCCCAGTGGGCTGATGCCGAGAGAGACATACTTAAATGCTTTTCAAATGATTTTCACGTAGCCCAATAAAACTAGGGCTGAGTCTATGTTGGTACTTTCAGCACCATAAGTGTCAGGCATCTTATTTTGTAGATGGACAAGTTTAACCCTTATCTCTTTAACCTTCACATGGAGTTAAAAGAACGGTAATACGACTATGGGTAATCCGTGCTATGTTGCTATGTTTGTATTGGATTTTTAAAAAAATTTAAAAAATAGTAGGGGTAATAAATGGAAAGAGATAGAGAGATAAATGTCGAAAATAGAAGAAATCTAAAGGATATTTTTTTAAAAATACTTTTTGAAAACCAAAAAGAACAAGGCACATTGGCCAGTGTATACCAAATCAATAAGTTATGAGAACATATAAGCTTGTACATATAGGTTTTGTGAGATCCACCTTAGGTCCCATAAAGATGATTCGAACCGTTCATTATTTTTAAAATATTTTTTTAAATCCTGTAAAAAATCAATTCAATTCGATATCAATAAGGATTTTTTTTGAATTTGTGGAGGTGAAATTACTTAACAGCTCAGTTTTGCCCCAACAAATTCAAAAAAAAAATTCTTACCAATATCAGATTGAGCTGATTTTTACAGGACTCCATAAAAAAATATTTTAAAAATAATGGGCAATTTGAATAATCTTTGTGGAATCCGAGATGGATCCCACAAAATCCACATCTACATAGTATGCACATTGCATTTGTACGCATAGCAGTGCTCACACCAAATATACAAAGTATTGTGTGGAAATTATTCTGGAGTTTCGTATAAATAATTGGAGTTGCTCAATTTTGTTTAAAATATTTTTTCTAAGAAAACTTGTAAAAAAATTAGTTTAGATAGACATCGTTAAGCGCTTAATCAATTCTCCGCTCAATTTTGTCTTTATTTGAATTTTTCGCATTTATTAGTTTTACACAAAACTTTTGTCGAATATTGATTTGTCTCGACGAGAGGAATTGAAAGAGTAAAAAGATTTTACTTTTACCCAAGTATTTTGAAGAATAACCACTTTTTAGCAAAAAAATAATTAGTGAAATAAGTTGACTGAGTTCTCTTAAACTTTTAATTAAATAAGCAAGCTTTGTCCTTATTTCAAATTTTTTCACATTTGTTAGTTTTGCGCTAAATTTTTATGAATTATTCATCCATCTCGATGAGAGAAATCAAAAAAATAATTTTTTTATTTTTACCCAAATATTTTGAAAAATAATCATTTTTTTAGCAGAAATAATTTTTTTTACTTTTCCGATTTCTTTTATCGAGACGAATCAATAATCCACAAAATTTAACGCAAAATTATCAAATGCGAAGAAAATTTAAATAAGGACAAATCAACTAATTTTCTTAAAAATTAGGAGAACTCACCCAAGTAGCTTTTGTTAAAAACGTTAATTAGTGTACTATTAAAAAAGAGAAATGGTAATGCCAAACCTATTTTTGTTGGTGTCAAAATTTTAGTACACAAAAAGTATGTATCATGTGCAGTATATAAGACTTTTATGCACAAGAATTTGACAACAACAAAAATAGTTTTGACATTATCACTACTCTTAAAAAAAAACGTTAATAAGTGTACTGTACAAGTGATGTAAATGAGCCAGAGCCGTTCATTAAAGAAATAAAAAAATAATAATTTTGAACTTTAGAAGTACTCCCTCCGTCCGGATTTAATAGTCCTTTTTGGGAGTTCGTGCCATTTTTCAATCGATTATATCTTCCAATCTATAATGTTTTACGTGATTTCGAATATATTGTATTATATTACTAATTGAGATCTATCAAACAAGATCCATATTCGATATGAAATTTATTACGGATTTTAAGATATAATCCGTTTTTTAGCCGGTTAGAATAGAACTAGGGACAATTAAATCCGGACGGAGGTAGTAAAAGACTTGGATACGTTGGTTTGGTTTCGTTATTACAAAAGGAGAAAGGGTTAGTTTTGTCCAATTGAATAGATGCTTTATATCATATCAGAGTTGCATTTGATGTTTGACAGAAATGGAAAAAGCTGGTTGGGGGGCCCTTTTTATTCAAGAAACAGAACGGCAGACTCTCACCAATGGGCGCGTGAATGACACTATTGTCAACCCTATGGGTTGACGGTAGCATTCTCCATCTTTAAGTTTTATAAGGTAATTTGTTGATTTTCGAACTCTATGGTAGTGTTTGACTACAACTCAATGAATCTGTTATATTTGGGAGCAGAACCGTGTATTTTTATATGAGAATTGTGTATTTTATTATGAGAACTGTATATTTTCTATGAGAATTGTATTTTTTTTTTGTGAGAACTGTGTATTTGTCTATGAGAACTGTTTATAAAAATTGTATTTTTTCTATAGAAATTGTGTATTTTTCTATGAAAACTGTCTTTTAGAACCGTGTATTTTCTATGAGAACTATGTATTTTTTTATGAGAACTGTGTAGGAACTATGTATCTTTGGTACTGGGAAACGCAGGAAACTTGTGATTTGTGTAGGAATTATTCGGTGTTATTCGATCATAAAAGGGACGGATCCATGTGATACTCCATATTCTAAATTAATGTGAATTTTTTACTTTTTGTTTTAGACCCCAAATTATAGCATGTGAATTGTTTTGTAAGGGTTAAGGGTATGTGAATTGTGTATTTATTGTCTACGTGAACTACATATTGAATTATGTGAACTGTGTGGGTTAAGGTTATATGCATTTGTGTGGTGGGTTATGAGAACTGCATATATGAATTGTTTATTTTAATATGTCGTGAGTTTACATGAATTGTACGGTAGATTATGAGAACAACATATGCGAACTGTTTATTTTAATGTGTGGTGAGATTATATGAACTGTGTAGTGAGCTATGAGAATTGTATTGGGAATTGTTTATTTTATTGTGTGGAAAAATTATGTGAACTGTGTTGTATGCTTTGAGAACTCCATATGTGAACTGTTTAATTTAGTGTATGGTAAGACTATGTAAACTGCGCGGGGGGCTATGAGAACTGCATATTTGAATTGTGTATTTTAGTGTGTCGTGAGGCTATATGAACTATGTGGTGGGTTATGAGAACTGCATATGCAAATTATTTATTTTAGTGTCGTGAGATTATGTGAACTTTGCGGTGGGCTATGAGAACTGCACATGGGGAACGGTTTATTTTAGTGTGTCGTGAGACTATGTGAACTGTGTGGTTGGATATGAGAACTGCTTATTTTAGTGTATGGTAAGGCTATATGAACTCTGCGGTGGGCTATGAGAACTCCATATGCGAATTATTTATTTTAGTATGTGGCAAGGCTATATGAATTGTGCTGTGGGCTATGAGAACTGCATGTACGAATTATTTATTTTAGTGTATCGTGAGACTATGTGGACTTTATAGGTAGGTAAAGAGAAATGGCGGTGGAGAATTTTTTGTATTTTCTGTTTCTTTTAAATATTTTATTTTTTCAGCCCTGTTTTTTTATTACTACTACTACACTAGGCTGGATTTTAGCCGGGTGCTACACATTTGTTTAATTTTTTGCTACTTCGGAAATTTGTTAAATTTTTATTCATGTGTATATTTTCTATAAGAACTGTATTTTTTCTTATAAGAATTGTATATTTTCTATGAGATTTGTGTTTTTGTCTGTGAAAACTGTCTATAAGAACTATGAATTTTTCATAAGAACTGTATATTTTTTATGAGAATTATGTATTTTCTGTGAGAACTGTCTATAAGAATTGTGTATTTTATATGAGAAATTTGTATTATACATGAGAACTGTTTATTTTCTATGGGAACAGTATATTTTTCTAAAAAAACTGTGTATTTTTTTAAGAGAACTGTGTATTTTTTATGAGATCGAACTATATATTGTCCATGACAACTATATATGAAAACTGTGTATTTTTTATGAGAATTGTGTATTGTCCATGAGAACTGTGTATTTCTATGACAACAAGGTATTTTCTATGAGAATTGTGTATTTTAGTGTGTGCTAAGGCTATTTGAACTGTGTATTTTTAAGTTCACATGGCCATATCAAATAATTCTCATAGAACTGACTATGAGAATTGACAGTTCTCATAGCCAGTTTACATAACTTAGAGTATTTTTGTTCGAAACAGTTCTTATAGGGACAGTCCTCATAGAAAATAGTTTTTATAGACAATTCTCATATAAACAGTTCTCATAGAATTTTTTATAGCAAATGGTATTTTTTTAATCTTTCGTAATTTTATATTTAATATGGATCTTGTTTAGTAGATATCGTCGAGTAGATTCTAAAAATATTTTTAAAAAAAAATGAATATCTACAACAAAAGATATGACTTTTTAAAATTTAAACAATGTTTTAATGGTGCACCAGTGCTCACGGAGCATTGGATAATTTTTCTATACTAGATGCTCTATAGTTCAATGCGCTGATGCACGTGAAGGGACATGATTGGAATAAAAAATACAAATAATTATACAGAAACAAAAAAGACCGAACCTAATTTTTGAGGCTGGCCTAAAAATTCCCCTTTTTTTTTTTTATCATCACTGCCTCAGTTTTAACCAAAGCTACACGACCTCAGATTTCACATACGACCCAAAATCGGTTGGGGGGGGGGGGGGGGGGGGGGGGGGTGCGGGGAGGAAGGGAAGAGAGAGAGAGAGAGAGAGAGAGAGAGTGTGTACCAAAAATGTATTAAAGTACAATTAAAACGTATACCAAAAGGGAAATAAAAGGGAATAAGTATTTGCAATTGCAGTACCCGTTTTAGTAGAATTTTGTGTGAAGCATTGACTATCGATCTTCACTGGATTCAGATCCTCTCCGAACGTCTCTCTCTCAACATCTTCCGGATGTTTTCATCACAAGTTGACAGCATATTAATGAAGGAAATGGAGGGCTCAGATTAGCCCCAACTTGAAGGCTCCTATTCTTTAAGAAGCACGACGCCGTATCGAAAAAATCTATTAACTGCTCCGTCTCCCTCACTTCCACTCATCTGCTTTTCATACATATCTCTCTCTCTCTCTCAACATCTCTGGTCAACTCAAGACAAACCCACAACTCCACCCAACTTAATCTTTGCTAAGATTACACGAGAAAATGCAGGAAAATAAGAATTAATGCGTACGACTTACATTCGATTCCATTCCCATGGCAAAAGGAGTAAAATAATTGATGCAATAAATCAGGAAGAAGAAAGTTCATTGACAAATTTTGTTCCAAATACAGTACTCTTAATTTTCATCGTGAAGCAGGAAATGCACCAAAAATACAACAACAAACACCAAAAATACAACGACTAACTTCCTTTTTCTGTTTCTTTTTTTTTTTTTTGCAGATGGAATGAAAAGGTCAAAACAAAGTCCTAATCCCTAGGGGCTAATTCAAAAACTGAATAAAACTCAAGAATATATGTGTGTTTTGAAAAAATTCTTCAAACTCGAACCCGCAGACCCAGTAACAATCTCCTCAAAACCAATCAATACTCCATTCTCGTTGTTCTCAACCAAAAACAATGGCCCAAACTCGTGAATTCCCGTCTAAAACTCGACATAAGGCTTTCCTTCGATTCTTCCTCTATGTGGACCCCTGAATTAGCGAGAAAAACCCTCGCAACTCTCGATTCAGTGATTCACTCCCTATTTGACCCCGATCGTAGTTCATCAGCGAACATTTCAGTTTTGGAACCCTCCTTCGACTGCAGAACCATCAATCTCCATCAAGAAATAGATAAATAGATAATGTATGGAGGGAGAGAGAGAGATTGTATGAAAGGAAGAAGATGAGTGGAAACAGGGAGACGGCGTTTTAACAGGAGCCGTTAGTGGCTTTTTCCGAAACGGCGTCGTTCTTCTTAAAGAATAGGAGTCTTCAAGTTGGGGCTAATCTGAGCCCTCCATTTCCTTCATTAATGCGCTGTCAACTTGTGGTGAAAACATCCGGAAGATGTTGAGAGAGAGACATTTGGAGAGGATCTGAGTCCATCTTCACTGGATGGACGGATGTTTAAAGCTTTTGGCAACCATGGATTTTCGAAATTTGCTATACGGAATAGGAAATTTTCGAAATTTGATCAAGAATTGTAATTGCAGCTCATTTATAAACGTGGGGTACGGAATTTGATTATTTTACTTTTCTTACAGTTAATAGGTGCGTAGGTTACTTTAAATGTAAAATCTTTATTTTGTTTGTGGCAATTTAGGGAGAAGAAATGTGAACCAACCTCATTTTGGAGTCCTCACCAAAATGTACTCCCTCGTTATATATTAGAATAGATACTTCACTTACAAAATGAATAATTTGAAGTCATCAAGTGAGAGTTTAAAGAATTGCTGCGATTTGGGTATTAAAAAAGCCTTATGAGAAGAGTAACGAGATTAAATGAACTGCAAAAATTTTACTTAGTATCTACCCATTGAATTGAATGAGCATAACAAGATGAAAACAAAGAACCTTATGAATTACTATTTTAGTTACTACTCCCTCCGTTCTTTTTTAAATGTCCTGCTTCGTAATTCCAACTTATTAAAAGACATCATCATTATACCTTTCACATCAACTTTTTCCTTCACTTTCCCTACTTACCCATCATCATTACACTTTTACTTACTAACTTTTCAAAATAGAATCTACTTTTAGGAACAAAACAGACAATATACCAACTTTTACCCACTAACTTTACAAAATGGACACTCATTTAGGGACAGCTCAAAATGAAATACCGGACTATAAAAAAGGAACGGAGGGAGTACTAGTTTCTCTTTAACGATCTTCCTATTAGACCACGTGATCCACAACCAATCAAGACAAACTTCTTGTCGAATTAGGCCTAATATAATCACTTTTACCAAAATATTTGTGATTCAAAGGCATGAAAATATATGTCTACATATTCTAGAATATCATGACCAAATCAAAGCTATTCGATGGTACCATTTTAATTCTTGATTCAATTCACGATTTGTCAACTATGCACATAACTATACGCGGACCAAGAATATTGGCAGATGAAAAGGAAACGTTACTTTTTCTTGAAAAATCTCGCTGCAAATTCATGATCAAAACACAGCCTTAACGATTCTTTTCCAAAGAACAGGCAAGGTATACAGTGCAGGAATTGCATCCAAAACTGGATACCATCAGATATCATTTAAAACTGGGTAAATGCAGGCTCATAGGGGGCTGTTTTGAGGAATTATTGCTCTTTTTCTTCTATTACTTTCTGTATCTACTGTTCCTTGTACCACAGCAAAGGAACGTCAAACTAATGACAAAAATCTATCATACAATGAACAAACTCTAAAAAAACTATGATACAGCATACAGAGGTAATCAAATAAACTACAGTATCAGTGTAAATCATTAATCTACATTTACGTCAACGATTTCCCAACTCCGGAGCTAGGGTCTTCATCAAAAGATCTCTCCGAATCCCTGCTACCAACATTTGAAGCAGCCAGCGTTAATCGAATGCCTCACCTCATGTATCGTCCATCTTCACATTCAGGTCAGATACTGTTACTGGCAACTGTTTATGATCTCTTTAAATGAATACACGGAATAAATGTTACTGGTAGCCAAAAAAAACAAATCCTGTGCTACCATCCATTGCCGAAGCAATGTTACACTCCGCGGTATATACACAATACAGATAAGTGTATACGGCGACAGCATGGTTACAAAGTCAAAATAACACTACAAACGGCATATTACACCATTGGGCATGAGGGGCGCTCAAAAGAGTGGCACAATACATAACGACAATCGACTGCTTGGTTTTCGAACTAACTACCTATCCACCTCCGCTTACGAGCTGGACGCTCCGGTTTGACCTCTGAATCCGCACGAACTTCACTTTGGGTTGAAGGCAATGGTTCACTCTCCATCTTTTTAATCACAATTGCTTCCTTCTCACTCGGCATTGGAAGCTTGAACCGCTCACTTCGCTTCTTCAACTTTTCAACTGTGTCTGAGTGTTTATCCTCCAAGGGTTTCCCATCTACGTTCTTAATCTCTGGATTGTCATCATCTTTTTCGTCAACTGGGGGATGCTGATTGATGACGGTTTCATCTAGAAGCTTCTTGCTGGCTATGGGCGGGCCACCACTGTTGTCCCTGTCTATATCTTTAACCTTCAAGGAAGATGATGACTTCTTGGTGGCAATAGTAAAATCCCTCTCTTTATGGCTTGTCCAACGTTCCAATTTGGACCGTCCTCTTCTAGAATCTTGCTGCTCATCATCTGAAGAAGCATGTTCCTTATGTTTTTTGGTAGAGTGACGGTTTAGAAACATCTCGTTCTTGTTGGTTCCCCGCTCAGTTGTGCCTCTCGATATCACCTGAAACAACAATCACAACAATAAAAAAAGAAAATACAGAATAGAGGAGACGAATTCTCAGGACAATATCCAAGCCCACATCCATAAGTAAGAAGATACTCCAAAACACAAGTGGAAATGCCAGAGTTGATCTTACACCCAGCATTTTAGGTCTTTTTTAAGGAAAAAAATTCAGCCGCTACAATTGCTAATACTCAAACTCTATGTAGCACGAATATGAACATGGACAAGGGAACAGCGGACACACCGATACGGATACAGGACACGGCAATTCTCAGAAAATGGAAACACGGACACAGAAGGGACACAACTAATTTCTTTTAAATAACATTTTTAGTCATGCGAACCTATATTGTAACCACTAAATATTTAGGTTAGGACTCCTATCGAATGCATTACCGACCGATCATGTCTGCGTATTGAACATACACATGTTTTATATCACACTTTTGGTCTAACACTGTTGAAGTTATATATTCAAATCTGGAAAAGCTTTCAAAATTGATAGAAATTACCCTGTCGTGTCCCCATGTGTCCCTGGTGCGCTCCCAGATTATCCCACGTGAAAAAGTATATTAAAGTTTAATGGAGAAGCCACTAGGCGTGTTCCATACACGTCCCGCCGTGTCGGGCGTCCTTGGAGTGTCTGATACCGATAATGTTATCTCTAGGAGTGTTGGTGCTTCATAGCTAAAACTTATGGCTTATAGACTTAAGAAACAATCTTCATTTGTAGCTGTCAAGGCAGACGAGATGCCATGCGCAGAAACTATGAAGGCAATAATAACCAGTGAGCAAAGTAACATTCAACTAAAGTTAACAAACCAAACCGAGCCTAAAGTCCCAATCAATTGGGGTCGGCTACATGAATCCTTTTTCTCTATTGAGCTTTGTCCAGTGGCGTAGCCAGAAAACTATGTAAGTGGGGGCATCTTTAAACACATTTCAACCACAAAATTTCGTTTTAAGCAATGTTAAAACATTTGTGCTAAGGATTGAAAAACCTAACATAATTTTTTAATATAGTAAATTACATAAAATATAAAAACAATCGAACTACTTAAATTGTCTCAGCGGATCAAGTCTAAGAGCAATTCACTACACAATATTTAGCATTATTGCTCCCATTGTGAATAATTGCTAAAGTATAAAACATATAACCCATGGTTTAGGCCTTTTTAAATTTTGGACGTTATGCATTAGAGAGTTTCAAATAGCAAGTGGTGGCTATTTTTCACATTAGACATCTCATTTCGCCGGTATAATGACAATGTTCAAATATGTGGAAAAGAAATTGAGATGAAATGATATTCGACTAGAGAAAATACAATTATGAAATACAATTAACTAGAGAAAATACAAAATATACATTTTCAAATCTTAAATTTAAATTTAAAAAAAAATTGAGTGGGGGCGCGTGCCCCCGCTCGTCCTATTCTCCCTCCGCCACTGGCTTTGTCAAGGGCCAGTTGTTCACCCAAACTCATTAGACTCGCCGTACGTTTGCGGACAAGGAATGCCAACCTAGGATAATTGATCGACTTTCCAAGACGGTACATATTTACTTGTAACAAACCAATTGTGGAACTGAAGGTACTTTCTTATACGTATAGAGTCTCCAATCTGGCGTAGATATACTGATGGTATAAATAGTTGCAGAGGATCTACTACAATCTGATGTAAATACTAGTTGAGACCTCCTTTGACCCACCCCAAGGGCATCTAGTATCAACTGATTTCAATGCAATGCTATTAAAAGCATTACTTGTATCTTAGTCAACGTGCTTCCCTTGTATTTATCACTATAATTCCAGGTTTAGTCAGAAAAACAACGTGAATCTCCTTAATCTATATCAAACCATTTACTCTTGCATGTAAAAGAGAACACATGAAAAATGTCATGTACAAAAAAGCACATGAAAAGAACGATAGCACCCAAACCTGAATCACAGCAGACCACAAGTGTGTTGAGATATGGAAAAAATATCTTCCCATAAACGAAAGGAGGATGTAAAAAACATGCCAAAGTCTAATAGCTTATTTTCAGAGTGCTGCACAAGTGTCAGATCTACTAATACAATATCCATTTAGCACTGTGTCAACATATACAGTATACTACCAATAACAATATACAAAAATATATTTCTCGTTTTATTGCCATATTTCCAACGTTTTCGACAGATATCAAAACGCATCAGCATGTCATTGCATGCGATTTGGAAAAGTAATATCCGTGTATAGAGACGAAACATACCGGATCATTCACCAGACCACTTTGGTCTTCTTGATTCCTCTTGGAGTTCTGATACACAGCCTCAGATTCTCTACTCTTCCTTGTGTTCTCTTTATGTTTTCTCTCATGTGCTCTATCATTATCAGAACCACTAACAACATGATCAACACGAGCACTTGCCCTTTCCTGCCTTGATCTTCTCTCATCATTACTGAGTTGGTTTCTGCGTGCATGGACATCCTCTCCCATCATGGATGAGTTGGTTTCAATTTGTCCCCTTCTCTCAAGTTGCTCATTATGCCGCCCTTTGTCTTTAAATTGGTAATCTCTGTCAGAATCCTTATACTCATCCTTCACTCTAACTCCTCCCCGCCTGTCCTCTCTTTCCTGCTTTGCTAAGCTTTCATGTGATTGTTTGATCTTTTGCAACTCATCCCTCTCCCTATGCCTCTCACTCCTCTCTCTCTGAATCCGGCCCTCTTCTTTATGTCTGGCAAAATGGCGATCTTCATCCCGCATTCTCACTTGGTCATCTCTCTTACTCTTATGCTGATCCAAATAATCATCCCTTTCTCGCTTTGGACGACTTGATATGTTTTCTCTATGGCCATGCAAGATTTCTTCCTTTCCACCATCCCTCCTCAAATATTCCTCTTCCTTTCTTGCTTTTCTATGAAGATTATTGTCCATGTCCTCATATCGAATCTTCAAATTACCATCCCTTTCTCCACGTCGAGATTCCACGTCTTTATCGTAACGGCTCCTTAAATTACCATTATCCAACTGCTTCCTCAACTGCAGATCTACATCTTCCTTGTTCCGGTTCCTAGACCCGATTTTGTCACCACGCACTCGCTTATTTGTGTCCTCAGCTCTAGTCCTTCTAATATGCGGATCGACATCTTGCCGATGCCAAGATCCATCCGAATTCTCTCTCTCCTTTCGCCTGTCTATGCCTTCATATTTCCCTTGCAAGGGATGGGATGAATATGGATCCCAATCGCTATGAGAATAAGAATCCTCCCTAACTTTTTCCACCAAACGGTGTTTTTCCATTTCATGCCTCTCATCACGACCTTTACCTCTGACACCCTGCTCACCTTCACCGTGCGACCTCTTTGACTTCCCTGTGTGTGTAGAATGTTCATTGTGAACAATATCGCGCATCAACTTCCTTGGCTTGCTGTTTTCCCTACTTCTTGAGCTCTTAATGTCCCGTCCTTCATCCATTCCCTGAAGGGAAGAAGATTGTTCAACTCGAGAGCTTAATTTTTGTTTTTTCACAGAATGCAATTGATTTTCATCTTCCTGAGTGCTAGTAGCAGGTGTATCCAAGACCAATTCTTCTCTATCCACTCCAGAGCTTCCATCGGCCACCACCACCTCATTGTGCAAACCATCAACATCTTCTACATCAAGCTCCTTGTCACTCCCAACAGTGACAGGAGATGATAATTGACTACTTTTCCCACTAATGCCTTCTACGGAATCTTCCTTCTGACTGTCATATTCGGTTGTATTGGGTGATCTACCATGAGCTCTTCCCTTTGTACGTCTGGATTAAGAAGAAAGTGATAGATACTTCAGATACAGTGTAACCAAATCAAAATCAGTTGAAACTGCCACATAAATTTATTCAACAAAAGTACCATAGTAATGTTACAAAAGAGATGATAAAAACAATCATAATGACGCCCCGCCTCCAACACCCAAACATGTCAAACACAAAATATGTGCAGAGATTTCTCGAGAAAAAGATATTTCATAGTGGTTTAAGGAGTAACAAAAATATCAATCAGCAAGACATTTGCATGAAAAGCATAAGACAAGCCTTTAAGCTACACAATCAGTTGGGGACTTTGTAAACCTGCTAATACTTGCTTGCTTACCAAGCCATCCTGGCCTAACTCTTCCAGCTACACTAGTAAAAATAAAAAAGTAGAACCCCGAGGAGAACTACTTCTGCTCGGGGGAAGATACATTCTTATTCTCAAGACACTAATCCTTTCGCAACGTTCGTAAATTCCATACCTCGGGAAAGCCCGGTCAGGACCACACGGGCAAGTTTCCCTGCATGTGGCTCGTCCGTGATAATGAAGATGACTTGCTGGTATAGTGGTATGTATATCATAGAAATGGAAGTTAATAATACGTATGCGACAATTAATTGCCATTACAATCTCAAGGAAAAGGATTCAGTTTAATTCTTCAACAGGCAATCAACTCTTCACTGTACTTGGTTTTTTTTTTAAGTGAGCATAAGCACATTGTTTTATTTGCTCATAAAGGACAGAACAGCTGTTAAACCATTTACAAGAATACATTCTCTACTAATGCTTCTGTAAATAAGCACATATCACACAGGTAATTTAGTGTAGGGAATTGCTTCTGTAAATAAGCAAGGGAGTGACTGCAAATAAAAAAAGAAAAAAAAAAGCTATAGCTACTTCGACTGACAACTCCCACAAATGAAATGCAAAGTTGTATCAGGCCAGCAACAACAAGAGCAAAAATCATTTAAGAAGCTTGCTCTCAAGAAAAAGCATGGGGTTTAATCTAGTGGACTTAATTCATACCTCGCTTCATGGAGGGTGCCAACATCTCTGCCAGGATATGCAGAGTTCTTCACCTTAGAATCCGGAGAATACTGAACCTGTGCTTTGGAGGGAAAAGGCAAACTTTCATCCCCTTCGATTACCGGAACCTGAACAGATCTTATTAAAGGTGCTGTTCTACCAGGAACTTCCCTCTTCCCACCATTATAGGCAGGTTGAAAACGTTTGCCATCTTCCTTTGCAACACCACTTCCAATTTCATGGCCTTCTGTAAAAGCCTCTCCCGAGGGATCATTTTCTGCTTGCTCTGCGTCATCTGCAGAGTCCTGCAAAACAATCTGATTGCCATACCAAGTCAAGAGCAAGTTGTATTGAAAATAAGCGTGTCGAAATATGCATCAGAACAAGACTGGCTGGTTCTAAAAGAGAGGATTAAGTACTTACCTCAATTATGGCATCGGAATCACGAAGTCTTGGTGGCCGGGTATCCATGGATGGGAGACGCTCACTATAACTAGTTTCCACCTGTATTGCTCTCCCAGTTGGCTGGTTGGAAATAAGATAAACCAAGTAAGCCCAAAAATTGCACCGAAAACTAACATCATGTCTTTTAAGGTTTCTCCATTCTTGACCAGTCACACAAAACCTTAAGGCCCTGTTTGTTTGTCTGGCCTAAGGGTGAAGGGATGCTTTCTCTCATAAGATAAGCAATCCCTATCGGAATGATAGTACTTCATGTGGCATTAAGAGTGATAACTGTTAAGAATACCAGAAATCCCAAGGTATTGGACATTCCATGCTTTGTGGGACATTATCCAACAGATGTTTAATCCAAACCACAAAAGTTATAATCAAACATGTGATATGTGCCCCCTTGGATTTACAGTCGAATCCGACAATATCCGAACACAAAAAGGCGCCTAAGAGAAACGTAATGTCCACCATTGTTTTTTTTATTCCTTGATTTATTTTTTTACTTATTATTACTATAAACATTATATATACGTATATATGTTTTCTTTTGCATCTGCATACCAATGGTGGTCGCACCCGCGTAGATCCTTTTGATACGTCACTTTGTCCTGAATCCATCTTAACAAGATTTGCATTTCCAGATGAAATATCATGAATAGCAGCAGCTGCAGCAAGTTCTGGAGGCAGATCTGGATCGTACTCCTGAAACGAGACCAAGAAAAGATAAAGGCTTCTCTGCTTGCTTCTTTAACCACAAAAAGTGGGTTAAATGAGCAAGATACCAATACTGAGGCATACATCAAGATGCAAGATCACCTAATTACCTGTTCTGTTCTCCCACTTTCATAGACACGAATTTTGCTTTGCATTGTTGTCTCCAGACGAAGTTGTTCCTGCATAATTTCAATTCAGCATCCCCTCAACTTCCACCGGTATAGAAAGGGACAAACCAATGGCCAATTCTTACCAGCTGTTTGCAATAACCTTTCCAACTATCCTCATTCATGCTAAAGTTAAAGAAATCTGACACGTCAATGCCAGGGAGCTTCCATGGTTTTTCCTCAAAACTATCAACATCAACCTCAAATATAGTCCTGTGGAAAGAACAAAAAATCAACCATAACTATGTCTCCAACATATAATATGAACTACGCAAGAACAATGGTAGGTAACATCGTTCCAAGTTAGACCAACCTTTTCTGCAAGCTGCGACAGAAACACTGCTTTTTTTCTGCAGCATTCATAGTGCCATGGCCCACAATGTGGAGACATTACAAACTTGCAGAAACTGGCATACCTCATCATGGTAACCGAATGAGTTCAGCAAAAACAAAGACTACAGAGTACGCTGAAGAATTATGAAGTGGAGAGGGAATTTATTTCCCTTTTCTCACTTTTCTTTTTTCAATAGGAGTGCAGTTCGAGCGGTGGATGAAAGAGGGTGGGAGTACATCCAATGAAACAGAATACTTAACTAAGAAAATGTGCAAAGTAATGTCCTATCATGGAAGGCTTTTCCCTTTTTGTTTCTACATCATGTCCCTTCGCACAGGGACACAAAGATTTTAGCGACGGCTATATGGCCAGCAGTATTATACAAACCAGAAAGTGTCAAAGTCTCACTAGAACATGCATACCACGTGATGGTGATACAAGAAACGACCAAACAACAAATGCATGGGTAGAAGGCATGGCACCAGCGCAAAGTTAAGAGTACAATAAGCATATAAATAACATAAAATCTAAGTACAGTTGCAAGAGGGTTACTTGTGTGACGGAAGTGTGAAATCCAGACCGCTGCCAAACCCCCTCCCTGATGTATTGTTCCCCCAAACAGGACCAAACCCGGGGTGAAAACTTTTCTGCAATGGCCGCCAATCACCTCTGCCACGACCAGCGACAGGGCCCACGTGGACTAGCGGACGAACTTGACCTGGGGCTCCTGCAGGGCCCACAGGAGCTGATCCAGGTATCGGTGCTGCACCAGGCCTCACATACTGCACAAAGAAATGACAATAAGTTAACAAAGAGGAACAAGAAATGAACTGACTTTCAGTTACAGTAATGATCACCTTTTGGAAAAAATCTGCAGCTGGGAATAATAAACAAAATCTATCAGACATTGAAACATTGAGAGCATCCTCGAGCATGAACATCAAATTTCAAGACCACAATAACCTTCTATACTATGCAAACAATAGTAGACATCATGGAGGAATTTCAAGTAACTTCTGGCCATTTAAAATCTACTAAATAGAGAACGGATCTCGATTGTCATTAAAGAAACGGTGGAAGGAAATATAATTTTACAGTTACCTACGGACAAACTATAAAGAGAGAGCACTTCTAAGTTCTAACCAATGGCAATAATAAGTGGACATATGAGGAATATGGAGAAATACATCCTGACGCTAGGCAAAATCTTTTTACTTCAAACTAACTAACAAACTGTACTGCCTGAAGTAACAATCAATCATGATCAATTCAAATGCCCATTCCACAATCTTATCAATCCGAAGGTTTAGCAAGATGGAAAAGACAACTGTCAAAACTCTTGCCTGGATGGCATGATGAGAAGACATCATCCAATATCAGGGCATTTTGAAGTATCCAATTAGAAAGAAAAATTAGTGGGCATAAAAAGCATGAGCTGGATTAGGGTAAAACCAAATTCGGAACATATCATGACTAGGAAGATGCCCAACGAATGGAGGAACACCCTAGTACCTATCTATAAGAATAAAGGAGATATTCAAAGTTGCAAAAACTATAGAGGTATTAAATTGATGAATCATACGATGAAATTGTGGGAAAGAGTTATTGAGCATCGCTTGAGAATGGTGACTACAGTGTCAGAAAAATAATTTGGGTTCATGCCTAAAAGATCAACCATGGAAGCTATCTACCTATTAAGGAGATTGGTAGAAAAACACAGAGCAAAGAAGAAGGATCTCCATATGGTTTTCATAGACTTAGAAAAGGCTTATGATAGGGTGCCTAGAGCAATCATATGATGGGTTCTAGAGAGAAAGGAAGTGACCAAAGGGTATATCGAGGTGATTAGAAACATATATGTAGATGTTGTCACTACCATTAGATCACCAATTCCAATCACTGTAGAATTGCATCAAGGGTCAACCATGAGCCCATATCTCTTTTGCCTTAGTTATGAATGAATTGACTAAACAATTTTAAAAGGATATCCCATGGTATACGATGTTTGCAAATGACATTGTCCTCGTGGATGAAACCGCTAGAGGTATTAATACGAAACCAAATATTTGGAGAGAAGCATTAGAGTCAACGGGTTTCCGGATAAGTAGGAGTAAAACTGAGTATATGGTGAGCAAGTTTAGTGTACCAGTAATGCGCATGAAGAAAAAGTGATGATCCAAGACCAGGAGATACTAAAGAGAGATCATTTTAGGTATTTAGGCTTAATTATTAGTAGAGATGGAGAGATTGTCGATGATATGACCTATAGGAATCAAGTAGGGTGGCTCAAGTGGAGAAGTGCTACTGGTGTACCATGTGACAAAATGATACCCACAAAATTGAAGGGAAAATTCTATGGAACTGCCATAAAACCAGCAATGCTTAACAGGACAGAATGTTGGCCTATTAAAAAACAACAGGTGAGCAAGATAAGTGTAGCGAAAATGCGAATGTTGAGGTGAATGTGTGGTAAGACTAGACGAGATAGGATTAGAAATGAAACGATTCGTGAGATGGTAGGTGTAGCACCTATAGAGGAGAAGTTGAGAAAAAATAGACTAAAGTGGTTTGGGCATGTCTACCGTACACCAAGAAATGCAGTAGTTAAGAAAGCAAATAGGATAACTTTGGGTAGCAATGCTATAGGGAGGGGTAGACCTAAATTGACATTAAATGTTGTTGTGCGCAAAGATATGAGTATAATCGGTTTGCGTGAACAAGTGGCCTTGACAGAGCTTAATGGAGGAAAATGATTTATGTAGCCGACCCCAAGTGATTGGGACATAAGACTCGGTTTGGTTTGGTTTGGTTTGGTTATCAACTTTATGAATCATTAGCCAACTAAAAGGTGGGGTAAATACCAAAAAAAATATAAGGTACAGACCTTTACGTATACATGCAATTTAAAGCAAAAAATTTAGCCAACCATGTAATTTTCAATTTCATCCACAGTTGACCAAGCAAGAGGATCCCTGATGTTCTTAGAATGTAACAAAACAATATCTTTTGTCCTTTCAGGGCTCATTACATGGTTTGTGGGGCACCAAAAGTGCAAAACTGGTGGCCATAGCAACGGTCATATAAAGAATTGAACAGAATATGAGTACATACATTCATGTACAATTGTACATACACCGCATACATATGCGTTTTGGACCCATCCCGGGTCCCACAAAAATTATCTGAGCCGCTCATTTTGTTCCAAATGGTTGGATTCTAAAGCGAAGTTGGATAATTCATAAACGTCTTTACCGATATCAAATTGAGTTGATTTTTCACAGGGTCCCCAAACAAACCATTTTTAACAAAATGAGCAGGTTGGATCATTTTTGTGGGACTTGAAACGGGTCCAAAATGCGTATGTATACAGTTATGTACATGAATGTATGTACCTATAGCAGCTCCCATAAAGCAATGTCCGAAATTCTACCAAGCAGCAACTTCATAGTTCCATTACTTTCGATCCATTCCTTTGCCTTTTCAGTCCTACTGCCAGAGCAGGAGCAGCGAAGGGAGGACAGTGATGAGCACAGCTGATATTTTTATTCCAAGTGCCAAAGGCCACACATACTCACCGTATACACTGTTACCTGACAGCGTGAAAGCAGTTCAACCAACCTAGAAACGTCTAGCACACAAAGCCTGAGGTTATCAAAATAAATGACCTGAACATGAACAAGCTTTGTCGCGCAATATATGCCGCCTGCTTTCCATAAAATATGCCACAGCTGACAAAATCGGGGGACTATATTATTTAAAACTGTGCTCTTTTCAAGTAATTACACACATCTAACTTTACAGGAGATTTTAAGCATTGTTGTTCGTGAAATCAACATCACAATAAGTCGTTTACCTGGAAGAAATAAAGTTTCATTTATGATTCAAAAAATGGCATCCGTACAATTGTCAATCCCACCACTTGTGATCACTATTTCATTCAAATTCTTCCAAACAACACATGGAAAGCAGATAAAAGAACATTGATCAACTTCATATCATCTGCGTACAATAACTTACACCTCATATTACATTTCAAGTTCTTATCAAAACAATCCGAAAAACACAAACCCCACAAGTGTACAACATCACTGACCTTAAACTGAGAATGATATGGGTGATAAACATGATTGCTGTACCCTATCTTCGGCACAACACCAGCTCCTCCAGTTACTTTACCTGCATCACCTCCCAATTCTTTTCTCTCACCGTCCACGGCCTGAGCCGCATCTTCACCCCACTCTTGAGCTTCCATCCCCTGATGACCCGGTTCACTATCCGCAACAATAACCAAAGGATCACCATCTTCATCCTCATCATCATCACTTCCCATCACTCCATTCCCATCCATCACCATACCCACGTGGTTATTTTCATTCAGCACAATCTTCAAATCATCCTCACTATCACTATCCCAGTCATCCCCCTCTCCACTCGCATCATTACCCCCGTTTTCCACCCGATTGGAAACCCCGGTAATACCCGGAATCAACGGGCCCGAACCCATATCCCCAATCCCAGTATCACAAACCTCTTCATCTATATCAAACTCCTCAAAATTCTCCTTCTTGTCCATCATGACCTCGTCTTTTTCGACCAACACGTCATCTTTCTCATCACTCTCCTCGACAACAACATCAATCCCTGATTCATCCATCAAATTCAGATCCACAAAACCCCTTCCACTCTCCGAACCCTTAGTTTCACTTAGTTGTGGAAAATCAGATCCCAAACTAGTTACCCCATCAGCTAAACCCTCCTTTTCTGACTTAAAGACTGGGGCTTGATTGAGGTGAGAGCTCGTGAAATTGAATTTAGGGTTAGGGTTAGAATTAGAAGCTGGGTGAAGAATCTCTTCTTCATCGTCGCTGTGAATGGCGTTGAGATCGATCGGACGGGTAGGAGAAGGTTGTTTGGATTGGAAGGGTCGAAGGACGTCGGTGTACAGATCGCCAAACTCGTCGTCGTCTTCCATTAGAGAGTTTTAGAGAGAGAAAGAGGAAGAAGGGTTTTGAGGGTTAGAGAGAGAGAGAGAGAGATGATGATGATGAATTGGATTAAGAGATGGCGGATCAAAAAAAAAGATGGCGGATTCTGCCATAAACGTGATGGGAGAGTGATAATTGATAAATCCACAACTAGTGGGTTGTTTAGTTCAAAGAATTTTTTTTTTTTTTAAAGATGCCGTTTTGTTAAGATTCTTACTTCTTTCTCATTTTATTTTAACTAAATTTAAGATATATCTTTAAATCAATAATAAATTTTACATCTAATATGAATTTTGTTTGATATATCTCGATTAATTTTGTAATATATTATTTTTAAAATCACATAAAATATTAATTGAAAAATAATACGAACTCTAAAGAAAGGACTGTTACATTGAGACGAAACTTATTTTGGCTTTACGAGATTAGTTTTTGTCTTACAATACATCATCTTTAATTATAAAAAATAAGTACTTATTTCCTTTAGCGAAACTGGACCTAAGTGAAAAGAGAAAATTAATACGGAAAAAAATCGAAATGGTTCCTGTAGTTAAATGTTTGTGTCAACTTGGCCCTGTAGTTGTAATTTACTCAATTTATACTCTGTACTTTTCATTTTGTTCCAATTTGGTCCAATTGTTAACTGTCGTTAGTCCGTCGGTAGTCCTTTTAAATAAAGACAAAAATAAGCCAATAAAGACAAAAATAAGCCAATTTTTTCATTTTTATTAAAAAAATTGGATTTCGATGGTAATTTTTTATTTTTAGGTTCCTCTCGTCATGACGAAGGAATAATCTCCTAAAAATTGACAAAAAAACTAGCAAATACGAAAAAAATTTTGAATAAGGACACAAAAAGGAAGTCACTTGGCTTATTTAGCCGAACAACCCCTGAGCTTATGAAATATTCTGACTTTTGGACATGTTTTTTTATCATGTTGTGACTTTTGGAACTATATTATGTTGTGACTTTTGGACATGGTTCTATATGCTTTTTCAGTACTATACAGAAGAAAAATAAGGCATCTCAGTATTTGTCCACAAGTTGAACAGGTAGACAATACCAGTAGTTATGTTGCCTCATGGCTGATCATGAAAATGCTGAATTGGAAGGTAACTTTTTGTAGAAAACTATAATCAAATTTCTTCTCAGGTGCTTCCTTATCAATGGAGAATGGAAGAATGAGATATGTTTTGGTTCAGAGGTGTATTAGGTAGGCATGTGCAAAAAATCCGTCCACCCGCGGATTAGACCTGACCCGAAGGGTTTCGGATGGGGTCGAACATGTGGTTCGGATGAATACGGGTTTATTTTATGTTAAAAATCATATTTTGGTTCATGGTCCGGAATGGTGTGTTTCTTACCCAACCTGACCAATTCATACAGAATAATTCAGTTTTTGGTGGGACCCGACCCGACGTAAAGTATCGGGCTCGGGTACGAATCTTACCCCTTTTCGGTTCAGTTTGCGGGTCTAAAACATTTGTTGCCCAACGTGTCGAGTCGGGTTCGGGGGTCAAACCCAACCCTTGCACACCCCTAATATTAGGGCAAGAGAGAAATGAGAGAATTAGGGGTGTTCCGTTTTTAGAAAAAGTTCTTTTTTTTCAAACGGAAGGTAATTTCAAACTCAAATATAATGTAAATGAAAAATATTTTTTCAATTTTTTTTGCATTGTTTAAAAGATCTTGATGAGATCTATCAAATAAGATTCATATTGGTAGGAAAATTATTTGCGTAAATACATGATTTTTGAGATTGAAATTGCCTTCCTTTTCTAAAAGTTCTTTTTTTTAGAAACGGAACACCCTCTTATTGTTTTAACCCAAAAAAGGAGGTCATTTGATTTTGCTGTTAAAAGTACTAACGGCGGTTAGTAATTAGACCAAGTTGAAACAACATGGAAAGTACAGAGTGTAAATCGAGCCAATTACAACTACAAGTACCAAGTTAACACAAATACTTAACTACGGAGACCATTTCAATTTTTTCTCCAAATTAATATTATTATAGTATTAAAAAATACGAGAATAGACGAGTCTAGTGTATGAAACCCCCTGAACATCGGCCCTTAATTGAAGGGACAAAGAACTAGGCATATTAACAAACTAATTATGAAAATCAGAATTTTTTTGGAAGCCCAAACTTGCCAAGTAGTCCATCCGCACACGCATTTCCTTTGCGATATCTATGTCTCAGTAGATATCTCAGTTCCAACTGTCGCAAGAAAGAAAGTAGTACATGCAATCTCATTCAACAAAGCACATAATTGGGGTTGTGTCATCACATTGTGTAGCAATTTCCATGTTGATCTCGAATGAGAACTCCAGCACCAGCAGCAGTCTCTGTCGAGTCATGCTGTGTAGCTCCATTAAAGTTCAATTTTTATCCAAAAGGTTAGGGTGGAATCCAACCATTAAACAACCATCTCTTTGTCTGGCTGAGTTCTGTTTTCCTGCTATAATATTCTCCCATTCCATTCCTGAGCTGCGGCTATGACGTGGTTATAAATGCTATCCCGATTGAGAGTATGTTGTACGGATGCTTTCGGGTTCCTATTAAGCAAAATATTCGAACAGGCAATAGGAAAAACGGTACCCGACGATTGATTACAGAAAAATGAGGGGAATGACTCGGTTTCTCCGGTCAAACCGAGTCATTTTGGGAATACTGTAACTTTTGGCATAACAAAACTATTATGAGCTTAACCAAAACTCATTACAAGCAATAACAAAACCATAACAAGATATAACTTGTTTGTTATGTGTTGGTTGGGTTTGGTTATGCTTGTAATGGATTTTAGTTATGTTCATAATGGTGAAGTTATGTCAAAAATTGCAGTGTCCCCAAAATAACCGGTGACACCATAACATCATCCAAAAATGAGATTTAGATTGACAGTTTGATTGTAGGAAATGACTTCGGTGTCCCCGGTCATTTTGGGGACACCGTAACTTTTGGCATAACAAAATCATTATGAGTATAACCAAAACCTATTATGAGCATAACCAAAACCATTATGAGCATAACAGAACCTTAGCAAGGCATAACAATGTTTGTTATGCCTTGGTTGGGTTTGGTTATGCCTTGGTTGGTTTTTTGGATATTCCTTGGTTATACCTTGTTTGGGTTTGGTTATGTTTGTAATGAGTTTTAGTTATGCTCATAATAGTTTTGTTATGCCAAAAATTACGGTGTCCCCAAAATGACCGGGGACACCATAGCTTGATTGTATGTGAGACGTGAATCTCCTAGTTATAACCACCCGAGCATTGCACATCGTTTTGATAAGAGAGTGCAAGGTCCTCCTAGCTACTTCGAGTTGCATGCTGAAGCACACACTGAGATAAGGCAACAAAGTACCGGATAGACTTGCAAACATGGTTGTTGATCAAGAACACAAGATAGTGATGGTTCTCATATCATCTTTTGGATGAGCTCATTTCTCTCCTTGAGACAAACGGATATGTGAAGAGTAACTTTCGAGAGAATATAGTTTGAATTTTTTTTCTTTCCTTTCCAGTGTACCTCAAAAGAAAAAAAATTCTAGTTACGCCACTGCGGCTCTACGGCAAGACCAAGAGGCCATTGCCTGAGCCCAAAAAAATAGCCCTAAATTATATACTATTGATAGGAACGATAAATTATACTCCAATATTATAGTTTTGGATTCCAAAAAAAAAAAAAAGGAACTTATTATATTAAAAAAAAAAGATACTTATTGATTTTAGATTATAATAGAAGCAAATAAATATGTTCACTGTAGCTATGAGAGCTTATAGCAAAAGTTAGTAGCTTTGCTACCCAAAAAAAAAATTAACTGTAAAAAACAATTTTAAGAGGGAGCCTCATGCACTGGGAAGTTTTTTTTATTCAGAATTCAAAATTCAAGTTCCAAAAGCAATCCAAACCAAATTCTACAAAATCAAATTAAAGGCTATTTTTCAACTTTTTAAGAATGGAAAATGATTTTCACCACTCCCCTTGTGTTTAAGTGCACTCCATTTTTTGACTTCATTCATGTAAAATTACAAAGCTACCATTCGTACATTTTTTCCTTCACACATAAAAAGGGTAATTATGTAATTTCACATTACTACAAAACAAAAAGAGAAGTGCATTTGGATAAAAGGGAGTTTGAAAAAATCAATTCCTTTTAAGAATCTTCAAAATTTCAAAACCTGATCGTAGGAATTTTCGTCAAACACCACCAGCTGCTTGGCAGTAAAAGTTAAAATTTCTGTTTATAAATTTCTTCCTAGAAACACACACAATAGTTGTCAAGTAAGAAGAGAGAGCACATTTGGTACCAGACTGAGAAACTGAACTAACATCAACTTCCGTACAGGATAAACAGTCCAGAGAGAAATAAATCACATAGATCACTAGCAGAGAGAATTGTTGTCCCCAAGCATACTCCAAGAACAAATTGTATTTTTTCCAAGACTCGCTAGTTTTCTGCGATTCAACGAGTATAGTAGTATCTATTCAGCTTCAAGGCCATACAACACACCAGAATATCTCTCAAGTGAGCCATTAAAGAAATTCTTCTTCAACTTCATGAAAGTAAAACAAGTAAGCAAACTATCTGAACCAGCTTGATGAGCTGCACCAACCCTTTCGACACCTAACTGCTCAGAGACCTTGTTCAATCCACCATGTACATCGTGGCAAAACTTCATCAGATGCTTAGTATCGTACATTGTTGGGAAATATAATTTGATCAAATCCAAGAATTCCTCAAGTGTATTAGGCAGATTCTGGCCAGTCAATAGCTTAACCAAATACCCAAAATCATAAGCACTATGGAAGGTAACCCACTGTACATTATCATTCAATAGAGCCCCAGAAGTCATGAAGAGCTCGCCAAACCGGTTGGCATCTACACCTTTCTCTTTGTTCATCTTGAAATCCAGGCCAGCTTTTTGTAAGAGCTCAATCGAAGCGTGGTTATGGGTATCTTCATCCACATTGAATTCGCGGAAATTGAATTGCCAAACACAGTACTTGTCAACGCCACAGGTGGGAAGATTCCCTTTCTCGTCAGAAAACGTAAGACCCAACTGGATTAACTTCAAGATATCGACATTGGCCTTTAGGGTGCGTTTGGTTGGATAGAATGGAATGTGAATAGGAATAGAATTAAGAATGGAATAGAATTGGAGGAATTGAGAATGGAATAATCATTCTCATTCTCTTGTTTGGTTTTGCTTAGGAATAGTCATTCTCATCTCCAATGGAATAGTATGGCAATAGCAATTTTTGGAGTGGCAATAGCAATTTTTGGAGTGGCAATAGTAATTTTTGGAGTGGCAATAGTAATTATTGGTGTGGTAATAGTGAATGTTGGAGTGGCACTAGTAATTATGGTGTGACAAAGAAATGGAATAACAATTCCTTAGTTTTTTGGATGGAATGACAATTCCTTTATTAAGGTGAATAGTGATTCTATTTGGAATCATCATTCCATTATTCAGTGGTGAACCAAACATTGGAATAGGTAAGTCATTGGAATGACTATTCCATTCCAACCTTGATTCCATCCAACCAAACATACCCTTAAGGTACCATAGTCAGTGTAATGTCGAGGAGTGGGATTCAAATTCAGGGTATGAACAACTCCAGGGAATTCAGTGTCCATAGCTATGTAAGTGTAATCATCTACGATGCCACGAATAAGTGCAAACTCATCTTCAAGGTTATCATTCCAAACTTCCCTAATGTCAAATGCCCCCATTTCAGGTAAAGCAGCCATTTTTTCAACACGACTGAATCAAGAACAAACCTATCAAACAGAAAACGAATTAAACAATGAATTCCGAAACCATGAGACCTAATTAGACAACCCGAGAAAATAACATCAGTACATGAATCGTCGATGCAAACTCATTCAAGGTTATCATTCAAGACTTCGTAGTGTGATATGACCCAAGTTCACACAAGAGCAACCATTTCTTCAACAAGATCGAATCAATAACCTTCCTATTACTTATAAAAAAAAAATAACCTTCCTATCAAACAAACAAAAAATTATCTCCGACAAGATCGAATCAAGAACTCATGAAACCCAATCAAACCATCAGAAAAATCTGTACCCTTACAAAATCCCATGAAATACCCAGTGGGAAAAAACACATAAAACCCCTAAAATCGAAGCACATTGAAGCTAGATATGTGTCCAAGGATTTCTGAGTCTAACCGAAAGATTCTTGAACTACTCTGTAGTGGGTTGTGAATCAAATTGGGAAATTTTTCTGCCTTCTGGGGTTATCCTCCCAGAGAAAAAGGGGCACAAATGCACCAATGGACGTGAACTAATGAATCAAGAACCCACATATGAAACAAAAAAAAGACGGACAGAATCAAGAAACTTTAAAACCCATGTAAACCTAAACGACAGAAACATGGAATGTACATGCTCTACCCAGTAGGTAGAAGCTGCTCAGAACGCTAAAACTGAAACAGAGTTGAAGCTACATGTGAGAATATTAAAAAATCTTTTGTGGGTCTAACCTTAAATGTCAGAGATTCTTGAACCACTGGGCAACGGATTGTGAAGCAAAAATGAAAATTTCTCCGCGAGGATTGGGGAGATGAAAGTGAACAACGCGGGTGAGTGGACAATGAGAGGCAGGGCTATAGAGAGAGACAGATATAGAACGGGGAAGACAAAGAGGAGAGAGAGAAAAACGGGCGTGGAGTAAAACGGCTCACATTGTAGTTCTAAACTTTTTGTCAGCGAAATGGGCACGGGAAGAGAAGGGCTGGAGGGGGAAGGGGAGTATATATAGGTGTGGGTATATATCTATATCTCTGATGATACTGTGCGAAAGGATGAGGGAATTATGGGTTCACGGGTTTTGTATAAAACTCGCCTTCCTTCTGTCCTTTTTAGGGGTTGGCCGTCTTTTTGTTGAGCTTTTGTGGATTTTTTTCCGAGCTTGTGTCAACAATTGAATTAGTTTATTTTCTTTAAACTCGTTGATAACATGCTTTCTAAAATAATTGAAGGCGGAATTATGGGTTTTGTATGAAACTCGTCTTTCAAAACGACACGTGCATACTCCTCCTGTCATTTTTAGGGAGTTGACCATCTTCTTGTTGAGCCTTTGTGGATTTTTTTCCGAGCTCGAATCAACAATTGAAATAGTTTATTTTCTTCAAACTCGTTGATAACATGCTTCCTAAAATAATTGAAGGCGGAATTATGGGTTTTGTATAAAACTCGTCTTTCAAAACGATACATACATACCCCTCCCGTCATTTTTAGGGAGTTGACCCTCTTTTTGTTGAGCTTTTGCGAACTTTTTTCTGAGGTTGTATTAACAATCGAGCTGGTTTATTTTCTCCGAACTTGTTGATATCATGCTTTCTAAAATAATTGAATAAGCAAACACTTCTACCAATTGGTGTCCTAAAGAGCGAAGACTCTAGTGAATTGCAATCTTAATTGGTGATGAGATAGCCCAATTTTAGTTCAAAATACTAGGGACAGAAAACGCCACAACTCATGAAGTTCCAATGTTAACTGCCATAACTGAAAACGCCACCGAAACCCTCATCAAACTCAACTCTCGTCTCTCAACTCTAACTCGCTCCCACCACTACACATGCAGACACCCGCCACCTCTTCCTCCAACTCCACTCCACCTACCGTCTGCGCCCCGACCACTACTCCCTCTCCACCACCCTCACCGCCTGTGCCTACCTTCGCCACGCCACCGCCGGCCGCCAGCTCCACGCGCACTCCCTTAAAACAGGACTCCAATCCTACCCTCACGTTGCCAATACCCTCCTCTCTCTACGCAAAATCGAAAGACTTGACTTCGGTGAAGCGGGTTTTCGATAATATAGAAAACCCATATGTTTATTCGTGGATTACGTTGTTGTCGGCGTGTACCAACTTGGGTACGCTTGTGAGGTGTTTGAAAAAATGCTTCATAGGAGTGTTGCGGTTTGGAATGCGATAGTCATGGGTTGTGCTAAAAATGGGTATTCGGATGTTGCTTTGGATATCTTCCGGAGAATGACCTTGTTGGGTGTTAGGCATGATAATTAGACCTTTGCTAGTGTGTTGAGCTTGTGCTCGTTGGAGTTAGTTGATTTTGGGAGGCAGATGCATTCAATGGTGATTAAAATTGGGTTTTTAGGTGGGGCTTCTGTGATTAATGCACAACTGACAATGTATTTTGGTTGTGGAAATGTTAATGATGCTTATGAGGTATTTGAAGAGGCAAAAGGCATACGTGATGAGATTACTTATAATGCAATGATAGGTGGTTTAGTAAGTGTGGGAAGAGACAAAGAAGCATTGATTATGTACGTAGAGATGCAAATGTTTGTCTTACACCTACTGAGCGGACTTTTGTGAGTGTAATAAGTAGTTGTTCATGTGCAAGAGTTGGCCATCAAATACATGCCAAAGCTATTATGATGGGTTTCGAGATGTGTACATCTGTGAGTTATTATGATGGGTTTCGAGATGTGTACATCTGTGAGTAATGCCGTTGTGACCATGTATTCTAGCCGTGGGGATCTAAATGCAGCTCGCATGGTTTTTGAGAGATTGGAAGGAAAGGATATTGTCTCTTGGAATGCCATGATTACAAGCTATGCTCAAGGGAATTTGGGGGGAACATCAACTTTGTCCTACGTTAAAATGCAAAGGGAAGGAACTCAACTAGATGAGTTTACTATTGAAAGTCTGCTAGCAAGCTTGGAGTCTATAGAGATTGTTGAAATGATTCAATCCCTAATGATTAGAAATGGGCTCATCTTTAAAATCGAAGTATCAAATGCTTTTATTTTTGCGTTTTCTAAGCATGGTTACATGAAGCAGGCCTATGAAGTATTCAGTGACATGTCTCCAAGAAATTTAATTTCCTGGAATACAGTTATTTATGGGTTTCAATTAAATGGGTTTGCCGTGAAGGGCCTTGAGCAATTTTCCCTATTGTTGTTGTCAAGATTGAGGCCAAATGTTTATACTCTAAGCATTGTTTTGAGCATATGTGCTAGCGTTTCATCTTTGAGACACGGGAAACAGGTTCAGGGTTACATTATCAAACAAGGTCTTTTTTCAGAGGCATTGTTAGCTAATGCACTCATCTCAATGTATGCAAAGAAGGGGGTTTTGGATTTGTGTTTGAGAGTTTTTAACTCAATGTCAATTATCAACAAAGACATAGTATCTTGGAATTCTTTGATATCTGCTTACGCGCAGCATGGGGAAGGAAAGAGAGCTGTGCGTTGCCTTGAGGCAATGCTAGATTCAGGCGGGGTCCAACCAGATCAGGCTACCTTCACATCAGTCCTTTCAGCTTGCAGCCACTCGAGTTTAGTTGATGATGGTACTCGGATTTTAAACTCTATGATGAGGAACTATGGTTTTCAGCCTGGAGTAGATCACTTTTCTTGCATGGTTGACCTATTGGGTCAAGCTGGATACCTTGATGAGGCAGAAAGGCTATTAAATGGCAAGCACATTGAATTAGATTCTAACACCTAGTGGACATTATTCAGTTCTTGTGCAGCTCATGATAATCTGAGATTAGGAAGAACAGTTGCTGGATTTCTTTTTCAAGAGGAACAGAATAATCTGGGGGTTTATGTTCAACTGTCAAATATTTATGCAAATGCAGGACAATGGAAAGAAGCAGCTAACCTGAGGGACATGATGAAGAGCCATGGGGTAACAAAGCAGCCTGGATACAGTTGGGTTACATCACAAGTTAGTTCAAAGACCATGAATGCTCATGGGTTTGGTATTGAGATTATGCCTCTATCCTACTAGAGGAGTCAGGGCATTGTGATTTCTTGCTAAATAGGAGTAGTAAACAAACATTCTTTCTTGATAAATAGGAGTAGTAAACATAACATTCTTTCATGAATTCTTGCTAAATAGAACTTTCTTGTATCTGCTCCTGTGAGGCAACATTTAGCTTGATGTTTGACATGTATGAATATCTCCCTCCCTCGCAAACTTTGGGGTTTGTTGGTAGTTACCTTGCTTGCTAGTGTCCTGAAGCACCGCAAACATTTGATTTCGACTTTAAATTCAGTTTTTCTTTCTTTGTTTTAGGTTGAGCCAATTTGCAATTCATTTGGATTCAATTACAAGATGTGTGCCATTAGCTTGCTGCATGCGAAGGGAGGAGTGATGGGTTGATTCTCTTATACGAGAGTAGATTGAGGATTGATGTGTAGAGGTGATTTCAGTTTTAATCAACTTTGGCTTTAGACAAGATGCCCTGTCACATTTCCTGGTCACCGTCGGTAATGAACAATAACTTGTAAATTACAAGGTCCGTTTGGATGTGAGAGAGAGAGAGAGAGAGAGAGAGAGAGAGAGAGAGAGAGAGAGAGAGAGAGAGAGCAGTTACAAGATGTGTGCCATTAGCTTGCTGCGTGCGAAAGGAGTGATGGGTTGATTCTCTTATACGAGAATAGATTGAGAATTGATGTGTAGAGGTGATTTCAGTTTTAATCAACTCTGGCTTTGGACAAGATGCCCTGTCACATTTCCTGGTCACCGTCGGTAGTGAACGATAACTTGTAAATTACAAAGCCCGTTTGGATAAGAGTTCGAACAAAAAGAATACAACCTTATACTCTAAGATGCATACAAGAGTCGGGGAAACAAGAGCAATCAAGCGTGGTTCAGCACAATCCAGTCTGGAAATGACAGACAATGCACAATATGGGTCTCTTCTCAAAAGATAGGACACACATTGAACTGTGACTAGAACCATTCTAACGTTGAATTGCTTTAGATATATGGAGCCCTCATTCAAGGCTGATGAAGTTGGCCTGTCCTCAAGGCAGACGAATAATAATGTGACTCGAGCTCCTTGAGACTAGCAGCTGCTTCCTCTCCAATTTTAGCCAACAAGCGATCTGTTTTCTCTGCCTGTTGGTTAAACTCGTCTATTCTTTGTTCTACATGGTCATTGAGTGAAGCAAAACCAGAGAAGATTGCAGTCTGCTTCAACTCGGACACTAACTTCAGAAGCGAGTCAGCTGCCTGTACCTGTTTTTTCATGTATTTAGCATCGGTATAAAGGAACAAAGTGGGAAAAGAGATGGGTATCGGGCAAAAATATTGAAAAAAGATTTCAAGTCAATTTATTCACAATTCAACTGACAAGCATAAAATTTGACTCAAATACCGAAATGTAGCATTATTGACCATTCTGTTAAGAGTACTACTGTCTGAATAACATCAGTGATCTGAAGGAATTGAGAACCTAAAGTAAATCGAAATGCAAATCAAAAAATTTGAACAATATAACTCTGTTGTGTTACTGTAGAGGTTCTATTTGAAGTAAGCTGAGCTTACAACATAACATAAACATGCTTGAATGCATGTGGCCTATTACATATGATATGTAGTAGAAGTATAAACCCTTTGATGTAACTTTCTTTCAGTGAAAGAAGAAACTCCCTTACCATTCTGGCTGCACGCATCTCCATCATGAAAGCTTCTTGTGAATTTCTAACTGGTGGATCGTTGACCTACAATTCCAATTTCTGTCAACAGGTTAAGACATTACATTCAACATCGATGGTTTACAATTTAGATCGATGGTCTACATAGATATTTGATTCTTTTACAAATATGCGCTACTAATAAAGTAGATATCCTTGATTACAAAACAAGCCAATTCTTAAAAGTTAGAGAACTTTGCTTGCTAGTGACTACATTACTTCTTCGTATAGACATGATAACGACAAATCTACCCATAAGGTATAAAGCCACTTATAGTTGGTGAATATTACTGATAATGGGGTAGCTTCTTGTAATATTTTCATAGTTAAGACTCATAAAGAATCAGGAGAAGTGCTCATAGAAAAGCCCTTATGATTACAAATAAGGCCCTGAATATTCCATAGCCATGAGACTATCTCCGAATGCATTCCCAAGTTCAATCTATTAGACTAAACAAAAAATAGATGCACAAGTTGAGTTTAAACTTCCCAAACTCTAACAAGCAGGCCATGTTAACACTGGCAACGATGAATCACACATCTCCCTCATACATAGACCCAGGGACGGGGACTGAGACTAGTCCACCTTGATGCAGCTAGCTGATACTATCAACCATAGCATTGAAGAAATGCTTCAAACCACTAATGTTGGTTTTGCAATAAACAAAAAACAACCAAGATTGTTTCACAAAGTAACACACAAGAAGCATATATGCATAGGTAGACAGAATGAGCGAGTAAGAGTACCCGCGCAACGTTAACGAGGAAACTGAAATTGTCAACAATATTTCCAATGTCATTATCAACTCTTTGCAACAATGTCTTCTGCTTTTGAGCTGCAGCAGCTGCCGCTGCAGCAGTTGGCCCACCACCTCCACTACCACTTCCACCACCTCCTTTATTCATTGTGGATCGTCTCGAACTGACTGCACAAAAAAAAGAAAACACGTTTCAATAATTGAGAAGTCAAATATATGGAGTGATAACCAGTTGGAAAATTGCTTTTTGGACATTCATTTCTTGGCCAATTTAAAAACAAAAACACAAGAGAGGAAACGGAGTAAGCCAGCCATCTACTTACTCCTTCCTCATTTCCACCTCTAAATTTTACAATGAGGCCACACGTTATCACTAGGAATAGTTAGGATTCTATAACACACAAAAATTTCCTGTTAAAAGCCATTGTCTCTAACAACAAATGCCACAGGTTTGAACGATGAAAGATAGCATCTGTGGCCATATTGCTATTTAACTACACATTATATCAGTCAAATCATGTCACGCCCTCGATTTTCAACTAAAATAATAATATATTTTCTACAAACAAAAGTCTTTCTCTCAACTATATTTACCTTAAATGTCATGTCAATCCAAACAATGAATCAATGTCTCTTCTTCTTCCCTCTAATTTTATTTTATTTTATTTTTTTACAAAAAGTCTGTCAAACGTCTGCCATTAAAAGGGTTTCATAATATTCAAGAACAGGAGTTTATACATAGCTTTGCATTTGTTCTAATCAAAAGTACAACCTTCAATTGCAAGTAAGGTACACAACATGAATTAGACTAGATGGTAAACAACTCCTTAATGATTCCAATGAAGCTCTCAAAGACGCCTCAATGTGCACTCCAAGCTAGGTGCCATGGCGGGTACATGAAAGGATAGGGTGAGCTACACTAGCTCGTAGAGATATCATTACCTAAATTACATGCAAAAGTGAAGACAAATCCCAAGGAAAAATATTTTCCAAAAGCATATTTGTTTTGCCAAAAAGTGGAACTCAAAATACCATACTCATGCTGGAATTAACTTCATTTATCAAATACTGACATTCCCACCCACACAAATCGGTACTTGAAACCTGAATTTACCATTACTGCCAAATCGACCCTTACCTTTTCATTTCAATGACCTAAAGATTAATATGAGTTCTTTAATGAAAAGCATCATTTTTCTTGTCTCAAATAACTAGCCGACTTCTCGCCAAAAATATACACACTATGCGTGTAGAGTTATAATATGAAGTAACAATGACACATCAAACAATACCTCACCTTGACAATAAGGAAACTCACCCGAAAACCCCAAATCAAATTTCAAATCTCAAGTTAACTTCAAGCCAAAAACCCTTCACCTTAAGATTTCCTTTATAAGTCTAACGTGCAAATACCCTATATGTAACTCTCACAATGCATCACACCACAAGGTACCAAATATACACTCACACAAAACAAGTTGCCCACCGCATATCAGGAGAACAAGCCACAATGATTTGGAGGTCTAAAAGAAGAAATATAAACATGTATCAACATACTAGACGATCCAAGGTGGCAACTCCAGTTCAAGTTCTGTGTTTCTCATACGCATATTCCATTTTGTCTCAAATTCACATCATCGATTTTCAAAACCAATTTCCCTTTCTTTTTTTTTTGGAAAACATCAATAACCCAGCCATTAGAAACATACCACCAAATCAGAACCATAATTCGCCTTCAAATAGGAATTTGCAAATTGCCATACACTTTAAAACTTAACATCTTGATGCAGGAGGATTCATAGCATAACCTAACAAATAGACGCCGAATTCCCAATCACTTATGTCATGTGATTAATCTCATTCATCCACTTTTTGTGCGTTAAATCTTATAAGCATGTTTATGGGCATTGGGACCCCATTCACCAACTAGTCACCAAAACTACCGCATCATTCACATTATTAGTTCAAAACAACCAACATCACACATTATTAGTTCAAAACAACCAACATCGCTCTTAGAGTCACAACTGCTTTCCCCGGGTCTTTTCCCTAAGTCGATCTGGAAAAGAGTCACCATGGCTTTACTGAAGTCTATTCTCAAATCTGCAGAGCAGTAGGTCACCACAGCTTTCCCCGGGTCTATTCCCGCTTTCACAGAGTAGTAGGGTCACCACGGCTTTACCCGGATCTATTCCCACATTCACAGGGCACTTGGGTCACCACAACTTTACCCAGGTCTATACCCATAATCAACATACACTCATGATGTAAACTTGCCGATACAACTTCATAACAGGGTCTAATATACTAAAACCATTAAGAGGGCAACACCCACATACCAAAACACGCATACTAAACCAACCCATGGATACAGCACATAAAGAGGCAAAACTATTTATTTTTCTCTAAGTATCAAACAACATCAATGTCAATACACCAACAATGCATATCCCTTATACACCACAAGTTCTCTTTAATCCAACACCTAGTCATCTAGATCAATCCATTGTATCCCCACATGTCAAATTGGCAAAGTTAATCATTTACATTAGACTATATCCAATTAAACAACATGAATTCAAGGATGACACTTAAACCATTGAAAAGTATACTTCTTTTTCTTTGATCCATAGGTCATACATCAAAAACGGAGTTCGGGTAACCTTACTACGGCCTTGCGATTATAGCTCAACGTAACAGTAAAACTGGTGCAAAGGCAGAATTTGGGTCAACTTTGGATGCAAAACTGTTATTGCTAGGACCGATGTATTGTTGGAAAGCTCTATGTGTCTAGTTTCTAAAAAACAAACGGTGTGTCATTTCGAGTCCTAAGCTAGGAGTTATGGCCATTTTACCAAAGTCCGCCGGTACTGTCAGATCCTACGCAGGAGTAAGTAAAATTGATTGAAAAATCATAACTCTTTCATCTTAAACCAAAAATATTGAAACCAACTCCAAAAGTTGCACCACTACAAGCCCTACACTACACTTAGTAAAAATCCCAGGTTTAGGAATGAGAGGAAATTAACCCAACCCTCCAGAGAAAAACACGTTTGCAACCATTTTCGCGCTAGTTAACCAACCCTACTTTAGAACTTCACCAAAAATTGTATACTTAACCAAATCACTTGATTCCAACGCCAGTCCCTTCTTAACTTAAATATATAGCTCCTGTAAAAGACCCAAAGGCACCCAAGGTGTTCAACATGCCCAGGACGTTAAAAGAAGGCAGCCACGAACAGATTTGCACATCCAGAAAACAGCCAGTATTCAAAAATTCATAACTAATTGTGTGATTATTGGTTTTTCATGATCTTGGTACCGAAATCTTCGTATTGAAACGTACTTTAACAGTAATGAAGCACCAAAAATTGATTCCTAGAAGAAGGGCCCTAAAATGACAGATTACCAGAACCCACGAAATTCTCAGTATTCACTAAATTTGTTCACGACTCAAAATAGATGATCAAACTTAATCCTTGCACATCAAACCGACACTTACACATATAAAGAAGGCAGGAGATCCCTACCTCGAAGGTTAAAAGCAAGCCTGAACATGGAGGAAACCTCAAAGTGCTCCGATCATGATTCTTCTTGGATCGATAGGAAGATCTTGTCGCGTAGAACAACTTTAATACTTTCAAAATCTCTTTCTATGAAGATGAAATCAAAGAGAGAAGTTTGGAGGAGAGTGAGAGGCGTGGGTGTGTGTTGTGTTTACTGTGAGAGGAAGGAGAGAATTATAATTGAGGGATAAATTATCCCCTACACCCACACATACATCTATCATGTGCCACACACTCACGTATTTTACAATTGCACCGAACTTTCAACTTCTTGCACATCAATCCCCAATTCATTATCCACCATAATAATCAATTCTTTTAAAAAGGGTCCTCTAACATCCCCAACATTAAAAATAAAAAGGTTTTTAATACGGGTCTCTACAAATCATACGCAACTAGTCAAATACATGCCATACAAGTTACATGCATTCAGTGCATAAAATATTAATGTTGAGTCAAAAATTCTAGACTTTCCATCAGAAACAATTGAGCTGTTGCAAACCCTAGGCTGTGTGCAGCACATACTAGTTCACAACTACACATCAGGGCACTCTCAACCCTACTGTCTATCTAAGCAAGCCAAAGCACTCAAAACACACACACACTCTATTTGAGCTAGCCATTTCACATTACGTTCACTAATTTTCAAACGGAAAAACAAAAAGCGTATTAAAGAAATTAAAGAAAACCCACAACCAAGATCACCTAAAAACCCGCCTTCAGAAACAAGAATTACAGTTGAAGCAAGATAACAGCCAAAACGAAACAAATCAACAGCAAATACAGCAGAAATTAAGTAGAGATAGCAGATTATCACATTGAAGCGAGAATCATGAATGGGACAGAAAGCACCCAAATCAAAGATCAGGTTAAATTCAAAGAAAATTACAACGAGTCCATCATCTAAATAAAAACCCTAGTTTTACACTAGTACTCAATAAAGGAAGGGAAAAAAAAAGAGATCGAAGGAGATTAATCAACTTACCAATTACCACGATTGCTAGGTTATTCGGGCTTTAATTTCTAGATTCTTCAATGATTTCAATGCTTTCCAACAATCAAGCTTTTGCCATCCTTTATTGTACAATTTGATTTGGAAGAGGAGAACAAAGTGGGAATGCTGAACACTGAAACTTCGAAAAGATCCTCTGGTTAGTCTTTTTTTTTTTTGTTTTTTCTTGTTTATTTTTTGCAAATGGACCCTTGTACTTTGAAAATTTAGCATTTTGGCCGCGGGATTATTTTAGCCCTAGCATAGTTTTCACAAACAAAAATCACTAAAAACTTAACGCAATTTATCATTTCGTTTTCATTAACAAAAAAACTTTCAGCATTTTATCATCTCGTTATCACTCACAAATTTTTTTTGTCAACAAACATTATTTTTGCCACAGTAACTCTACTCACAAACCATTAACTTATTCACTACCGGAAACAACTTGATATTTCTCAACTTATTTACTACCGGAAATACCTAACAACTTTTTGACCACAAATAAAAATTTATAAATTTTTCACTACCGAAAACACCCGTCAATGAAGTTGTTTTCCTTTTTGGAGATTTGTTTTTCGTTTTTGAACTGCAGTGAACGTGGTCCAAGACTTCAAATCAAATGGGTTTGTGGTCCACGGGCATTAATGGAATGAGGATCCAATTGTGGGTCATTGAATTTAGGGTGGGTTTAAACAAAATTTTTTCTGAATTTTTAGATACGGCCTTTTTGGTTGGTCTTTTTTTCTCAATTTTTAAGAGATTTGGGTAACATTTTTACATCAATTTTTTCGTCTCTCATAAAAATATAGACCAAAATTATAAAAGGTCCATGTAAGGCGCCCAAAAAAGAAAAGGAAAAACTGGCTTGGTGATCATCTTCCATTCTGTGACTTCTGTCAAGGCTGGTAGCTTCAAAAAACAAAGTAATTGAGACTCTTCTTATTCCTCACCACATGGACCTCTGGCTACAAATTAAAGCAAAAGCCCTTCAATTCTTTACCTAAAAGATGACCCACTTTCATTTTGGGCTTTAGCTACTTTCCAAGAACCATTCCCATCAAGGAAAGAGTGAAAACAGCTTATCTGCTTTTCTTTTTTGTTTTGATACTGTTGGAAAATGGTTCCAAAGGAACAATACACCAACAAATAGGTAAAATAACTAGTTAAAATATACTTTTTGTACTTTTCCTATCCAGTTTTCCTCTCATTATGCAGCAATGCTATGTATCCATATCTCTATTCTACTCCTATAAACTATTGTATATAATGTCTGCCACCTGTAAAGAGTAGAGAGAGAAGAGGCTAAATGTTAGGAGAGAGAAGAAGAGAGAGTGAGAGGAGATAAAGTCGATGAAGGGAACAAAAATCAATTTTTTAGTCTTTTGCTGTGCAGCAGTACTTCGTCAAAAGTGCCTAAGAACTGTAGCAAAATATATAATGGATGGATAAATACCTAATCTGTTGTAGCATGATTTTCTTTGATTTGCATATCTATTCTACCGAAACCTGCTCTTTACCTATGCTGGTATTGTTGCTCTAGACCATTTGGCGTGAATGAAAATTACTAGGGGGTAGATAAGTTATTTGTATATGCACCATTATTGAGAGTCATGATCACTCGGGGTGACACGTATTCAGCTAAATGGTTGTGTGAAACACTAACCTTGATCATCTTCATGTAATTTTCGGGTTCCATCTTCTTATAATTTTCCGTTGTTGATTTCGTCGGTTTTGCATCACAGTAACACAATACATATTATTCTTGTAGCAATTTTAAGAGAGAGTCCGTATTTACTTTTTGTTCATATTTGATGCGCAGACATAAATGGAAATGAATGTGCGTTGCCTTTTGTGCAGTCTCATTTATTCAAGTTCATAAACACAAGTGGAATATCGATCTTCTTGTCCCTTGATAACTTGATATACTTATTAATAGGATAGGATGCACTGGTTGTTTCTTGTTTTGCCCCACCACCCTCTTTTTTTTTTTCCTCCGCATTTGATCCATTGCTATTTTGGAAGTGGTGCTCTGGTACCTTTATGTTGTCGACAATTGTTTTCGAAAATTGATTACTAATCACTATGTCCTCCGGCTCCATCCAAGTAGCCTAGTGTGGCCCCCCAGTCACAGGTGACTAGCTGCTGGGATGGTGCTGCCAAGCGGAGGTCCTTGGCAGTGGTGCTGAGCACATAATCCGGCCGTGTATCTCGGCAATCAACGGTTCAAATTTTTATATGCTTAGATTTAATCCGAGCTGTCCGTACCGAGATAAGCGGCCGGATGCCGCTCGACACCCCGCTTGGCACGGGTGCTCGGCAGCATCCCCAGGTTATTGAAGTTGTAACAAACCCTAAAAAAACCTCGAGCTGCACTCTTGGGTAGGAAGATGTAGTTCCAACTTCCAACTTCCAACTTCTATGGAAGAGGTAAAAATGTGGTATTGTTGACTATTGGACAACTGTGGTGGTTGGAAATGGAATAATGGAATATCCTTTACCTATTCCTTTTCTAAATGAGATGAGGATAGGATATCCATAGTTGGATCTGTCTCCTGTTTTCTCTCACTCACATGTGCAAATCTCTAACAAAAAGGAAAATTGGCGTCAATGGATAAAATAATCTAGCGTGTACATTTTTATTTGAGGACTGCGACAGCCACCGACCCATTCGGGTTCCGAAATTGCACAAATAGGCACGTAGGGCCTACTTTGGACCTGCACGGATGATTCAAGCTGTTCATTAATTTTTTAAAAAAAATTGAGTGGGCCCATAAAAAATCAGCTCAATCCAATATGTGTAGGTATTTGATCCAATCATCCCATTTTTCATCCAATCTTCCAATTTTTTCAAAACTTGAAAGTTTGGATCGAGCACCTACACATATCTAATTGAGTTAATTTTTGAAAGCCCACTTGATTTTTTTTTAAATTATTTAATGGCTCGGATCATCCGTGCGAAACCCGAAGTGGGTCCCACATGCCAATCGGTGCAATTTTCTGGACCCCATGGGTTGGTATCCGTAGGTTTATTGTAGGGGGACTGAATGACTACGGCTTGCTTTAAATTTTGGTTTCAAGTTAGTTTTCATATTTTTTCACGGGGAGGCGGTTTGTCCGAGATGACTCCGCGCGCTACTCCAGGACTGTCTTCGGCTCGTGCGAGATTTTGTGTTTCTCAAGCTTAGATTTTGTTTTCGGGATGCTATATAATAAGGTAGCGGATGTTTTGGCAAAAACGGCCGCGATAGAGTAAAACACTATCGTGATCTTGTGGCTCCCAACTTTTTGACTACACTATTGTGATTTTTGGGTAGGTAGTATAAGGGAATTGTTGTTTTTAGTAGTTGTAGCCATTTATTGTGTGTCAACAATTATTTCGGCAATGAACATCGTCCAAAGAAAATTAAAATCTCCAAAAAGGTTCAAGTTTAAAGAAGCAGGTCCATATACCAGACAAGCTATGCAGTAGCTCGCAAGTTGAGTAAAATCAAAATCTCGAAAAAATGATGTTTGCCAGGTTTGATTTTAATAAGGAACTCACATTTAATCTCTAATTGTCTTTCCAATGGCATAACAAAAGACAACCAACACTTTTGCTGTTTTTTGAATTTTGGAACCAAAATTATCATGCTATAATATTTGCTATTCAATTACTCAAACCCACCGAACTCTCTATATTAGGCCCCAGGCTCAAATTGAGAGGTACCATTCTTATTTTAGAGTTGTATAGGTAATAAACTACGGACACATTAAGGCTGTGTCTGAATCAACCACTACCAGCATTTAACATCACGGGTTTGGCCTGATAGTGAAGACTCGAGAATTTAGAATTTGTTCTCTTTTATGATCCCATGTATTCGACTCTTTTTGTCAACCGTGCAAGCAATGAAAAGGGCTGCAGAGATTAGCTCGAAGGACGTGGGTTCCATGGTAAGTGAACGAGGGTACACACGCGCTACAGTAGCCATAAAGGAAGAAAAAATGTACGCCCACTTGGCAGCAGGCAAAATGAAAACAAAAACGAGGCTAACTAACTTTTGCCCGTAACCGTTGGGTCCAAATGTGGGGTTCACCTACCCTAGGAAAATACAGTAAATTATGGAGTTTCTGATGTCAAAACTATTTTTGTTGGTGTCAAAATTTAAGAGCATAAAAATTTTATCATTGAACAAGGAACAAGTCTTTTGTACACTAAAGTTTTGACACTAACAAAAACAGTTTTGACATTATCAGCTTTCTTTTTTAAAAATTGCTGATTTTGCCACTCCATTTTTTGTTAACGTCACTCCTCTGCAAGTGTATTTTTGATGCAAAATATACATGTAGGGGAGTGGCGTTAACAAAAAAAGAGAATGAGAAAATCATTTCCTTTTTTAAATGTAAATAGAACTGACTTCTTCTTTTTTAATTAGCCAAAAATGTCTTAGAAACACTCAGCCCTGACGTCATGTCTTAGAAACACTCAGCACTGACTTCATAAATGTGTATAATTTCTCAAAAAGTGAAAAACAATTTATATACACACAGGGGTGGACTCTATACACACTACATCACACTCCTATTGCGAGTGAGTGTGTGGAAGTAGAGTGCAATTTTGTTGAACATTACCCTTTCTCTTATTTGTTAAAATTGTGTGGATGCCACTATAAAGTGATATTATGCTTATCAAAAAGTGTATTACATGGTGAGCATGATATCACTTTGTGGTGGGATTCACGTAATTTCAAATAATAGAAACTTATAACTATACACAAATACACAAATACTTACACGAGTTGAGTTTTGTTCACACGCAAATACACAAATACTTACCCTTGTTGATTAAACTTACTGATTTAAATAATCATCCCCTCTTGGACACTTCTCCTACAAAGACCATATCAACCACACACCAAACAACAAACCAGTGTCACACACTCTCTCTCAGCTCTACCAGTCACCATTTCTCTGCTTCTCTCTCTACTTTCTCTCACCAGGAACCGCCTAGGAGGAGGCCAGGGGAGAGTTTTTGGGTCATTGCCAATGGCTGGGAGTGGATTATTTGCAGAGATAACCGATGGGGATGTGTTCAAGTACTACGCAGATGGGGAGTGGAAGAAATCTTCCTCTGGGAAATCTGTGGCTATTGTCAATCCAACTACAAGAAAGACCCAGTACAAGGTTCAAGGTAGTAATAATCATCAATTAACTTGCTTACCATGTTGTGTGTGTATATATATAACTATATAATACATGGATGGTTAAGAATACTAGGGCCCTGTTCGGTTTGGGTCTTGAGACTTGAGAGAGGTTTTTAAGAGTAATGATTGGAAATAGATAGATAGAGAAAATTTATTGAAGACGGTGCACAGGAATTTTGAGTATCCCAAACGAATAAGGTCTAAGACTCTGTATGTTTATGCATATTTAGTTCTGGTTTGGAAAGATGAGCAGTTGGGGATTTAGGTTTTCTTCAAGTTCTTGTAGATAATTACTAATGAACTTTTGTTTCTTGGAATCCTAGAAAGTTGTGTTTTTTTCTCACAAAAATTCGTTTCTGGCTTCTCACAGAAAGTAGCGGTCAATTTAAGATGAAATACCCGTTTTCCTTTTCACTGTCTAATACTATTTTTCAGCAAACAAAGAGTGTTAGAATAAAGAGAAAACAAAGTAAAATGAAAAGCAAAGAGGCCTTTGGCCCAACGTACCGCAGGGGTAGACTTTGGTGGCAGAGAAGGAAGTCAGCTAATCTAACTATTCTAACAATGCTGACTTTCACCGATAAAAAAAATTTAAAGACGAAAAAGCTAAATAAGTAATTTTTTGGTATATCGCTTTACAAATCCATGATTCAAACACAGACTTGAGAAGAAATAGAAGGCTAAAGTAGGTCTGAATTTCAGTCTCAAAAGCTATGTTCCAACTATTGTAGCCTAGCGTGAGTGTGTAGCCCATCAGCCCATCTGAACCAGAATGAGAAACAATCAAGTGTTTTCTTGAATCTTGCATTTCTTGAACGTTCAATTATGATCCTATGGCCTCAATTCAGCTTGCACACAAGAAGAGGTGAACAAGGTAATGGAAATAGCAAAAACCGCGCAAAAACAATGGGCGAAAACCCCGCTTTGGAAGAGAGCCGAGCTCCTTCACAAGGCAGCAGCTCTTCTCAAAGAGCACAAAGCCCCCATTGCAGAGTGCCTCGTGAAGGAAATCGCAAAGCCAGCAAAAGATTCAGTAACTGAGGTACTTGAGTTGTTTCAAAAATTTAATAACCAATTAATATCAAAATTTGAAGCTGATTGAGTGATCTGAATTGTGGGTTTTTGGCGAAGGTTGTAAGGTCTGGTGATCTTGTTTCATACTGTGCTGAAGAAGGGGTCCGGATTCTTGGAGAGGGGAAGTTCTTAGTGTCTGATAGTTTTCCTGGAAATGAGAGGACCAAGTACTGCCTTACTTCGAAGGTACTTTTCTTACTCTTCTACCATCAAATTTGAGATCTTTCCTTGCCCGTGTAGTTTTTGGCGTATTTCTCCTTTGCATCTGCACTAATTGTTGATATACAATAGAGATAATGGAGTGTCAAAGGGATTCGGAGGAAAGAGACTATAACAGGCTTTTGCAGATGAGAGAGTTTGAGAATATGTATTTTATATTGGAAATCGGATAAATTACTTCCAGTCAATTTGGCGTACTTTTGCTAGAGCTGGGTATTGTGTACAAATGATCTTTTGATTATGGAGGAACTAGACCTTGTAATAGGTAAATGGAAGCTTTCGAATAAGGAGGGATTACTGGAGGCCAGATACTCTTCTTCTCCCACTCCAATGCCCATCTCTGTCACATTTTCAGTGGATAGGAGAAATGGGATTCGGACAGGGTTTGGGCATGGGGACAATTGTGGTATGAACCAACATAGAACACTACTACACTAGAAATGGGATTGGGACCGGAGAACCGCCCGTGATCAGAACCAGAGAGAGTTGCACTTCTTGTTGTGCTTGCCCTATGACTGCATTTAAACTCAGATTTGACTTAAATTTAACGTCTAAAATATTTGTACACATTATGAACTATTTCTTCCCAATTGATCTATAAAACACATACTGTGTTGGAGCTGCATCTGAATTGTAACTTCGAGGCTTCCTGGTCCTGGTCCTGGCCCAGTAATTGCTTCGTGACTTTTGTGATGAACTTGTTATTCATTCGTGTTTGATAATATTTGTGGTTCAACTGATCGGAATTGCAGATTCCCCTTGGGGTTGTGCTGGCCATTCCACCCTTCAACTATCCTGTCAACCTTGCTGTCTCCAAAATTGCTCCTGCTATTATTGCTGGAAACTCTCTCGTGCTCAAGCCTCCAACTCAGGTAAGAATATTTCACTATAATTTATATAGGACTCCTTTTGCCTTTAATATTATCCAATTTGCTTATGTAGCACTTTTACAAATTTGCTTAGAAGACCCAAAAGAAAAAAGGCCAAGAAACCATTCCTTATATTAGTATCACAATCATTTAAACTGTATGTTACCAGAGTTGTAAGCCAAGTCGAGCTCAGAAGTGGGTAGTTTAAGCTTGGATCAAAAAGTTAACGGGCTTCTAGATGTGTTTGAGCTCGACTTGTTTTTCATTTGTGCCGATCATGAGCTGAACTCGGGTTGACTAGTCTAAATGCATTAAACTTATCAAGCCGAGATAAGATAATTAATAAACTTCAAAATGCTTTCAGATTCTGTATTTTTTTTTCATAGTTAGCCAATCATGGGTGAACTGTTAATAAACCAAACATGAGTGAACTAGCATGGTTCATTCCACAGCCGTTAGAAAGAGATCATTCTCATCTGAACTTTCCTCCAGGGTGCTGTGGCTTGCCTTCATATGGTTCATTGCTTCCACTTAGCTGGATTTCCCAAGGGCCTCATCAATTGTATCACAGGGAAAGGTTCTGAGATTGGTGATTTCCTCACAATGCATCCGGGGGTGAACTGTATAAGGTAATCAAAGTTCTTTTCTTTTCCTTAGCGCTACTTTAGTTCTTGCTTCGTTCACCTTATATATGCTTACTTATCCCTGGTTTCATAAATTCTTCATGCAGCTTCACTGGTGGAGACACTGGTGTTGCAATTTCAAAGAAAGCAGGTATGGTTCCTCTACAGATGGAGCTGGGAGGAAAAGATGCGTGTATTGTGCTTGAAGATGCTGATCTTGATTTGGTAGCAGCAAACATTATAAAAGGAGGTTTCTCCTACAGGTGAATGAAACCTTTTGTGGACAACTATTTGGTAATTGCAAATGCTACTTGCAAAGGGGATGTGGTAGTTAGTTGTTAGTGTAGAATTCCCGAATTCTCGTGATATACTCGAGTTTAGAGAATGTGATGTGTTAAAAGATCTCTTGACAATGTGCAGACAAACACATTTTTATGTTGTTGAACTAGTGTCAGCTGTCTTTGGATCTTGGATAATTTTTTACGAAGAGAAAGGAAAGGGGTTTGTGAAACTGTTTAGCCATTTCTTTCCCTTGTCAAATCCTTCCACAAAGCCATGATCCAAACACAACCTTATATAATTAGGCTGGGCGTTTGGCCACAACCACAATAACAGCACCAATGTAATCCCAATCAATGGGGCTAAGGGTGGGGGGCATTTTGCCGCCATCATTTTTTGTTATGCACCACTTCAATATAGCCTTGCCACTTGAGGATTGTCAGATGAGCATTCATCTTTTTCATGTTAAGGATAGGGTTAATGAGCCACGTCGGATACAAGTTTACTTGCATAATCATCAGAGAAACCGAAATTTGCTTCATTTTTTGCAAACAGTGTCAAGTTCCTCGTGGTTCAAAAATGAGATTAGTGGGACCTCCTCACTACTTGTTTAGGATACATCTATCTTCCATTTTGCATCAGACTCAACATGTAAAACTTCTCAAGCTTGGTACAAACATTTGTAACAGTGGTCAAAGATGCACTGCTGTGAAGGTTGTCTTGGCCATGGAATCCATTGCCGATTCCCTCGTTGAAAAAGTGAACGCCAAAGTAGCAAAGTTGACTGTGGGACCGCCTGAGGAAAACTGTGACATCACTCCGGTCGTCACAGAATCCTCTGCAAATTTCATTGAAGGGTTGGTTGTGGATGCTAAAAAGAAAGGAGCCACATTTTGCCAAGAGTACAAGAGGGATGGCAACCTTATTTGGCCCTTGTTGCTGGATAATGTCCGTCCTGACATGAGGATTGCGTGGGAGGAGCCATTTGGGCCAGTTTTGCCTGTTATTAGAATCAACACCGTTGAAGAAGGGATTCACCATTGCAATGCAAGCAATTTCGGTCTCCAGGTACGACAACTATCTCAAAAGCAGTTCTTTTCATTTTTCTTCCTCTTCTTTTTAACAAGTTCAGAATCTCAACTATCATGAGGATTACATCTAACTGCCTGCTCAATTATGTCGTCTTTTTCATAGACTCAATTATGTTGTCTTTTCATAGACATTAGTATTTCCTTTCTCCACTCGAGTGTGTCGTGATGTGGTTGATGCTTTCTGAAAATTTGGTTGTCCTCATCTAACATTTTTTGCATCAATTAGCACAACCCTTGTGATGATAAACAGTAAATGGTAAAAGATTGCCTACTAAGTGGACGTTACTTTCCTCCATTTTTGAATGTTCTCAGAGTTTATATGTCTCTGATTTTTACTTCAAGAATGCAGCAGAATGAATTCTCCTTTCTTTTCGCCAGGTATATAGTTATGTCAGTACCTAAATCATAGGATGCGGAAAAATAGCCTTAGCATCATGCTAACAAGTAACAAACAGCACAGTGGACTGCTGAGGAAAATGTCTAAATTGGGGACCCTTAGCGCCGAAACATTTGTACACATTTCTTAGCGCTTTTCACGTGCTTGCAATCACATTTCTCGCGCCATTTAATACTAATAACCACTGCCAACTGACTGTTAATAACACAATCCATAACCATAGAAACCCCAAGTGACACTGATGAGATGCTGATAAATGCAACTGAATTGCAGGGCTGTGTCTTCACAAGAGACATCAACAAAGCTATTTTGATCAGTGATGCCATGGAGTCAGGAACAATTCAGATCAACTCAGCACCAGCCCGGGGCCCAGATCATTTCCCATTCCAGGTGACCTACAACTCCTAGAGACCTGCCAAGCAATATTCAATTTAGGCTGTGTTTGGATCTTAAATATGGAGGGGATTATAGAGAGGAAAATAAGAAACAAAAGGGGAAAGCACAAGCGGCAAAAAAAAAAATAGAGATTAGCTTCACAAATCTGTTCGATTTTCTTTTCCCGACGTAAACTAAAAGATCCAAAACACAGCCTTAAAAAGGGTATTGAGTATTCTCTATAGTCGTACGGTGACTAGCAATTGAGATACATTTTTGTTGCTTTTGGCAGGGTTTGAAGGACAGTGGAATTGGATCACAAGGGGTCACCAACAGCATAAACCTGATGACCAAGGTGAAGACCACTGTGATCAACTTGCCAACTCCTTCCTACGCCATGGGCTAATAACCCCAATAACTTCCACTGCCGAATAAATTTCAATAGATTCCTTTGTTGTAGCTATATGAGATCACTCGCCAGTTTTTAGCCATCAGCTATGAGCAAATAATGGATAATGCTGAGATTTCTAAGAACAGCTATATATCCTCGGTTAAGTTTGTGACATTCTCATGATAAATGATCGTTTTATATGATAGCTTTGTACATCCCCAATGCGAGTTTTATCTGGGGTTGACACCGGCTATGTCAAAAAGAACACGTTAATTACCACAGATGAAAAGTGCCATTGTTCTGGTCAGGAATCTGCTATTCTCAAAAATTCTTGTCCCCGTGTCTCAGTATTCCCAAAACAAGAAGTAGTAGTCTAAACTGTCCAGTGACAGGCATCATGTACTCGCATGCATTTGATTGGGTTCAAACATTACTAACATACATACGTTAGCTGAAAAAATATATGGTATTCCCAGAAAACTCTCTATGTTTTCGGATTGGGCCATGATACAAAACTGAAGTTGTTCAAAATGGGAAAGGGTAATGCTTTCGCAAGTTAGGCCGGTCCAGAATCACGTAGAGGCCTATAAGAAGAGCAAAAAATTTGTTTTCCTTCAAAACAGAGTAGTGTGAGATTATTCCCCTTGTCAGTTAAGCCAATCCAATATCCGCTTTTAGAATAACAGCCAGCGTCTTGGCATGAGACATACAGGTTTGCTCCCTTCTAAATTTCAGGTTTGATTAATTATCTTTATTTACTAACAACTGCTAGGGCCACCTCATGCGTAAGTATGTAAAACGGCTATGGGTGGGGTTATAGGATTTAGTTTGATATACGCGTAAGCTGGTTTAAGACACTCGTATTACCCAAAAAAATTAAAATAGAAAATTAATTTGACATGGGATATTTAACCTAGGGAGTCTCTCCTTTCCTATTACCAAATTTTCTATCCTTAGTTTAAACTTTATCAGATCCCAAGTTGATATACTAAAACTTGATCAGATCCCAACTTAATATAATAACAGAAAGTTATATTTATAGATCAGAGACAAATTCTTGTAGGAGAGTTGGTATAGGTCTGATGATGGATATGTATTTGGTTAAATAATGCTCAATGGTCCAATTTAGTGGAGCCCATTGGAAAAGGCCCTTTAAACTCTAAAACCAAAATAACTTTTTAGTCATTGATTGATTTGTAGCCATGAGATGAAATGCTAGCTTTTTCTTTATGTTCTGTTTAAAAATTCCCCATGAGATCTCCAGTTCATTGTGTCATTGAAATTCATCTTTAATCTTGGACGGGCATACTTTCTTCTAGAGTTGACTAAAATAATAAACATTTTAATAGTGAAAAGCATCTCTCTCTCTCTCTCTCTCTCTCTCTCTCTCTCTCATGGTCCTGAATTTCTTGATGTGATTTTGACATTCTTAGTGAATTGTTTATAAAGTTCTCTAAATGCTTGATCTTTAGAAAGGATACGATATGAAATTGTATACTCTATAGTTTTCATCAAGAATCCAATTCACAGCTGTTCTATCAAGTCTCACGTACATAAAATCTTATGCGAATTGCAATCCCGTGTAATTACGGTGAAAGCATTATTTTAGTTTCAGATTTTTTGAGAGTTTTGTCTAGTCATTTTCAATTTCTTGTTGTTTAGGAGACGTAGAGTGACACGCAAAAAGAAGAAGAAAAAGTGAAAAGAAAAGAAAAGGTATTGAACATCAAAATTAACCCCCCCCTTTTTTTTTTTGGGTTAACAAATGCTCGTATATACTCCGTAGTAAACAGAATTTTCGAAGAGCTGTGCTACAAGTACAACAATCCACGTACAAATCTATTTTGCGCCCGTCTTGGGTCCTACAAAAATGATCGGAGCCACTTATTTTGTTCAAAATATATTGTTTAGGGTCTCTGAAAAAAATCATCTCAATCCGATACCAGTTAGAGCATTTACGAATCAACCAACTTTGCTAAAAAAATTCAAGCCAAATTCTGAAGCAAAGTTATATGTTTTGTAAACGCTTTTACCGATATTGGATTGAGATGATTTTTTACAGAGACCCTAAATAATATATTTTGAACAAGTGAACGATTTTAATTATTTTTGTGGAATCCGAGATGGATGCAAAATAAATCTGTGCTTGGCTACTGTACGGGGTTTGTTATACCGCTAGTATTTCTGATTTTGGAAATTGAAAGCGAAATTACCCACTTAAAAATTGGTGGAGGTGGTGGGGTGTAAAGGCAGTTTCTCAGTACCTGAGAGAAAGTGGGAATGTGATTGGTACAAGACAAGGACATCTACCAATACATCTTTTAGCTTTGTCAAAGAGTTTTTTTCCCCCTTGATTCTGAGGGGTTGTTCGGGTCAATTTATGTACACTTCAATTAATTTCTTTTTCAATTTGATCAAAAGTAGATCGTTCGCACCGAGACTAAAAAATTCACAAGAAAATATTTTCTTGACACCAAACCCCACAAATCAAATCGTAGTCAATTACGCGAGCTGACCCAATTTTGTTAATGCATATTCTACTCCCATTAATTTCTCTCTCTCTCTCTCTCTCTCTCTCTCTCTCTCTCTCTCTATATATATATATATATGTATGCGCTGGTGAATATTAGCTGTGTAACCCATATTACGTACAGCCTCTCCTATGGGCCTCAAATCATGTCAAGAAAAAGGGAAACTAGGAACTTATGTGATAACGCCCAAATCCATCAACCCCTGATTCCAATTAGTTTCGTCTCAATCTCTTTTACTATCTGCAAACATGATTTGTCAATTAGTGAGCTAAATAGGACAAGTTCTAGGGGTAGGATAGGAAACCCCTGTAGCATCAACAGACAATTGAACTATTAGAATTAGGTGGAAAAATATCAATAATAAATAAAAACACTAATAACAAAAAAGCATTCAGATATGATATATATTTGCTTAGACGATGTAAGCGTTTCGTATCGGATTCTTTCACTACTTCGGTAAAACGAATTGCCTTGTGTCGCTCAACATGCTTCACCGACTCACTATAAGGCAGTTGTAAAATCCAAAAAATTTCAATTTGGGAATTTTCTTATAAATCCTATGGCGTGGATTAATGATGGACCCACATTAATTCCTTTGTTTATCACATTCCCTCATGTTCTAAACAAAGCCTTATATTTATGAAGTAGAAAGCCTAAATTTCTTTTTCCTTTTAGGAACTAGACTAGAAACTAAAGAAGAATACGAACAGATATTTTGGTAAAAAGAAAAAAGATATGCTTATTAATTAATCTGGCTGCCTCGAATCTTTATTTTTCATTCATTTAATTATGATATGGTTGAGATCTTAGATGGTACAGTGACTATGGACCTGGAAATTAAACGATTAAGACCATCTTAATTCAGAATGAACTAACATGGTTTCATGACTTTAATTATCACTTAATTGATATTAAAATTTAAAAACAGTAAAATATTTTCCCGGATCTCGTGCCAATGGGTTAATTTTCCTACTATAATTTGCAGCATGGTAATCAAGGTTGAACATTCTTTGTCGGATCTTAGCAAATCGAGGTCAAACAGAGGGGTATTATCTATCCAAGCTCTACCTTCAGAAAAGGATGTGAACTTGTTGATATGTATATATTTTTTTATAATTCGGGTGTCCGGACAAATTTATGCACATCTCAACTTGGTAATCATGTACAATATTGGAGTTTCATATGCCGATTTCGTAATAACTTACTATGTCGTTAGAGTATGTTTTGATTTTGTAACAAGTTGACGAGAGTGGAGTACTGGGGAGAGCGATTAATATATTCATGCATGATGCATGATTTTGGAACGTTACAAGTAGTATACAACTTGAATTTGTGGAAGATTCAGCAATGCTAGAACGAAAAGGGGAGGAAAAAAACCTACTAGTACGTAGAAATTCTTATATTTTATCGTCCCGTTTGATTTTCCTACCACATATTCTTCAACAATCCGATCATCAATTTTTTTTCTCGTACACTTTCATGAACCGAGTGTCCTGGACCGTACCAGGCGAGCGATTAGTTTGGTTGTTACACACACCAGGTCCACAGAATAATGCTCACTAAATGAAACAGAGATAACAATTTTTGAGCTCGATCTGTAATTGTCCCTTAGAAAATATACTGTAGTATTTACAACTACTTTTAACGTGCCATTAAATAACAATTATGGGCAAAACAGTAATAATCTACTACTACAAAGCCCCACTATTCCCACCCATCCTAAAAATGTGCAAACACAATAGTGTTTCCAATCCCTCTATTAGTAGAAAGTGGTTGAGTTGAGTTTTCTCTTTTAGAGCCGCTGATAACTGAAACAAATATGGTTAGGGCTTTTCACCGAAAATACATTTTGGTGTTTGCCACAAAAATAGCAAGGGCTTTGACGCGCCAAACGAAGAAAGTGGGATTTCGCTAAATATATCTAGGTAATTTATCTTAGCCTAACCATTAGCACATCCTCATGGGCCACATTCATGAGAGAGGATAAAGAGAGTGCACCGGCGGTTATTTGAATTTTTTCTGTGTTATTTGATTTTGCGTTAAACTTTTGTAGCTTATTGATTTGTCTCAATGAGACGCATCGGAAAAGTAAATTTTTTAACTTTTATCCAAATATTTTAGGAAATAATCACTTTTAAAAAAGTCAATTTTTTTGTGTGCCAAAAAGTGGTTATTTTTTCAAATATTTAGGTAAAAGTAAAAAAAAAAAAATTCTGACAAAAAAAGTGAGGCGCAAAATTAACAAACGTGAACAAAATTCAAATAAAGACAAAATCCAAAAAGTGGAAAAAGTTGTTAGTGGAATAAGTTCTCAAAATTTTGATTTTTATTTAAATTTGAGAGAGAGAGATCAGGGGGAGTGGGGTAAACTAAAATTCAAAAAATTACCAACTACTCTTTCCCACTCCCACTTTCAACGGGGATTTGTTTTACTTCAATTTATCGCAATGGTTTTTTTTGGTAGTCTTAATGCTTCTCTAAATTTTCATGTCCTATTTTAGTTATGTGTTTTTATTTTGTGAATGTTTATATGCATATTTAGACTATTTCAAGCTATTTAGTATGACTTAATTTCTCGTCATTGCTACACATGCATTTTTTTGCATGTATAGCAATGATGAGAAATTAAGTCATACTAAATAGCTTGGTATCCTTCTCCTATAATATTACTCCCTCCGTTTCAATTTACTTGTCCCAATTTTTTTCTAACTGAACTAAAAAATTAGTTATATCTTTAAAGTGGTAATGAATTTTATATCCAATATGGATCTTGTTTGATAGATCTCGATTTGTTCTATAATTCAATGTTTTTGAAATTACCTAAAACATTATAAATTACAAGATATAATTAATTGAAAAGTGACACAAATTCCAAAAAATGACAATTAAATTGGGACGAAGGGAGTATATCTTTCCAGTCGTCATGTGCATCAAACAAGCACAACGCTAGTGCTATAGAATCTAGATGTGGCTAGATAGGTCCAATACACATGAATCCGAACACATGAGCCTCACGAGATGTTTGTGAGACTTGCACACATCAAACGGGCTTCGAATTTAAGTTTGAACCCATATCTATATTCCAATTCTCTTCCCAATAGTTAACGGACTTGATTTATTGAGAGTTCAAAATAAAATATTAAAATTATAGATATATTCCATATCTATATTCCAATTATCTTTCCAATTCATAAAATATTAAAATTATTCTCAAAATAAACAGTCGAGATCTATAATAGAGTTCAAAATAAAAATTGGAGAAAATCCAAACGCTAATCTCCGTTCCTCTTAGCTTTTTGGCGTTTTTGTATTGTTTTGTTCTTGTTCATTTTTTTTTTTGCATTTTTTAATTTTACGTCAAATTTTTATGGTTTATAGATACGTCTCAAAAATCGGAAAAATAATTTTTTTTTTTTTTACTTTTACTCAAATATTTTTGAAACTATCCAAGATAAAACAAAAAGTATTTGGATAAAAGTCATAATTTTTATTTTTTTTATTCTTCTCGATGTGACAAACTAATTTTCTAAAAAAAATTGAAACAGTACTACTAACAAGCAGAAAAAAAGTTTAAATAAAAGACAGAACTCAAAAGGTCCCAAAAAAAAAAAAAACTATCAATAATTCTTAATATTTGAACGAAAATCATGTATTCATGTCGAGTATTTCTCCCTCACTCTCTCTCTCTCACTCTATATAAGTCTTCATAAGCGAGCAAAAGTCATACGATACCGGAGAAAAGAAGAGAAACAGACTCTTCATTTAAGTTTTGTATACTGCTCTCTCTCTCTCTCTCTCTCTCTCTCTCTCTCTCTCCCCTCAGGTATGCATTGAATTCATGTTCTTTCTCCCTGCAAAACCCATATCCGATGTACTCTTAACATGTTGTTCTGTTTTGCGTAGGAAAGTTATGCAGCCTTGCAGCAGAGAAATGCAAGCCCTGAAATCAGTCCTAAACCAATCCCAAATGTCTCTCCAAACCATTCAACAACACCACCACCAACAACAGATCGACATCAGCAACAATCAGATTCAACACTTCGATCCAGCGACGCCGTCCCACGACGACTTCCTCGACCAAATGCTCTCCACCCTCCCCTCCTGCTCCTGGCCGCCCGACCTCACCGGACCAAACCTTAAGTCCCCGTGGGACCTCTCCGCCTCCACGCCCGACGATCAGTTCCATTTCGATCACGACCAGTCCGCGATTCTGGCGGCGAAGCTTCGGCAACACCAGATCAGCGGCGGCGGAGGGAGTTCTCCGGCGGCCGCGGCGGCCAAGTCGTTGTTGCTTCAGCAGCAGTTGTTGTTTCAGTCCAGAGGTGGGATTTCCGGTGGCGAATCCAGCTTGATGCCTTTGAGTCTAGGTGGAAGTGGCGACGACGTCGCAGACGGTTCCTCCTTCAAATCTCCCCATTCGGTTAGTCGTCGTTACCTTACTCAAATAATCCTTCATCCGCTCCCGTTATCAATCCTCAATTTGCGTTTGCGCTCTCAATGCCCTCACTCGCGAATTTTAGTAGTAGTTTGGAATGTTTTGCAGAGGATTCCACGCTTGCGTTCCTGCTTACGCACGCACGCTTAAGATGTGACTGAATATTAAACTTACAAAGTACTGAACAATTGTGTTGATCATTATTTCAGGGAGACGATGGTCCAGTTCAAGCTCTGTATAATGGATTCAGTACTGGACAACATTTCCACCATGTTCAGGTCAGTAATTATGTAACCATATAGTATATTCCTCTGTAATTTTTTATATGTGTATGCATTTGTCTGTATCTACGTGGGTAGGATGGTAAATTGTTTGATTATAGTACAATGTTTGGGGCAAATTTACAGGGAGGAGCGATGCAGGCGCAGAATTACGGAGGGGCGGCGGCGGCGGGGGTGATGAACCAAACTCCGGCGGGAGGGGGAGGAGTGGGGCAGCCGAGACAGAGAGTGAGGGCACGGAGGGGTCAGGCGACTGACCCTCACAGCATCGCTGAAAGAGTAGGATGCCAAATATTCTCCTCTGATCTGATCTCGCTGTCATCTGTTTCCGCGTGGTTTTTGTTTTTTCAGTTTTTGTTTTTGTTTTCTTGTGCTTTTTACTGAAACGTATAACAAGGGCTTTGAATTTTTATTTTTATTTTTTTGGTGGCAGTTACGGAGGGAGCGAATTGCGGAGAGGATGAAAGCTCTGCAGGAACTTGTACCCAATGCTAACAAGGTGATTTCACATCCCATTTTTCTATTACAGAGCAATTGAGGATTTTACAGCCCCTCCTCATGGAGTAATTTCATGAGAAAAGAAAAGAAATGATTGTAATTTCTAACAAAATCACTCATTTTGATGAGGTATTTTGGTGACAAATGAAAAGAAAAATATAAAAATAAAATATTTTTATCGGCTCCTCCCCTTTCCACCCAATTTCACCAAAAATGACAAGAATTGGCGAGAAATGAATTTTTATTTCTTACCTTACCATTTCTTACCATTCAAAGGGGCTATTAGCTTGTGTTTAGTATCTTATTTACGAGGTGCTTATTTGTTTTCTTGCTAAAAGTATCCAAATGCTCAGGTCAACTTATATCTGCCTCGATTAATTTTGATTCATTCTCAATGATTTGACTATTCGGCTTGTTCAACTTCTAGTATGTGTATCAATATTGCTTCGATGAACTCCGCGGTTCTTCAAATGAAGTTGGGATACAGATCTTAATCACCGGGCTATTTGGATGGTTCAACTTTTAGTATGTATACCGATATTGCTCGCCTGAATTCCGTGTTTCTTCAAATAAAATTGGGACACAGATAATAGGATCCGAGCCTTCATCAAAACGGGTAAAAAGAAAAAAAGGGGATCCAAGTAAAGATGTTAATTTTTTTTTTTCTTTTTCTGCCAATGGGAAGTTACGTATGTTTATTTCTTATTATTTCTTTAATCTGAGTTTTACTTAAATTGTAGTAATTGACTAATAGAAAATGAGCTTATCGCCTTGGTGGGTTTAATGGAATGACAGACGGACAAGGCTTCAATGCTTGATGAGATCATCGACTATGTCAAATTCCTCCAGCTCCAAGTCAAAGTATCCCTCTCTCTCTCTCTCTCTCTCTCTCTCTCTCTGTGTACATTAAAATACTCCAACAGATCCAAAATGTTTTTGTTTCAACAGAGAAAACGTAAACGATTCCATTGGGTTGACAAATTTCATGGGCGAAAAAGTTTAATCGTATATTAAAAACCAGTACTCTATATCTCAAGAAACGGCTTCCCAGTTAATTGGTCAGTTTTGGTTACTCTATTAAAACTCCGTTTCTTGGTCCTTCTCTGGTGTTCAGGTTCTGAGTATGAGCAGGTTGGGGGGTGCTGCAGCTGTTGCACCGCTTGTTGCTGATATGTCCTCCGAGGTAAATTACAATTTTTACCCATTTCTACAGACCTGCATCTATGTACACCTACAATTTTGCCTACACCTAGAACATAAATAGGAGAAGATTTTCAGTGGCGAACGGATACCACGTGGTGCCTGCTCGGCACATCTAGGCCGCCTGTTTTAGTTTTGAACGGCTTAAATTTGAACATAGAAAGAGGAGAGAGAGTGTTGGGGTGAAAGGAGAGAATATTTCAATTTAAGCCGTCCAATACATTTTTGGACTGCCCGAATGTGTTACTTGGATACCACGTTGGCCGGGTGACGTGGCACCACCCCGCACAAATTTCTCCAAAAATAGAGTCACTTGGTATTCTATGTTTATTGTTTTTTTTTTTGGGATCCGATTCTATGTTTATTGTTGGGTGTTGCTAATGCCAAAACAGTTTTTATGACTGTCAAAACTGTAATTGAAAACAATAAGAAATATGATAATGCAAAAATTGTTTCGGTTAATCCCAAAACTTTTATAAATATTTGAAACTTACAGGGAACTAATTTTTTTTTTTTTTTTTATTTTAAATTTGGTTATTGGCTCTTGTTTACACGCTATCGACTAACAACTTTTAGTCAGCTGTAGCCCACTGGAGTTTATGTTGTAGATTAATGTTGTTTTGGCCAAAAATTGTTCTCTCTATTCAGATAAAAATAGGCAACCGTGATATTAGTTGTGCTTTAACCCTAAGAAGTTTGGCCAATCAGCCATGAGAAAGCAAATAAGTGATCATCTTTCACGATGTCGCATATTCGAATCTCATGTAGGTCAAACATTTCCAAACCTTAGGGCTGCTGAAGGGTTTGGCAAGTTGTTACCTTCAAAACCTTAAAATTAGACGCAGCACACGCAAGTGAGCCCGCACATGGGCCGGTTATTAAAAAAACTCATTAGTTGTGCTTTTGTCTTTTCGTAGCTAAACGCTAGTTTTCTCCAACTTAACTTTTGCTTGTTTTTGCCATCTTTCTCGTGTCCTTGTTGACTTCTGCTTATCTTGTGTCCTGCTTATTTACTTAAATTTTAAATCGAAAAATTAGCAAAGAAACAAAGTAGTAACAACAATTAACCAAACCAAAACCAAAACCAATACTGAATTTCTCTCTCTTATGCTTTGAGCTTTCCATAAAAAGAAACAGAGGGGGCAAAAAAGCATGAAAGAAGTCTAGAAACCAGACAAGACAACACCGCAACCCCACAATGTCTTTTTCATCCAAGGTTTTTTTCAATTCTCTAATCAGCACAACACGACGAATCAAAAGCAGCACGCTTGCTCACCCACTTCCCTCCCCTCCCCTCCACTTTTCTCTCTCCTTATCTCTTTCTCTCTCTACTTTTGTATCGTAGGGAGGCGGTGACTGTACAGCACTAACAGCCGGAGGGAAGACCACCAACGGAACGCAAGCGGCGTCGGCGTCGACCAACAACGAGACCACCATGACGGTGACGGAGCACCAGGTGGCGAAGCTGATGGAAGAGGACATGGGGTCCGCCATGCAGTACCTACAAGGGAAAGGCCTCTGCCTCATGCCCATTTCCCTCGCCAACGCCATCTCCACTGCCACGTGTCACTCTCGCAACCCCATGATCCCCGACAACCACCACCCACTCCTCGGATCCAACGGAGGAGCAGGAGGAAACGACGGCTTCGGTGGGCCCTCCTCCCCCAGCATTTCCGCCTTGACCGTTAGCTCCGCCGCCATGGGCAACGGCGGTGGGGCAGACGGTTCCGTCAAAGACGCCGCCTCCGTCTCCAAGCCGTGAATGACTGCGTTGACCTCGCACTGACGTAACGGCTCCGTTTGTTTGGTTTACTAGGAAAAAGAAAGAAATTCCTGATGGAGACAAGTCAGTGAAATTTAAATCTAACGAGTAAAGGGAGAAGGAAAAAGAGAAAAGGGAAGTTTCGGCTTTTCAACTTTCAACGCCCGCAGGCTTTTTACGACGCCGGATTCACTTAGAACTTGGCTTAAGCTTTTAGCCAACACCAACCACCATCAAATTCCTCGACTCGTGTTCCTTTTCCCATATTTTTTGTTTGTTTATTTTTACTTAAAATGGGTAAATCTTGTTTATGTTTATTGTTATCATTTGCAAAGAACTTTATGATCTCATCAAATATGAGATTTAACTTTTGTTTTATGAGCCTTGCCTGAAGCTACTACGAGGGGATTAAGGTGTTTTTTTTAATAAGCGGATGTTTGGTTCATTTGTACGTCTAAACTTAAATAAACGATCAAAAAATCTTCAGTGATTCTAAAGTTTTGTATGCCTAAGTCAACGACCAACAAATCTTCAGTGACGAGAATGATTAAGATTACTAAATAATAAATTATAGAAATCATAGATAAGTTTAATTTTGCTCACCCACCTCGTAAGTGGATGGACATCGCCCATTGAATTGATTGGCTAAATAGTGTAATCCAAAGCTTTAACTCCCAAAAGAAAAACCACTCATTGTTTAAGACAATTGCAAGTGAGGATAATGTTTACTTACGGGGGACTGGGTGAATAAAATTGAACTTTGAGAGTTGGCTTCGTGCGTGGAAAGAAAGATACATACAATTCCCACAATAAAGACACTCCTGTACAATTAGTTAAAACTAAGGATCCGTTCTACTAAAGTTCTTATTTTTAAAGTGTTTATTTTCTGTTTTACGAGACATATAATTCTTTCACAATACATCATTTATAATTCAAAAAATAAGTACTTATTTACTTATTTTAGTTAGTGGAAGCTCATTCTCGCATCTTCTTCTTCTTCCCAGCCAGTCCAACCAGCAATCAGTATTTGGTAATTGGCCCGGCAAGAAAGATGACAAAATTCAGGAAAAGATTCTAACAAAAAGAAAAACTTGTTTACAAAAATCAAATTTGTTTTGGAGTGAAATGTTTGCTTGTGATTCAAATGGAATAGGTTCCCATCGTTAGTCAAGTCAACTAGTGGAGACAATAGTCAAATTAAGTCTTAGACCAGTTAACTCTGATGGAGACTCGAAAGTGTTCATATTAGGTGAATGGTAAAAATGATTCTGTTCATAGCATATCATCTTTTCTGAAAATTTCAAATGAGACAATTAGGGCTTAGCCCAGTTGACACTCTCACTTGGACTCTTCCCAAAATATGATAACAGTATAATCTTCGACAAACTCGGTCACATGTTTGACATTATCGTCCTCGTTGTTCATAACTTCTCTCACTCACTTGACGGGAAAAACAAGAAGAAAAAAAAAACCAGAGTCTCTGTTGAGGATTTTGGTGAGACGAAAATAGCATCTTGTTGAATAGCCAACGAAATAAAGACGCAATAGCATATTGTGCACATTGTTGTACAAGATGTTATGTTAACAACAATCCTCCAACCCCGCGTACTTTAAGCTTTACTAAAGATCAAAAGTCGGTGTTTTTACCCCATAATACAAGTAATGAGATGATGAAACAGGCAAATGGGTGCAAATTAATCCATTTGGAAAAAGAGTCTCCAAAGTTATTATATATTTTTATTTATCAAAGGAAAGGTCCTTATCTACAATACATAAGTTGCGTTTCCGCAAGGTTTTCTTAGTTGCAAGACCCACCCAGAAAGCCAGGAAACAAGAATTCCTTAAATACTGCACAAGGAAGATAATATCATAGTTTATCGAGAGGACCACTCAATATTTTCTATTAGAAGGGTTAAATTATGCTCACATCTAAGCCATTATGAATTCTATAATCCTATTGTCAGGTGAAGAGACATGAAATACAGGAGATGGTAGAGATTTGAAGGTGAGGATTGGGAATCATGAGTGGGTAGCAACTAATGATAAAAGTGGGTGTGGCTAATGGTTCAGCTCAACTTCAGTCAAAGCAGCTTTAAAACCTAATTCCTTCCCCAAAGTATATGTCCCACGTACGCGCGCACCTAAACCCTGAAAACTCTTTGCTCCTAAAACCAATATGCAAATTGTAAGAATTGTGCTGAAACAAACCTGGAAGCCTAATAAGCATGAATAGAGATACGGATATCGACATGGATAGGGAAATAAATCAAATACTCCCTAGCGCGTCAGACACCGTATCTAGATAGCGTACAAGATTACACGAGAGTCCAAGGCGTGTCGTTCAATTGTGACTAACAAGAAAACATTAGGACGCGCCTAGTGAATGTTGGTTATGCCTGACAGGTATCCAGGCATAACCAACATTCAACGGCAACAGACATGTGTCCAACACAAATCCGACACCCATTTAGGCAAAGCGTATGGTGTTCTAATATAAGGGCAAACAAGTCCATAGCCTCAAAACTACACGCTTTCTTGCTGTATTTTATATGCTGTGATTATGAAAATGCACCTTCTCTTACATTATGAGTATTCGAACCCCAAAGTAAACACCTTATCTTTCCTATAGCAATCAATGTTCTAAAGATAAAGATGATCACACTGGACACGTAATCTATGATTGAATAAGACAAGCATTCGAAGTGAGCTACTTCTTCATATAAAGTAAAAAGTAAGTCAAATTGATTAAGATGGAGGCATCCATAGACATTCCAAGAATAGTCTAAATGAATAGTAGGTATGAAGTTTAAGACATCAAAAGTCCCTAGAAAAATAGATACAACAGCAAGTAACACACACATACACACAGAGAGAGAGAGAGAGAGAGAGAGAGAGAGAGAGAGAGAGAGAGAGAGATCCAACTAAGTGATTGGTAGGTAGAGTTATATTTATTATCAAACTCAAGATCAGCAAACCCCACTGGTACTTGATATAATCACGCAAGTGTTCAAAAGCACATGGGAACATTAAGAGACTGGTCAATGCAACATCTCAAGCCAGTCGACGGTAAACCTTTCACCCAGCCATACATAAAATGCACCGAGGAAATTGAACAAAAAAAAAAAGAGTACGCAGGTAATTGCAAATTCAGTAGAATCAGTACTGTAAAAAGTCATGGTTGACATTTTTTTGAAAAGTCTTGGTTGACATATACTCCTAACACATAAGCAAGAACATTGGAATTAAAGATCCAAGAAAAGTAAGGATCCCAAGAGTTGATGCTCAATGGAAGCTTCAGAAACTACTGCAGTTCAATGCAAGTTTCCAAAAGACTGACCAAAACAGTGTAGGCTTTCCAGCAATGGATCCTTGCGCTTATAGGTTAAATGAGCTTTTGGAAGCAGAAAAAACACCTTAGTGTATCCAGATGTAAACATTCATGGAAAAATGACGCAATCATTACTGACTTGGTAGAATAGAAAACTCAAGATCAAACATATCACTTAGGCGGGGTTTGCCAATCAGAATTATCATTATGGCACTTCAATAGTGACTGCTTGGACTCACCATTAGAGATCGGCATGTCTCGTGCCCAGCCCCCTCCCCTATTTTTCTCACATTATCACAATATTATTGAAATGTCATCCAACAGAATTCGTTTAAATTTTCACTTGCAGTCAATGGCTCCACTAAAAATTTCTATGAACGTCTCACGAACAAGATCAAATTTTGTTTAAAATTCTATCTTCAATAACCCAAGGATCAAAGTTGGGTATGCAATAATTACAACTTCTCGAAAGCAAGTTCCAATGTGGTGTGAATACGTTCCAAAAAAGTAAATTTAGCGATCCAAAGTAATCCCAAACTTTTTCCTATCCAAATCTACAGTCTAGAGATATAGAAACTTTAGCAGTAAAATACAAAAAGCTTGGTCATCCTACCTGAAATATCACGTTTCTATTCTCGTTCCTCCAACCTGAACGATTTTTGTTCCAAACAACATAGGGTTGGCGTGTTATATTTCTACCTCCCTAAGAGAAAGTTCATCATAGAAAATTCCTTCTTCGTATCTTGGAAAAGATGTCTCTTATGTCCTCATACTCATGATTTAAAGTTGCTTCCTGTTATACATGGTTCCACAACCGTAATTTCATGAACGTTTGACCTTGGTTGAATATCCAAACCATGGCCAAAAGAAACTGTACGTCACTTATCTACTAAATAACAAACGATAATGAGATTGTAGGAAATCAACATCTAGAGAAATAAATGCCCCCAGGTAGTGTACTCTTCCAGCAGATGGTGTACACAAACCATATGCAGATACACATATCAAACCAAACAAAGCTTTACCAATCGATTGGGAAGTGAAATCAAAGATGAAATAGAGAACATTCAAAGCAATAAAACCACCCAGCAGGTTTCCAGGAATTTGATAACCAACAAAAAGATTTCAGTTCCCTCTTCCACCAGGGCCAAGCTCCTACCCTTGGCAAAATGTACCAACCTAGCCCAATGAAGCCACAGCCTAACTTAAGAACTCCCAAAACAAATCAAAAAGCAACTGATACAACTATTAAGTCTGGATTTGCCTGAATGTGAAATCAACAATTAAAAAAACTCATGATTTCTTTCACGGTTTCACCTTCAACAGATGTACCATAAGGTCCATAACTACTCACTTAGTAAAGCACATCCTAACATTTCCATATATGAAATCAGCCGTAGAGCCCAAATATCTCAATCCAAAACTTATTCACTTTACAGTTGGAATTCATCAATATGCCAAGCCAAGAAATAATTTTTCAACAACAGCCACATGTCTATTCGTATAAACGAATGAATCAACTACTGGGTTTGAAAGTGTAAGGCTGTGGAAGTGACAACGGACCTCTTCTGGACTCATTGTCATCCAAAAGCCTCTTCTTCTTCGACGAGTACTGCCTATCAAAATGCTTCACCTGTACGATTTCAAATAGACACAAATGCCCAAGAATTAACACCCCAAGCTGCAACAACATAAGAGAAAATCAAAACCAACATATAAATGCTACGAAGACCACATTTGGTAACTATGTTTAGGATACCACGTGAGTTGTAATTTCTGCATCAGTAAGAACAAGAAACATGATAGGTGGGGTTATGGAGTTAAATATTGGTCGCAAAGCGCTTTTTCGGTCCTCTGATACCACTACACCCATGGTTGTCCAAAAGCGCGCACTTAGGTGCAAGGCATAGAAGCTGCGACTTGCATTAGGTAAGGCGACGCGTGTTGAAAGAAGATAGAAGTCGCAAAAGGCGCGCAACTGTGCGAAAGGCGCAGAGGCGCGCGACTCTTTCAATTTTAATCACAACCGTCGGATCAAAGATTAGGATAAACAATAAACCTTTCTGGCATTAGTTTCTCTCTATTGTACATAAGCAAACGAAGAGAAACAGGGATCCCTATCGAACAGCAGCAGCAAAAGAAGCAAACAGGGGATTGTGGGTCTATCTCGATCAACTTCGATCGACCTCTCTCTCCCAGTCTCCAACTTGTTTCACTTTGGTATTGGCAATCGACGCTAGTGCTTCATCTTTCTCCCCTCTCTCTCGATTGACTTCAATCACATACATACAAGGTAAAAATCGAATCTTTTGTAAACAAAAGAGTCCATCATCTTCTTCTTCCTCAAATGTTCAATTGTGCTTTGTAAATTTGAGGCAATGAAGAATTAGGGTTTGGATGACTGGTGGATTACAAGTGCTGTACAGTAGAGATTTTAGGGTTTGGATGACAAGTGTTGTACTTGTGTTTGTAATTCATATGACTATAGGTGTGCTATTTTCCCCATTTTTTTCCGCATAGGTGCACCTCGCTTCGAAAAGACACGTGCCTCGCCTCGCCTTGCACCTCTTGTTTAGGCCCCAACAGGACTTTGTGCCTCGGTGCGCCTCTCACCCGTGACAACTATGACTATACCTCGCTATACCGGTACTTCCTAAAATTTACACTTGTATCGGCTGATTCCCGATGCGTATCATTTCTTTCCGCTTCATGGCCCCATGGCTCCTACAGCGGCAATTCGTTACTGCTACGGCAGCCTCAAGTGCTCTGTCGCCATAAATAATTTTAAAAAATTCACGATCACAACTCCCGATCCCTGCTACGTATCATCCGCTACCGCTACCACTACGCACTCCGCTAGCTATTACCAATGCACGAAAGACAATTGATAGCTGTTCAAAGATAAAATTGATAGGGTATCCCAAAAATGGTAACCAAAAGTGATCATAGTCTTATTGTATTCATCAAAATTCAAAGACTTTACCCAAGTGAGTCGACATTGGTTGACGAATTTGTCCCGGCATTTCTTGCATTCCACGGGGTAGAGCAGTCCGACGGTGGCGATTTCGGTTGGTTTCTTGTTCGATTCCCTCTCCAAACACGCGTAGAATTCGTCACGAGCCTTGTGGGTATCGAAATTTTCAAAGATCATTAGTATTAGGTTTCTAGCGTTATTTTAAGAAGGTGTATAAGTATAAATACACACGTAAATATACAGTTACTGGAAAGTAATGGGATAATACCTTGTAGCAAGCTTGTCTAGCTTCCGACAGGACATCGGTGTATACTTTTTCTGGGTTCTGCGGGGCGTAGCCTTCTAGTGCCATGAGAGAGAGAGAGAGAGAGAGAGAGAGAGAGAGAGGTGTCTTTCTTGAAGCTGAAGTTGAAACAACAACAGTGAAAACTTCGGCTCTGCTCTTATTGGTCTGTTTAGCCCAATTGGACAACCCATTGGGCCTAAACTTCCTGATGCAGCCTTCGGGTTTTTTAGGTTGGGCTGCTTCTAATCCTGATGTCGGGCTTGAGACATCAGCTCGACGACCGTTGGTAGTTATACGCAACGTTTGATAATTGTGTTAGATAAGTGAAATTCGTAAGTAGATGAGATTAAAATTGATAATGAGAAATGATTAAAATTTGCATGTTTGGTTGGCACGGGATTAGATGATGGGATTATTAATAACATGTTTGTTTAGGACCGGATTGGATAGGATTAGAATGACAATTTCCGATTTTACCCTCAACCATAGAAATATGTAAAAATACAATTAACTGTACTCAATTTTTTTTTCGCCCAAGCCTTTAAATTGAAGACTCAAAAGAATTTTATTATTCAAAAGTAAGTAATTTACATTTTTTTTTAGAAAAAAAATTGCCCAACTCCAATCCACCAGGACCCTCCAAATACCCCCTAGTTCTATACGATGATATACAATAATATCATTTTTCCAATTTATCCAAAGTTATCATTTTTTAAAACACATTCATCATTCAAGTAATTCAGCTCCATAATATCTAGGTATTGTTGTGTTCATTCCAGAAAATACAAAAAATTTAACAAATGATAACTTTGTCAAGTACTGATAAATCATGCTTCAAAATTTTACTAATTCTACTTTTGTCTTTTTTACCAATTCAACTTGAAACTGCAGTTTAGCTTTTGATTATAACCCTTTTTATAATAACATCAAAAAGGGCTACATAACATTTACTTTCCATTCGTGAACACATTGCATAAACTTTCATTTGAAATAACACATTGCAATTGTCATGTTGCCCATATTCATGGGTAATGTAGTCTTTTTAACCTTAGTCCCATGGGATGGGATTGCCAACACCGTGTCCCCCATGGGATGGCCAATCCTGCCTAGTGAGAGAATTCCTAATCCCATGGGATTGTTAGTCCTACCCATTTTGACAACACCAAACACAATATTAGAGGGCTCACAAGATTATTTATCCCATCCCACCACCTATCACACTTATCAAACAGAGCCATAGTGATTTAGAGTCGTCTATCGCTTAGTCACGTAATCCTTCAACTTACTTTACATTTCTGCTCTTAGTCCTCGCTCTCGCGGATTTTGAAAGTTCGAGACGTGTTTCAAGGATGTTTTCAGGTTTGCGCTTCCGTTCATGCATGCACAAGTGAATTATGTAACTTAGGTCTATCGTGGTTTGTACTTTGGTTGGCATGATTTTGGCTTTGTTTGGAACCCATGGAAAGGAATGAAAAAAAAAGAAAATTTAAAAAATTTCCCTTCCATTGTTTGGTTGGAAGAGAAAGAGTGAAGAAAATAAGAATTTCAAGTGTAGTGAATAGTAAATTTTCCCTCCCATTTTTCTCTTATTTTCCTTTATTTTCCTTTCCTCTTCACGGGTTCCAGAATCGAAACAGAGCCTTTATTTTCTAAGTCCTTTCACAAATGGATGGTCTGAAAACTAAAGGAATTCTTCAAATGCGTATAAAGAAAAAAAAATGGGAATTGATTTTGCCACTACTCTATTTGTTAATGTCACTCTACTTCTCTTACAAAATAAATCATCTAATCAAGACACAAAGAAAATTGACATTAACATAAAGAGGAGTGACAAAATCACTCCCCAAGAAAATTCATCCAAAAAATTGACCTTCAAGGCTGGCTTTCGTTTTGCTCTAACGGCCAAACCAGTGTGTAGGGGCCCGGAAGGGAGAGAGATCGTTCTTTTTTCTTCCTCTTTTTGATTTTGAAAAGAACCAATGAGTCCTCTCTATTGGCCGAATAATGAGAATTATTAGGCTATTATTGTCCTTTTATGCTAATCATTAGTGTTGGGCCCACGGTGCCCTTAAGAATTTGGTTGCACAATACCACTTTCTGGGACCGATTTAAAACTAGACTTGCGGGTGTGGTCTCGAATGCCATAAAAGATTTAATTGAAACCCTTCTTAACTGCAATTGGTTTTAGGAGAGATGGTGAAAAAATGGTTCGACAAGTAGTATCAGAGCCAGGAAGTCATGGGTTCAAGTCGTGGGAGCGTCATCGTGAGAGAAAGATTGTTGGGCCTGGAGTGCCCCCACTCCATGCAACCGCTCTAAAAACAGACTTTGTAGGTGTGATGTCGAATGTCGTAAAAGACTTAGATGAAACCCTTCCTAACACCAATTAATTTTAGGAGATATGGTGGAAATACGGTCCGACAATTAAATTATGGGTTGGACTTCAGAGTCTCATTTCATTTCTCTACTCCAATAATGAGAATTATTGGGCTAGTTATTTCTCCCAATCGTGCATCATTGTCCTATTTTACAACCCTTTTACTCAGTATTTATTACACCTTTTGAGAATAGTCCTTTTGTTGGTAATGTGATTTTCTAGATGGGCCAACTAGTTGGATTTGAACTGAGAGAAACTATTTAAACTCATCAAATTTGTATGACTCCTTTTCTTTATTTGGACAAAAGAAATTTACTAATCGTTGAAGAAATACAAAGATTAAACGAACCAATGACATAATGATAGTCGACGCTCAAGAACCTAAACAGGAAGGCAACTTAGGCACGACACCAATTTTAACAAGAAGGACCATCATAAAAAAAACACCCAAAACGTGACTACCAAACACCTCAAAACCCAACCAAAAGGCACCTATATCAGTAGAGAAGGAAACCAACCCAAATCGAAAGCAGAAGACAAACTAAAAGCCCAACCTGTGCGCAACAGAAACACAACCAAATCCAACGCGCTCGCTAAAACTCCCCCGAACCAAATCGAACAAGAACCGCAAAACCTGCGCAAACCTTGCACAAAAGCAGAAAACAAGCAAAGGAAACAAATGATTAAAACTTCATAGAAAGAGAGGCATCATCCTCCATCTCAGCAAATTCACTCTCCTCAATCTCAGCAATCTCACCGAGTCACCCTCCTCCTTCTCTGCAATATCTTCCTCCCCCTTTGCCACTTATAAAACGGTATTTAAAATCGTATAAATATTATAGATCATGAAAAAATGTAATTAATTTACCAATGACATGCATGCTGAAAATTGAAAAAAAAAAATGGACTGAGCAAGTACCTTTCTGAGTAACCAAACCGAGTCTTATGTCCCAATCAAATGGGGTCGGCTACATGAATCTTTTTTCTTTATTGAGTTCTATCAAGCTAGGACCGCCTTTTTGAGTTACGATGGAAAAAAAGAGCGGGAATTGAAGAGAAATGCGTGTTAGGTACTACTTACTAATACTCCTATAAATCTAGCAGTAGCTTAAATAACAACTAGTTTTTGGTGTGCTCTACGTTGATGGCAATAATTCACGAACAGTACCTCGGATAGTCTCCTAAACTGGGACTCCACATTTATTAGTTTTGCCCACAAATCTCAACCCTGTTGCTATTATGATTCTCCTAGTACTAATAATTGTTGATTGAAAAACTAATAGGAGTAAATGAAATTCAAAACATTCGTCATTTCGGTGTCCTTTCCCAACCAGCCCTTTGGAGCACCCCGCATGCACATGGTGCTCCAATGACTCCTATCGCCACACATTCACGTGGGATTTTGGACTATGTGTATATATGGACCCATGTGAATTTGTCATGATATATATTAGAGGTGGCAATTCTAACCCATATTTCTTAACCCGCCCAAATCCGCCCACTTGTAACCCAACCCAATCCGCCCATATTGTATAGTGGGTTGATATGGGTTCAACCCATGTCAACCCATATTTTTATGGGTTTAGATGGGTTGAGAGTGGGTTTAATATGGGTTAGAGTTAAAAATAATCCAACAACCATTTTTCTCCCTTCCCCACACAGCAGCACTGTCTCTCGAGCACTGTCTTTGGACGTTCCAAAGCATTACTGACTACAAGCAATAATCCATCTCTCTCTCTCTCTCTCTCTCTCTCTCTCTCTCTGTTTTGGCAACAAAAATGCAAAAATAATATAATTACAAAACCAATCCTTTGAGCTCCTCTCTCTCTTTTGGACCTTTTTTTTGGTCTTTATTCAACTTTTTTGCTTTCATTGTTTTGCGACAAGTATTTTACGATTTTTGATTTGCTCCAATCATAAAAGTAAAAAAAATTATGACTTTTATCCAAATATTTTTAAAAGCATCCAAGATAAAGCCTAAAAAACCAATTGTTGGGATTTATCTTGAATATTACAAAAAATATTAGGTAAAAGTAAAAAAAAAAATTACTTTTTCGATTATCTCGTCGAGACAAACTAATAGGGATAAAAAGTTTATCGCAAAACAAACAAATACAAAAAAATTTGAATAGAAACAAAAAAAAAGTCACTTGACTTTTTAATCCAAACCTAAGCGGTGGCTTCGGCGAATGCAACGAAGACCGAAACTGTACAATCATCGCTCTCCAGACAATTCTCTAATGTAACATCTGACTCCTCATTGAAGGTACGTTACTGTTTGGAAATGAAAAAAAAAAAACCTAAATTTTTAAAGCTTTTTCACCCTCTAATTGCTTCATTTTTATTTGAAAAAAATGAATTTTAATCATAAAATTTTACGTTTTTGAATCCTCGACAAATCAAATAAGGGGGGAGAAGAGAGGGTAATGGGGGAGGGAAAAAGAAAAAAAAAAAAAAAAAAGAGGAAAACGGGTTGGGTCGGGCGGGTTTGGGTTTGGCTTGACCCATATTTGACCCGACCCGTTTACTTTTTGACCCATATTTGACCCTTCCATATTTGACCCACGACCCGTTTCAACCCGCCCAGACCCGCCCGTTTGCCACCTCTAATATATATATAGAGGCTCGTAGAGCAACATGTGGTGATATTTTAGGAGCACTCCGCTCCGGCACTCCCAGAAGCAGAGGTGTAAATGGTTTAGTTTGGTTCGATTCAGACATTTTTTAAACCAAGTTGGACATTTCGGTTTGGATGTTTTACGAAACAAATCAAATCATATCAAATAATAATAATAGCTCGGTTTGGTTTGTTTGACCAGTTGATTCGGATTTCAATTTCTCATGCCGCATTTTATGACAAGAAAAATAACCAACATGTGACTGTCGGAAAAGGATCGGAACGTTAGCTAAAGAGAAGCGAGAGAAAAAAAAAATTGTACCAACTGTCAATAAACATTTTCGTACGGAGTACTCTCTCCGTCCCAATTTGTTTGTCCATTTTAACTATTTGGGACCTCCTACAAAATGGTGTATATGTTTCGGTATATAATATTTTGTATATGCAATATGAATCTTATTTGATAGATCTCGATTAGGTCTATAATATAATGTTTTCAAAATTATGTAAAAACATTATGGATTGTGAAATATAGACAATTTTTTGAAGAGCATGTATGTCAAAATTAGTCAAACAAATTGGGACGAATAGAGTAATAAATTACTAGTACTACTACATGTCCGAACGAGCAAAAAGCATCTTGGAAGGACTACTTCCAAATGCAGTCTATGTACCAATCTTTTAGCAATACTGCTACGGACACAATTTTAAAATACAATTTTAGACACAATTGTGTCTGAAATTGTTGGATCCTCACGAGTCTTCACGCATTCACCAATTCTGGAAACAAATGTGTTTTAAAATTGTATTCTTGGACTTTTTGTTTGCGTAATTTCCATATTAAAGGTCATGTCCCTTTCCTTTTTATTGTCCTTTTTTTTTTCTCACTACAACAATTCCAAATTATAGAATGAAGTGCATGCATGATCCCTTGAGGACCTCTCCCTCCCGACTAAGGGGTGACCAGAAGTATAAAAATCGTCACAAGAGTATGCTGCATGAATTTATTAAACCCGTCTAAGTGATGTGTGCGTGCCGTACAATGTTTATGATGCAGAACTCATTTGGTTCATCTTATAACTCGGTGAAATTTGAGTTTTTGTTGCGATCTGTCAGGAATTCGTGAGACAGTTAAATTTTACTAAAATTGTTTCATTGGCTGAAAATACATAGCTATTTTAAGAAATAATTTCATATTAGAGTAAAAGTGCAAGTCTTTCAGGAGGTCGCATGTTCAAATCTTACGGAGACCAATCATCCCAATTTTTTGGGCTACTGGGGTAATGTTCGGCTGTTACCTTCAGGGCCCTGACTTGGATATTGATCCATTTGAGAAAAAAAAGGAGAGACAATAACAAGGAGATACACGAACTTCAATCTGGAACTATGCCAAAGACAGGTAGGTACATACACTTTATTTGGAAGCAGTCGTTCCTTTCTTTCCACATGCAACTCAGAGCCGATCTTCAGCTAAAACATGTGTTGCAGTCGCTTTAGCCTTCAAAAAATTCTGAATTGTAAGGGCCCCTCCTACTTTTTTTTAATCTCTAAGAGCCCGTTCTAGAACCGGGATAAGAACTTATTTTTTGTCTAATAATAAGGCGTGTTCCACAAAATGGTGAATAAGTGCTTATTTTTTGAAAAGGTAATTTCAAGTTCAAAAATCATGTGCTTACGCAAATAATTTTCTTATCACTATGAATTTTATTTGATAGATCTCATTGAGATCTTTAATACGGTGCAAAAAAATTGAAAAATTATTTTTTATTTACATTATTTTTAAGTTTGAAAATGTGAAAATAAGTTATTTATTTGGATTTTGCGAAACAAAGCTCCAAAATAAGTACTTATAAAATAAAAAAGGTTTCTGGAACAGGATCTTAGTGCCCGTTCCACTTTTGTTAAAAGTGGGTTTTTGAAAAGGAAGGTAAATTTTAAGTTAAAAAATCATGTATTTATGTAAATAATTTTTCTTTCACAATAGATCTTGTTTGATAGATCTCATTGAGATCTTTAATACGGTGCAAAAAAAATTAAAAAATTATTTTTCATTTTCGTTATATTTGAGTTTGAAATTTAGAAAAAAGAAAGTTTTGGAAAAAGAGGGTGTTCCACTTTACCTTCTTTTGAAAAAGTACATTTTTTTCAAATTTTAAACTCAAATATAATGAAAATGAAAAATAATTTTTCAATTTTTTTGCACCGTATAAAAGATCTCAATGAGATCTATCAAACAAGATCCATATTGGTAAAAAAATTATTTGTGTAAACGTATGATTTTTGAGCTTGAAATTATCTTCTTTTTCTAAAAGTTCCTTTTCCGAGAAACCGGAACACCAAGTGTATTATAATCCAATATAAAAGACCCTTTTTTTAATTTTTACTTTAAATCCCGAAAAATTAGTGCCGGCTCTGATGCAACTCTACCCCGTAATGTACTGAAGAGTATTGTTGATCCAGAGGAATCCAAAACTTGTAGTCCTACTGTAGTAGTAGTACTACTCGTGCACTTTTTGTTATAAAATCAAAGATAAACATCCCCATTTCTTTTCTTTCTCCAAAAAAAAAAAACAATAAATAGAAAAAATCCCATTTTGGGAAACTTTCTGAACAGTTCCCCTATGGGTATGGTCACGCCTTATTTTGTACAGTAAAATAATTCTGTTGACACAGACAAAAATGACACAGATTGCACACAGATTTTGCGTGAGGTTCACTACGGGTCTCACACAAATGATTCGAGCTGTTCATTAAATGTAAAATATTTTTTCAACGGCCCCCTCGAAAAATCAGCTTAATCCGATATCTATAGGTGCTCGATCTAATCATCTACAATAATTTTTTATTATCTTGAAATTCGAATAAAAGTTAGATGATTGGATCGAGTATCTATAGGTATCGGATTGAGCAGCTGGCCTTCAGAAAAAATATTTTACTTTGAATGAACGGCTCAAACTTGTGTGTGACCCATAGTGGGCTAGCAAAATTTTTTTCGATTTGTGTCATTTTTGTATGTGTGAGTAGCACAGTTGTATTTTTTATTTCAAAATAATTTTTCGAACAGTCTTGTGAAAAATTTGAAAAACTATAAGTATATATTCTAAATTTCTAACTTTTCCTTCAGAATTCAGGACATTACCTAATGAAAAGATTAGAACATTGGATTATTCATTAAGCTAATCTTTTACGTACAATACTTGGAAAATAAATTTGAAATTGGCAAATAGAAAGGTTAATGATACAAATCAAATATGTACCAGCGTGGGGCTTTTAAAGTATTAAATAATCAGAACCGCTCATTTTGTTTAAAATAATTTGTTTACGGTCCTTGAAAAAAATTAGCAAAATCTGTTAGAGGAAAATCCAGTTGATTGGTAGCCTAATTGATTGACCGAAGATCCTTGATTGTAGCATAGGAATATTGTCTATTTATTTTTTCCTTGTTTAACTTCTTTCTTAGTTTAGTTTCTCTGTATGTATATAAAGAGCTTCGTATCTTTGTAAATCATTCATTCAAGTAATACAATAATATTTTCTCAATATTTCGTTCTCCTAAATTCAACATAATCCCATATTGTTTAGGGCGTCTACGAAATGTAGAAATCAAGCCTAATGGGAAGTTTCGTAGACGTTCTAATCGATATGGGATTAAGCTTATTTTTTTCTAGGGCCTGGAAAAAAATTATTTTAAATAAAATAAACGACTCCAATCATTTTTAAAAAAATCCAAAATCGGCCAAAAAAGTTTTGAACGCGCAGATTTTAAATCTGTATCAATGGCACTTCTAATTAGTAGTAAATGACTTGAGTCAATTGGCGCAAAACCAATTCTGTGCACTGTACCCGTTGAAATTATTCTCTCTGAGGGAGGAGTAAATATTACTCACCCATCAGAACATCCCCATTTCGGGATACTTTCCCCGAGGGAGAAGCAATTATTATTCAAAAGCATCCCTCCCCTATTTGGCAGCTTTTAGAGGGCGGAGTAGGCCCCATTTGGCTTATTTTTTTATTTTTATTTGATTTTTTTTATATTTATTAATTTTTTGAGATTATTGCATCGTCATAACAAGAGCAATCTAAAAAGTAAAAAAATTACTTTTTGGAGGCTGAAATCATAATAGTAAGTAGCTAGGCAACCAAGCTTGATCTCGGGATTGGATAACCCAAACATTAGGGCTGACACTGGATACATCACGCGCTATTCAAAACAAAGTACTCAAAGATGATCACCATATTATTACTCAAGTAATTATTTGGTTGCGCCCCAACACCAAATGAAAATAATTTTTCCTCTTTGGGTTCATGAATTATTGCCAATTAATCAGATTCCAGCGTGGTACCATATAAAGGACCTGTTTGGGAAGGACACCGAAAGGACTAAGGTACCGTTGAATGTGCTGAATTCTTTTGAGTGGTTTTGAATTAATCGGGCGATTAGGAAAGATACACCTACTGGCCAACCAATCAAAAGTGGTGGGCTGCTATGAGTAAAACACAGTAGCATGAAGCAGTGCGTAATTTTACCATACAAAACTATTTTGGATGGTCTGAATTTTAAAATAACTCTTCTTTAATTGCCGAGACGGATGAAAAAATGAGACACAACTGCATGCTTCAGCCCTCACTTCTTGCCCAACCATAGACGAAAATGTGATGAAACCACTCTTTTTAGTATACTACTACTTTTATTTATTTAAAGAATGACAAAAAACTCATACAATAGTTACAAGTCTTACTACAATTAGGATGGCAATGGGGCGGATCGGAGTCGGATTTAGCGTCCCCCAAACCTGCCCTGTTCTATATTGGATTGGAGTTGGAGCGGGAAAAATCATGGAGGTGTCGGGGTCGGAAAAAAATCAGGTCCCTATTTACAATAATAATTTGATTAGTTTTGTTCTTTTTAGAGTGTTTTGAAAAAAAACGAGATATTAATGATTGATGAGAGTTAAAAAAAATAGAAATAAAAAAAAAAACGAAGACATAAAGTAGTGTTTTATTAATTGGTATATTGCTCTTATTATATCAAAACAATAAAATTTATATAGACATATACATACAAAAATATAAATATCTATAATCAGGTTCGGATCGGGTTAAAACGGGACGGGGGAAGCAAATATCATATCCACCCCATTTGCCTATCGGATCCGGACGGAAAGGTCGGAGGCGGGCACGATCGGAGGTAGTTGCCATCCCTAACGACAATGTTGTTCACAACCACTGAATGTAGCACCGCTTCACTAGATTAATATGACGTACTAATTTCATATCTCATGAAAACGATATATGCTACGAGTAGTACTATCGGGCCTACAGCCGATGTAGTGTAGCCATGCGCTACGAAGTCGTTGTGTGCTATAAAAAATGACATTTGATATGTTATTATTATTATACAAGATACGAACCTTGATTTTGGGAAAAATGACGGCTAATGACGTGTTTTGATAATAAATATCCGTTAAGGACATTTTGTTCATTAACAAATGTTTTTAACATATCTTTAAAATTATTAATTATCAAAACACGTCATGCGCCGTCATTTTCCCTTGATTTTGTCCAACTCTTTACGGTTGAAAATAACTTTGGTAGTTGTTAAAATATTGATAACCACTTAAATTGTAGGGTATGAGCTTGTAATTGGCCTATTTTTTTTAGTAACCAAATAAGGGGGTTCGATAAACTCTATGAATGACTAATTCAAAATTGGAGATGGTGCTGTGCAGTGGAGATGCTGCATACCTTTGAGCTGTTGGATCTCATATCGACAATAAACGACTCTTGATTGTTAGTTGTCAAGATGAGATTCAAGTCATCGGATGCACGATATGATGACTCAGATTCAAATGAAGATGATAATTACTCAAAAAACCTTACCGATACGCATTCGGAACACCACAAGAACCCTGGTCAATTTTGAGGGAGATGTTGTAAATTAACAATGTTGTGCAAATTATTGTTTTCGAGCGTTTTTTAATTTTAAAAAAGCTGTTTGGCTCAGTTTTTTTTTTTTTTTTTTTTTGTCTTTTGAATTTCGCGTTTTAATTTTTATGAATTATTATTTCGTTTCTATTATAGAAATTCCTACGATTTTTTGTTGATTTAAAGATGGTACAAAGAATGATGAAAGTAGTAAAAAAAAAATCCATTATGATGTAAGAGTGAGAAGCATGAAATTATTGGGGATTTTGCCTCTTCTTGTATTTCATGTTCTGAAAGAGTGTGAAGTCCTTATCCTTGTCCCCCGACTAAGTTTGACCCGATCCCACTGCTCTCTCGGCCACCCCATCAAAGCAAAGGAGGGGACCCCCCCCCCCCCCAGCCCTCGCTAATCCAACGGCCCAAACTCATCCACAGGACTACCCCAACAATCACAACGTCACGCCCCCCACCCCCACTCCCTACTCCACACAATCCCTCCACGTAGCCACGACCCACCCATCCACCAATTGTACCTCGACAACCCCAGCCTCTATCTCTCTCTATCTCTATCTCTATCTCTATCTCCACCCTCTCTCTCTCTCTCTCTCTCTCTCTAAAGTTCTGGCATCACCCCCCGCCGTGTGATCCGCTCCTTCTTGGAGTATTTTATTATTATTACTAGTACTACTCTGTAACAAACAAAAAACGACAAGCGTGCAACGTCTGAACGATTTCTATTTTTCCGCCGCCGCCCTCACCAAAGGAATCTCCCAATCAGTTTTCAGTTTCAATTCCTCAAACCCTACCGTCTCTCTTCACTCTTCCCTTCCCGGCGGATTGACTTGAGAAAAAGAAGAGAGGGAGAGAGAGAGAGAGAGAGAGAGAATAAAAGCAAAAAAAGAAAAGAAAAGAAAAGAAAAGAGGGTGAAGTGATTGACTTGAGAAAAAACCCTAATTCTCGTATGCATATGGGATTATGGGTATGTTTCGAGAGAGAGAGAAGAGGGAGGGAGAGAGGGAGAGGGAGGGAGAGAGTGGGTGGGTGGGGGGTTTTGCAGGTTAAGATTGACAGAAGAGAGTGAGCACACACGGCTGGCAATTGTATAGAAGAGGTATACTATTGTGTGGTGCGTGCTCACTTCTCTTCTGTCAGTTTTCTCCGCCTGTGCTGGACTCTCCTCCTGCCCATCATTACTCTCTCCCTCTCTCTCTCTCTCTCTCTGGATTTCTCTCGAAGATGGGATCATTGTGGGACTCTCCTCCTGCGCATCATTACTCTCCCTCTATCTCTCTCTGGATTTCTCTCGAAGATGGGATAATGATGGGACTGACAATTGGATATATACAACACACTGCCACCGCACCCACCGAAGTTTTTTTTTTTTAATCATTGATTCATTATATTATCTCTACAATACATATTTTAACATTCCTGTGTATGTAAAAATTCCTTATTTTATATATAAAATTTTGAGGCTGTATGGGCTGTGAAGCGTGACTTTTGATGCGTCAATGTTGGACATGAGGAAGTGGGGTTTTGAACTTTGAAGGTACGCCTGGTTACTGTTCTGATTCCTTGGAAAACTGTGTGAATTTTTGTTCCTCTCTCTTCCCCCATTCTTATCTTGTGTGGGTATTTATTTCCTTTCCCTTTTCAGGAGTATTTTTCTTCTGATTCTTCTTTCATTTCACCACCATGATGGAATTGGTATGATTTCCTAATTCCCATGCTTTTCTCCTCCTCCTTTTTTTTTTTTTGAGCACGGAATTAACTTTTGTATTGTCTGCTGAGCCTGCGAGAGACTTCTGTTTGTGATATTCCTTCAAAACCTGTGTTTCAATCAAGTATACAAACAAACTCCCTCAATGTAATTTTTACTTGTTCTTGGAGGCCTATAATTGACTCAAAATGGGTATTTCAGCATATGAAAAAAAAAAGAAAAAAAAAGGCGAGAGCGTGTGTTCATGAGAAGCATCTTTTTGACGAATTAGTTGTTATTTACTGAATGCTTCATATATATATATATATATATATATTATTTTTTTATGTTATGCTATCTTCGACTCTTGGTGGTAGGAGAGAGGAAGAATACCGTCTTGGGAAGATTTGGATGCTTCACTCATGACTATGGACGAAGAAGAAATCTTTGATTATACAGGTTAGAACCAAGAAGTAGCTAGGGATCTCAACTCCTAGTTTTCCTTTAGGATGTGTTTGTTTCATGGATTTGTGGAGTAATTTGTTGAAGAAAAGAAAATTTGGAAAATGATGAGGAAATCTGAGAATAAATTTAGCTTTTTCACTTCATCTTTTTCATTACATTCCCCCCCCCCCCCCCCCCCCCCCCCCGCCTTTTCCCTCCGTAATCTCTTCATAAATCCTTGATATTTAGAAGACCTTTCTTTCGAGTATAGAATTGGTTGAATATTGTTTATTGCTTTTTTGTTTTATATTAGTTTTCTCTCTTTCGGTTGTTACTGGCAAACTGGAGTGCTTCTTTTGCATACACTTTTGCCTGACTTAGATCCCTCATGTATATTTGATTCTTAGGACTTATCTTTTAGTTTGTGTTTTGGGGGCTTAAAAATTATGTTTTGACTTTAATTGTTTGGGGCTAGATGTATTGCCAATTTCTCTGAAGGGACGTCAAGGATTCATACTGCCCATATTTCATGGGAGCTTTGACAAATTGAACTCCAAACTTGAATGGCTTATTATATTGTCTGTAGAAGAACAATGCATTATAGGAGTAGTTTACAAAGTAATGTTGAAAAGTTTGAGTGATGAGATGTTGTGGTTTTATTCAGTATGGGTGCATTTGTTATGATATTGTAGCGTTAGTTACAAATTGTGTACTTTGTAGCCATGAAAGGGCATATAAGGCATACTTCTTTAGGGGGAAAATAGCCATTATCATAGAATGATTAAGCAACTGGATTTCCATTGTCAGTTATAGTGGCCTTAATATGCCTTTTTGGTTAGATTATGATTTGGAGCTAAGTCATAGAATCCTTCAATAGGACCCTCCGGTCTCACTCGCACAAATTTTAATGGCTTAGGAATGTTTTTGGAAGATGTTTTCACTATCGCTCTCATGCATTATGCTGCTCAAGGTTTAGTAGATTCGGCCTAGGGAACTTGAGTTACGTTGTGACTCCAATTTAGGATTTGTAGGGAGCTTCATTAGGAGTGTGTATGTGTTCAAACTTCATTTCACATGCTTTATTCTTAGAACATTTCATTGATAGGTATAGTTGTTTAGAGCCCGTTCCACTTTCTTTTAAAACCTTCCTTTTTTAAAGGAAGGTAATTTCAAGGTAAAAAATTATGTGTTTACGCAAATAATTTTCTTACCAATATGGATATTATTTGATAGATCTGATTGAAATCTTTTAAACGGTGAAAAAAAAATTGAAAAATTATTTTTCATTTTTGTTATATTTGAGTTTGAAATTATCTTCTTTTTCTTTTTGAAAAAAAAGGTTTAAAAAGAAAGAGGAACGGAGCCTAGCATCTCAATCTCTCATTCATTCTTTTATTGCTTGGCTTTGTTAGGTAGATAAACTAGGAAGATTTGAACCTAAATCTTTAATGAGAGAATACGTCTTAAGCCGTTGGGGTGTCTTCTAGTTGAGCTTCCTTTCAATAGTAATGTTAAATCTTATTTGATGTAATGACTTTTCTAGCTAGAGCTTATTAAAGGAGAATTTTTATTGGTAGTAATTACTATGTATGTATAGTTATCATCTAAATAGTAAGGTGTCTAATAGTATTTTCCAGTCAATGTTACAAAGTTTGATTGAGGCCAGCTCACGATGCCCTACTTCTAACCACATAAAATGCATCACTAATGTCTACCATAAAAAAAATAATGTTTTTTTGTTCTTTGATTTCTATCAAGGAATTTGATTGAGTGCAAGTACACCATTAACTCATTTTCTTAAAATAAGGAAATCTACAGCATCCCTCTATGTATTCATTTGTGTAAATTGACAACTTGAACTAAGATGAGAAATAGTTGCCTCTCGTCAGCAAATGATTTTCCTTCAGATAGAGCAAACCACTACTACTAAAATGCACTCATGGGTGGGGATATATGTGAATTGCACGTAGTTAGCTTTACATTTGGCGGTCGCCACTGAAGTTCATGATGAATGAAAATTGAGGGTCGATGGTGGTATAATGTGTATTTACGAATTTGACGGACAATTGGAAGGAAAATTTAACATGTTATCCTAAAAGAAAACTCGAAGCTACCATGTTTATCTATGCAATGGATTGGGATTATTATGCAGTTTGAATTGTCCTAGTAAAGAAATCTCCCTGGGTAGTGTTTATGTGAAAATTTGTTACTCTTTTCGTCCCAAATTGTTTGCAATTTTTCAAAATTAGCAACACCAAAATGCCAAAACCTCAACACTTAGCTCTTACATTGTCGATTTTCGTGGGGGTGTGGTCACAAATTCGGGCGTGGTGGAATATTCAATGGGTATGTCCATCTTCTTTAGCAGAGTTAGCACCTTGGTGGCTTGGGAGGTATGTTTTTCTGCAACGCCTTGGTCCATCTTGTTAACGAGGAATGGGTATATATTCAATGGGGCAACAACTCAAGCGTCGGAAGTGGTGGATTTAATTAAAACGAGAGTAGATATGTGGATAAAGGTTAAGTTTGACATCAAGATCTACATGGTGGAGGATTTCAAAGGTTATTTGGATGAGATTCGAAAAGTGAAAGTGTAGTTTGGTGCTCTATCCAACTTTGGTTGGATATTTTCTATGGTACTAGTTCTATGTATTGTTTGCTTCCCCCTCGATGTACCCCTTCGAGTTTAATCAAAGTTCCTTTTGCCGAGCAAAAAAAAAAAAGGCCAAAACCCAATTTCACCCCCTTTAGTTTAGAGGTGAAGGAAATACCAAGTTAAATACACCAAGGTATTTGTGGAAATTTAAACACTTTTCAACCCCAAAACTTTTAGTCAATAAAAAGGGAGAATTCCCGTAATGAGCAAACAAATTGGGGCGAAGGGAGTATTGTTTACTTGTAGGTTTCAGGCTTGTGGACAGCTGGAGTAGTTTATCATCCTATTATGCATTAAACAAATTGCGATGTGCTTGATTCAATTTTTTTTTATATTCCATTGTGGAAATTCATTTCCTAGATCGTTGAATTAAGATAATAAGAACTTCCCATTGTTATGGAACTGAATGTTTCCATATTTTCTTTTACCTGTCACTCAGTTTCTTGTTTGTATGATGCCGTAATGATAAATGCTATGTCCATAGCATAAAGGGCTGTCCCTTCCTTAATTGGGTAAGTTAGAGGAAAGGAAGGTGAAAGTTTAATTGTCTTACCTTTTTCCCCATCTCAGCTCAAACAAATTGGAAGAAGTGGATATAACAGGTATTGATAGTCTGTTTTTAGTGTAAACTTGCTTCTTCTAGAAAAGTGCTGCCATTTGTATTTGTGGGACCAAATGTTCTGATCCTTGTTACAAGGTTTAGCTATAGCTAGAACTAGTTATATGAGCACTAATTTAGGGATAGATTCTGTGTGTATATGCTTTATGACTTGACTATGTGAATAATCTTACCTATTTTAAATTTACACACACTATTTTCTCACACAAAAGCAATAGGAAGAAAGCTAAAAGCAAATAAGGAAAACCTAAGTGAGAAGATATTTCGGTGTTTTGAAGGATTATAGGAAATTTTGGTCTTGCATTCTTTTCAACTAGAGGCTGGGGCACACGCACATGCTAGTCAGATTTTGACAAAATTTGTCAAAATTCGGTTGGCAATAAACAGGAAGCTATGTTGGGCAAATTTTGCCTCAATCTCAGCCTCTAGTATTAACCTATTGTAATAGATAAACAACAATTAAACTCTTGAAAATTCAATTGAACTGTTCATATATATTTTTTAACAATTAACATGTATATGCATATCTACACGTTACCATGCTAATGCCGCCATTGCCACCACCATTTTTCCCATGATCTAATACCTAAGTACTCTTCTCTCAGTTGGTGATGTAGAAAAGAGAATTAACTTCTTCGGTAACAAAATATGGGTGCGGAAGCCAAACAAAAATATGTACAATTAGTGAGGTAAAAAAGAGTCTTAACTTTAATAATTGGTGAGGTAGAAAAAGTGGCAACCCACCTTTCGCTTTTTTATTTTAGGTTCTTGGTAAACTGAGTGTCTATTTCTACAAAAAGGTGAACACATACCTATTTTCTTGAAAAGTGTTGCTAGACAAAAAAAGGTTAGGAAACCATTCAAACGAAAGCATTTGTCAAATTTTGCTCCTCGCTTTGATCGAATTTTGACAAAACATGCAAAATTTGATTTGCACATGAATTGCATGTGCCCCGACCTCTAGCAGATGCATATATGCAAATATATAGCATTTCCTCAAGCCAATGGACAAAGAGAAAGCTGTGAATGTGCAGATACCTACAGTATCTATTATCAATGGGTTTTTGGCCCTCTGAAAACCTTGATTGGCCCACACGCAGCAGACTACGGTCACAGCGTCTCAGGTTCTTCGAAAAACCCACCAAAAATCTGTACAATTAGAGACATAGCATAAGTGTGTTTTTTTTTTACCGAAGCAATTTGAAAAAGGTTGCGCGGCGGAGTACGGGAAACCTTAATCAGCTCACCCGTGGCAAAGTACGGTCACAACACCTCCGACCTTTCAAAAAACCTCGATCAGAGACATAGCATTAAAGTTTTTTCACGCACGTGTGTGTGTGTGAGAGAGAGAGGAAAACCTGAGTTTAGAGTTTGTGCAAGGGGAAGAAAACGAGTGAGGTGGTTTTTGAGGGAATTGTGTGTGGGAGTAGTGGAAACGTGGAGCGGGTGGTCTTTGGTTTGTAAACTTACCACTTTGCCCAAGGTGTAACTGCCATAGCAGTTCTCCCGTGTGATTTGAATGAGGGTAGTTTTGGATTAGGAAAAAGTCTTCATGGCTTCAATTTGAGGTCACACCAACTTGTGCTATGGCAAGTTGGATATTAGGAGCAATTATTTTTGGAGTAGCAAATACAAGTTGATACTTGTTACACTGTTTTTGGGTGATTGGCTATAGGCAAGTTAAATGTAGTAGGTCAATAGCTTTGCCTTATACAAGGTAGTTTTACCAGACCCTCCTTTTCAAATGTTTATGTTCAAGTGTTAAAATCGCTAATCGCTAATTGTTATTTGTATTTGTATAATTGTGATAATTAGCCAAAAATTCCCTATTAATTCCAATTTTGCTTCCGTCTTATCTTGTTATTTTTGTGAAATCCATTAAAAGTTTGGAATCGTAGATTAACCATGAACCAAACGCAGTGGCAGAGCTATTGTGGGGCCAGAGGAGGCCCAGACCCCACCCAACTTATTGTTTAAGTGGATTTTGCCTAATTTTGGTAAATATTATGAAAAAAATACTACTTATAAGATTTCAACCATAATTAAAAAGTAAGAACAATATTCATTTTGAACTCATTAAATTTTGGTGACTAATCCTTGCTGAAAAGATATTGCTTGTAGAAGGATATGATGCAACAGTAATACTCAATTAATTCTTCAAGTGATCAAAATTGTTCCATAAAAATGACGCGGCGGAATTCACAAGAGATTAGTTAGCGTACTAATCCAAACGAGATAAGCAACTCGTCGCAACGAGCAATTCTTGCGCACAAGAAAGAAGAGAGAATCTCTGCAATATTATTAATCAAAAGCTTAAAAGTTCAAATAATTGAATAACTTACGCCCCTACTTATACTAATAGGAGTCCTAATTATAAGGTAACTACTTAGAATGGAAACCAAGCAAAACAATACTTGGAAATAAAGACTAACAGAATTAAAAGACTAATAGGAATATGCCTAAACAAGTGGCATTAAAAGGGGAATTCCTAAAACAAATAATTCCTACAATAAAGTTTCCATAAAATACAAAAACTCCCCATTTTCGTCCTACATCAAAAAACTTGTGACTACGTTTAATCTTGAAAAATCATCGTACTAACATTTGTTTCATAGCTCGGCCGCCATCAACTTTGATCCTAGCTCTGGCACTGGTCCGTGCATTGGTTCAATTTGGTTTGAAGGACTTTTGGTCCGGTCCTTGGATTTGTATGAAACCAACCGATTTCGACCGTGTGCGTGCAGTGTGCACCCCTAATTTTAGGAATGCAATTCTTACTTCTCTTTTTTTGGGTTGTGGTGAGGAATGGATAATATCCGGACATAATTTTGCATTTTTGCATTAATCGCAGAACAGAATGGTATATGAGGAGACAAAATGCAATAGTAACAAAGACTGGGAAAGGGTTACTAGCTCTTAATGGTCAAAGTGGGCTTGTTCATTCTTATCCTAAAATATTTTCTTTACTAGCAACCACCTCATTCACTTTGGGTTTTCATTTGCTTTTAAAATTTAGGTTGCATCTAAGGAGAGGGTCCCAACTAAAAGTTCCTTGTTTAACTACACATAAAAACTATATCGTTGGCCAATACTTGCTTAGTCTTCCACCTATTGTACCCTTTACATGAGCTTATTCAGCGATTTTACCACAATTGTTTTCATAAATTACTTGTCAACTAGACTTATTATTTTTTCATGGGCCTCATTTTGTTAATGTAGCTTTATAGCTTATTCTTTCTCAGGACTGGGTATAAGATCCAAGCATGACTTCAAATGCCTGATTCGGGAAGCATCCAGTTTACACAGAAGCAATTACTTATTCCAATCAAGCATCTCATATATATGATAGAAACCAGACTATCTACAAATGGTCTTATATGACAAGGTATATGAGGTTTTATGTTTTCTTGGGCTGCTGGAGTAAGTAGCAAATTTTTTGGTCTTTCTACCATGGTGCAAGCATTCTGTGAAATGAACTCATGATTGTTATAATTGTTAAATCAATCTGGGAGTGAACATGAAGATGGTTGACATGCCTTGCGTGAGTGAGATTGTGACGGAGTGGAACCGTAGTGATGTTGTTGACATCTAAGAAGCACTAACTTGGACTCAAGAAATGGGTACTAGCCATGACACAAACAAGTTGGCACGATAATGTCAGGAAAAGCCTAGAAACCACGATGCGTGGACACAGTAAATAATGTAGATTACATGCTTTCATTAGACTGATAACTGATTGATCTTTGGCATTTAAAATAACTTTAAAATTATCGTACCACAATGGCAAGGAATCATTTTTACAGTCTACCTACTCAGAAAGAGGATTAAGTAATGATAAATTATGCTTATTTCAACCATGTTGGTAAAAGAATTATTTGGTAACCATTTGATCACAAGTTGTTAGTTTCCCAACTTGTAATGTTTTCATACAAGTGTTAAGTAATGGAGCATGTGCCCCCCGAGTGTTTGAAGCATGGTAATTGGGTTCTATAATGTAGAAATAAGATATGGACACACGTTACGTGTCCGGGAGTGCTTAACATGTACACGTCCGACCTCTTAGATGTCATTTCCTCTATCATGTATCATGCAGAAAACATGAGTTTTCCGTCCTAAATATTTTTTTGGCTTAAATTTTTTTAGTGGAAGAGTTCCTTTAGGAAGAAGAACGTTCAGAGGAATTCAGTGCTCATGGGAGACTACATATAGGGTACAATGGGTATCAATTGTCGAGTTCGTTTTGCAGGTTGGTGTTTCTTTTTGGTAAAAATTTTGCGGTTAAAGCGTATTGAAATTGATAGGGAGTTTCCTTTAATTATGGAAGCATATGTCGAAGCTATTGTAACAAGTCATTTTTCTGTCCCAAAGCAAATTTCCAAATTTATATGCATCAGTACTTGTTTTTTGGCAGTCAATCTTTTGAAGGAGCGCAATGTAAACTGGAATTAACGGGTGGCGTTGAAGTTTATTCCTTCAAAGTAGTGTTCAGGAGTCGAAGTGCATTTTCAGTTCTGGTAAGCTGCTTTTTATTTAGCTTCCACAGGAAAGTTGAATGAGAAGTTTTGGGGATTTTTTCCAATAACAAATGTTGGTATGACATTACTGCAAAGAAGAAATTCCGGGAGGATCTACTTCAAATGGAAGTAGTAGACAAACAGTAACCTGGAATTCAACTAGTAAAGCACTGGTTCCAGACAAACAATAACCAGGAATTCAACTAGTTAAGCACTGGTTCCATCCACTGAAATGTTGAGACATATATTTCATTTTTGGGATTAACTTGCTAAAAATACATAGTAAAGTTTCCCCCCTGCCATTATTGCATTCCCCTTTCGTAACCCAGTCTGAGTGGGGGAGTTGTAGATTTGCTCTCTAATGGAAGGCATAATCCTCAAGAATTTATGTCTAATAGACGGAATAACCCACCCACCCACACTCGCCCTGTTCTTTTTTGTTCTCGTATTCATCGGCAGCGCCTTTCCTTTCTTTCCTAGAGAACTTATGTGGTTTATATAGTGACTGGAATCTGCTTGGCTGGTGGTTTTGCCGTTGTAGTGGTTGCTCTTCTTTTCATTTTCCGTGCAAAGGTGGCAAAATTGTTATTCTTTTCTTTCCTCTATAAGTTTCTCTGAGATTCTCATAATCTGTGTTTAGATCTTGGATTTGCAGAGAAATTTGCACTATGGACGGTCCAAAAAGGGAAAAGATAAATATAGGCAGTTATAGCTTCACTGCTTCATGATCCACTTCCTTTTCTTTTTCCGCCAAGGATCCCGAAATTCAACCCCAGCTTTAGGAGAAACATGTTAAGAAAAATCCCAAATATGTGATTGGATGAAAGAATATTGTTGATGGGGAAATCGATATGAGAACTTAGGTAGTGGACTTCTTTTTTTCCCTAGTAGAAACTGTGCTAGATGCTTCATTTTTATTTTTATTTTTTTTACAGGCGATTCTTTCATATGAATGTATGGAAGAAATTTTTTGATTTTGTTTTTTTATCATTGTACGTAACATTTTGATTGCTTTTGGCAGCAAACACTGGTGGCAATATCTTGGAAATTTCACTCTCTCCAAGTTGTGCTAATAAGAACTGCTTAAAGACGAAGTTTGTTTTCTGGCCTGGTAAGCTACTGACTAATTACTTGAGTCTGTGCTTGTGCTTCACTGTGACTGTTACCCTTCTAAACCGTCATCAGATGGTCGGATAATGCGGTTAGGGTTATTCGGTCGTCTTGATTTTTTCTGTAGGGATATTGGGATAACAATTCATATGAAAGACACTGTTGGAATGTTTTAGGTACAAGGTGGGATACTTTCTACTCCTACTTCAGTTTCTAAAATTCATTTTTTAAATAAATCGACCACATAGGGTGGTTAAATGAATTTTTAAAAAAAATACGGGTACGCCATTTGGCGTACATGATGCTCTAGATAGCATTCATCTGGTAAGTCTACATGATGCTCTACAAATGATGTGTTTGATGAATTATGCTGCTCTAGATAGCATTCATGGTGGATACATGATTTAAGCTTGTTAAGGTTTCCAAACAAGTTGAAACCTTTGGTATGGGGGTTCGGCTCTCACCTTCGTGTTATCAAAATTTATGTTGGGTCGGTCCATACGGGACTTTATCTTAGCTTCAATTAGACCCTTGCAAGTGAACTGTGGGATTGATCGCCGGATTAGTCGGTTCATTTGACGGATACCGAATCATCATAAAATTTTGAAACAAGCTTGACTTGGCTCGTTTATAGTCTTCACGATACCACCTAATTAAGTAGAGTATACTCAAGAAAGAAGCCCGGATAATGGGAGGAGAATTAATCAATCCTCTCAATTGAGATTAGATTCCTTAACAACTTAATTATGGAGATTTATTATCTTGATTTTAATTTGAAGAAAAAAAAAGCCAATAATAGTGTCCGGTGGTTGGGGGAGGTTTGTCAAATCATCTTGTGACGTTCCAATTATTGTGGATTTGATTGCTAGTGTTTTATATCTTGAGGCCCTACATGTAATAAAATTAGACAAATGGATAGAGAATTGAAAAATGGCCACAAATCTGAATATTATCTTTCCCCAGATGCATACATCAGGAAGAAAAGAAGCATTGTCAACCATTTAATTCAATCTTAAAATTTTGTTTCTTGTTAAGCCTGATGTATCGATGGTTTCGTTTCTTAATTATTTTTTTTCTCGGCAAACGAAACTTTTATAATAACTCGAACCGGATACATCGAGGGTGCTTGAGAGTAATAAGAACTACTTACTCGAGTATAACCAAAAATAAAGGGCGGACTAAACAAAGTCCTCCAACTAAAAATTGGATGGCGGAGTCCTCACAGCCTAAACGTTTTATAACTTCAACAATCTAATTCCATCCAAAAAAATTCCTTAAATCCTCCACTGAATACATCTTTATATCAAATTTTGCCTTTACCCACAATGCAACTCTTGTTTTAATCAGTTTCGTTTCTTAATTAATGTCTGATTAAGTGATAGTATCTATTTAATGCAATCTTTAAAATTTTGTTGAGTTTTCCTCTTTTGATTACTGTTTTCCTGACTCAGTTACTTTTTTTATTTTATTTTATAAAATTTCTGGTTTTGACCCTATAAATGAAAGCCCGAAATAGCAAGTTAAAACCTATCACAAACAAAAAGATTAATTTAGTCCTTTGGGGCAATAAAACGAGACTTACCATTTCCGTTGTTCCAAAAAAAATAAACGAGAGACTGAGAAGGAAGGCACCTCGAAACAAAAAGAAGTCTGGCGTCGGTCCATCAGTACTATTGAGTGTTGGTTCTACCGACCGGCCCAGATACTGACTACCTTAGCATACGATGCTCGGGCCTACAAAAGTCCTTGTTAGCTCCATCCCTTCACTAAAAATACTATTTAGTCCGTTTAGTTTGACGAAATGACTTCTCTTCTCTTGGGTATGGTTCAAGTTTTATTGCTTAATTAACAACTTTTGTAAGTACTAATTAAGCTGTTCTTCAATTCTGAATTCGTTGACGAAAAATGAACAAAGAGAATTATGTAGCGAGCAAGTTTTCTTTTCCTCTTTTTTGGTTGTGTTAGATTGGAAAACATTTCTTCATTCATTGGCCGGAATATATAAGGTGGTCTACGGCCATAGAAAATTCAAATTTATACGCCTAACTATATTTACTTTCTCGAAAAATGATTAATCATTGCATTATTTTTCCCTTGCCCGACGAACTTAAGACCACTTCAAGTGAATTGGGAAAATTTTCAACATGTGTGTGCAAGACGACAACGTTACAAGAGCTTTTGGTGCTCACAAAGATAGGAAAACTAACCCGTCTTCTTTTTCTTTGTATTTCCGAAAGGAAATTAATTTTAGCACTCTATAAATTACTATCTGCACTCTAAAAGTGGAGCGCAAAAATCAATTGGATATAGGGTTGGTTTTTGGAACTCCACTTTTGATAGAATTATATTCCCAAGCAAGAGTGTACTCCACAAAAACTATCGGTAGACCTCGTGTATAAAAAGTACAATTATTTGAGAGAGGATTAATTGACATGCACATGTTATTATCCTACATCCTTTACAAATATGGTATACAAAACAAACAACTCAGGGTTGCCTAGTGGTTCGGACGGATGTCAGGCTCTGAAAGTACTCCTCAAGATCTGGGGTTCGATTTCCCACCGGGTGAGTATCCTGAAGTACGTAAGTGGGGGGCCGTGACTGGTGTGGCCGCGCTAGCTCTCTCGGAGGTTTGGATTGCACAGTCGGGTCCATATAGTGGCCTACTGCAGAATTGTTCCTCCGTTACAAAAAAAAAATATTTTAAAATCCTATGACAGACAAAATCATGTGTTTTTCCTCAACCATAAGGGGTAGGAGGGCATTTGCTGTGGGACATTGTGAAGATAGAAATGAAGGAACAAATAACAGATTGGTGGGCAGCTTTTTAACTTACGGCCAAACAAATGCAAGTTGGTTTCAAACCGATTACCATATTTTGATTTGCAGTACCACATGCAAAGTTAGGTTTTATTTCCCTTTCTTTTCTGTTTTTTGGTTTTATATTTTGTTGAGTTTCGAAAAACAGCTGTAAGATGCATTGAGCTGGAATCGAGAATGACTTGGTCTAGCTACCTGATGTTAGTTGACATTACTTCAAGAACTATCAATTGGTAAGAAGATACATTTGATGGTCGTTTCGTGTAAAGATCTCTCATGTGAAGTGAAAAAAAAATACCTACCAGAATTTTAGATTAAGGGGGCCAACTTAAGAAAGGTATTTGAAAATTTAACATGACAATGTGGAATAACTTTAATTTTTCACTAGATCAAATAAAAAATAGTCAGTAATTGAGAGATTTGTACATCAATTATGTAAACACTAAATATATTACATATAATATTAGTAAAATTCTACAATTGGGGGTGGCCGGGGCACCCTTGGGCCCTTACACACCTCCGTCGCTGACCTACCGTAGTCTCGTACGATGATCCGAGCCGTTCACTTTGTAGTAATCGACATCTAATATTGTTCAAGCGAATTCTCGTGATCCTAGAAGGCTCAAGGATCCTCGTATAAGAGGATCCAATGTAGTTGAATTTGTCGAACACAAGAGATTTGACCATCCAATCTTATTTCTAGTGTTTTCTTTTTGGGAGTTATATCTGTCGGCAGTGGTTTTGAAAATTTATCTTCTGTAATAGTAGAATTTGGTACTTGAAGAATGCCAGTGTACTCGTCCTTCGACTCCTTCAAGTTTGACAAATGTGGAAATAAAAAACCAAGGGTGTGTGTGTGTGAGAGAGAGAGAGAGAGAGAGAGAGAGAGAGAGAGAGAGAGAGTTTTTCTGAGGTGAGAGAGAGAGAGAGAGAGAGTTTTTCTGAGGTGAATGAGTTAGGTAAGTAGTACGAGTAAAACTTTCGAAAAAGTCCTACTTTTTTTTGGGACTAGATGCGGCCACGTGCAAAGCACGAATATCATGTGCCCGTTTAGGATAGGGTGCTATATGGTTGTCATGGTTTGAGACAGTGGGTTATTTGTGAACTGCTTGAAATAAAGCACAAAAATTTTTGGAGGGTAGTTCTTGTGCTTGTTTTCGTTGCTGATAAAATTTTGAAGCCTCAATGCACGTATGGTGTGAGAAGTGGCATGCATTAGCTAACAAAAATAGGAGATATGTGGACACTACATAAAAAAGGGGAAAGTTTATGAGTAGCGTAGCAGCAGTGATTCAAATAAATGAGAAAAATCAGTAAAGGTTGTAGCAGTTAAAGATAGGAATGCAAATGTTTTTGGAAAGAGAATTTTTGAGAAAGATCATATATTGTTTATGAAGTGCTTGTTTAATAGCAAACTATAATCTAAATGAATGATCAGTTGATAAGGAATGATGTATTGATGGTGTTGGAGATGGAGGTGCATTGAAGCGGGCAAGTCAATCTTTTGCAAATAGTAAGTCTGAAAAAGAGTCTGTATATTGGATGAAAAAGAGTAAGCCTGTATATTAGATGATCAAAAGAATCTTCCAGAAAGTAAAGCCATGTCAGTGTTTGAATTTGTTGGGAAACCACCTGGTTGCAAAAGTGTTGTGAATGAATGATAATGGTGTATATTATCGAAAAACTAAGGCTGTGCTGGTGTTTCCTTCGGAGTGAGCAATTTGATATTTTGAACATGCGGCGTCGATGCAGAGGAAGTTTCGTTGTAGGAATGTTGTGTGTATCGCACATATGTGCATAACCAAGCATACACATGGATCTCACCTGAGTAATCAATCATGACTGTAAACTTTTGAATGCAAAGCAAAAAAGGTTCAGTGAAATATTGATTTTGAATAGGCATTAGGGATCAGATTAGTTACTCACCAGAAATGCTGACAAGCACTGGCAAACATAAGGATTATACTTGGAGGAAGTTCACAGAAAGTTCGAAGTTTGAGTCTAGAGGCAGGCATAGTCATTAGGATAATTTTACAGGACAACATAACTAACTAATCACGAAACCTTAGATTTGAAAAGCGGCTAGCTTAAATATGTACAGAAATTCGAAAGCCATGGAAGCAAAATAGAGAGAGCGAAGCAAGATCAGATGAACTGAGGCAAAAGTAGCTGGGCATATGCATTTGGTTCAAAAGCAGATGGAAATCCTGTTGGGGTAAATGACATCAGGTTTCTTCATTGCTGTCAAGTTTCTTTTTTTTTTGGCTGGATTGGTCTTAATTGGATCTTCAGATGCTGATGGTGTATGGGTTGATTTTTTCAACTGTGACATCAGCTCAACGTGAAACAAAAAAAGTAGTACAACTATCATAAGTTTACACTGTTTTATAGGAATAGCACTTATATTCATTTGTAAAAATACTTCTACAAAGACATTAAAATTTTTTGCCTATTCACAAAAAAAACACCTATCATCTTATAATAACTTAAAATAAAATTGTCGATTGTCAATTTAGAATAGAAATAAAATAAAAAGTAACTCAGCTTCAATTATGCTCTTTTTCCTCCCTCATCCTTCCACCTGTGATTTTATCTCGAAGAGTAACAAAACGACCAAATTGCAATTAAAACTTGTTAATGCTGTTTGCATCACATACCACTCTTATCTAACAAATTCTAATGACATCTGCACAACAATATTTATATGATACTCTAACAAAATTAATCAATGTTTATTGTTAACAGCATATTACATAAACACCAAAAATATAAAAATCCCAAACAAAGCAAAAAGTTTCTTGCAATTTTGTTTGCCTTCAATTTAAAACCATAAACATTGAACTTCTCTACTACTAACAAAAGTAACATAAATTTAACTACAAAATTATAAACAAAAGTAGTCAATTTTTGCATTTGAAAAATAACACAATTTTTCATAATGAACTTTTACTTATAAAATATAAAATAAAAAGAGTAATTAAAATAACAAAAAAGTACAGCTAATTTTTTCCCAAAAAGAGATTACAGAAAACTGCATCTATACTTTTCCTAATCACTAAGTACTCTACCCACACTTTGATATTAGTGAGACGCCAGTTCTACGCCAATTGAACAGCCCCCAGCCGAACCAACACACCCACCTTACCCAACCCCCCCCCCCCCCCCCCCCCCATGCACACAAGCTAACAAAAACCTGTTCAACTTAAACACTCCACCCTTTGCTCTGCACTGCATTCCTCATCAACCGTGAAGAAACTCCAGAATTCGTGCTTCTCCTGGTCGACGTAACATAATCTGGTACATATCTTCATCCCGTTACTGTTAGTGACAAAATCAACTACTACATTTTCCCTATTTTACTTGCATTTCTGGTACTGCATCATCTTCACACTTTTCCTAGCTTTTCTATTCTTATAGATGCTTCAATTCTGTAACCAAACTATTCATGACCATAAAACTATGCTTCTACGAAACAAATATCTACTAAAACATTATACTTAGAAAACATAAAACACAAGCAATTCATTACTGATCTAAACAAACCATGAATATGATTATAGCAAAGAGGAAATGTCCAGCAATAAACGTAAAAGAACATCATACTATCAGCTATCACAAGGTCAAAGAGATCGCATAAACACAAACAAACGAGCTTTATATCATAGAAATAAAAAAAGCCAGGACCAACTTTTCCCAGTCGGTATAGAAGATCAATTCAGTGCAGAAGAAAATATCAGCTCAAGTTTATTTCTTGACAACCTCCAAGATCAAGGTTGCAGTGATGAAGACATATTTCCTGGGCACACTACTGCAAATGGAGAAAATGCAGGTAGGTTACTATATCTCCATCTAACTATTCTTGTGCATACTTGGTTCTTCCCAAACTAACCAATTTCTGCTGTCTTATGCACCATTTGTAAAACTAATATTTAGTGATATTATTCCGTTTCCATAGGACCCTCAACTATGCCATCAACTTCAGCTCAATCTGAACCATGTATGAAAATCCTTCCATTCTGCTTTATTTTTACTTCAGTATTTCAATTCTGTACACTTATGGACACTAACTTATCTGCGATTCCAGTAGGTGGCCTGTCTGACATTCCCATAGGTATTTACCCCGGACTAAAATATCAAACCATCTTGCTTTTTAAAGTCTTATTTATAACATCGAATATTTCAATGCAGGGGTAGCAGTTGGTACTCTAATGCCATTACCAAGGATTCAAGAACATTCCATACCAACTGAACCATTCATGTTACCAGTAATGCAGCCCTGTCAGTTTTGTGAAGCAAAAAAGTTTCCCTATGAAACACCTAAATTTTGCTGCTCCGGCGAAGAAGTTTCTTTGTACCCAATTACCATTCCACCACAACTGCAACAGCTCTACTCTGGTTCTGGAAAAGCAAAAGTTAGTTATCCAGTGATTCAGATTATCTGATTGGCAATAAATTGTAAATGGCCTTTGCGGGGGGCTACACACTACCATGTAACAAAAATGTTCGACTGAAATATTGTTTTTTGTGGATTTTAATCCGTACTTTCAATGAGTTTTAGGCCATATATTTTTATTAATATAGATTTTGACAATGAGACGTGGTTTTGAAGTCCAATTCATTTTTTTAAGGTCATAACTATTCATATGTTTGTTTTGGTACTGTTTGAACACTCATATTTGGAAGACACATTTTGTCGAATAGCTTGCACAAAGACGGTCGTGCGGGACATTGTAATTCAAAGCGGGTAGAAAAAGTGGTTATAAAGGGAAATATGAAGCAAAATTAAGTTTTACGCAATGTATTACCTGCCAAATTTGGTATGGTGGGATGATGGCAGACAGGGTCATGAATGAGAGGTGTGTGAACTTTGCACAGAAGCGAACTTATCGGCGGTGAGGCCCAAAAACCTGCCGAGCCAGTGTAGAGTTTGGAAGCTATAATTCCACCCAGCGACATGGCCCATATTCAAAAGATTTTGGTAGCCTTCAATGAATTGGCCAAATGGTTGGCAAACCAACCGATTGTCAAACCAACCGATTGTCTTCACCATGTATTGCGAGAGCAGCAATTACCCGTTGGCCTCAAGCAGTTTCTAGATAATAAAGAGCCACTCTCGAAGATAGGTTGGAAGGGTTCTTGACAATATCCCAACGCAGGAACGGAACACGGACCACCATTCTGGACACAGAAGCACCATTGAACAGCACAAAGATACAACAGATTAGGAAAAGCAGACCTAAATCAAACAACATATACTGTGATCACATAATACCAACCTTAAAAATGTTCGAAAACTGCATAGGTGGCTCAAACACACACAGGACAGCAACGCACACACTAACTTTCACAGACTAAGAAAGGGAAATGCTACAAGCCCTAGAAGACACTTCCTATAGTCAGAAGTTGCGGGAGCACCAAACAATCAAAGGGAAACAAAGATTTACAATTAAAACAATCACACAACAGAAAAACTAAACGTAATCAAAGGGAAAGTGGATTTTGCAGCAAAAACCAACCAAACGCGACATTATCTAAGCGACAGTATTTTACATCATTTTAGTTCTTTTTTTGTTAGAGAAGACACATAACCAGATTTCTTAGCCATTGGAAAGGATTGCAAGATGAACGTTTGGAAGGAAAGCAAAGTATTGACACTAAAAGATTTGCTAGGTTAAGTATTGACACAAAACGATCAGGCATTATGTGAGCAGATGGCCTAAAAGTTGAGGCAACTGTTTTGGGGACTTTCTGGGAAAGGTTTTGTTGGCAATAACTCTAGACTTTAGATTCTTTTTCCATGCCGGTTTGAAGGGCGCTGGAAGAGGAAAATAGTTGGAAAATAGATATTAATATAGGCGTGCAAAGATGATAAATTCAGCACATCTTGTCTCCATAACAGGGAGACACTAAACAGGAAGACACACAATAGCTAAACGAAGCAGGAAGACACTCATGCAAGTATGCACAGTACAACTCTAGGAAACCGTATTACTCTATGTCAAATAAGAGCTCTCCCTCCGAGGTATGAGAAATACGACCGATTGTGTAAAGTAAGAATACAAAACACTAACCTTCATTCCTTAACAACAAAATTATATCTCTGATGTCTTTCATATATTTCCTTTTTCTATACTGTTTTCAGTCCAATGTCTAAAGAATAGTCTATAAATGCCACTGGTTTCAACTTCCTTCTATTCCATTCACACTTAAGGTTAAATCATTTACAAACTCCTCACTTTTATTATTGTTATTTTTCTGTGGTTATATCCAGTTTTCTCCAACATAAAAAATTTCACATTATCTTTATCTACGTAAGATCAAATTTAATGTAGAAATCAAAAATGCTACAGGATCCATTATTGCAACACTATTTGAAGAAAAGGCAGAGGAGCTTTACAAAATTACTATAGCAAAATTGGTTGATAATACAAACGATACAGATTACAATAGCTTTAGTTCATTACATTAAGTAAATAGAATAAACACAGCCAAAATATAAAATACTATGCAGGGTAATCCATTAATGGATTTGATTCTAAAGCTATCCTCTCCAAAAACACGCATTGTCATCTTGAAAACCTACATGTACAATTATGGGGGAATCAACGAATGTGTACAAGCACCCAAGCAAGCACCACTCCAGATTCTAGGGCCAAACACCCTAAAGAAGCATGACCAAAACAATTTTTGCAACAACCTCAGCAGCAATTGAGAGTGACATGGAAGAAGATGAAGAACAAGCACAGGAAAGCATAGATCTATCAATCAATCCTTTTGTCAAATCCTAAAAGAAGAGACATCGTAACAAAATCTTTTGGTGTGCATGATTTGCAACAATGTCTATTGTTCTCACTTCAAGCTCTTTTAACTATTAAAGCAAATCTTTTGGTTGGCATGATTTGCTTTGGAACTCCTACCCTTACGTAACTAACTCCACTATGACTTATAACTGTATGGAAATATATGCAGACTGCTTTCAAACCATATCCCACTATAAGCTGCTTAAATTTACAAATTCTACTATCCTAAAAAGACAACAGGCATGAAGCACCTCGTGCTAGCACCGGCCGATCACCTAGGAACTATATAAAAGAGTACAACAATCCATATACACGAAGTAAAAAAAAAATCACAAATAAAAATTAGATCTTTACATGAATTAACTCAGCACGTAACCAGAATCAAGGGTTTGGGTCAAAATTAGGGCTTCTTACTTGCACAATCAGTGATTCTGAAAAAGACCCAAAAACAGATGAAATCTGTTGCTACAAGCAGAGGCTCAAAGATCGATCTTCATCTCCTTCGCAACTTCGAGATACAGAGTTCAACAATCCATATATACCAAATAAAAAAATTACAAATAATAATTAGATCTTTGTATGAATTAACTCAGTACATAACCAAGAACAAGGGTTTGGGTCGAAATTAGGGCTTCTTACTTGCAGTTTCGAGATATCTACGGAGAGAGAGAGAGCAGAGGAGAGACGCGATCTGGTCTCGGATGGCCGTACGTACGGAAGGCGAAGAGGACGTCGGGGTGGCGTAGGACGGCGGATTGGACGATGGAGAGGAGCTGGTCGTGGGTGAAGGAGGAGAGGAGAGAGCGGGCGTAATCGAGGGTGAGTTAGGGGGCGGCGGCGAGGAGGTCGGGTTGTTGTCGTCCATGGCTGGGTCTGTGGAAGGAATTACGGCTTGGAGTGAAGCGGCAGAGGAGAGAGGGGAGAAAAAATCTGGCCCTTTATTAAAACCCAGTTAAACCGTAAATTGTCTGAAATCGAGGGGCAAAATTGTAAAGGAGAATGTGGCATGCCCTGGGCAATTGGTAAAATGGGTGAAATTAAAGGGTAAAATCGTCCCAAATTGAAAATGGACATCCGAAAAACTGCTTCTTTTTATATAACTGCTGGATATTTGGGTGTTTGGTTTAGATTTCTCACCTTATCATATTTTCTGTCTCCTTTGCCATTCAGAAGTGTAGCAAAGCTGTTGAATTTCAAGTTTGTGCTTATCTATGTATGTGTAAAAGCTGTGACAAGGACTCCATTTACATGTGAACAGATTTAACCCTGGGCAATAATTAATTCTATACGCAACCAAAATATCCCACAAGATCTTGTTCCCATTGCATTTTTTTTCTTCTTTTTACATTGATATACATCCGTGGATTAATGAGTTACTCCCTCCGTCCAGATTTAATAGTCATTTTTTGGGAGTTCGTACTATTTTTCAATCGATTATATCTTCCAATTTATAATGTTTTACGTGATTTCGAATATATTATATTATAGAACTAATCGAGATCTATCAAACAAGATCTATATTCGATATAAAATTCATTACGGATTCTAAGATATAATCTGTTTTTTAGCCGGTTAGAATAGAACTAGGGACAATTAAATCCAGACGGAGGAAGTAGTTATTAGAGGGAAGAAGAGAGGGAGGCCACCACATGAGTGGGGCAGGCGTGGGAAACGAATTCAAGCCAAACGATTGGGGCAAAGGGTGCTCGATCAATTGAGACACCACCCACATTCAGCATTGTTTGCATTTAAGGATGTGAATTTCTCATCAACGTCATCCTCCATTTCAAGAATGCGTTTATGGGGTTTGGATGGATAAATGTGAATCCGTCCCAATTTAAATGCTTCCTATGGTAGGAGATTGTGTAACTTTGACCTAAAAAATAAAGTATTTTTGGAATTTATTTTTTAATTTTTTAGTTTGAAAACTATTACGAAAATACGATTTTTTTTTAAGGTCAAAGATACACGATTTTTCATAGAGAGCATTTAAATTGAGACGGAAAGAATGTGTGGATATAATTTCGTAGAATATTTCGCAAATGACTCTACTCTTGGTACAGAGACTTCTACGAAGTACATATAATGATATGAATCATTCAACTCAGGTGTCTTGTGTCCGGGTCAACTTAATGACATATACTCTCACCGGACTTGGGGTAGCTGTTGTGCAGCTTCGTGCTGCGCAGCCGTCGGCGGGCGTTTCCGGCATCGGTCCGGCGATCGGAGACGTTCAACGCGTAGAGCTCGTCGAGTTTTACGTGTGCGCCAAAAATCAGCTCGATCAAATATTGTTAAGTGCTTCATCCGAACACATATAACTTAAAAAAATGAAATCCAAATGGATACAAAACACTGGATCAAAACCACTGAATCCATTTTTTTAAAGTTATTTGTGTTCGGATGAAGCACTTATCGATATTTGATCGAGCTGAATTTTGCCGCGCGCGTAAAACTCGACGAGTTCTACGCGTTGAACGTCTCCGATCGCCGGACCGATGCCGGAAACGCCCGCCGATGGCTGCACAGCACGAAGCTGCACAGCAGCTACCCCAAGTCCACTCTCACCATTACGATTCAATCCTCCACTTCCAAATTGTCTATCCACGTTCAATATATACTAGTTACTAAAACATTCTCACAGTTTAATTAGCGAGATAGTAATAGAAACTATAAAAAATCGAAAAAAAAATATGCTCCCTTCGTTCGGATTTAATAGTCGTTTTTTAGAGTTCGTATCATTTTTCAATCGATTACATCTTCGAATTATAGTGTTTTACGTGATTTCAAAAATATTGTATTATAGAATTAATCGAGATTTATCAAACAAGATTCATATTCGATTTGAAATTCATTACAGATTTAAAGATATAACTTATTTTTTAATCGGTTAGAATAGAATCAGGAACAATTAAAATTCAAACGGAGAGAGTATATTTTTTTTGTGTTCACTAGATATTGTGTGGATAGAGAGACAGTTGAGAAGGGAGATGTTTCCACGCAGCCAGATATTGTGTGAATGAGGTCACCTTTAGCAGTCAAAATTGTCCAGCCAAGTACTGTAATTATACCATCGAAAGTCCAAAACACAATAGTAATATTCTCAGTGAGCTCATGACAAGACCGGAAGCATAACTAAACTGAAATCATCACACAATAATTGTCATCCAAACAATGCAATGGACGTTTCAGATTGAAACATCTTTTTCCTTTTTTTTTTACTTTATTTTAAAATTTGTTTGGTATCTTACTATCCAAGCTGTCGATTACATACTTGAAAGATTCAGATGTGCTGCACAAGTATCACGTGAGCAGTATGCTATTTGCACTGAAAAATTTCTCCACCTTATCAGTCAACATTGTCCAACTATTAAGTAAACTAATTACACCATCCAAATACATGGTTCAAGAGATCAGTGTACTTACCAGAGGCATAAGAAAGCCATTCAAATCATCACAACAAATGCCCATACAACCCCTAGAAAAGGACATTGGAAAAGTCATCTCAATAAACAAACCACCATAATTGATGACAAGAGATTATAAAATTAGTGTCAAAAACAAATACGCATTTTATATTCATCCAACCTATATACAGTTTCTTCGACACTCTGCTGTTCAAGCAGAGCTAAGCTAACGAACACCCAATTTCATCGTCCACTTGTATCAATATTGAACTTCCTGATTCGAACACCATTTCAACCAAGACCAAAACATTCTCTATTAGTAATATTCACGTACAACACAAACACATGAATTGAATTAAAATGCAGAACTCAATCGAAAGCACAAAGCCATTCTGAGACTGAATTTAGCCCATCATGTTCTAATAATACTACTTCACAGACCTAAAATAACAAATTCTTATTCCAAAATGGTACATCAAGCAGGGGTTGCACTATGAGCCACAGGGGAGGAGGTCCATACGATATCCTTCAACGCCGGCCGCAGCTCCTTGCTGCAGAACTGGTTGTACTCCAGCGTATCCCCGCTCGACTTCCTCACCTCCACCACCAGGAACGACGGCGTCACAGCGAAAATCTCCGCCGCGATCGACAGCTTCCCTTTCCTCCCGCTCTTCTCCCCTTGCAGCCTCACACTGCTGTTGTCCCCACTCTTCCGCACGCTAAACTTCCCCGCCCTCGCCGCAGCCTCCTCCAGCCGCGACACCACCTCGCTCGCCGTGGTCCCCGTCGTGGCGAATCTCAGCTCCTCTCTCTCCTCCCTCTTCTTTTCCTCGAACAACGGCGACAGATTAAACCCTTCCGACAATGAAATTATGTGGAACGCGTTTAAAGTCTCTGTTTTCTTCTCCTTCTGTAAACAATCTTCGAAACTCGACGCTTCTTTCCTCTCCTCCTCCTTCAACCTCATAGCTTTCGGAACCGATTTTTTGAACCAAGACGATTCCATGACTTTCGCCGCGGTGATGCGAGTGCTAGGGTTTGGATCTAGCATTTTGGTTATCAACCGTCGCGATTCGGACGAAAACCACGGCGGGCACTTGAAATCGCCCTTGTAAATCTTCCTGTACATCGCGACCATGTTATCGTCCTGGAACGGCAAGAATCCGGCCAACAGAACGAATAAAATCACGCCGCACGACCAGACGTCCGCCTTAGCGCCGTCGTAGCCTTTCTTCCCGATCACATCCGGCGCCACGTAGGCAGGGGTGCCGCACGTGGTGTGGAGGAGCCCGTCCTGTCTGAGGTGATCGTTGAAAGCGCTTAGACCGAAATCGGTGACTTTCAAGTTACCGTCGTCGTCGAGCAGAAGGTTTTCGGGCTTCAAATCGCGGTGGTAGACCCCACGGCTGTGGCAGAATTCGACGGCGGAGATCAGCTGTTGGAAGTAGTGTCTCGCCAAGTCCTCTTTCAATCTCCCTTTGGAGATCTTGGAGAAGAGTTCGCCGCCGCGCACGAGCTCCATGGCGAAGTAGATCTTGGACTTGCTGGCCATGACCTCGTGGAGCTCCACGATGTTGGGGTGCTTCACCATCTTCATGACGGAGATCTCGCGCTTCACTTGCTCCGTCATGCCGACCTTGATCACTTTGTCTTTCCCGACCACCTTCATCGCCACGCTCTTGCCCGATACGAGGTTCCGCGCGTGGTAAACCTTGGCAAACGTGCCGCAGCCTAGCAGCCGCCCTAGCTCGTACTTCCCGTGTAGCACGACCTTGTCGCCGGCCATCTAACCGAGGTTTTACAATTAGGATATTTATCAGAACTGCTGAGAGTAAAAAACCTACTGACAGAGGTGGTTGTGGACTTGTGGTAGTGGTAGTAAAAAAGAGCTGCTCAAAACAGGATTGTTCACCCGTCCTCGACGTGTTTGCGGTGGCAATTACGGTCGCCGGTGGGTTTCTTGGCCGTGGCTGCGGGTTGGGGATTAGAAAACGAAGCAAATCTCATCTCTATGCATTCCCTGACTGGCACTTCAATGGGATAACTGGTTCACTCTTCTGGGTTATGAGGACTTGAGGAAGGGCGTTATATAGGCGGTTTGAGGTGAATTTACCGTTTTAGGCTTGGGGAATGGGGCTTCGATCGGACGGCTTGTGTTGATCGGAGAAGGGGACACGTGTTGCGATTTGTGGGACAGTGGAGGAAACGGACGTCGTGGATGGGATATTTGGTTTTGGACACGTGTAGGATTCATTTTGTAATTGATGGACTTTAGTAGTAATAATTAACGAGGCAAAATCATTTTGTTTCTGACATTAATTAGTACTTTTTTAATTATAGAATTAGAGTCCCTTTCAGGTCATCCCTTATAAATTATTTAACTTAACAGTTTTATTTTTGAACGGGCTAATTATGGCCTAGATGAAGTTAACCAGATGAAACATATCTAATTAATGATTAAACACGAATATTTTTTTGGACCAAAAGTAGAAGATTTTTAATTCGCAGGACTCTTAAAATAATAACCATTGTCTATCTACCGTAAAAAAAATGTGGAATTGTAGCTTGGAGGACTCTTAAAACAATAATGATCCTCTATGGTAAAAATTATGAAGAATTTATTACTATTGTGTAAGTAGAAACTTATTTTCTAGTATGTTTTAGAAATTATGATTAAAAAAAAATTTAGACAAAACATGATTTGCAGAAATTTAGTTACCTTCGCACATGGTGCTAGTCTTAAACATTCGGTTATCAACAAAAAAATTACTCCAATAGTTAACTTAAACTCGCAATGGAATCGTTGACCAGGGAAAAAAAAAAGTTAAAAAAGCCTCTATATTCTACTATTGTGTTGTGACGAGTAGTGGATGTAAGAGTTCCAACGCAACTAAAAAAATGGTGAATTACGTATCTATCTACTACACTAAGGTCTCTTGCGCTAAGGTTTTTACCAGTTAAGTACTTATTTTTCTCTTTACAAGACTAGTCATTCTCTTACGATACATCATATTTAATTCAAAAAATAAATTCTTATTTCTCTTATGAAAGTGGGAGATGGGCTGTTTGTCCTAAAAAAAAATTTTTTTTTTTAATTAAAATGTTCCAACAGTTTATACCACTAGTGAGAAATTGCTTGGAAATGCAAAGATGGACTAAACAGGACAAATAAATATTAGACACATTTGTAGCCAATTAATTAATTGAGCGTGTGCTGAAATTAAAGAAGATTCATGGCAATTCTGGGGGGACAGCAACAACCCCGTGATAATGAATGCTAGCCGAGCGACCAACCAACCACCCTACAGCCGACGTACTAACAGTTTCACTCACGCTGTATTTACAACACACGGTTTACGAGTGTGTTCATTATCTGTGTCGTCTCAATTTTATTGCATGACCCTAAAGGGATTTTTTCGTTATCTGTATGCAATGCGTTGAGCCCGTTTTATGCACGAGAACACATAAAACATTTAACGTCCCCAGTAGTATCTGCTGGCTAGATGAAGCAATAGTATAAGGTAGTGGATAATGTCAAAATTATTTTTGTTGGTGCCAAAACTCCAGCGTATAAAAGACTTGTACACTGCACATGTACAAACCTTTTGAGCATTAGAATACTTTTAGCACCAACAAAAACAGCTTTAACATTATCATTTCCCTAATATAAAGAAATTAGTATGAAATTTTAATATATGAGGTAATAGAAGACAAAAGCAACACAATGGCAAAAAAAGAGTAAAAGCAATTACTATCAAGTAACCATCATTAACATGGCAACTGACTATTCTGTTTTTTCAAGACCGTTATTTTTTATTTTTTATTGTCAAGACACATGTGATTTGATTAGACATTCATTTACCTCCATTTTACCTGATTAGTTTTGCGTTAAATTTTTGTAGATTATAAAAAAATATATTTTTTTATTTTTACCCTCACTTTTGAAAATATTCAAGATAAGCCGAAGAATTTAATTTTAGGTTTTATCTTGGATATTTTAAAAAATACGAGGGCAAAAGTCATAAATTTTTATTTTTTCAATTTGTCTTGATAAAACTAACAATAATCCACAAAAAATTTTGCACAAAACTAACAAACGTGAAAAAAATTAAAAAAGCACAAACAGATAAAGCAGCTAAACTATAAGACAAGTAGGTGGTGTTCCACTTTTGAAAAAAGTATTTTTTTTTTCAAACGAAGGTAATTTCAAACCCAAATATAATGAAAATGAAAAATATTTTTTCAATTTTTTTTTGCACCGTTTAAAAGATCTTAATGAGATCTATCAAACAAGATCCATATTGGTAGAAAAATTATTTGCGTAAACACATGATTTTTTAACTTGAAATTGCCTTCTTTTTCAAAAAGTATTTTTTCCATAAAAGTGGAACACCCCCTAAGCCTCTCCAGACCATACAAGCCCGCATCGAGCCCACACGAAGAATTTGGTTAATTAAGATATGCCAAATTCCACCAATTATACAAATGGAACTTAACCATGCATGTCCTATTATATCTTCCAAATCGTCTACACTAACAACCTCCCCCAAATGCGAAGGACAACAACACTTCATGTGCGTAAAATGAGTCGTATTATCGAGAAACAAACGAACGAAAGCCTATGAATTGTCCTCTCATCATCCTAATTTCGGAACATTCCAAAGCCTCACAAACAATTAGGCTCAACTTCCATCTAGGCATGTGAATGGACCGGATCGGATCCAGATCCGGTCCGAAAAATTCAATCTGAATATGATGTCAATTCGATAATCCGAATCCGGTAATTCAAATTCGGATTTGGATTCTACGGATTTTTTTTTTTTCACGGAAGAATGGATGATTTTATTAAGGCAAAGAGCGATCCGAGGACCGAAAATCATCACGGGCAAGACTAGCGAGATGTTGGGAGACAGGACCCCCCCAACACTCCAATCTAGCACCTAATAGGGAACGCTTAGCCAAAGAATGGGCTACCCTATTACAAGAACGCTTAACATGAATAAAGGAACAAGATGAAAATAAAGGAAAAAGCTCTACACAATCAGCAAGAATAGAGCTACAATCAGAGAAAGACTTTCCATCTTGAATCAAAGCCTGAACTACCTGCAACGAGTCACCTTCAACAATAATATCAGAAAAACCTTTAAAAGCCGCAGTGACAAGGGCTTCACGAAATCCCAAAGCCTCAGTAGAACGTGGCGATAAGAAACCAGCAAAAGGAATTGAAATAGACCCCAATATTTCACCAAAATGATTCCTTGCTACAATACCTACACCAGAAATGCCATTCTTTTTGTTAACAGCACCGTCAACATTAAGTTTAATAACATTAGGTGGAGGGGGAAGCCAAGACGAGGGGTGGGGTGGAGTGGAGAGTCTAGGGAGGGAATGGATCGTTTCTGTAGCTGCCTTGAAATCTTCACATAGAGTGATCGCCTTTTCAACTGTAGCAGAGCAAGTCCAGAACTTTTTATCAAAATACGCAGTGTTCCTCCCCTTCCATAGCATCCAGCACAAAGTGGCTAAAATAGCATGGAGATCTTCCACTCCACTAGAATTACGAACCGATTGGACCATACCAATCCACCATTCAGTAAATGAGAGAGAATCCCAAGAGGGTGAGACTGCATTAGCAAAAGGGGAATTTTTCCACACCTCCTTGGATGATTTACACTGAAAAATGAGATGCTCGATAGTTTCAAATGCAGAATTACACCGCGGACAGTAAGGAGAGACATCAATCTTTTTCTTGAAAAGATTAAATAAAACCGCAAGGGCGTTGTGAGAGCATCGCCATAAAAACATTTTAATCTTGTTGGGAACTTGTAAGGACCAGATTAATCTCCAAATACCATCCTGTAAATTGCCCGAACTAGATTCTCCTCTCTCTCTAGAGTTGTGCGGAATATTGCTAGATCTCGTTAAGCAATATGCCGATTTTACTGAAAAAAGACCATTATCTGTATAATGCCATACCCCTTTATCCGGAGCACCGTGAGAGCTAATTGGAATAGAAAGAATAGCTTCCACATCAATATCAGAAAATAAAGTCTTGATTAAAGGGATATTCCAAGAGTGAGTTACCTCATCAATAAGATCAGAGACCCGAGTGACACTGTGATAAAGAGAATCCACTGGTGGGGTGGGACTAAGCACTCGGAAGCTAAGTGAACGGGGAAGCCAAGGATCACGCCAAATACTAATAGCTTTACCATCACCAACGCACCATCTCCACCCTTTCCGCAATGTTGATCGACCAGCACAAATACTCCTCCAAGCCCAGGAGGCTGACTTTGGGCAGGAGGCATCCCAAAAAGTGGAATAATGAAAGTATTTTCCCTTGAACAAACGCTGGAATAGAGATTCAGGGCCATTAACCAAACGCCATCCTTGCTTAGCAAGAAAAGCTATATTGAAATCATGAAAATCCCGAAAGCCAAGCCCTCCCTGCAATTTACTATCACAAAGCTTATTCCAATTAACCCAACTGATTTTGTTCTCACCTTCTTTCGAGCCCCACCAAAATTTCCTAATCACACTGCATAAGTCCTTGCATACTCGCTTTGGCAATAGAAAGCATTGCATGATAAAATTGGGCATTGTCATAGCAACAGATTTAAGCATGGTCTCTTTCCCAGCCAAGTTCAGAACCGTGTCCTTCCAACTCTTAAGTTTGGCAATAACCCGATCTTTAACATATTGGAAGACACCAGTTTTCGATCTGCCAATAATAGAAGGTAAACCCAAATACTTCCCACCATGATTCTCAAAACGAATATTAAGAGCCTCCGAGATCCCTTGTTTCACGTCTGCTGGAGTATTAGGACTAAAAAACAAAGAGGACTTTTCTCTATTTACCATTTGGCCAGAAGCTATCTCATATTTTTGCAAGATTTCATCAATGGCATAACACCCAGAGGATGTAGCTTCCCAAAATAGAAGTGAATCATCAGCAAAAAACAAATCCGAATTTTATTTTAAAAAATCATATGCATGACCCCATTTTGCTAAAATTCGGATCGGATTCGGATTTTCAGATTAGATATCCAAATTTATGAAATGGGTGTTGGATCAAAAAAAAAAAAAAAGTCATGAAATTCGGATTCGAATCGGATTCAAGCAATTTCGGATTCGGATCAGATTCAGAGTCTATCGGATTCAGATCCAATCCGATCCACTGACAGACCTACTTCCGTCCAAACCTACCAATTAAAGTAGAACCAGTATCCCAACGTATATTGGTATCTTCTTCTCTTCTTTTCTTTTCTTTTCTTTTTCCCTTTCTTTTCTTATGAGTTGGTTTTTGTTTTGGTTAGGAAACGTACTTTAAGCCTTAACAATAAATAAAATACAAGCAAACAAAAATCTTACCTAAACAGCCTACATCACATTAAAGATCAAGTTAATATTCCTCCTATTTAGAAATTCGTTTAAACAAATGGTTTTAGAATTTTAAGCGTAAGGAACGGATTCACTTTGATACATAATCTTTTTTTTTCCGGCAAAAGATAATATATTAAAAAACTCGATAAACATACATCAAGGGAAGAGAGAAGAGAATCAAGCAAAGAATGAAGAGAAAGGTTTAAAACCAATCAAAGAGAAAAGCATGAAGAATGTTAATAATTATATGGACAACCAAATTTCGAAATACCACCTCATTTCGTTTTTTCCAAACTAAACTTGAATTTGCACCTCATAATTTTATCTCCGAAATATTTTTTGCTTTAATTATGGGTATATAGACCTATTTTTGAACATTTAAATCCACAAGTCCATTATAAGTGCCATATGAAAACAAGCGACAGATTGACAATGAAGTCCCTTATCATTAATTATTGGCAAAGGCCTGAAAACAAGCGACAGATGGAAGAATTTGGTTTGTTATTTTTTTCCCAATAGATAGAAGATGTCGTTTACATTATGTATGAAGTACAAAGTACAAACACGGGACATTAAATCAGTTGTGAGAGTTTATGAGATAATCAAACCCAACAACTCAAACAATACAAAAAATAAGCTCATCATAACGAATAAAACAAAGAATGAAATGAAAATCTCATCTAATTAGAGAAGAACAGAAGCAGATGGAGAAATTCGAACTCTTGACCTCCTAGTGAGCTGCAAAAGTCCTGATCAACTGATTTAGCCCCAATTGATTTGAAATTTTTTGTGAAAGGTATCCAATTTTGATTTGTTTTCACAATCTGCAATATTAATATGATTGCACGAATATTTTAAGTTGGTTCATTGTATCACGCCATAATGCACATGTACATTTGACTTTACCAAAGAATTAATAATAATAATTCGTCAACCAGGGGCTCGATTTTCATGAAGCGGTGACAAAAATGCGTAACACGTAAATCACACAAATAGCTATATGCAAATTTAATTGGACTTTCAAATACTAGTTTACAACTTTATTATTACCACCGCATATCCACAAACACTTGTAGTGTATACCATCCAAACACACACGCAATCACTTAAAACACACACACGCAATCACTTAAAATACACACTCATATTGTGGACACAAAACACTTAAGCGACTAACTTGTTTACAGTAGAGTTGTAAACTTGGAATTTACACCCTTGCCATGTGTGGGCCATTAACATTTTATCGCAATAATCTGAACTGTTTATTTTGTAGGGTTCGCAAAATAGCGCATGTATGCAAAAAATCAACTTGACCCAATATCGATAGATATATCACAAATTAAATTTTGATTTATAAAATCGACAGCCTGGATTCTATCAATAGTTCTTAAGTTAAAGTGATTCAGGCCGTCAATTTTAGAAACCAAAATTTAATTTTTGGTATACCTCTCGATGTTGGGTCAAGTTGATTTTTTGCTTACATGCACTATTTTGCGGGTTCTACAAAATGAACGATTCAGATTATTGCGATAAACTGTCGATGGGGCCCACACATGGCAAGGGTGTAAACTCCATATTTACAACTCTACTGTAAACAAGTTAATCTCAACACTTAAAACACACTCTCATTGTTGTTTGGTAAGCACTTCAAGTGTTCGTGTATGTGTTTATTGCGATAAACTGTCGATGGGGCTCACACATGGCAAGGGTGTAAACTCCATATTTACAACTCTACTGTAAACAAGTTAATCTCAACACTTAAACACACTCACATTGTTGTTTGGTAAGCACTTCAAGTGTTCGTGTATGTGTGAATGATTTCAGAGGTTTTTTTTTTTAAATTTAACTTTGCACGAGTGATCCAGTGCCGACAATGCCAGAGAAAACCTTTTTAGCGCATTTTTAAAACCCTTTTAGTGCAATTTTTTGAATCCAAGAGGTTGGGTTGAACCCCTCATATTATTGGTGCAGCTGCCCCTCCATATTTATCCCATGTGTCCAAAATCAAGGAATGAAATTGAGCATGCAAGTTCTTTTCTTGAAAAAACAAAATCAACAAAGCTAGCAATTAGCTTAAAACTGCAAACACGCATGGGAAGTGACGTATTGTCAAGTGGGCAGTACAAGTCGAAATACTATCAAAGTGATCAGACCAATGGGGTGGGACTGGTCATGAGCTCTCCAAATGGGATCGGGCATTCCGCGGGCTTATCTTATCCCAAACTCTCGTTCTTGATTCATATTATTCACTTCGACCACGAGAAATACTTAAGATCATTTGTGCAAGGCAATGTTATTTTGATACCGAAAACAGTGATTGCGCGCATGGTCGAATACGGTCGTTTCGTTTGATCAATAAATGTTATGAAACTCTAAATTGTGTGGTTTCCCGATGACGATAATACGTAATGGGTTTTGTAACTACCCCGGGACATAGTCCAGAAGACATGAGAAGTTACAAGAACTCTTTCTCTCTCTCTCTCTCTCTCTGTGAAGTCGTCCATGCATATGCCTAGAAAAGCAAAACCAGACAATATTACCCATACTCCACAACAAAGTTAAAAACAACAGATCGAACATTTGTTGCAGCGTCATTTGTCCACCTAAATACTGAAACTGACATGCTTCATTTTCTGTGTCATATGACTCATACGTGCACACGTAGCTAGCTACCAAAAATCCAGGATCGCAGATGAATCAGGAGACAGAAGAATCAGCTACAAATAGATAGTACATCTGTTTCCACTTGATTGGTCGCTGGGTTCCACGTAGCCTAAGTAACAGTCTTGGTGATTGAGCGCTATACCAACTAACTTTTGAGAGGAGGGGAATTTGAACTCAGAAAGAGAAGAATGGCAGTTGAAAGAGTAAGGGTTGGCTTCGTGGTCCAGTCATGCGATTTTGGAGTACTTTCCTCTCTCTTCTAAGATTGTAAGTTTCAAATCTCTAAGGTACCACTATCCAAACATATATAGCTTTACTCGGGATGAGGCTCCTCGCAAGTGGAAGGTGGAATTGGCCCACATGATTAGTTGAGGTGCACGTAAATAGTAGTGGTTCGAACGCCGGAGTTTAAAAAAAAAAAAAAAAAAGACGACGATGAAAGAGTAATAAGAAATGATGTTGTGAGATGTTTTCTACTTCTGTAAATTTTGTAGATTTGGGCATTGTAATTCCTTTTTGCACCAAGGCTAGGGTTTAATTTCTTTGTTGTCGGATGAATCCCTCCAAAAATTCATATCCGAATGTGTTTGGGGAGCTAAAATCAAAATAATGGTGTACAGTTAAAATTCTTTCCACTTTAGGTGAAAACCATGGTTTCCACCATGCATTGCGGGCCCCACCGTGTATTTTTTCCAAAATCTGAACCGTTCATCTAGTAGGGTCTATATATTAGTACATTCTCACAAAAAATCATGTTTATCAGATATCGATAGGTATATCAAAAATTAAATTTTAGTTTATAAAAATCATTTCTACCGTTGATTTTTTAAACCAAACTTCAATTTTTTTTATATATATCTATTCATGTCTGATAAAGCTTATTTTTTTTAAACATATACTACTCTACGCTGCATGAAACTATCGAACTTCTTGTACCACTGTCTGGGAGCCTGTTTCAACCCATACAGAGATTTCTTTAATTTGCACACTTTCTGATAATCAATGCACTTCTGGTATCATGCATCCTGGTGGCAAATCCATAACTCGACACGTAGAAAGGTGTTTTTCACTTCAAATTGTTGTAATGGCCAATTCAGGTTTTCAACTAGAGACAACAAGACTCAAACTGTGTTGATTTTAGCTACAGGTGCAAATGTATTTGTATAATCAATTCCATAGGTTTGGATGTACCCTGCCACCAGTCTCGCTACCATCTGCTTTGTGCTTCACAGTATAAACCCACCGATCGACATCCAACTGGTTTCTTCCCTGGTGGACGAAGCTTGAACCTTGAACTAGGATTTACAACCGCATCACTTGTAGCATACCAAAATCACCTACTAGCAGTGACATGGAACATAAGGTGCCTCAATGAGGCCCTGAAACAAAAAGAGGTAAAATTAGATAAACGGTTTAGATTACTACAATATACACACGGTGGGACCCACAATTGGCGGTGGCCACCCAAGGTGGATAGAATTTACACTCAAAGATGTAATTAATTGCGATTAGTTTTATATTCACCTTAAGCTAAGGTTGTTCTTTTAACAGAGGACTGGTAGTTAACAAAGGATAAGAGCACAAGACTAGTAGATCGAGGAAATCATGAAACAGACCCCCAAAAAAAGGGTCTTTATTTTTTGGGAAAATAGTAACTTGTTAGCAACCTTCTGAAACGGATAAAAGGAAAAAAGTCCTTCTGAATCAACGAAGTGAAGTGTGAGTCCATAAACATATGCCCAGGCCTTTGCAGAAAAAGTGGCCTGAGTCGGCATTGCGTGGATGGGCTGACCCAATGAAACAGGGGAGTTAGGTTGGCCCAATTATGTGCTTCTGGCGAAGGCTCTAATGCAGGGCTTTGTGATTTTTCTCTGGACATACTTTGATGACCAAAATCGCTCTCTTATGCAATTTTGTTAAATGGAAAATGACAATCATGACATGTTTTGATAATTAAACGTTGATTAGGCATCAAAATCGATATAACTTTAGAACAAATTTATCTTGGGAAAAATTTGCAACACTGGATAGAGAGAGCTCGTCGATCTCAAGATAAATAACTCTTGTGAACTTATATCCGATTAATATGATTTTGTTGCGATTGATGATGATGATCTTGATCGTTGAAGTGGGTTAGAAAAAGAACACACAAAAGTCCTAAACTGTATTTTCAAGTTCCCCATAAGACCGAAGAGAGGGTCCAAATTTACTACTTTTGGTATAGAATTTTTTTTTATCGACTCTTAGGAATGTCCAACCAGATTACATACATTTCTAATGATCTCCTAAAAAATTCTACAGTATAAGGTGTTGTTTCATTTTCTTTTTAAATTTTTTTTTCAAAAATAAGGTAATTTCAAGCTCAAATATAATGAAAATGAAAAATAATTTTTTAATTTTTTTTGCACCGTTTAAAAGATCTCAATGAGATCTATTAAATAAGATCCATATTGGTAGAAAAATTATTTGCCTAAACACATAATTTTTTAGCTTCAAATTACCTCTTTTTTTTTAAAAACCGCAACGGGGCCTAAGATTAATAAAGTCTAAGATAATTATATGGCCACGCGTCTTCCCATGATCGTTGATTCATAAGGTGGTGATAATAATATGATGACAATTTCAGCAAATGATCCAACGGCCGGTATTATATCTATCAAGTTTATGTGTCCGCTGAAGCAACACAAGGAAGTTGCGTCAGATAGTGACTGCTGTCGTCGTCCAATCTTCTCCAGCCTTCTTCTTTAGAAAGAGAAATTCTTTGGAGAGAGAGAGAGAGAGAGAGAGATGTCGGACGAGGAGCATCACTTCGAGTCGAAGGCCGAAGCAGGGGCCTCAAAGACCTACCCTCAGCAGGCTGGAACAATTCGGAAGAATGGCTATATATAGTCATCAAGAACAGGCCTTGCAAGGTTTCTTGCTTTCTCTCTCCTAACCTGTTACTATGATTTATTAACTCACCAAAGTGGTCTTCCTTCTTTTGATTGTTTTCTGGGTATTGTACTTTTTGCATAATTTCATCTGGGTTTGTTTATTTTTACGGATCTTGATTGCAGTTTTATTGATTTATATGTGCATGCTTCACGTATGCATTAACTGATGGTGGACATACGCATACTGTTGGTGCTAACTGCTCAATTTGGCAGATTGAGTATCTGGGTATTGTGTTCGCTAAAGACTTAAAAGTCATTGATTGTTTATAGATGACATGGAGAATTGATGGTTGGTCTTGGTTCAATTCAGAAATAGTAGTAGTAGTAGTACTAAATTACACTAACAGTAGACATTTCCCGGTTGGCGTAGGTGCAGTCCACTAAACAGAAAATTTCTTGATTCTATTAAATTCTGTTTGATTTCTTTAGCTTCACATGCTAAGCACTGTGCTGGCCATGAGGGTCACAAAATCCTAATGTGGTTGTTTTATTTCTCCAGTTGAGTCTTAACAAAGATATTCAGAAAGTCAATCTCTAAGCTATTCCAGCTCCAAAATCTATCTGAGCCTACATTAATCTCCATCAAAGATCGCATAACTGGGGTGGGTCCGCCTTTGGGATGGGAAACACATGTTTATTATCAATTTCGATAATCTTATATGATAAGTTAGTAATGAGTAGTTCTCCTACTTACCAAAAAAAAGGAAGTTAGTAATAACTCCTAGAACTAAGCGTACGTAATTGCTTCGTTGGGGCCACATATGAGTGTTCGGATAAATAAGCCAAAGTGGCTTATTTTTTGTCCTTATTCAAATTTTTTTCGTATCACTTGGCTTATTGTCAATTTTTTGTGGATTATTGCATCCTCGTAACAAGAGGAATCTAAAAAGTAAATTTTTTTGACCGAAATCCAATTTTTTTTGAATAAAGACGAAACAATTGGCTTATTGGCTTATTTTCGTTTTTTTGTGGGTTTGTTTGGCTTATTTTTAGCGGGAAAGCCATTGGCTTTTTTAGAAGAACAAGTATGCAACGACAATATTAGTTTTTGGTCACATAGGGGAGTAACATTGTAACAACCTCACACGAATCTCTTGGGAGAGAAATGTTATTATTTGTTAAAGCATCCAACTCCAAACCAATTGGCAAAGAGTGGAGGAGCCGCCCAAGCTCATATACTAGTTTTTTTAGAAGATAATTAACCGATGTGGGACAAATCCCAACACTCCCCCGCGCGTGCGACCCCGACTCGCACGTGGAGAGGTAAACAAAGGATCCATAACACACGGATCACAATAAAACAGAGTGCAACTATGGCACAAACAAAAGGGAAAAGCCTTCGAAAATCTAGCTTTGATACCATGTTAAAGCATCCAACTCCAAACTAATTGGCAAAGAGTGGAGAGGCCGTCCGGGCTCATATACTAGTTTTTGGAGGAGATAATTAACCGATGTGAGACAAATCCCAACATTTTTCTTGTAGATGCTAAGTTGCCCATGCTAGTAAAAAAAAATTTTTGGGGGGTTGTTTTAGGGAAGCTCACTTATTGTCCCACGTCGCTTGAATGGTTTGGTTTACATTTGTCCAATGCTAAACCCTGTTAACTTACAGTGTTGAAAGGGTCAAAGACTCAAAGAGATGGAAGAACAATTTAGCTCAGTGAATTTCTCCTATTTTTATTACTACCGAATAGTATAATATGAAATTCCCTTCAAAACTATTTTGTGGATTGTCATTTTGTGGTTTATAGTAGTCCATTGTGTTATCTATGACCCGGCAAGGTAAAATATAGTTTTCTTCCACCTTAGATCGTTTTATATTCTACTGCTGTAGCCTGTAGATTTGAGTGTAAGCTTTGCGGCCTTCTGTATTTGTGATCCCTTGGGTGGCTCTGTTCTTTAAACAGGTTGTGGAGGTCTCCACCTCAAAGACAGGCAAACATGGACATGGAAAGTGCCACTTTGTGGGGATTGATATTTTCAATGGCAGGAAGCTTGAAGATATTGTCCCTTCATCCCACAACTGTGACGTATCGCCATGCTATTTTCTTTTCTCTGCTTTTCTCGCATGCTATAATTTTCTTGCATGTATTTTGACTTGGGCATAACTCTTTGCATGACCTCTGGTTTTTACCTTCAGTTCTCCACATGTTTCGTTGATAATTGATTTTACTATTTACTCAGATACTTAACTGTCCCTTGTTCTCAGGTCCCCCATGTTAATCGTACTGACTATCAGCTGATTGAAATCTCTGAAGATGGTTTTGTAAGTTATCTTTATTGTTCTAGCAATGAGGTACAGTTCATCTTACACGACGTGCATTAAACCATGGTTGAGTCTTGAGGCCCATTTGATGGCAAACAGAATTAGGTTGTTATGTCTTTCTTGTTTATTTTGAAAAAATGGATTGTAGATGACAGGTGTGGTTAACCAATAGGCACAAAGCTCTTGTATTATACATATAATTCTCTAGAAGTAAGTACAACATGGCATATGGGTACTTTTTCATGCCCATGTGTTATCGGTGTTCATATAACTTAGACCACATCTATCTTGTAATTTTATTTTATTTTCTTCTGTCTGACTGCCACGAAAGTATATTTTGTTAGTTCTATATTCATTAAGTGTGGCTCACATGACTTGTCATCTTATTATTGTATTTATGTATTATATTTATTAAAACTTGGATATTAGATTTAAGTTAATTACCCATATAAAGGTACCTTTATGAATAGTTGCCTAATACATTCTTGATGGAAGAAAGTCTAAGGGGTGTGACTCTTGGGAAGGGGTGTGACTCTTGGAAAAGGGTGTGACTCTTGGAAAGGTTGTGACTCTTGGTGAAGAGTCACATATTGGGTTGTGACTATTGGGAAAGGGTCCCTGTCTATCTATATAAAGGCCTGTGATTACCATCAAGTTATGTGATTAACGTGATATAGAATAGACAAATCAGTGAGAGTTGTGAGTGTTAGACGAGTTGGTTCAAGATCAAAACGGTGTCCGGAGTTTGTGTCTGGATTTCTCAAGACTTAAACGCTATGGCAGAAGGTAAGTATTTTTCCGCTACATATTTGATTCTCCCACAGAGGTTTATCATATTTCCCAGATGCATGCCCGTGAATACATGGGCAATAAAAAATCCCTAACCAGCATTTTCAGTACTACCTTGCATGCACAAACATATTTATCACGTCGGATCACAAGTTGCATTCATCCAGAGAGAGCCCTAGTTAACCAACTGAATCTGCATTTCTTTTAGGTAAGTCTGTTGACTGAAAATGGAAACACCGAGGATGACTTGAGGCTCCCAACCGATGACACTCTGCTCACTCAGGTTTATATTGTACCGAATCAACTTGCTTTTGCATTGAACTACTGGATTCTAAATACAATAGCTTTTTGTTGTTGTTTATGTTTTGTGTAGATTAAGGATGGGTTCGGTGAAGGAAAGGACCTTGTTGTGACGACCGTCATGTCTGCCATGGGAGAAGAGCAGATCTGTGCCCTTAAGGACATTGGTCCCAAAAACTGAAGACCCCTACAGCACTAGCCTTGGCTATACCGCAAACAACTCCTATGTTCTAACAGAGTGTTTCATCAGCTGTTTAAATGTGGTTTTGTTTTTACCCATGTGAGTAAAACCTGGTTCCTGGCTTCTGGAGATGGGAAAGGAAAGAAGGCATCTGCCTTCTTGATCCCTCGGAAGGAACCCTGCTTTTACAGCATGGTGACATTCATATATCTCTATATCGTATCCTGTTAGGAGTTAGTGGTAATATTAATATGAAGTAATTTTTCCGATATCTGAAACTGTTGTGACATCAAACTGGCGGTCTACTAGTCTGGCGTTGCTGAACTACTACATGTTGCAAGATTGTACTCAAGGAACCTAGTTTCGGACTTGCAAGTAATATAATCGGACCTTCACTACGAAAGACTTATCTGGTACATGTTCCAATGCTCAGAGTTTTTTTCTTATATTTAAGGTAGAATTTATTAAGATTTTGCACTCGATCTCATCGTGTCTTATGTTTTGGAAGAAACGTACTACTAATATCTCAATAAGAGAGTTGTATGTCTCACCATTTTCGGCTAATTTGTTTCTCAAACAAGAGGAAAGGTGGTGTTTTCATCTCGTAATTTATCACCAACTCAGCCCCATGAAACAAAAAGCAACTGAAAAAATAGCTACTATTATTAACTCCTTTTGAAAACCCGTGCTCTCTTTGGAAGTTATGAAAAGAAATAAACTAAAGAATGGAAAGACAGAAAAAATAATCAAGAAATAAAGTTTAAAGAAAGTGTACAAGAAAATTTTATAGTTTTCAATTCTTAATTTGTATTATTTTCTCTTTCTTCTGTTATTTTTTCCATGTTCCAACGAGCGTCTAGCTCAAATGGCATTGTCTAAAGGCTCCCTTAGTGGACGTCAAGTTTCAAACCCCATAAGAGTGTTTTTGATGTGATGTTGCTTCATTTTTCCTAAGGGTAGGTTCTAACAATTGACAAATAGACAAGAGATTATTGAATATTCTTAAAAATCATCAGTGTTATAGTCTCATTATCTATTATAAATTGACATGAGATGTAAGTACTTATCTTAGCTCCATATCAACTCGTATAAATGTGTGATGGAAAAAGGGTTAGACATTGAATGAAGAGTTTTCCCTAAACTAAATGAACCAAATAGATTAAAGCCCATATTTAAAAAAAAAAAATTAGACAAATCATTTTCATCACATCCATTAATTAAAATTCATTTAATGAAAACAACTTTAACTAAAGTACACTTTTGTTATTTTAATGAAAACAAATAGATTTGGCAGTTGAAAATTTAAAACGATAGAGACCCGCGCACTGTGAAATGGCCGCCACTACTGTAGTCAATTGGACTTCTCTCCTTGTTCCCGCGACTGTTGCAACTTCTTCTTCCTCTGTTTTCACAAAATTGCGATCGACCCCGTTTCTTCGTCTCTCGTTTACACTCCCACCCTTGTGTTCTCGCACCAGGACGCAGCGCATGGCCCAGTCTCTCTCTCGCTCCACTCTCGGCCTCACTCATCCTGCTCCAATCCAACCCCCCAAGGTCTCTGTCCCAGTACCCTCTATCTCTAATTGGGTTTCTTTTATGTTTGTATGTCGCTTTGTCATTAATTGTCTGTTTGTTCTGAGCTTAGATCAGTAGATGGTGAATTTCTGTTTATGGGTCATCCTCTTTTCCACATTTGTATTTTTTTTTAATATTCTTGTTGAGTAGTTTTTATTTTATTTTTTGACCGGCTATTCTTGTTGAGTAGTTGAATAGATGATATGGATTTACGGGTTTCACTCTCTTTTACTGAAGGATGTTATGATTTGTGTAGCAGGGGTATGTAATTTCGTAATTGCTACGATTCCAATTGATTTTTCACCCATGCACGCCCATAGAAGTCTAAAACAATTTTCTAAGACAGTTTATGCATGAAAACCTTTTAATTTGCTAAAGCAATAAAGTGGGTCTCCTTTAAAGTAGATGTTTTAACGAATCAGGCAGGAGGGCATTGTTATCACACTTGGTCAGATGGATTGAAATATATCAGACCCATATTGCATACTTAGGTTCTATTGTTGTTGTTTCTCATATAGATTAAGTGAGAAACTGATAATGCTTGTTTGTGTTGTGAGAACCATGAAAGATCTCGTTTGCTGCAAAAGAGATCGATTTGGTGGAATGGAAAGGGGATATACTTGCAATTGGGGTTACAGAGAAAGACATGGCTAAAGATGAGAACTTGAAATTTCAAAACCCGATCCTGAAGAAACTTGATTCTCATTTGGGCGGTTTATTGGCCGAAGCTTCTTCAGAGGAAGATTTCTCTGGGAAAGCTGGACAGTCTACAGTTCTTAGGCTTCCTGGTCTTGGGTCGAAGAGGGTTGGGTTAATTGGGCTTGGACAGTGTACTTCAGCTGCCACTGCATATCGGAGTCTTGGTGAGGCTGTTGCCGAGGCAGCGAAGACTTCTCAGGCAAGTAATGTGGCCATTTCACTTGCCTCTTCCGAGGGTCTCTCTGGTGACTCAAAACTCACTATTGCTTCGGCAATAGCATGTGGTACTTATTTCTGTTTCTTTTCCTTCTTGTTGGTATTGATTTTGTGTCGCGTTTATGGATTTATAATGGGTGAATCTTGGTGGAATGACTTGATGCGGTAGGAACTGTGCTGGGGATTCATGAAGATAGCAGGTTTAAGTCAGAGTCAAAGAAGCCAGCACTGAAAGCTGTGGATATTCTTGGTCTTGGAACTGGACCTGAGCTAGAGAAGAGACTTAAGTATGCAGAAGATGTTTGCTCGGGGATAATTTTTGGGAGAGAGTTGGTTAATGCACCTGCCAATGTGCTCACCCCTGGTTTGTAATCTTCCTTCTACTGTTCTACAATATACTCTCTTCTTATCTTCCTTGCACTTTCTAACTTTATCGGGTGGTGTCCTATCACATTGTCCGCATTGTGCATCTGTAGTGCCTTTCATTTAGTTTTATGATTTTCTTCTGTTATTGACTCTACTGGTGCCACTGCACAATGTAACATAATCTGCATTACGATTTAGTTTTGCTCTTACATCTCAGGGGTCCTAGCAGAAGAAGCTTCAAAAATTGCCTCCATGTACAGCGATGTTCTTTCTGTGACAATTTTGGATGCAGAGCAGTGCAAAGAATTGAAAATGGGTTCATACCTTGGTGTAGCTGCTGCTTCAGCGAATCCTCCACATTTCATCCATTTGTGTTACAAACCACTGAGTGGTCCTGCTAAAACCAAGTTGGCTTTGGTGGGGAAAGGATTGACTTTTGACAGGTGAGTACACATTTGAACTTTATGACTATCTATTTGAAATAGATAAACGTGGCATTCTTGGGAGTAAGTTGCTGCCTTGTTCATCCATAATGATTAGCTAGTTGACTGATTTTTTCTGCGGTATTAGTGTCGCTATCCCCATTTAATGTTTTTCTGTTACTGGTTACATTTACTCCGTAATATGTAAGTGAATATTCATAAAAAATGACAGGGGGGGTGATTATTATTATGTGCTTTTGGAACCTGTATTATGTACATAGGTGATTGACTTTGTATATGTTGCTATTATAGTGGTGGCTACAACATCAAGACTGGACCTGACTGTACAATTGAGCTCATGAAAAGAGACATGGGAGGCTCAGCAGCAGTTTTGGGTGCTGCAAAGGCTCTTGGTCAAATAAAACCACCACGAGTAGAGGCCAGTAATTTTGTGATGGGAACTATATCTTAATTACTTTTCACTTGCATGGTCTTGCATTTATTTTCTTCCTTAACTTTAAACCTCTGACCAATCCAGTCTGGCAATCAATATGATTTTGTCTTAGTAGTGAATCTTTTACTTGCAGGTTCATTTCATTGTTGCAGCTTGTGAGAATATGATAAGCGGAACTGGTATGAGGCCTGGAGACATTGTCACAGCCTCTAATGGAAAGACAATTGAGGTATGCTTTTGTATTTTCCAGAAAAAACCCCTTATTTAGCTTAAGGGAGGATTAAATGACTTGTTTATTTTGTTGTCTTTTTACAGATGTTTTTTATCATTCTCTTTTTAGGTAAAATGACTCATGATTTTTCCTCGGCGTCTTAGCTTTTTCCCCTTAAATTCCATATCATGAATTTTTTTTTGTTACAATCACAAATTCAGCTAATGTTTAGGAGTTAGTGTGTGAGAAATTTCTGTAGGAAAACGCATGCTACATGTGTTAGGTCGGATGATGGATCTGAGTGTCCGCGTATTATCGGTTGAAGATGTTGAGAAACGATGGTAATAGTGCTTGGACTCAATCTCAGGTGTAATTGCATAAGATCGAATATTTGTACAGTACTTGTGCTTTTCATATTGCAATCTGGTTTCCGGGAAGTTAGTTAGAAATGTGGACAGTCTCCTCATTTCTAGTTTCAGAAGCAAAAAATATTATTGATTGAGCAACCTCTGCATCTCTAAAGCCCTTGTTAACATGTAAGACCGATTATGGTGAGAGAAGAATGCTTGTGTTGCCTAATGCATAGGAACTAAACTGAGAAAAGCCTTCATATTGTTTTTTGCATACAGGGTAGGATGCAGCCTTACTGGAGATGTGCCAGAACCCGCACCCGTACTCACACGGAAACGTTTTGGTAGTACTAGTGCTTCATAGATTGAGAGTGGTCCTGAATTGCGGCATCTAGTGGTGCCTTTAGAAGTTTGTTCTGTCATTTTTTCCCTTCATATAGTTGGTTATGAATATCTAGGATGCAGTTATTAGAGAATGATATGACGTGGAAGCAGATTGGGGGGAAAACTGTTCCAGATAAGGCCTTATTTATTGCAGTCTTTACTGTTCCAGGAGGATGTTTGTGTTTTTGCTTTGCATTGCCATATTTCGGATCTAATTACTACGTGACTTTGTAATTCACAACAATTTTTTATTAGTTTGAAAGATTTGCCAGAAAGACAAAGGAAAACTTAGGTGGAGAGGGAAAACATGGACAACTTCATTTTTTGCATAACTATAATGATTGGGTATCTTCTACATACGATGATTTTTTATTTTTTATTTTGGTGAGGCTGAAATCATTTGGAGTGAAACATGCCAAAGTTACAAGAGTGGAGTAATATTACCAGAGAACATGAATAGGGGAGGTTCCTTTGATTGACAATCTATAACTTACAAGTTGAAGCAAGAATGCTTTTGTTTCCTGAAGAGGGTGAAGAAGATAATGTAAAGACAATAGGCGAGGAGCCATTTGCTTCTGATAATACCATGTGGATCACAAATTCACAATTTGTGCTTTAAATGACCCAAATTTGTATGCATTATATTACTAAATGTTTGAAATTTTGATGTACTGGAATTTTCCTCATGCCTTTCTATACAAGTGTCAGTGTGATGATTTAATCAGTCATGAATGTTTATTGGCTTTATTTTGTTGTAGGTTGACAACACTGATGCAGAGGGAAGACTTACACTGGCAGATGCTTTGGTATATGCCTGTAACCAAGGCGTAGAGAAGGTATTAAACAAGTTTAATACCACACTACATCGTACTTATAGTCTTTTATGGGAAGACCCCCTTTGGTAGATATGGTTTAATGATAAAAGGAAATGATAATGCCAAAACTGTTTTTGTTAGTGCCAAAACTCTAGTGCACAAAAGGCTTGTACCATGTGTTGTGTACAAGACTTTTATGTACTAGAGTTTTGGCACCAACAAAAACACAATGATAAAATTGGTGAATTAGTGCTTCTTACTGATGGGGGTGAATTTGGTATGGTCAATTCTGTATTCTACAGACTAAGTTCTCTTTTCTATAATACTTCAAGTCTGGAACTTCTTCAAGACATCTAGGGATAATATATATAGACTTGCGTCACTGTGTGCGGAAAGATCAATTTGTGGTTCATTGTTGTAAGTTGTAACAGCTTGAAAGAGTTATCCATCTTTGTATGTGTAGTTTGGTCTTTTAGTTGTAGATCAATTGTTTTGCAGATAGTTGACCTAGCAACATTAACTGGGGCTTGCAGAGTTGCTCTTGGACTGTCAGTTGCAGGTACCTATTTTTGACATTCTTGGTCATGAATTATGATAGTATTCCTGGTTGGAATCATCTGAGTTTTGAGTGTTATGCCGAAGATAGATTGCAAAGGAAAGAAGAACAGTACTCATTACGGAAAAACTTCATTATATGATTTGAAGTCAGTGAAATGTACATGGCATCATCATTGTTTTAAAAAGTAGAGAACTAAATACAATGGCTTTGGCAACAATTTGAACATTTTAGATTCCCTTCGCAATTACTTTTAGATGGTGACTGTATGCGGTACATTTAGTACATACTACAATTGTCAATCGCACTCCTTGACAGAAAGGCCAATAAAATTTACAACTCAAGCCCTCTTTTTACTACGTTTTCTTGATGGAAAATCTTATGTTCAAATAACAGGAATCTTTACACCTAGTGATGACCTTGCAAAGGAGGTACTTGCAGCTTCAGAGATCAGCGGGGAAAAACTTTGGAGGATGCCATTGGAGGAAAGCTATTGGGAATTCATGAAATCAGGAGTAGCTGATATGGTCAATACTGGTGATCGTCCTGGTGGTGCCATCACTGCAGCTCTTTTCTTGAAACAGGTAACTCCATTTGACAATTGTTTGTGTTTGCCCTTACTGAGTCTTTTCTGTCATATGTAGAGCAAGTGTTTCCTCTTTATTCATGTTCTTGCTTTGCAAAGATGATTGCACACAAAATTGTCATAATAAAATTCGAATTTTACACTCTTTTTGAGCATGTTGTTGTTTGAAGTTTTTTTTTGTTGCTAGACTTGCATTCTATTAGTTGGATTGTTTCCCACCCATTTGAAACGTGTATATTTCGAGCCAGTCCTATTTTTCTAGGTGTCTTGTGTAAGGGATTATATGGGGCTCCAGGGTTTTCTATGAGGGAGAATGGATAAATCAATTTATGATAGCGAACAAGTTTATTCGATTCCACTAAAATCTATAATCTATAATTTAAAGCCGAAATCGAAGTCATGGTTGAAGTATTTTTCTACAGTTATCAAACAACCCTCATTGCGTTCTTGTGTGGCTGTTCTATTTTTTGCTGCTTAATTTCGGGTTTTGCAAACTCTTTGCAGTTCGTTGACGAGAAGGTTCAATGGATGCACATTGACATGTCTGGCCCTGTTTGGAATTATAAGAAGAAAACTGGAACAGGATTCGGCATTTCAACTCTGGTGGAATGGGTTCTGAAAAACTCTTCTTGATCTCGGTTTAGAGTTCACTGTTCTAGGGGAAACAGCTCCGACAGATAGTAGCCATGAAAAGAGAAGAATTTGTTTCTGAAGGGAGAGCTCAGAGGAATGAAAGTCATCATCAGTTTAGGCATTGCATTGGGAATGTGGAAGCTTGCTTCAGTAAATTAGAACCATTTCTTCTCTTTCCAAGAAATAAAAAGCACAAAAACAATTGTCTCTTCATGCTAAAGGGCCTCTATTGTCTGAAATCTGGATCATGGTTAGTTTTTTTGGTGGGGTTTGTTAAGCAATGTGTTCATAAATATAATTACTCAATGGTTTCTGGGTGTTTAGCCTGTAAGGCGATTGCAAGAGTTAAGGATATGCTGGAGGCATTCCAGCTTCTTTGTTGGGTTCATGAATCTGTAGAGTTATCTACATGGGAAAAGAGGAGTAAGAGAAACGATTAAAACCGCGGGTAAGGAATCTTTAAGGTCATGCCCATGGGAGGTTGTTATAGCCGGCTGTCCCCTCTTCCACCCCCTTTTGAGTAGTAAAGAAAAAATTGCAGACCCAATCCCTTGGTGCAAGTCGATGTTATTGCTTGGTTAATCAACGAAATTCATTGTTTGCCTACAATCGGATGTTCTCTTCCTCTTCCTCTTCCTCTTCCTCTTTGTATGTATCAGTGTTTCACATTTTCGATCATTAGGGATGTGGACGTAGTACACCGTTTCGGCGTAATGTGTAGATTGAACAAATTAAAACCTCATCGTTCAATTAGTTAGGTTCCGTTCTGCTAACAAAAATTTATAGTAATAATAGAGGAAAGTCCACTTTCACTCCCTGTGGTTATCGCCATGTGTGGATACCTCTCTTGTGGTTCAAAACTGACCATATAACCTACCTGTGGTTTTAAAAATGTGCGGATAGACCCCCTGCCGTCATGTTTTCCACCCATATTAACGGACACAACATTAAAAGACCGTTATACCCTATCACGTCCCTTGATTCTTCTTCTTTTTTAAATCTAATCACACCATCCTGTATACCAAAAATTGAATCCAAACCATTGATATTGTAAATTTTGACGAGTACTACGTCAATGCCAAAATTCAAGTCAATCAAAAAATGAAAAGCTCATAGTCAAATCGATTTTGTTATGAAATTAAAATTTCCAAGTTTGAATTTACTAAAAATTAGATCATTGGGTTATTGATGTCTGATCGAGATGATTTTTTACAAAGATACTCTATTCTTTATTTAATACATTATGAACGACTCAGATTACATTCTAGAGATATGTGAGATACATCTCCGTTAATATGGATAGAAAACATGACGGCAGGGGGTCTATTCACACATTTTCAAAACCACAGGTAGGTTATGTGGTCAGTTTTGAAGCATAAGGGGGGTATCCGCACATGGCGATAACCACAGGGGGCGAAAGTGGACTTTCCTCTAAATAATACAAGGGTGTTAGGCCCATCTATACTTAACAAAAGACAAGTTCTTATCATTGTCTTTGCTCTTTCTTTCTGAGTTTTCAGGTGTGAGTTCACAGTTGGAGTATCTTCAGCAGGGCTTGCCAGGTAATATCAGTGGCAATTTCGTTTCTGTCCATCCCAAAACATATAACTATAAAAGGGCAAGGTAGTTCATTTACTTGTTAATGGTAAAATTTTGGAATTTGTGTCACATAATTGAAAATAGGCAATCCTGACTACGCCCAGTCAAGCTGATGAGACATGCAGTTATGTGTCGTGAATTATTCCTTAATTGTTAGATGACATTGTGGATGTTATCATAACTTAAACCCCTCTTTTCAGGCTGTGACTGGGGATTCGATCTTCTCAATTAGGCCATGAAAAGGGCTTAATGCTTTCATTTAATGATTATAGACTGCCTCTGATGCCCCTGAACTTCCTAATGCTGATCACTGCTATGATATAACATATTTTAAAATCAACTTGTTGGTGTTAATTGCAGGATGGGGGGTTAAGTAGATGTCAATAAACTTTGTAAACAATCTGTTTCTGTATATTAGCGGGTTAGAGTAATGACGGAACTTGTTATGAATGTTTGACGACTTCAGAGCTTATTATTTTTTTGTCTCGAACTAAGAAACCATTGGACTTGTCTTCTTGAATCCACTAGGTTATGATCACTTTGGTATTTCGAGAAAAGGAGCTGAAGACACTTCAGACCAACATTGCACCATCTTTTACGACAAGGAGAAGGTCTCTTATTGTTTCCGTTTCTCTCCAATCATGACATTTATATCCCCTTGCTTTGTCAAGAAGATATAGTTTCATAGATTAGGTTTGATAAATTTCTTTCTCTGTCCCTAATAAATGAAGGTAGAGCTGCTAGAAGGTGGGACCTTTTGGTTGTCGGAGTCACCTTCAGTCCCTGGAAGCACATCTTGGGGCTCTGAAGTTCCTTGTATTGCAACGTGGGCGATATCCTTTTTGCTTTAACGTGATATTTTGTTCCAAATCAATCTTTTTGAATTTATCCATTTTGTTATAAATGTTTTTCCTTGACAAAATGTCTACACATTTCAACTAAAAGGAGTTGAGCCACCAGGTTTTTCATTTGAGATAGTAAATACAATCATGGATGAGTTCAGTCCTCGAGCCCGTAGGAGAAGTGCTTTACTCACATGGCAGCATATCGCGTCTTTGCCTCCTACCTTACCCGTTGTATATTGTGGAGGATTTAACACACAAAAGGAATCAACTACAGGACGTTTTCTTCTTGGCAGATCTAGGTACCATCCTTGACATGGGTATTTGCTGCTGATAGGAAAAATTTTACTCCTGCGGTTATATTTTGCTGCATCAGTAATTCCATAGGTAACACAATAGAGAAGGTAATAATAATACTGAGGTCATGTTTAGAATAGGAGAGTAACAAATTTGTTCATTAACTAAAAGTAGTTCCTAGATATGGTTTTGGAAACACCAACTGATCTCATTGTTGAGGTAAAAACCGTAAAATGTTTGTGTTATTTGCATTGCAATCCTAGTGCAATTGCATCACAGCATTCCTATTTGAGAAATAACCCATATCATCTTACTACTCTAGTTTTACTGCTTTTATTTTCATAAAAAAAATAGACGGTGGCTAAGTTCGTCTTTTGCTTATGACTTAGCTTTGGTTTCAGTCTTTGTGGTGCATAGATACTGCCTTGTTTCTTTGGCAATCCATCTCTGCAGAAGTACAGTGTCTGTCTGTTGTTCTCCTGATATGTGCTGAGAAGTGAGAACTGGCCCTTTGAAGATAATTTAACTGGAAATTCCATGTCCTGATGTCTCTAATTGCGCCCTTTTAGGAATAATTTGATGATTTTTTTCTTCTCCATCTTCGAATACGAGACTTGTATACAGGTGATATTCTCTGCGATACAGATACAGTCATTTTGATGTTTCATTTGTAAAACTTGTTTTTTAAGCCTAGCAAAAAGCGCAGCTGCCGTTCTGGAAAACACTACACTTTGGTTCTTTTTATTGTACAAAACAGGACTTTTCCATTTGTTGGGTAGGCAACTGATTGCACAATTGCTCCTTTTTTTGTCCTTTTTCTTGGCACTCTGCTCACAGGGAGCATGGAGTGGTCGGTGATATGAGGGATGCATGGCCCAACTCTCGGGTGAGGAAGATGTCTCTCTCATTCGCACTTATCATGGCTTCAAAGGTACAAAATTCTCACCTGTGGACTGCTCTTTTAGGCAGATTTATCACGGGAAAACTAAATTTCTGCGAAAGATATTCAAAGTTTCAAACCTCTCTAGTTTTTTTTTTCCCTATGTTTTGCCCTCTCTTTTTTTTTTCACCATTCCCAGATCACTCCGCGTATCCATGATCCCTTACCCTTTGGATGGTGAAAAATGGTTGGGGGGAAAAAAGTTTAATTTTTCACTTGTTTGGATGAATGAAAGGGGTGAGAAATGGTGAAAATGAAGAGAAATAGGGGACTTTTAGACTGGTCTTTTGTTTATCTCTGAAGTCTCACCAAATTGAGAGGTTTGGTGAGAATAACTCATTTTTGTCTCACCCTTCTCACAATTTGAAGGAGCTGTTAGTGGCATGACAACCCTGTTGAAACCACACTGTCCATACCGTACTTGTTCTAATTTGAGTCTCAGGTGACAAGCAGGGAGCACTTGAATTCCTGAAGTTGATTTTCGGAGCTCTTTGCCTCTGCTGGGATTGCCAAACTCAGGATCTACACGTGGACTGGATTCTATTCAGAGGCCGATCTCTGGTTCCCGCTTCATGTGAAGTGGTGAACGACAATATGGACGGTACTATCCATCCTCTCACTATCCGATATTTGCTGAGTTTATGCTTCCTCGGACAGTAAGATTGCTTGAACCACCGTCTCAAGATGCAAACTGAGCCTCCCAACCTTTTTTCGTACCTTTTCTTGTCCTTGCATATTAATTTTGGGCTTGTGGGTTATTTCTTGATTTCTTTGTTGTCCGCCTGTGTTTAGTCAAGCAAGTGAGCTATCAAAGATAGAATGTTTCGAATTCTTGTGAAAATATTCTTGGGTTTTTCTTAGGGCTGCTCAAAAAATCCGGTGAACCGTGAAACCGGTCCGGACCGAACCGATCCGTACATTTTGGATTTTGTCCGTGGATTAATGGTCCGGACACGGATTGAAAAATTAGAAAACCGTGACTCGCGGTTCGGTCCACGGATTTTTATTACGAAACCGTGGATTAACCGAACCGGACCGTGAGATATTTATTTTATATAAATAATATATATGTGTATTTACATAATAAGTTGTTAGTAATGTTAACACTTTTTTCTTCAAATTTTAGTATTTTATCTTAATAATGAGATATAGTGTAGATGTATATAAAATATAAGGAGTAAATCGTAATTTTTTTTTATAAATTACGGGTAACGTAGTTGAGTTTCAGTATGTAGTTCGTTTCTTTTCCAGTTTTTTTTATGTTATGTAATGTACTATAATAATGAGACAATCCTACTAGTGTTTAAATTCTTTTGAATTTGATTTATGAAATAAGTCTTTGGTAGTTTATGCAACAAGTATTTTCATGTGGTGTTAAACTTAATTCTGAATGTAACTTTCTTTCCTTTTATTGTGGGATGTATGCTTGACCTTTATTTTTGCTGAAATCCGTGGACAAAACCGTAACCGATCCGCGAGTCACGGATTGGATTGGAACCGGACCGTAGGACTTTTGGTCCGGACACGGATTTCATTTTGTAAAAACCATGAGTAGCGGTTCGGTCCTCGGATTCCTAGAAATCCGAACTGGACCGGACCGCGAGCAGCCCTAGTTTTCTTTTTCTTTTTCTACGTTCAAAGTCGGCATTGGCGCCATGGAACCTCTCAATAAATTGTCATCCTCTTTTATGCAACTCCATATTTTCCATTTTGGTATTTCCTTGGATATCTATCATCCTGCATACAACACTTGCTATTGCATCAAATATGTAGGCCTCTTGTCAAAAAATAAATAAATTATGTAGGCCTTTGTTTCGGAGGTATTTATATGACAACGGAGATTGGTAGTCAAGAGGGGATTGGGACTGGGATTGAGATTAAGGCGCGATTTGTTACAGCCTAGAAATTTTATTATCTTATTAATTATTTTGGCCATTTATTAATTGGGAGTTTTGTGGTGTGGGTCCCTAATTAGCAATTTTATTTTCTGCGCAATATAGTTACTATGTGCGTTATTATTAGTTCGAGGGTGCAAGTATAATTATTAATTTCATTAGTTAGTCTATATCAATTGGATTTATATGTTAATTAACTAATTAGCTATAATTTAGGAGAGAACGTGGGTTATAGGAGACTAGGGTTTTATATTAGAGTATATCGTTGGATCGAGAGAGAGAGAGAGAGAGCGAGAGAGAGAGAGAGAGAGAGAGAGAGAGAGAGAAGAACCGAAGCAGCCATAGCCATAGCATATCTCGACATCTTGTGCTCAGGTAATCCTTTCACTTCTATCCTCTTAAGTCTCTTATTCCACCAATTGATAGTATATGAATAAACACGTTTTTTTTTGGGGGTTTGGAGTTTGTCCTTTGTAAGGCTTTGGTGGATTCGAAAGATGTTTTTGCCACATGGGCTTTATGTGAATGGTGACTTTTGGTGTCCAAGAGAGAGATCCCTCGGCAGGTGGTGTGCCCAGGTGGTGTGCATATGCTGTTATGGTTGTGTAAAGTGAGACGGCACATTGATCTGGTGTTGTTGGAATTGGTAGTGTTGCAGATTCAAGGGAATAGTAATACTAGTGCTACATGTGGCAGAAGTGCTATTGATGAGTAGATTATGTAGTAATTCCTATGCGATCAAAGCCTATTTGATACTCAAAGTTTGGGAATGGGAACAGTTGGCGCATGGCTACGTGGGAGACATATTGCTGGGAATTGGAAATCAAAGTTGGATTTTATAGTTACTGATTTAGTTAGTATCTTAGATTGGGGTTGGGTAGTTTATTGGTAAATTGTTAATTCCCTTGCTAGTTTCATGGTTAGTGTTATATCTATTTTAGTTAATTATGTCGTATTATCCTTTTGTTCAGGTTAACCTCATTTCGCGTTGTCCTGTTACATTACGTTTGGACTCAGGTGAGTAGTTAAGTATGTTACGTATTTTCGAAAGATCTCTGTATCCCTCAAAAGTATTCCCTTCAGAAATTTATATGGATGTTATTTGGAGAATCAAAACTGTTTATAAATTGGCATGCGATGAATTTTCTGAGATTAATTGTTAATATTCTTTTTGGTGAGAACTTGGTGGATATTAATGGGAACATTTATTTCGGAAGTCCAGGGAACTTATTCCTTCTCGTGTTGGTGACCCTGGCCATTGGGGAAAAGACCGTGTTAGGCCGGTGACCCTAATGCTCAACGGCTTTCTTTCGCCGGATCGGCTTAGGGAAAAGTACCACGGGCTGCCAACCTGGTGACTCTAAGTTCGATATTGGATCCAATTTTGTTGAGATTTATCTTGGCCATGGTACTGTTTGATTGTGGTTCCCCATTGTTGATGGAGTTGATGTTGTGATCACCACCAAGAATATTTATTTGTTAAATGCTTCATTGATTAATTTATTATTCTGCTGGACACCTCGTATGCTAAATTATGTTTAATGGTAAACTATTTTCATCCCTGCTTTCAACTTTATTTAATATACATAGTTGCTATTCACTGAGCTCGTCAGCTGACGGATTTATTCCAACTTCTCTTTCAGGCAAGTTGGGGGCAAGGACTCTGGCGGCATCTCGGGGATTTATTTTGGTTGACCTTCTTAGGGTGTTTGACTTTAGTTTTATTTTAAAAATCGCTTCCGCATTCAAAACAATTTCTAGATAACAAATTCTTTTTATTATTGTTGGATCACTGGATGTTATTTGGTTCATGGGATGGTTGTGCCCATATTTATGATGAGACACATTTGGCTTTTGATTTGATTAATAACGAAAAAGTGATCATTTGATTTTCGGTTACTTTGATTTATTCAGGCTGCGTGTTCCATGGATTAGCCTCATGGTTCACGGCCGGTCACTTCTCATTTTTGGGGTGTGACAATTGTGGTATCAGAGCCTAAGTTTGAAAAAAAAAAAAACTTTTGCATTCATTTTGTATCATTTTCATTTAGTGGAGGTCCGAGTCCCCAGAGTCCTATTGCCATTTTTTTTTTTGAAAACATTTGTTATTTGATGTGTATTGGTACCCGCATCGTATTATGGAGATTATTGTCTTTCAGTGGGAATATTATTTTTCTATAGGTTTTGGTTAGGGTATTGGAGAAGAATGTAGCAAGTGATTTTATTTGATATGAGGAGCGTTGCACATTTACAAGTACCTTGGTGACTGAATGGAGTTGGACAATGCTTTTATTGAATCTGATGAGTTGGTATATGTGGGAGTAAACTTGGAGATTGACTTATTAAGAAGGTAACTTAGAGGACTACTGCAAGTTGGTATGGATAGTGGGCTAGTTGAATTGTGGGAGTGTGTGCTAAGATTTTCTTATTTTGTAATGCTCTATACATCCTAGATAGCCAGATACTCTTGAATTGTTACTCTTGATTGGTCCTCCTTTCCTATCCTTAGTATCTTAGTAGAGATTTGGCTAAGTTATGTTAGGAGAGGTCAATAATTATATTTATCTAAGAAAATACTAAATTAGTTTGTTGATATTTATTAGGAGATGAATAAAGGTAAGATTGGTGAGTGTTCCAATGTTTCATCGTTTCATTCCCGAAAAAAAAAAGAAGAAGGAACTTTGACAAGTCTGATCCAAGTGGATGTAAAGTGGGAAGAGTTGCTTGTTGACATTGTGAGATTTTCTAATCGTAGTCGTCATAGTTCAATTTTGAAAACTAGATAGTAGAAGGATATGTTTTGTCAAGGTTATGACCGCTTGATTGGTAGTGACTATACAGTGGATTGTGGCTATAACGGGATGTGAGTGCTCGGGTTGGTTTCAGTATATTAAAGGGGATTGTTATAGTTTGGTGATTAGAAGGTAAAGTTATAGAGTGCACTTGTGGTGATTTGGAATTTTAAGGTATTACGGTATCAATATTGTGAAATTGTGTGAAGGTAGAAAAGTGAAAACTTGTGCTTGCAAACTTATGGATTAGATGTGTTATTTTGCCATTGAAGTGGATATGGAGTATTACTAACTCGATCATTAGCAGTTTGGAGTTCTCATGTTATTTGTTGCTAAAGGTTAAAACTAATACTTTTGGATCCTTGGGGATGATTTAGACACGTAATTTTGTATGACAAAAAAAAAAATGAATGCAGGATCCTATGAAGTTTAATTTTGGGTTAGCAAATGGAGTTAGTCTTCAGAATGCGAGGTGAATTTAAGGAATTTCAAGTAGTGATGTGTATTATGTGTTGTCATGGGAAATGAGACTAGGGTCTAGTTAGTTAAAAAAAAATTAGTTTTGAAGACACTATTGAGTTGGGAAATTAATAAGGTTGTAGATCTATATATAATGGCCCGTGACATTTTATTCTTTTTCTTAAAAATTCGGTGGTGTGAGATTATGTTTAGCAATCCAATGGTACCCATCTTAAACTTTGGTTGAGGTGACAAAATTAGATTGCAATTATTGAAGAATTATAGTCTTGTAGCTCTTTTGGAGAGGTGGAAATATGCAATGATATTTGTGAGGCCTATTGTTACTTATGGTTAGTTTTGGATTTGATAATTTGTTGGACTCTCTCGTGAGGACCATTTGAGAAAGATTCAATGAAATTGTTTGGAGGGTATGAGTATATGATGTGTAGCCGAATAGTAAACAGATCAATAAAAAAAGTGATTTGTCGACTTGTGGTACTATAATGAATATTAAAAGCTTCAGGTCTATAGAGTTCATTAGTACACTTTGGATTTTTGTGAGTGAGTGGATTGTAGTAGTTAATCCTTAGAATTTAGCTTACTTTGTTTGAGCTAGAATTATTTTGATTCTTTCCATAACTACTAATTCTAACCTTGATTGATTAGTTGATAGATTATCATGGTTAGTGTTAAGTGAGTTCATTTAGGATGAACTTGGAACATAGTATTAGGGAGATTTTTGTGGAAATTTTTCTGTTGGTCGTTCGTAGCTGTGGAAGGTAGTAAGACATCATGAAGACTTATATGTACTTTGAAACTTAGTTGTTATCGAGTTGGATGTGGGGGAGATAGTTAAATTTCATAGCTAGAAATGTGAGAGTTGGACATCAAAGAAATACTTTACTAAGGGAAACAAACGAAAGAACACAATGAATTTTCAGGGGTTTGATTCGGTTGTTGATGGAGCTTTATTACTACGCCTTCAGGGATTATAATGATTGTATAGAATTTTGGTGTGGAATAGATGATTGTCTAATTTATATATTGGTTTATATAACACTTTTAAGATAGAGTAACAGTTAGCTAGTCATTGGTTGGTGGGCCTTGAAGCGTATGTCATAGTGGAGTATGGATAATGCCATGTTTCTTTTTATGGTGGCACAGTTTGTTCAGATCTTTGAGAATTAGATTTTGTTAAGTGATTTGGTACGGTTTGATAAGTGGTTAGTTACATACTTAATTTAATAGAAGAATGAGCAACCGATTCAAGTTATGGAGATTTGATTTTTGTTAGAGGGCTTGATATTATTAGTTATGGTGTGAGTGAGTTTATTGATGCCAGGCCGAGATCTACTAGCTAGAAGCTACGTTAGATACATTTAAATGCAATGCTATGGAATACAATGAGGAAATAAGTGGTTTAAGCCATAATTATTGAATGGGTATAGTTTGGGAGTTTACTGGAAATTGACAAGTTCAATCTTATGGAGTTTTTGGAGATTCGGGAATTCTTATGGTGATTTCAAATTCCTCGCGACGAAAATTGTATTTTGGTTTGATGACTAACTACAAAAAAAAGAAAAAAAAGAAAAGAAAAGAAGGGGTTATTGGAGTTCGCATTGAAAGTGGTATACTTTAACTTTCAACGTATTTCTTTTTATCGGCCTTAAATTTCAAAATATTTGTTCTATCCAATATGAAAACGTTGTTATTTGAGTTGAACGTTGATGCAAGCAAAATTTTCACTGGAATTTCAATTCCAAGTAAGGTTATGTTAAAGTATGTTTTGAAACATTTGAGGATGATACTGGAAAAAAAAAAGTGTGGAAAATGTGATATACCGATTTTTCATTATGTTAAAGATCTACTATAATGGTGTAAACCAATTCTGAGGTCCAAGTTTTTTCTTTAACTTAGATAAGGAATTGATGTTCTGACTATTTTATTTGAAGTAGTAATTTTGATTTTTTTTTCACGATGCTACACTATTTGCAGTAATTAAATTCTTACAAAAAAAAAAAAAAAAAAAAGCTTTTGTTTGATATAGAATTTTATTTAGAGTAACTGCGCGGACCTATGAATATTTTTCTTGAAAGATGGAAAACTAGTGACTATTAGTTTGATGTCCTTTTACAATTCTGGTGATCTTAATTTGATTGATGAGGTTGGTGGAGTAACTTCTTTGATAGATTTGGGCGAGTTTAATTTTTATGCAAATTATAAGAGATTCTTTTTCGAGTAGTCATTGGAGGGACTTGGAGTTTTCAATAGGAGATATGGTGGTTCTTAAGGAGTCCCCACAGAAGGGAGTTATTCGGTTTGGCAAAAAGGGAAAGTTGAGTCCTCGCTATATTGGGCCATTTGAGGTTTTGGAAAGGATTGGTGAGATGGCTGATCGTTTGGCATTGCCACCTAATTTGGCTAAGGTTCATAACGTTTTTCATTTGTCGATGTTGAGAAGGTATGTGCATAGTCCGTCCCATGTTATTGATTATGAGCCACTTAATGTTCAGGATGATTTAACCTAAGATGAGCAACCCGTTGAGATTCTTGATACGAAGGAGAAATTGCTTTGCAACAAAACGATTCTACTAGTCAAAGTTTTGTGGCGCAACCATGCGGTTGAGGAAGGCACTAGGGAGCGTAATAAGAAGATGCGCGAGAAGTACCCACAATTGTATGAGTGAGGTTATTATTCAATTTCGAGGACGAAATTTATTTTTAAGGGGGGAAGGATGTTACAGCCTAGAAATTTTATTATCTTATTAATTATTTTGGCCATTTATTAATTGGGAGTTTTGTGGTGTGGGTCCCTAATTAGCAATTTTATTTTCTGCGCAATATAGTTACTATGTGCGTTATTATTAGTTCGAGGGTGCAAGTATAATTATTAATTTCATTAGTTAGTCTATATCAATTGGATTTATATGTTAATTAACTAATTAGCTATAATTTAGGAGAGAACGTGGGTTATAGGAGACTAGGGTTTTATATTAGAGTATATCGTTGGATCGAGAGAGAGAGAGAGAGAGCGAGAGAGAGAGAGAGAGAGAGAGAGAGAGAGAAGAACCGAAGCAGCCATAGCCATAGCATATCTCGACATCTTGTGCTCAGGTAATCCTTTCACTTCTATCCTCTTAAGTCTCTTATTCCACCAATTGATAGTATATGAATAAACACGTTTTTTTTTGGGGGTTTGGAGTTTGTCCTTTGTAAGGCTTTGGTGGATTCGAAAGATGTTTTTGCCACATGGGCTTTATGTGAATGGTGACTTTTGGTGTCCAAGAGAGAGATCCCTCGGCAGGTGGTGTGCCCAGGTGGTGTGCATATGCTGTTATGGTTGTGTAAAGTGAGACGGCACATTGATCTGGTGTTGTTGGAATTGGTAGTGTTGCAGATTCAAGGGAATAGTAATACTAGTGCTACATGTGGCAGAAGTGCTATTGATGAGTAGATTATGTAGTAATTCCTATGCGATCAAAGCCTATTTGATACTCAAAGTTTGGGAATGGGAACAGTTGGCGCATGGCTACGTGGGAGACATATTGCTGGGAATTGGAAATCAAAGTTGGATTTTATAGTTACTGATTTAGTTAGTATCTTAGATTGGGGTTGGGTAGTTTATTGGTAAATTGTTAATTCCCTTGCTAGTTTCATGGTTAGTGTTATATCTATTTTAGTTAATTATGTCGTATTATCCTTTTGTTCAGGTTAACCTCATTTCGCGTTGTCCTGTTACATTACGTTTGGACTCAGGTGAGTAGTTAAGTATGTTACGTATTTTCGAAAGATCTCTGTATCCCTCAAAAGTATTCCCTTCAGAAATTTATATGGATGTTATTTGGAGAATCAAAACTGTTTATAAATTGGCATGCGATGAATTTTCTGAGATTAATTGTTAATATTCTTTTTGGTGAGAACTTGGTGGATATTAATGGGAACATTTATTTCGGAAGTCCAGGGAACTTATTCCTTCTCGTGTTGGTGACCCTGGCCATTGGGGAAAAGACCGTGTTAGGCCGGTGACCCTAATGCTCAACGGCTTTCTTTCGCCGGATCGGCTTAGGGAAAAGTACCACGGGCTGCCAACCTGGTGACTCTAAGTTCGATATTGGATCCAATTTTGTTGAGATTTATCTTGGCCATGGTACTGTTTGATTGTGGTTCCCCATTGTTGATGGAGTTGATGTTGTGATCACCACCAAGAATATTTATTTGTTAAATGCTTCATTGATTAATTTATTATTCTGCTGGACACCTCGTATGCTAAATTATGTTTAATGGTAAACTATTTTCATCCCTGCTTTCAACTTTATTTAATATACATAGTTGCTATTCACTGAGCTCGTCAGCTGACGGATTTATTCCAACTTCTCTTTCAGGCAAGTTGGGGGCAAGGACTCTGGCGGCATCTCGGGGATTTATTTTGGTTGACCTTCTTAGGGTGTTTGACTTTAGTTTTATTTTAAAAATCGCTTCCGCATTCAAAACAATTTCTAGATAACAAATTCTTTTTATTATTGTTGGATCACTGGATGTTATTTGGTTCATGGGATGGTTGTGCCCATATTTATGATGAGACACATTTGGCTTTTGATTTGATTAATAACGAAAAAGTGATCATTTGATTTTCGGTTACTTTGATTTATTCAGGCTGCGTGTTCCATGGATTAGCCTCATGGTTCACGGCCGGTCACTTCTCATTTTTGGGGTGTGACACGATTAGTAGTGAATAGGCAGGGCACTCTCATGTTTGATTTCCTGCAAGGGCAATATCGCCATTTTTGAAACATTCCATGGGCCGTCAAGTCGTTCGGCCTTGCAATACTTTGGACTAGATTGCCAAACTCACCTCCCTTGGGTTTCTCAATCCAGTTTAACCCTATCTTCCAAAATTATAAAGGCACATAATGGGGTGTAAGATCAAGAAAAGCGCATTCAAACAATTGATCCTCCATTTGAGTAACCGCCTGTACTTATAAGCCTTTTTTTTTTTTGGGAGTGTTAGCGGGAGTTAGGAAAGTTGAACCTTAAGAGTAGATGAATTTGCCGATTGGAGAGTCGCGGGTCCTTGCCGGCCGCTGCATGAATGGTTACTCCTCGAAGAGTCAAAACAAGCACCCAACCACTCGAGCTTGCAAGTACTAGTTCTTATAAACTAGTACTCCTATGTTCTAACAGAGTGTTTCATCAGCTGTTTAAATATGGTTTTGTTTTTACCCATGTGAGTAAAACCTGGTTCCTGGCTTCTGGAGATGGGAAAGGAAAGAAGGCATCTGCCTTCTTGATCCCTCGGAAGGAACCCTGCTTTTACAGCATGGTGACATTCATATGAATGGTATCTCTATATTGTATCCTGTTAGGAGTTTAGTGGTAATATGAAGTAATTGTTCCAATATCTGAAACTATTGTGACACCAAACTGGCGGTCTACTAGTCTGGCATTGCTGAACTACTATATGTTGCAAGATTGTAATCAAGGAACCTAGTTTCGGACTTTCAAGTAATATAATCGGACCTTCACTACGGAAGACTTATCTGGTACATGTTCCAATGTTCGGAGTTTTTTTTTTTTTATATATTTAAGGTAGAATTTATAAGATTTTGCACTCGATCTCATCGTATCTTATGTTTTGGAAGAAACGTACTACTAGTATCTCAATAAGAGAGTTGTATGTCTCACCATTTTCGGCTAATTTGTTTCTCAAACAAGAGGAAAGGTGTTGTTTTCATCTCGTAATTTATCACCAACTCAGCCCATGAAACAAAAAACAAACTGAAAAAATAGCTACTATTAGTAACTCCTTTTGAAAACTCGTGCTCTCTCTGGAAGTTATGAAAAGAAATAAACTAAAGAATGGAAAGATTAAAAAAAAATAATCAAGAAATGAGTTTAAAGAAAGTGTACAAGAAAATTTTATTGTTTTCAATACTTAATTTGTACAGTATTATTTTCTCTTTCTTCTGTTATTTTTTCCATGTTCCAACGAGCTTCTAGCTCAATGGCATTGTCCAAAGGCCCCCTTAGTAGAGGTCAGGTTTCAAGTCTCATAAGAGGTGTTTTTATTTGATGTTCCTTCCCTTTTTCCAAAGATAGGTTCTAACAATTGACAAATAGATAAGAGATTATTGAATATTCTTAAGAATCGTCACGTGGTATCCTAGTCTCATTTTCTATCATAGATTGGCATGAGACGTAAGTACTTATCTTGACTCCATATCAACTCGTATAAATGTGTGGTGAAAAAGGGTTAAACACTGAATGGGGAGTTTTTCCTAAACTAAGTGAACCAAATAGATTACAGCCCATATTTTAAAGAATTTTTAGACAAGTCATTCTCATCACATCCATTAATTAAAATTCATTCCGTGAAAACAACTTAACTAAAGGATTTTTTTATTGTAAAAATTTGACTACCGTATTAGATTTGGCAGATGTAAATATAAGTTGAAAGTACGTGGACAAAGCAAATTTGTGCACAGATTGCTATGTGAGGCCTACTACGGATTCCACACAAGTAATCCAAGCCATTCATTATGTTTAAAAAGTTTTTTCAACGGTCCCCTCATAATATCAGCTCAATTTGATACTTATAATTACTTGATCTAATTATCTAACTTTTCATTCTTTCAAAACCTGAATGAAAAGTTAGATGATTAGATCAAGTACTTTCAGGTATCGGATTGAGCTAATTTTTCTTGGAGGCCCTTGAAAAAATATTTAAAACATAATTAACGGATCGGATTATTTGTATGGAACCCTTAGTGGGCCCCACAAAACAATCTATGCATAATGTATGCACAAATTTGCTGTGTCAGTAGCAAGTCTCATAAACAGATTGATAGAGACCCGCGCACTGTGAAATGGCCGCCACTGTCGTCAATTGGACTTCTCTCCTTGCTTCCGCGACTGCTACAACTTCTTCTTCTTCTGTTTTCACAAAATTGCGATCGACCCCGTTTCTTCGTCTCTCGTTTACACTCTCACCCTTGTGTTCTCGCACTAGGACGCAGCGCATGGCTCAGTCTCTCTCTCGCTCTACTCTCGGCCTCACTCATCCTGCTCCAATCCAACACCCCAAGGTCTCTGTCCCAGTACCCACTATCTGTAATTGGGTTTGTTTTATGTTTGTATGTCGCTTTTTCATTAATTGTCAGTTTGTTCTGAGTTTAGATCTGTAGATAGTGAATTTCTGTTTATGGGTCATCCTCTTTTCCACTTTTGTATTTTTTTTTAATATTCTTGTTGAGTAGGTTTTTTTTTTTTGATCGGCTATTCTTGTTGAGTAGTTGAATAGATGATATGGATTTTCGGGTTTCACTCTCTTTTACTGAAGGATGTTATGATTTGTGTAGCAGGGGTATGTAATTTCGTAATTGCTACAACTTGCCCATATTTTTTAATCTTAACTACAACAAATTTTTTGTAATTGCTACGATTCCAATTGATTTTTCACCCATGCATGCCCATAGAAGTCGAAAACAATTTTCTAAGACAGTTTATGCATGATAACCTTTTAATTTGCTAAAGCAATAAAGTGGGTCTCCTTTAAAGTAGATGTTTTAACGAATCAGGCAGGAGGGTATTGTTATCACACTTGGTCAGATGGATGAACTATATCAGACCCATATTGCATACTTAGGTTCTATTGTTGTTGTTTCTCATATAGATTTAAGTGACCAACTGATAATGCTTGTTTGTGTTGTGAAAACCATGAAAGATCTCGTTTGCTGCAAAAGAGATCGATTTGGTGGAATGGAAAGGGGATATACTTGCAATTGGGGTTACAGAGAAAGACATGGCGAAAGATGAGAACTTGAAATTCCAAAACCCGATCCTGAAGAAACTTGATTCTCATTTGGGCGGTTTATTGGCTGAAGCTTCTTCAGAGGAAGATTTCTCTGGGAAAGCTGGACAGTCAACAGTTCTTAGGCTTCCTGGTCTTGGGTCGAAGAGGGTTGGGTTAATTGGGCTTGGACAGTGTACTTCATCTACCGCTTCGTATCAGAGTCTTGGTGAGGCTGTTGCCGGGGCAGCGAAGACTGCTCAGGCGAGTAACGTGGCCATTTCACTTGCCTCTTCCGAGGGTCTCTCTGGTGACTCAAAACTCACTACTGCTTCGGCAATAGCATGTGGTACTTATTTCTGTTTCTTTTCCTTATTGTTGGTATTAATTTTGTGTTGCGTTTATGGATTTATAATGGGTGAATCTTGGTGGAATGACTTGATGCGGTAGGAACTGTGCTGGGGATTCATGAAGATAGCAGGTTTAAGTCAGAGTCAAAGAAGCCAGCGCTGAAAGCTGTGGATATTCTTGGTCTTGGAACTGGACCTGAGCTAGAGAAGAGACTTAAGTATGCAGAAGATGTTTGCTCGGGGATAATTTTTGGGAGAGAGTTGGTAAATGCACCTGCCAATGTGCTCACCCCTGGTTTGTAATCTTCCTTCTACTGTTCTACAATATACTCTCTTCTTATCTTCCTTGCACTTTCTAACTTTATCGGGTGGTGTCCTATCACATTATCCGCATTGTGCATCTGTAGTGCCTTTCATTTAGCTTTATGATTTTATTCCGTTATTGACTCTACTGGTGCCACTGCACAGTGTAACATAATCTGCATTACGATTTAGTTTTGCTCTTACATCTCAGGGGTCCTAGCAGAAGAAGCTTCAAAAATTGCCTCCATGTACAGCGATGTTCTTTCTGCGACAATTTTGGATGCAGAGCAGTGCAAAGAATTGAAAATGGGTTCATACCTTGGTGTAGCTGCTGCTTCAGCGAATCCTCCACATTTCATCCATTTGTGTTACAAACCACTGAGTGGTCCTGCTAAAACCAAGTTGGCTTTGGTGGGGAAAGGATTGACTTTTGACAGGTGAGTACACATTTGAACTTTATGACTATCTATTTGAAATAGATAAACGTGGCATTATTGGGAGTAAGTTGCTGCCTTGTTGGGAGAATTTAGATGAACACTGTATGCAGATTTGGGCTGTTTGTTAATTTGAGGTTCTTTGTTGGATAGCTATAATGATTAGCTAGTTGACTGATTTTTTTATGCAGTAATAGTGTCACTATCCCCATTTGATGTTTTTCTGTTACTGGTTGCATTTAATAAGTAAGTGAATATTTATAAAAAATGACAGAGGGGGTGATTATTATTATATGCTTTTGGAACCTGTATTATGTACATAGGTGATTGACTTTGTATATGTTGCTATTATAGTGGTGGCTACAACATCAAGACTGGACCTGGCTGTTCAATTGAGCTCATGAAATTTGACATGGGAGGTTCAGCAGCAGTTTTGGGTGCTGCAAAAGCTCTTGGTCAAATAAAACCACCAGGAGTAGAGGCCAGTAATTTTGTGATGGGAACTATATCTTAATTACTTTTTACTTGCATGGTCTTGCATTTATTTTCTTCCTTAACTTTCAACCTCTGACCCATCCAGTCTGGCAATCAATATGATTTTGTCTTAGTAGTGTATCTTTTACTTGCAGGTTCATTTCATTGTCGCAGCTTGTGAGAATATGATAAGCGGAACTGGTATGAGGCCTGGAGACATTGTCACAGCCTCTAATGGAAAGACAATTGAGGTATGCTTTTGTACTTTCCAGAAAAATTGCCTTATTTAGCTTAAGGGAGGATTGAATGACTTGTTTATTTTGTTGTCTTTTTACAGATGTCTTTTTATCATTCTCTTTTTAGGTAAAATGACTCATGATTTTTCCTCGGCGTCTTAGCTTTTCCCCTTAAATTCCATATCATGAATTTTTTTTGTTACAATCACAAATTCAGCTAATGTTTAGGAGTTAGCGTGTGAGAAATTTCCGTAGGCAAACGCATGCTACATGTGTTAGGTCGGATGATGGATCTGAGTGTCCACGTAGTATCGGTTGAAGACATTGAGAAACAATGGCAATAGTGCTTGGACTCAATCCCAGGTGTAATTGCATAAGATCGCATATTTGTACAGTACTTGTGCTTTTCATATTGCAAATCGATCTGGTTTCTGGGAAGTTAGTTAGAAATGTGGATAGTCTCTCCTCAGTTCTAGTTTCAGAAGCACAAAATAATATTGATTGAGCAACCTCTGCATCTCTAAAGCCCTTGTTAGCATGTAAGACCTATTATGGTGAGAGAAGAATGCTTGTGTTGCCTAATGCATAGGAAATAAAATGAGAAAAGCATTCAGATTGTTTTTTGCATACAGGGTAGGATGCAGCCTTACTGGGGCTGTACCAGAACCCGCACCCGTACTCACACACAGAAACGTTTTGGTAGTGCTAGTGCTTCATAGATTGAGAGTGGTCCTGAATTGCGGCATCTAGTGGTGCCTTTAGAAGTTTGGTCTGTCATTTTTTCCCTTCATATAGTTGGTTATGAATATCTAGGATGCAGTTATTAGAGAATAATATGACGTGGAAGCAGATTGGGGGGGAAACTGTTCCAGATAAGGCCTTATTTATTGCAGTTTTTACTGTTCCAGGGGGATGTTTGTGTTTTTGCTTTGCTTTGTGTTGCCATATTTCGGATCTAATTACCATGTGACTTTGTAATTCACAACAATGTTTTATTAGTTTTTAAAGATTTGCCAGAAAGATAGAGGAAAACTTAGGTGGAGAGGGAAAACATGGACAACTTCATTTTTTGCGTAACTATAATGAATGGGTATCTTCAACATATGATGATTATTTATTTATTTATTTTGGTGAGGCTGAAATCATATGGAGTGAAACATGCCAGAGTTACAAGAGTGGAGTAATATTACCAGAGAACATGAATAGGGGAGGTTCCTTTGATTGACAATCTATAACTTACAAGTTGAAGCAAGTATGCTTTTGTTTCCTGAAGAGGGTGAAGAAGATAATGTAAAGACAATAGGCGAAGAGCCATTTGCTTCTGATAATACCATTTGGATCACAAATTCAGAATATGTGCTTTAAATGACCCAAATTTGTATGCATTATATTACTAAATGTTTGAAATTTTGATGTACTGGAATTTTCCTCATGCCTTTCTATACAAGTGTGATGATTTAATCAGTCATGAATGTTTATTGGCTTTATTTTCTTGTAGGTCAACAACACTGATGCAGAGGGAAGACTTACACTGGCAGATGCTTTGGTATATGCCTGTAACCAAGGCGTAGAGAAGGTATTAAACAAGTTTAATACCACACTACATCGTACTCATAGTCTTTTATGGGAATACCCCCTTTGGTAGATATGGTTTAATGATAAAAGGAAATGATAATGCCAAAACTGTTTTTGTTAGTGCAAAACTCTAGTGCACAAAAGGCTTGTACCATGTGTAGTGTACAAGACTTTTATATACTAGAGTTTTGGCACCAACAAAAATACAATGATAAAATTGGTGAATTAGTGCTTCTTACCGATGGGGGTATATTTGGTATGGTCAATTCTGTATTCTACAGACTAAGTTCTCTTTTCTATAATACTGCAAGTCTGGAACTTCTTCAAGACATGTAGGGATAATATATAGACTTGTGTCACTGTGTGCGAAAAGATCAATTAGTGGTTCATTGTTGTAAGTTGTACCAATTTGAAAGAGTTATCCATCTTTGTATGTTTAGTTTGGTTTTTAAGTTGCAGATCAATTGTTTTGCAGATAGTTGACCTAGCAACATTAACTGGGGCCTGCGTAGTTGCTCTTGGATCGTCAGTTGCAGGTATCTACTTTTGACATTCTTGGTCATGAATTATGATAGTATTCCTGGTTGGAATCATCCGAGTTTTGAGTGTTATGCCGAAGATAGATTGCAAAGGAAAGAAGAACAGTACTCATTACGGAAAAACTTCATTATATGATTTGAAGTCAGTGAAATGTACATGGCATCATCATTGTTTTAAAAAGTAGAGAACTAAATACAATGGCTTTGGCAACAATTTGAACATTTTAGATTCCCTTTGGAGTTACTTTTAGATGGTGACTGTATGCGGTACATTTAGTACATACTACAATTGTCAATCGCACTCCTTGACAGAAAGGCCAATAAAATTTACAACTCGAGCCCTCTTTTTACTACGTTTTCTTGATGGAAAATCTTATGTTCAAATAACAGGTATCTTTACACCTAGTGATGACCTTGCAAAGGAGGTACTTGCAGCTTCAGAGATCAGTGGGGAAAAACTTTGGAGGATGCCATTGGAGGAAAGCTATTGGGAATCCATGAAATCAGGAGTAGCTGATATGGTCAATACTGGTGGTCGTCCAGGTGGTGCCATCACTGCAGCTCTTTTCTTGAAACAGGTAACTCCATTTGACAATTGTTTGATGTAGAGCCAGTGTTTCCTCTTTATTCATGTTCTTGCTTTGCAAAGATGATTGCACACAAAATTGTGATAAGAAAATTCGAATTTTACACTCCTTTTGAGCATGTTGTTGTTTGAAGTTCTGTTTTGCTGCTAGACTTTGCATTCAATTAGTTGGATTGTTTCCCACCCATTTGAAACGAGTATATTTCGAGCCAGTCCTATATTCTAGGTGTCTTGTGTAAGGGGTTATTTGGGGCTCCAGGGTTTTCTATGAGAGAGAATGGATAAAATCGATTTATGATAGCGAACAAGTTTATTTGATTCCACTAAAATCTATAATCTATAATTTAAAGCCGAAATCGAAGTCATGGTTGAAGTATTTTTCTACAGTTATAACAACCCTCATTGTGTTCTTGTGGGGCTGTTCTATTTTTTGCTGCTTAATTTCGGGGTCTGCAAAATCTTTGCAGTTCGTTGACGAGAAGGTTCAATGGATGCACATTGACATGGCTGGCCCTGTTTGGAATGATAAGAAGAAAACTGGAACAGGATTCGGCATTTCAACTCTGGTGGAATGGGTTCTGAAAAACTCTTCTTGATCTCGTTTTAGAGTTCACTGTTCTAGGGGAAACGGCTCCTACAGATAGTAGCCATGAAAAGAGAAGAATTTGTTTCTGAAGGGCGAACTCAGAGGAATGAAAGTCATCATCAGTTTAGCAATGCATTGGGAATGTGGAAGCTTGCTTCAGCAAATTAGCACCATTTCTTCTCTTTTCCAAGAAATAAAAAGCACAAAAACAATTGTCTCTTCATGCTAAAGGGCCTCTATTGTCTGAAATCTGGATCATGATTAGTTTTTTTGGTGGGGTTTGTTAAGCAATGTGTTCATAAATATAATTGCTCAATGGTTTCTGGGTGTTTAGCCTGTAAGGTGACTGCAAGAGTTAAGGATATGCTGGAGGCATTCCAGCTTCTTTGTTGGGATCATGAATCTGTAGAGTTTATCTACATGGGAAAAAAGGGGTAAGAGAAACGATTAAAACCACGGGTCAGGAGTCTTTATGGTCACGCCCCAGGGAGGTTGTTATAGCCAGTTGCCCCCTCTTCCACCCCCTTTTGAGTAGTAAAGAAAAAATTGCAGACCCAATCCCACCCCCTTTTGAGTAGTAAAGAAAAAATTGCAGACCCAATCCCTTGGTGCAAGTCGATGTTATTGCTTGGTTAATCAACGAAATTCATTCTTTACCTACAATCGGATGTTTTCTTTCTCTTCCTCTTCCTCTTTGTATGTATCAGTGTTTCGGTACATTTTCTATCATTAGGGATGCGGACGGTAGTATACCGTTCGGCGTATTGTGTGGATTGAACAAATTAAAACCTCATCGTTCAATTAGTTAGGTTCCGTTTCGCTAACAAAAATTTATAGTAAATAATACAAGGGTGTAGGTCCCCATCTATACTTAACAGAAGACGAATTATTGCAATGGTTGAGATTGATGGGTTTATGTACTCCTAATAACGGTACATTAATATCTCTGTGATTTTTCAAAAAAATAAATAGAGAGAAGAATACCAAAACTTTTCAAATTCTCTCTTCCTCTATGTGCTAATTTGAATAATATATATGAGCATTCCGGGATACAAACAAAAACACAAAAAAAGACATTTCATCTCAACTATTGAAACCAACGGTTGAGATTAGAAGTTCACAAAAAATTACTTTTAACTGCAAAGAAATACTATTAACTGCAAAGAATTACTCATGGCCGCCAATAATTGCAGCCAAGAGTAATTTTTGGCGGCGAAAAGTAATTTTTGGCAGCCAAGAGTAATTCTTTGCGGTCATAATTAATTCTTCGTGGCCAAAAGTAATTCTTCATGGCCAAGAGTAATTCTTTGCCGCCAATAGTAATTATTCACGGGCAAGAGTAATTCTTCGCGATCTCATCCTTTGATTGTTGATCATCCTTTGATAAATTATCAAAGGATCATCAGTAATCATATCCTTCCATTCAAATTGGATTCTCTTTGACATTATCTTTTTACATCTACCAATATCAAAACCCTCCAAATCTCATTTGAATTTTCAATAAGAAACTATGCTATGGAAATTGTGAAGATTCATTGAAAATTTTCACTCCATGAATTGTGGGATGATTTGAATTTGAAGAAAAAATAAAATCGCGAGTCCAGAATTTATTTGGGTGTTATGATCATTCAAGCCGTGCCTCAGACACGGGCGTGCATTAGTAAGTACTTAAAAAGGAAACTAAGTACTTAAAAAATAGGGAAAATGATGGCACAGGATGTGTTTTGATAATTAATAATTAATATCCGTCAAGGACATGCTGAGAACATTTGTTAAAGCTGAAAAATGTTCTTGGCGGGTATTAATGATCAAACACGTCATTGGCCATCATTTTCCCTAAAAAATAAGAAACTTAGCGAAACGGGACCTTATTTTGGTCAACATCTGGGTTTTTGGGTCCAACTAGAGACAAGCTCGGTCCATGTTAATACAGGTCTAAGTTTTGGCCCAATTGAAATTGAAGACCAGCCCAGTCCACATAGGAGTACTATTTCTTGAAAAACTTTTTTTTTTAAAGCTTACACGCGCGTGGTTGCTCTGATTGACGTCGCACGTGCGAGTTAAACCCCACCTTTGTTCTTGGTTTCAGACAATAATGCCGAGTTTTCTAAGGTGGTACCTTTTGCTTTGGAGCTGTTCAATCAAATTCTCCTCCTCTCTTTTCTTTTTCTTAATATACTTGCTGTATTCGTTGACAATCATGTAAATATAGACATAGAGACAGGAGATATAGATATAGACAAGTTTATAGATAGAGAGAGGAGAACAGAATGAGTGTTTCTCTCACTGTAATGACCTTCAATCTTCTTGAAGATCAGCCGGAGGATAGTCCAAACTCGTGGCAGAAGAGGAGGGATTTGTGTCTCAGCGTTATTACCAGTTACTCCCCAAACATCCTCTGTACCCAACAAGGTATAGATGTACATGTCTTTCTATGGATCTTGACTGTGAATTTGTGCTTTGTTCTTGCAATGGGTGATCTGGGTCAGTTTCCATTTGTGTTTTGGTGATGGGTTTTGCCTCTTTTTTGGATCTTAAATAGTTGTGCAGTTGAATTGTTTGAACAAGAATCAACAATTTCTTTGAATGGTGCTGCGATTTGATTCTTTACTCGAATCAATTCTTGACCCAGACTTCGATAAGAGTTACAAACCTTCCAAATCCTTCTCCGAAGGGAGAATCTTTTCTTTTGTCGAAGTTTTCCATGTTAGTAGTGGCTTTCGAATATACGAATTTGCGAAGATTTGACTCAAACTTGTGCTTAAATCTTGGATATCGTTTGGTGTACTTCGCATCAAATGAAGCTTTAATCCATTTAATTCATAATTTGGTTTGGTGAAGATGTTCTAAGGGGAAAATTACATTTTGAGCCCCCTTCCTTTCGCTTTCTCGGAATTTGTTGGGTTGGTTGTTATTGCTTCAGGTGTGTTATTTTATTTTCTCTGACATCTTATTTAATTGCTTTTTTCTTGTCATTGTCTTTGCTCTTTCTTTCTGAGTTTTCAGGTGTGAGTTCACAGTTGGAGTATCTTCAGCAGGGCTTGCCAGGTAATATCAGTGGCAATTTCGTTTCTGTCCATCCCAAAACATATAATTGTAGAAGGGCAAGGTAGTTCATTTACTTGTTACTGGTAAAATTTTGGAATTTGTGTCACATAATTGAAAATAGGCAATCCTGACTATGCCAGTCGAGCTGATGAGACGTGCGGTTATGTGTCGTGAATTATTCCTTAATTGTTAGATGACATTGTGGATGTTATCATAACTTAAACCCCTCCTTTCAGGCTGTGACTGGGGATTCGATCTTCTCAGTTAGGCCATGAAAAGGGCTTAATGCTTTCATCTAATGATTATAGACTGCCTTTGATGCCCCTGAACTTCCTAATGCTGATCACTGCTATGATATAACATATTTTAAAATCAACTTGTTGGTGTTAATTGCAGGATGGGGGGTTAAGTAGATGTCAATAAACTTTGTAAACAATCTGTTTCTGTATATTAGCGGGTTAGAGTAATGACGGAACTTGTTATGAATGTTTGATGACTTCAGAGCTTATTATTTTTTTGTCTCGAACTAAGAAACCATTGGACTTGTCTTCTTGAATCCACTAGGTTATGATCACTTTGGTATTTCGAGAAAAGGAGCTGAAGACACTTCAGACCAACATTGCACCATCTTTTACGACAAGGAGAAGGTCTCTTATTGTTTCCGTTTCTCTCCAATCCTGACATTTATATCCCCTTGCTTTGTCAAGAAGATATAGTTTCATAGATTAGGTTTGATAAATTTCTTTCTCTGTCCCTAATAAATGAAGGTAGAGCTGCTAGAAGGTGGGACCTTTTGGTTGTCGGAGTCACCTTCAGTCCCTGGAAGCACATCTTGGGGCTCTGAAGTTCCTTGTATTGCAACGTGGGCGATATCCTTTTTGCTTTAACGTGATATTTTGTTCCAAATCAATCTTTTTGAATTTATCAATTTTGTTATAAATGTTTTCCCTTGACAAAATGTCTACACATTTCAACTAAAAGGAGTTGAGCCACCAGGTTTTTCATTTGAGATAGTAAATACAATCATGGATGAGTTCAGTCCTCGAGCCCGTAGGAGAAGTGCTTTACTCACATGGCAGCATATCGCGTCTTTGCCTCCTACCTTACCCGTTGTATATTGTGGAGGATTTAACACACAAAAGGAATCAACTACAGGACGTTTTCTTCTTGGCAGATCTAGGTACCATCCTTGACATGGGTATTTGCTGCTGATAAGAAAAATTTTACTCCTGCGGTTATATTTTGCTGCATCTGTAATTTCATCGATAACACAATAGAGAAGGTAATAATAATACTGAGGTCATGTTTAGCGTAGGAGAGTAACAAATTTGTTCATTAACTAAAAGTGGTTCCTAGATGTGGTTTTGGAAACGCCAACTGATCTCATTGTTGAGGTAAAAACTGGAAAATGTTTGTGTTATTTGCATTGCAATCCTAGTACAATTGCATCACAGCATTCTTATTTGATAAATAACCCATATCATCTTACTACTCTAGTTTTACTGCTTTTATTTTCATAAAAAAAAAAAGGCGGTGGCTAAGTTCATCTTTTGCTTATGACTTAGCTTTGATTGCAGTCTTTGTGGTGCATAGATACTGCCTTGTTTCTTTGGCAATCCATCTCTGCAGAAGTACAGTGTCTGTCTGTTGTCTCCTGATATGTGCTGAGAAGTGAGAACTGGCCCTTTGAAGATAATTTAACTGGAAATTCCATGTTCTGATGTCTCTAATTGCGCCCTTTTAGGAATAATCTGATGATAATTTTTTCTTCTCCATCTTCGAATACGAGACTTGTATACATGTGATATTCTCTGCGATACAGATACAGTCATTTTGATGTTTGATTTGTAAAACTTGTTTTTTAAGCCTAGCAAAAAGCGCAGCTGCTGTTCTGGAAAACACTACACTTTTGTTCTTTTTATTGTACAAAACAGGACTTTTCCATTTGTTGGGTAGGCAACTGATTGCACAATTGCTCCCTTTTTTGTCCTTTTTCTTGGTGCTCTGCTCACAGGGAGCATGGAGTGGTCGGTGATATGAGGGATGCATGGCCCAACTCTCGGGTGAGGAAGAATATCTCTCTCATTCGCACTTACCATGGTTTCAAAGGTACAAAATTCTCACCTGTGGACTGCTCTTTTAGGCAGATTTATCACGGGAACACTAAATTTCTGCGAAAGATATTCAAAGTTTCAAACCTCTCTAGTTTTTTTTTTCCCCTATTGTTTGCCCTCTCTCTTTTTTTTTTTTTTCACCATTCCCATATCACTCCACGTATCCATGAGCCCTTACCCTTTGGATGGTGAAAAATGGTGGCCGTGGGGGGGGGGGGGGGGGGGGGGGGGGTTTTTGCGGTGTGGGTGATGTGGAAAGTTTAATTTTTCACTTGTTTGGATGAATGAAAGGGGTGAGAAATGGTGAAAATGAAGAGAAATAGGGGACTTATTAGACTGGTCTTTTGTTTATCTCTGAAGTCTCACCAAATTGAGAGGTTTGGTGAGAATAACTCATTTTTTTCTCACCCTTCTCACAATTTGAAGGAGCTGTTAGTGGCACGACAACCCTGTTAAAACTACAGTCCATACCGTACTTGTTCTAATTTGAGTCTCAGGTGACAAGCAGGGAGCACTTGAATTCCTGAAGTTGATTTTCCGAGCCCTTTGCCTCTGCTGGGATCGTCAAACTCAGGATCTACACGTGGACTGGATTCTATTCAGAGGCCGATCTCTGGTTCCCGCTGCATGTGAAGTGGTGAACGACAATATGGACGGGTACTATCCATCCTCTCACTATCCGATATTTGCTGAGTTTGTGCTTCCCCGGACAGTGAGATTGCTTGAACCGCCTTCTCAAGATGCAAACTGAGCTATCTATATTTTGCCTCCCCACCTTTTTTCGTACCTTTTCTGGTCCTTGCATATTAATTTTGGGCTTGTGGGTTATTTCTTGATTTCTTTGTTGTTCGCCTGTGTTTAGTCAAGCAAGTGAGCTACCAAAGATAGAATGTTTCGAACTCTTGTGAAAATATTCTTGGGTTTTTCTATGTTCAAAGTCGGCATTGGCGCCATGGAACCTCTCAATAAATTGTCATCCTCTTTTATGCAACTCCATATTTTCCATTTTGGTATTCCCTTGGATATCTATCATCCTGCATACAACACTTGCTATTGCATCAAATATGTAGGCCTTTCTTGTCAAAAAATAAATAAATTATGTAGGCCTTTGTTTCAGAGGTATTTATATGACAACGGAGATTGGTAGTCAAGAGGGGATTGGGACTAGGATTGAGAGTAAGGCGCGATTAGTAGTGAATAGGCAGGGTGCACTCATGTTTGATTTACTGCAAGGGCAATGTCGCCATTTTTGAAACATTCCATGGGCCGTCAAGTCGTTCGGCCTTGCAATACTTCGGACTGGATTGCCAACTCACCTCCCTTGGGTTTCTCAATCCAGTTTAACCCCATCTTCCAAAATTATAAGGCACATAACATAATGGGGTGTAAGATAAAGAGAAGCGCACTCAAACAATTGATCCTCCATTTGAGTAACCACCTGTGAAGGTCTAACCCTTTTTTTTTTTTTTTTTGGGGGGGGGGGGGGAGTGTTAACGGGAGTTAGGAGAGAGTTGAACCTAAAACTAGATGAATTTGCTCCTCGGAGAATCACGGGTCCTTGCCGGCCGCTGCATGAATGGGGTTACTCCTCGAAGAGTCAAAACAAGCACCCAACCACTCAAGCTTGCAAGTACTAATTCTTATAAACCGCTTCGTCAGATTATTTAACAATCTTCTGCACTGTGATCTTCCAACATTTCTTACAATGGAGTGTTTGATTTTATTTATTTGGGGGAGTAGTTCTGAAGAAGAGTGAAAAAAAATTGTTTTACTCGACGGACAGACTGTCAGGTTTGTAGATTAATTTATGATTACTCCAATGCTTTTTCCAAATTGACTATTTTTAAATTCTAAGCCGTTGACTTGGTTGTATCGGGTTCAACGAATAATTAGTGGATAACATACTCCTAGGTTACATAGAAAGAATACATGCAATGTACTGTGCTTACCCAAAAATATACTACTAATTTTCTTATCTTGAGTTCTAAGAGAGATTTTTAACATTCACCTATTTTAAGATTCAAATTTAAAATTTAGACAAAATTTACAAAAAAAATCCGCTCCAATCTTTGACTCAAATTCTTATCCATTTTGAGTTTTATCCATTTTTTTTGTCCAAATTTGAGACAACCCAAATCTCTCTCCTTTTTTTCCCTAATATTTCAACGGCTCTTTTAACTTTTCAATGGCTCCTTCCATGTCATTCTGAGAGCATGACATCGGCTTTCCCAAGCTTGAATACCTGCAACTCTCTCTCTCTCTCTCTCTCTCTCTCTCTCTCACACACACACACACACACACACACGACCGCCGCCGCCAGAACGAGTTACTGCATGGAAAAGAAGGAGGATATATAGATCAGAGTTCTGTGGGTGGTGATAAGTAGTAGATTGTTTGGGTGGTTGGCTGTGGGCTGTTTTTTTTCTTATTTTTCTTCACAGCAGTAGTCATTATCTACCCCAAATCAAATTTGTTCTCTTTCATTATTTACATTATTGCCATAGAATACTTAAAAAATAATATATTTGGGTAAAAAATCATTTTGCCATTGGAGTGAGCCTGACCTAAAATGAATTTTGACCCAAATTTGGATAAAATTTTGGGTCAAGACTGGAGATACTCTAACAACACCGGCTCTTTTTTTTTTTTTTTTTCTTTCCAAAATACCCCTATGAAAGCATTTGCGAGAACAATTTCGCTACAACCATCCGCAAACACTTGTACAAGCTCGTTGAGGTGAGCGAGTTTGTGTAGGTGTTGTTCACTCATTTTGGCACTAGGGCTTGGTCTAATTTCCACTTATTCGGCACCCTTATCCATTGGTTCCGCTTCACCCACATTTACCTGTTAATAGATGCGTGTGATTGTAGAATTATTTTGTAGCTTTTTTCTCCAAACTACAGTAGTACTTCGTCTCCTCAAGTTTTCTTACGTTTCCATAACTAACACAAAGGAGGATCATTTCCACTTGGTATTCTCTTCCCTCATCTCCAACGAAAGAAGAAGGGTATATTCGGTGATTCAATTTGGTAAAGTGGACTAAAATGTGGAAACAAGAGGCAAATTGGAGTACATATTTTTTCCAAAGTGGAATAAACATATTTGGAAAAAAACAAGAAGGGTTTAAGGCTGTGTCCTTGTAAACTTATTTGTCCATAACTTATTTCAGTATTTTTTATTTTTGTTTTGCTTTTTGTCATAATTTTTGGAGTTAATTATTTTGTCTGAAATCGAAAAAAGTATAAAAATATGGACCGAACCAAATCAAACCGAGTCTTAAGTCCCAATCACTTGGTGTCGGCTACATGAATCATTTTCCTCCATTGAGCTCTGTCAAGGGCCACTTGTTCACACAAACCTACTGTACTCATATCGTTGCGCACCACAGCATCTAATGTCAATTTAGATTTACCCCTACTCGTGACATTGCCACCCAAAGCTATCCTATCCGCTCTCTTAATTACTGCATCTCCTGGTCTATGGTAAACATATCCAAACTACCTTAGCCCATTTCCCTCAACTTCTCTTCTATGGGTGCTACATCTACCATTTCACGAACCGTTTCATTTCTAATCTTACCATACACCCACCTCAATATTTTCATTTCTGCTACACTCATCTTGTTCACCTTAATAGGCCAACTTATAAAAAGATAGACCGATATTGAAAAAAGTTCATATAAGACGACACTTCAGACAAAAAAAACAATTATTTGATACATTTATACTTTTGGTCATACGAGTAATTTTTTACTTTTGAGATTCCTTTCGTGGAGACGAATAATTAATCCAAAAAATATAATACAAATATAATAAAATTAAAAAAAGACGAATAAATCACACATAACGAAGGGCAAAAAAAAAAAAAGTTTGCAGTTGCTTTTGTCTTTTTCTAATGACAGAGAATTCCAATGGAAATCTTTTTCCAATCTTATAATTAGAGTGCTCCCATTTTATTCCGGGATCTAATCTTCATCCGTAAATTACCTCCACTTTCCTTCAAAGATCAACGGCGGATCTGAGTTTTCATTTCATTACCATCTGTTATCACATCTCTCTCTCTCTCTATCTCCTCTCTCTGTATTTTAATCCTCCAACTTGCAGCGACTTGTTTGCCGTCCAAAATCAGAGCGATCGAAAAAGATATATATGCGACTTCGAGAAGGAGAGAGAGAGAGAGAGAGAGAGAGAGAGAGAGTAAAGGCAGGCGAGCGTAACAGGATCTGGATCTTCCATCTTCTTGTGGCTGTGTAAAATGGAGATGATGTCGACTCGAAGACCTCATTTCGGATTACACCTATGGATCTCCATATCTATCATTTTCTTCGTCCAATCTCACTCCTTCTACCTCCCCGGTGTCGCTCCCGAAGATTTCCAGAAGGCAAGTCACCTATAATCGGTGTTTTGTTACGTGTCGGTGTTAGATCTTGTTGATTCTGTGGTTTGACCTAACTGTTACCATGTGGTTTTATTGCCTAGTGGACTTTTTGGTCTCAGATCTGTTTCCTCTGTGGCGTTATGTATATTTGAAATGCTCCGTTTGACCTGAATTTTGTGAATATCTTCTCTTTCTCCGTTTAGGGCTTGGAGATCCATTCGATCACTGTTTTTTTTAATTTATACCGAGGAGTTTTCTGAATGTTGAATCGGGTTTTTTTCCTGTTGTTTTAATGGAAGTGTACTGTAATAAGGCTAGTGTGTGGTACTCTGAATGTATTTGTGTGTGTTGTATTGGTTTTTGTACTGTGGGGGTGAGCACGGACCGGGTTGGTCTGGTTTTGTGGTGAACCAAGAACCAAACCAATCCGTAAAACTCGTAGAACCGAACCAATGCAAATCATTAGACTGAACCATGGTTTACTTTGAGTTGAGATTATTTGTTTTAAAAGCATTTGAAAAAAAAAAGTTAGATCAGTAAAAGTGACTAAAATAGCTTGAAACTCACCGGAAACCACAAACGAAATATATATTAATAATATATGAGGAAAGTATATCATGGTTAAGCTTATTATCTAATGGTCCTAAATAAAATATCAACAAAATATACTATAGACTGTGGTTCGAGTCGGTTTGGAACCAGAACCGCAAGAATAAATCTGCAAACCAGACAATTTAATTTGGTTTTTCATTTTCTAAACTTGGGCCAAACCAGAACTATAAAACCGAACCAAACTGATCGGTTTGGGCTGGTTTGGATTGGATTTACAGGTTCTTTTGCTGCACCCCTAAGTCAGTTAATACTAATAAAAGGATATGTCTCCTTATTATGATTGTGAATCAGGTGTCATTATTGGGTAATGAGTTCTTTGCTCTGTAGATTATATGAAGCTGAATGATTTGCATTCTGTTGGTGCACAATATATCCGAAAAACTACGTCTTAGAACTTGTGTTATTGTTGATAGAATTTTTCTGCGCAATTTATACACTTGCAATGTTTGATTATGGACTCCAAATGGTGAATCATATTGTGAAACCAAAACGTCTGCAGATGAAATTACTTTATTTCTTTTATATAGATATTGTAATAGGTGAGGCTTTGTTTGTTTTTAAAAAAGCTTAGGCCCCATTCCAGTTTCTTGTTAAACCTTCTTTTTTAAAAAGAAGGTAATTTCAAGCTTTAAATTCATGTGTTTATGCAAATAATTTTTCAATCAATATGGATCTTGTTTTATAGATCTCATTACGATCTTTTAAACGGAGTCAAAAAAATTAAAAACTTATTTTTTCTTTTCATTATATTTGAGTTTGAAATTACCTTCTTTTTAAAAAAGAATGTTTAGAAAGAAACTGGAATGGGGCCTTACCCAGTCCCCTAACTACAGTAATAAAGCCTTAAACGGTGGTAATGCTCCAGATTTTGGCTGATTGGGAGCACATTTGAGAGACTTATGGCTATTTCCTAGTAATTTGATGTATTTCAGAATCACAAGCGTGGAAGGTGCTTGAATTAAGAATCTAAGATGTAGTTATGAGGTTTCATTAGGAATGAAGTTACCTACTTGGCTTCGGCGATTACTCTAGAATTTAATTCTCCTCGGGTGTCAGTTGCATCTCATTTCTTAAGCTTGCAGGATTTGTGAAGTTAGTAACTTTTGTGTATTAAAGTATAAATAGCATACACATGCAGCAGATCCTTAAAGTTTGTGTATCGCAAGTGCATGCTTCCTTTGTTGGATTCGCAGTTTGTTGTGCAGGTTTTGTTATTAGTGACGGACTGGGTTTTCCGGATGCTTACTCCAATAGCTTATGTCTCGCACTCTATTTGGTTTTTTTATGACTCACGAGCTATCAATTGAGAATTTGAGATATTTGGATGTTTCAAGTTTGCTCTATTTGTTACAGGGGGATCTTTTGAAGGTGAAAGTGAACAAATTGACCTCTACAAAAACACAGCTTCCGTACTCCTACTATTCACTTCCTTACTGTCCTCCCGAGAAAATAGTTGACAGTGCTGAAAATCTTGGTGAAGTCCTTCGTGGCGATCGTATTGAAAACTCTCCCTATGTGGTCAGATCCTTTTCTCAAATATTTTTATTTTGCCCTTTGTGCCTTCTTAATGTGGTGTTAAATCGCTGATTGAAGTTGTACATTTGCAGTTTAAAATGAGAGAACCTCAAATGTGCAATGTTCTATGCCGTGTAACAGTTGATGCAAAAACTGCTAAGGCTTTCAGGGAAAAGATAGATGATGAATATCGGGTAAACATGTGAGTTGCTTGTTTTGAAACCTTGAATACAAAATTGAATTGCATACTGCTCAAGTTTTGGGAAATCTAGTCCTCATACATTTTGCATCTTTTGCAGGATTCTGGATAATCTTCCTCTCGTTGTTCCCATTAGAAGGATGGATCAGGAATCAGCTATTATTTATCAACATGGCTTTCATGTTGGCCTGAAAGGACATTATACTGGAGTAAGCAGCAAACCCATAACATTGTTCCTCAATTTTCTGCAAATTTTAGTCTGAGTAGTTTCTTAGATGAGAATTTATCTAAACATCACTATTTTCAGACCAAGGAAGAGAAGTACTTCATCCATAACCACTTGGCATTCACAGTAAAGTTTCACAAGGATCCACAAACAGAATCTGCGAGGATTGTTGGGTTTGAAGTCAAACCATTCAGGTTATACACATCACAGTTTTCCTCATTGTAGTGTTAAAAGGTATCTCTTGTACCTGTTGCTCACAATTTTTTTACAGCATTAAGCATGAATATGAAGGCAAATGGAGTGACAACACCCGTTTAGCAACCTGTGATCCCCATGCAAAACGTTCGGTTACCAACTCAGAATCTCCTCAAGAGGTTGAAGATAAGAAGGAAATCATCTTCACGTACGATGTTGATTTTCAAGTAAGCTCCTTGATCTCATACTTCAAGAAAATAACATCCCTGTTAATGTTTTCTTACAATTGTCTTGCCTCTTCTTCCACTATACAGGAAAGTGACGTGAAATGGGCTTATAGATGGGATACCTATCTTCTAATGGCCGATGATCAAATTCACTGGTTCTCAATTGTCAATTCATTGATGATTGTCCTTTTCCTCTCTGGAATGGTAGCAATGATCATGCTGCGTACGTTGTACCGCGATATTTCCAAGTACAATCAGTTAGAAACCCAGGAAGAAGCCCAAGAAGAGACAGGCTGGAAGTTGGTTCATGGGGATGTTTTCAGACCACCCACAAACTCAGATCTCCTATGTGTTTATGTTGGGACAGGTGTCCAGTTTTTCGGAATGATACTTGTCACTATGATGTTTGCCGTTTTTGGGTTTCTGTCTCCTTCAAATAGAGGTGGTTTGATGACAGCCATGCTTCTGCTGTGGGTATTCATGGGCCTATTTGCCGGATACTCTTCTGCCCGCCTTTACAAAATGTTCAAAGGAGCAGAATGGAAGAAAATTGCCCTCAGAACAGCTTTCATGTTCCCGGGATCTGTATTTGCTGTTTTCTTCGTATTGAATGCTCTAATTTGGGGGGAGAAATCTTCAGGAGCCGTTCCCTTTGGAACTATGTTCGCTCTGGTGGTTTTATGGTTTGGCATTTCAGTCCCACTTGTTTTTGTTGGAGCTTACGTGGGGTTTAGGAAACCAGCACCTGAGGATCCAGTGAAAACTAACAAAATCCCAAGGCAGATTCCAGAACAGGCTTGGTACATGAACCCAGCTTTCTCTATCCTTATTGGTGGCATACTTCCATTTGGAGCCGTATTCATTGAGCTCTTTTTCATTCTCACCTCCATCTGGTTGCAGCAATTCTACTACATTTTCGGGTTTCTCTTCATCGTGTTCGTCATTTTAATAATTACATGTGCCGAGATTACGATTGTGCTATGCTATTTCCAGCTGTGCAGTGAGGACTACCTTTGGTGGTGGAGATCGTATCTGACTTCTGGATCTTCGGCTCTATACCTGTTCTTATATGCTGCTTTCTACTTCTTCACAAAGCTTGAGATTACAAAGCCGGTTTCTGGGGTCTTGTACTTTGGGTATATGCTGATTGCCTCCTATGCTTTCTTTGCACTCACCGGAACAATTGGTTTCTATGCGTGTTTCTGGTTCACAAGGCTCATTTACTCATCGGTGAAGATTGACTAAGTTGTGCAACCAGAAGGGTATTATCTCACGTTGAAGGCTTCAGTTTTGAAACCTTCAACAATAGAAATTCTCTCTTTTTGTTTCCTTATAAACTTCTTGATACGGGTACTTTGGATGTGTCCTAGTTCTCCTTTCTGTTTAGTTTCTGTTTTTCTTGTTTCCCTGTCGCTCTGTATTGAGGCATTTTGAGAGGATGCTCAAGCAAGGTCCGTACTATCATTAGCTGCCTATTCTAGAATGGATGAAGGATTTTTCGTATTATCAACAGGTATTTTTATATTAATTTTCGAAGGCATCTGACCTGGTAAAACTCGATCTTTTTATGTTTTCCTTTGTTTCCTTCGTGCAATATGTTTGGGTATGATTTGTTTATCCCGCTTCCCAAGTATGGTTTTTCTGCCAGATGAATGTTTGGTTGAAGGAATTATTGTTTCTAGATCCTCGCTTGTAAATGAAAGCTATTCTTTGCCATTTTAAGTCGCCCTGTTCTCGAACAGGGGTTTAAACATGTGGATTTGAAATTTTATTCAAGTATTTTATGGCAAGAAATGAGAGAGGTAAGCCGATATGACCTTAATACTAGCGTATTTGATATGAAATTCCAAAGTGAAATGGGGATATTGTTGGTTGGTTTGTGAAGTGGAGTAATAATTTTGCTGACTCGTTTCACCATTAGTTTTTGGCAGTTTTGAAATTGTTGAAAACTGAGTGCAACCAAGATCTACAATTAAGCCTACATAGGTCTGCCATGCCTAATAGGCTCAGTACATCTAATTTTTAAGATGAGGAAAGTAAAATCAGCCATATAATTTGCATTTTGAATGCAGCTTCGCAGCCTCCACTCTCCACCGCATATTTAAAAAGCCCGTTTGTTTGGCCGGATAGGTGCATTGAATCAATTTATATGTTCAAAGTAACCAAAAACCGTGTTTGGATATTGATGATTCTATATATGTATATGATTCTACAAAAATGCGGGATAAATAAATAATGGCCAACCAAATTTTTTTTATAAGTAAAGGAGTATATTACCAAAAAGGCATTAAAGAAATGCCGCGTATACAATAAAAGGCCTCAAGACAAAAAAACCACATACACTCGCACTCCTATGCGATTGAAAAAGCTCAAACCAATCTAAAAATTGGTCAACAATGGTCAACCAATGGATTCCCAAAATGTTGCCGGTGACTACTGCAACGAAGTCATGACTTGTGAGATTTGTCAAACTCAAATTCTTGATGCAGAAAATGTTAAGATCCAAAAAAATATGCAATACCAAGACAACTATGATAGGATATATGGGTAGATTAATAAATCTTGAAATAGTTTACAACAGTGGTCTTCAAATTCAAAAGCATTCCCAAGATATACAAAATCAATCAGCATCAGCAGTAAAATCCGGCTCAGGAGGCTTCTGCAATTTCACCAAGTCCATCGCACTCTTGAGATTCCGATTCCTGTGGACCCCACGAAGAGCATTCGCGGCAAATCTTGAGGCCAAGAAGGTGGCACCAAGGCTGTATGAACCTCCAACACCACCACCACCACCATTGCTGCTGCCTCCAGCCAACCCTTCTGCTTCTTCCTCCTTCCGACGGAGTTCCAGAATTTTCCGCTTCGAATACCGCCGCCACGCTGCCTGGATAAAGCAAGCCGCCCAAGTCCGCCACTGCTGAGAGTAAAAACGGAATGTGTGTTGAACCTGCCTACTGTGGAGCCGCCTGAACTGACTCGCCACAAATTTCAACTCCTCAGCTATCAGGGCAAATGCCTCCACTTCGGTTAAAGCCTTTACTGTTCGAGTTGAAGATGGTAGGTTAGCACCAGATTTGGGGTCTAGTGCCCATGTTAGAAGCTCCTCTCCACAAAAATCCCCTTCTTTCAGAACACCTCGGTTAAAAAATCCGCTTCTTCCACCGTCAGTGGTCACGCTCTCTAGGCGACCGCGTATGATGAAAAGCATCTCATCAACTGGATCTCCTTCTCGAACTATATAGGTGTTCTCTGTGTACAAACATGGCTTTAGTCGCTCACAAATGGCATCCAGCAACCTTTCGTCCATATTTTCAAACAGAGGAACCTACAAGCAGAGATTGCACCCGAAAGGCATATACTTTTAGTTGGTTCCATGAATTCAAGTACAAAAACAGAACACTAAGGAAATATTTATGCATTTCAATGCTTGGCAAATCTCGTTCGCATATAACTGGAAATAGGAGTATTTCTGCCCACAAGTCGAACAGGACCTAAACTTTTGTTACAGCCTCATTCAAACATCTAAAATTGTGCAAAATTAGCAAAATTCGAAAAGTAAACAGCAATGCTAATTTTGTTTTCCTGGTTTTCGTCTTGGATTGGGGTCCATGGGGATGAGGATGGAAATCGTGTTCCCTAATTATTTGGAGCTTCAAAAATCATGACTTTTATAATATATGAAGACAAATCATAAATTTTATTAATACATGAAGATTAATATACAAATGAGGATACATTGCATATGCTACTGTTGGAGAGAATGTTACAGACATTGATGCCAATGGCTATAAGCATCAGAAGCAAATGAAATAGGAGAGAAATTACCCTCTTCACCAAAGCCAGACAAAGATGTCGCTTGATGTCCCTTCTGAGATCCTTCGGTAGACTCTGAACCAAGTTCTCTTCATCCACTCCACGTGTTTCCAACCACTTGTACTGATCATACCGTCTTACCCGCTCCCTGAGATCTTGTGGGAGCAATCGATGGTGCATCCACTGCTCTGAGTCACGTCTTTTGACCCTCATCTCCTCGAGCCGAATAGTAAGAGACTGAAGGTATGTCTATAACAATAGAAGACCTATGGAATATCAGCACGATGAAGAATAAAGCAAATACACAAAGAATGCACGACACTACGACACCAATTTAGCGGTGCAACATGAATGTTTTCGTCGACAACTTACACCCAAGGTTTTGAATACTGTACCTGCTAGGGTACCGGTTTTTCTACTGTACGGTACGTACCGATACCAGTGAGATACCAAGTACATTTGCGGTACCGTTGGATACTGACTACTACTAGGGTTTTACAAACAATTGCACCGTTAGTTGAATCCATGGATTAGTGGTCCTTGAGTCCAATAGCAATCAAACTTCAAAAACCCAATAGTTTAACCCCAAAAATACCGCAACACCAAAAGAAAACAAAGAGAGAAAATTTTGATTTATGGAAGATTGAAACTCAATTACATATTGCCATCATAGAAGAACAAGGTAGCTCTAACTTTACCTGCATGTTGCCTATCAATAAAGCAAAGAGGATGAGCCCAAATATGGCTAATGCGATGGAGAATATCGACTCTCCAGGATAGGTGCTAGTTTGAAGTCCCTGGCCAAGAGTACTGTAGAGAGCAGAATAATGATAAGGGGTGATTTTTGAGATATAAACATATGTTAGGTATGGCAGTTGCAATTATTGTGGTATGCAGACGAGGGCAACAAACAACCTGCAATGCCAAATCAGACTCTGCCCATATACAAAGCTACGCATACAGTGAACTAAAGTACCTAACATTGATATGCTTCAACACCCAATAAACTTTAAACTGCAGATAAAGAGTTGGAAAGAATATGTATCACCTTAAGCAGAACCAGACCAACTAGATAGCAAGTAGCTGTACTGAAGGCACTAAGTATCTAAAATAATTGAGCAAGCTACTATACTTAAGCTTAAGTAGTACATCAAAAACCTAGAATGGACATGCACATCTTCATCTTTACCTTCAAGACCATCTTCTGCCCCCAATGTTCAAGCACTACACCGTAATGTGCCACTGTTTATATGGAATGATTGCATTTTCTATACTCGACCAATCGTGAGACATGAGTTTTGCACAAATCACATAGTAATAAGCATTATATGATTGATTTCAAATAAAAAAAGGTCCAAATTGAATTGAGTCATAAGATAAGAGCCACAAATCGGAAGATCTCAACAGAAAGGGTCATCGGAAGTTCTCAACGGAAAGGGTCATGAAAAATAATCATACCAAACTGAAATCACACCAATTTCTAACCCAAAAGTAAAAAGATAAACGATGATACACGCTATTTCAAAATCGAAACTATACAAGAATAGGAAGGATTAATAACCTCAAGTTCTGCAGTCCCCACCACAGACAGTAACAGTATTTAGAAATGAACTTCTTGGAGAAAACAATGCCAGACGACAAAGCCTGGCTGAAGATTCCAAAATCGAACTGTGGATTATCATTATCACCATTAACAGGGCAAGCAGAAGTAAGAGTTGAATTACTGATTTTCTGCCAGTCACCATAGCCTTTCATGCCCTGGTTGCCACAATATAAGAAATTTGTATGGCATCTTCCACTGGCATTCTTACAAGCCTTCTGCCAACATGTATCGTAACGTTCTACAGATAATAAGTACCAGAATGCCCCAACTATCTGTGCAAGATCCATCCAACAGGAAGAAATATGTCATTTAATGTGCAATGGCTGTTTGACAAATATAAATGACTGCAGCAACACTAGAATGGATTACAAAGAATTCAGTTTGTAATACCTATCACTCCAATCAGAGGTCATCAATAAGATCATATCCATATCAAGGCGATGTAAAATTATGATTGCAAGATTTCAGCAAAACCGACCATAAAAAATCATACAATAGACATCTATAGCACATAGCAACAAAAATATGCTTTGGAGAGGTTTCATATGTCGAACACAAGGAGTGAAAAAGAGAGAAATGAACCGTAAAAATGACAAAAGGCCTCCTGACATGAAGAGTCACTTACATGGCTAGCCAACATGTATAAAAGCAAATAGTATACAGCACCAGCCCATGCAGTTTGAGCAATGACACCCGCAGTCCTTTTCAATTCGGAAGTTAGGGGTAGGATTCGGACAAACCGAGGAATATACTGGAGCAAGACAATAAAAAGCAATGCTTGTTTTGTTGCTAGTACATCTGAACCTTTCGACCTCTGCAGAAATCTGAAGACCACAATCTGCACAAAATGAAAAGTGCTGTTAAACTATCCCTACTGATATCCTGCGACTCAGATCTAATATGCAACCCAACAATGTAACTTATTTCATGTTGCAGTCCTTGTGAAATCAGTGGAGCTATTACCCAGCGTCAGTCCTATCAGTGTGCCAACAGTGGTGGACTGCATGGAGGCCTTTGTTCTGCCTTTAAACATGAAGTATGTCGCAGTCACTAGAGGGCTGAAGGTAATTACTATGTATTTTTTTTCCTGTTTCGAAGGAGAAGGGGGAGGGAGGCAGAAGGAAAAGGAGGCAAGAATAAATTCCTTTTGCCATCAACTAAACTGTATGTAGCCTCTGATCAAAGTAGCATAGCTACTGTAAAATCATAAATGTCATTCAGAACTTTCTGTAAACTGATCAGAAGCTACTGGTTATAACAAATTGCTAGTTGCATTCCAGTTGTGATGCGTCCTTATTGTCCACAAAAGATTGCTCTGGGTATGTCCTATCATGCCCCAATCATATTCCACAAATGCCTATGATACTGATATGACACACTGGATAATCTTGATTAAAAAAAAAGCCTGATTAAGCATGTCTCGCAAGTTGAGCAATGCAGAATCCATAGACATCAAGGATAGTAATAACCTTTGAAGCAAAATGAATCATAGAATGGGTATAGTTTCATACTTTTAGGCTTCTAGCTGTCAACATAAAAGATGCCCACGACAGAAATAACCATATAAGAAACTCATCCTCAGGTGGAACCCCATAGCCAAAAACTTGAAACAAAGGCACGCATGCAGCCTGAAATGGTAGAAGTTACAAAAGCAAAAGTAAGTCTATACCTGTGGAAGGGGAAGAACAGCAAGAAAATCGATGATGAAATAGCACCGGAGGTATCGCTTAGCTATTTGAGCAGGATCTATCACGAGTTCACCTCGTCCAAAAACCCGAGAAGATGGGGCAATGTAAGCTGTTCTGAATTGCAGTGCCATGTGAAGAAGGTAGAAAGCATCAATTACTGTTCGGAATGTTGTAGCTATGATTGCCAATTTTCGGTCTATACCTAGACAGTGAGACGACTCGGACAACGGATTGAAGACTAGAAGATAAAAAAACAGAGGATCCACAAATACTGCCAGAATACATGATGCAACAAAAAGTTGATTCCACAACTGAAGGAATTTATCTTGAGGATCAAATATCTTCTTCTCTGATACTTCAAGATCTTCTGGAAACACTGCTCGAGAAACACCAAATCTAAGTGATCGACCAATGGACTTCAGGCCCTCAGATCCTTTTCTCATCCCTCTCTTGAAGGACTTTGAAGGGGTACTAGCAGCATGACCGCCACGTGCTAACCCTTCAATGCCAAATGTACATTTGTTCATTCCGGCAGAAGTAGAAGGTGATGATAATCTAGAATCCAAGTCATCCAACCTGAAAATATCAAGCCAACATCGCTAATATTAGACGCGAAGTGAACCTTGAAAATATGAAACATATGAAATTTATATTCTTTATCCCTCACAAATGCCTACTAACTAGCAGGTAAACCCCAAGGGGTTGGCCTAGAGGTCAAGGCCCGGGGATTTAGGGGTTTGCTGCCTCCTATGGTCTCAGGTTCGAAACTTCTTAGGTGCTATCAACTCCTTTGGGACAAGTCCATATAGAGTTTTGCTCTGGCTTTATTTGGGACCCCCACAAGTGGACAATGGTATTGGTTCCCAGGATTAATCAACGTGTGGGTAAGCTGGCGCGACACTTGAATTATAAAACAAAAAAAAACCTACTACCTCCGTCCCAAAATAAATGTTGGTCCGCAAAACGAGGACTTAAAAATATTACGTTTTCTCCAAGAAAAAATTCTTATTTTTTTTGTAAATTAAAAGGACCCATGGATATTTAGTAAATTGTTGGAAAAAGTTTGAATTTTTCTTCAAAAGTTCATATTATTTTTAAGTTTCTGTTTTGCGGATTGGACATTTATTTTGGGACGGAAGGAGTACTAACTACCATGTAGAAGTAAGTTCATGGAATGCACCAGATTTGGACCAAAAGATTTTGCCAAATAAAAGTAAATAACTAAAAATAATTCATGAACTCCTATGTTATAGAGAACAGTGAGGCAAAAATATGTGGTACCTTACGAATTTCTCTTGCTGGCCACCCAAAAACTGTGTTTTGGAACCACAATCGAACATTTTATTCAACAGTTATATAATACCAACTGCATCCAGCAACAAAGTCAAATTTAAGGAGCTATCTACACGGCACAAAGATAACAACATAATCTGCTTTATGACAAGAAAACTACTCTCTAGTCCTTCAAGAATGGGTTTTAGCCATCAACGCCAGGTTTCCAGGCAGGTATCTATTTTAATGGTTGTACTGGTAAAGTAGTAAACCATCAAAAAGTAGTTCATTTAATCTGCTTCTAGAAATTGATCATAAAAATGAAACTACTCGTGGATCCAAATTCAAGTTAATTACCTAATATCAAACTGTTAGGCCATTGCGAAAGAGCTTATTACTAGTATCATATTACCTCAAGTTTAATTAATCAGAATTGTGAGCTAGATGGTCAAATTCCAAGACTCAATCCTAATTAGCTCTTTTGATGTGCTAATTGATAGTTGCAATTAAAAAAAAAATACTAAAATCCGCAACCCATCTACAAGCATGTGTAATCCACATGGCACTCAAGCACTCTACCCTAAGTTAGACAAAATAAAGAAGAATTAACTTCACCTTATAACCTCTCCAATTTTACCCCCCTCTTCTCTCTCCAACCTTCTTTCCACCTAAATTATCTTTTTCACTCCTTTTCCTTCCTTAATTTTCCAAAAAAAAAAAGAAGAAGACTATTGACGGTCATTCGAATAGATACTTTAGACTCTCAAGTCTTAAGGACTCCAAAAGAAAACCTTTCAAAAGTCCCCTCCTTTCTACACTAACGTTGTTTTAGCACGTCCTGTCACAGTGTCACCTCCCCTTACACCTTATTACAATAAACTTAATTTAGCACGTCCTATCACAGTCTCACCTCCCCTTAATCGTCACGGGACATATGCTTGTTAATTTTACCTTCTTCTTTTTTTTTTTTTCTTTTTAATCCCATATGCATGCTTATTTAATCCCTTCGTTTTCTACATCAGTCAATCATTACAAACAGATTCATTGACGCTCACATCCTCCAATTCAAAATCTTTCCTAATTCAGTAAAACTCCAATCTCGTCACGCCGCCTTTTCGCCTAAATGAACTGAACGTAGACGAGAGCAGTAAGACGGTAAACAAGTACAACAAGCAATAGTAAGAACTCATCGCAAAAATCACAAAGTGGACAAATTCAAGCCTCGATGTACCGTGAAAAAGATAATTAAACAAAAAAACATGTATTCAACAAAACCTAAAATGAGTAGCACGATGTATGTGCAAGAAGATATTGATGGCGTGAAATTAGATGTGATGAGGCAGCGGAGAAGATCGGAGAGGTTGGGGGTTTAACTTACAGAGGAAATATTCAGATTCAGTTACGACTTGGAGTCCATGAGAGAGAGAGAGAGAGAGAGAGAGAGAGAGAGAGAGATGAGAGGCACGACTTGGGGCGTGCTCTTCTGCGAGAGAGGTAGGCGAGGGAGAGGGATGAAAATATTGTACTAATAAAAAGGATAATAGTAAATGAGGACAGAATTTTATGCGCCACTTTTATAACCGGAGGGAGTCCGTGGGCTGATGGATGAAGTCAGAGAATGACTAGCAGCTACTTTTTCTTTTAGCAGTGCGGCCCAGTCTACATACTACTTCTAGTAATATAGTAGATAGAAAAGTGATTTTGGCACATTATATTTAGTTATTTGTTTTTTTTTTTTGTCTTTTATTTTGTGTAAAATTATTAAATTATTTTTTTATTTTGTTAGTGTCCATGTACTTTAAAGGGTATTATTATAATTTTAAATAAGAAAAAGATACAAAGTGAAGTGTCAATGGCTAAAAGTGAAGTGTTAAATTTAATTTTCAGATAGATATTCAAATATGTGAATCGAGCACGGACGTATTTGGGGGAGTTGTTTGTACACTTGAATTTCACGTGATAAATATGAAATGGGTTAGAAATCTCTTCGGTCCAAGTTTGGTACTACAGGAGATGGTCCAAATCAATGGTTCGATTTTTTTGGCTAAAAAACCCTTACTTATTAGTAGGTTGTAAGAGACGAGTCTCTCAGCAATTTTTTTTTTTGATCCGTTTAAGCAAATTCGAACCATTAATTGCAACAATGGACAAGTTCTGCTCATACATTGGAATAATCAATGGTCCAAGTTTTATACCAGACAAGATTGTCCAAATTTGGACCATACATTGGAATAATTAATTAATGGTTCGGATTTATTAAAAGGTTCTTTTTTTTTTCTTCTCAAAGATCCTATCGGTAAGGCGGTAAGAGACGAGTCTTTGAGCAAATCCAAATCATTAATTGCAGCAAATCGCAATGGATAATCCAAATTTAGACTGTCCTGTCCGGTCCAAATTAAGTACTAGAAAGAATCAAATTCCGTATGAAATTTATCCATATTGAATGGCGCAAACACAAACTTATTTGAATCTGCGTCCAATTTTGTAGGCTCTTTAGATCCTCTACCATCTCTAGATCATCCCAGTCCTTTTTCTTGTGGCAAAGTAATAAAAAAATGATAGATCAAATTTCAAACCTTAAACAAAACACAACAGGAGTCCCATGCACTTGAGGTTATTTGACTGTCTAAGAATCGATAGTTATTTGATATATGTGGGACGGTATAAAATGAAGAGAAGTTTTGTGCCAAACATTCTAGTCAACCAAATCAAAATACAGAAAATGGAAAAATCAACATTTGCAGTACATGCATGTGAAAACTCTAATTATTTGTCATGATCATTGGACCATACAAAATGTAAGAACAACATGGGATGTTTGAAACAATCCAACAAAAAAATGAAAATACAAAGAAGTAAAAACAACAAAATATTCAAGTTACATCCATGAAGTATGTGAACAAAATGGACGGATTCGATCATCTACTTGCGTGGGTACGTATGTTCAGGGGCAGCAGAAACTCCGGTAGCAACTCGGGCCACGTCGATGGCGGTGGCTTCGGGCTTTTTCTTGGAGTACAAGGTCAAGTAACCAAGTGTCAGCACAATTGCAAATCCGCCAACGGCCATCCTCACGGGGCAAAATGGCAGTTTGCGCCGCTGGTGGAGCACCCCCTTCGTGTGCGGCCCCGGCGACGGCATCTTTGGCGTCGCGTCCATCTCCGCCCCCTTCACATTGCTTGAACTCATCTTTTTTCCTTTGGTTTTAGTACAGTTTTTCTTTCTCTGCGACTATTTGTGCTTGCATGTGTTTTGGGGTAGTTTAAGAAGTTTAGAAGGAACGGAGAAAGGAGATAATTGGAGGTGGGCATAAGAAATAGGGAGTGGAAGAGGCTGAATGATTGACAAGTGGAGGATAGAGGATGGAGAGGAACAATGATTGAAACTTTTCTATAGGCTTGTTGACAGAGTCTTTGGTGCCATTTTAGGGTGGGTGGTTTTGCAATGTTGACCATATCTTGAGTGAAAAATTGGCTATACACCCACTCTTTTAGGCCACTTGTGGGTGGCAGCGATAGAGTTCATAATTTGAAAGGATGCTCTCAAAGTTTTATTAATGGACTTGATTGTACCCTGGCTCGTGGACATTTTGATTATATAACCCGTTATCTTGATAATTTAATTTGTTCATTTTGTAAGTTCCTGAGTGTAAACTATCGATAAAAAGTTATACCTGATAATTGGAATTACATGGTTTCATCACATTGGTATTTGGGTATTTTGTTGGGATATGCTTACTGCACCACCGCAGGGGCTTGACCATAGAAGTTCCAAAGCTCTCTTTGCAAAGCTGGCTCAATCAAATCAGGAACGTGCCACACGTATCTTGGCGGTATCAAATCGTCGATCACTGCCTTCTTCCACCCGTGCTGCCCGTTCCGTTGCTGGTGCTTGTAGGCTTCACAGTTCTGTGCCTTCTGTCTGCATGCCCCCACATGAACCCCATTGCAATATCCACAAACCCTAACCGGATAAACGCCCATTAGTTAGCTTCTTCGCTCCTCTCTTCATTGTTTCCCATGTTTAGAGGGTTTTCTGAGCAAGAAAGGCAATCTCTTCATCATTTGATGGGGGTGTACCATATCTTCATTGGGTAGTTCAGTTAATTAATAACGGGATCTTTGGAGCTTCTGGGCCAAGATCCGGTAGATCACTTTCATCTGCATCAATAAATTCGCTCTTTGCAATGCGGATTATGGGTTTCCTCCTCCTTTTGTAGGATATTCATGTAAATCCCACGTTTGCACCTCTTCCGTAAAGAAGTTAATCTCTTCTTAAAATGGATTTGGCCACACTGAATTAAATCCATGAAACTCGTCTCATATGTAGTATTGAATGTTTCGGAGGTATTTGAATACTAGTATTTCGTAAGAGAAAAGGGAAAGAAATTTGGGATAGTTTTCATGCCTATCTCTGTTATTTTAGCATTTTCCAATTAAACATCCTGTATTAAGAAAACAAATTCTAAAATGATAGTTCTAGTAAAAATAACAAGAAGAAAATGTTCGAAGAGTCACGTTAATATGAGAAACAAAAGAAATCCATGAAGTCCTTTTCCATCACTAATTGCTGGTAATAAATCCAGTCTCCATCCTCATGAGAAAAAAAAAATTCAGCAAAAAACTTGCCTTGACCCAATTATGAAAACAGCTCTTCATGGCGAGCGAGAGAGAGAGAGAGAGAGAGAGAGAGAGAGAGAGATGTATGTTCATAACAAACTGAAGTTTCAGAACGAGCAAATTAACTCACCTTCAAAATCAAAGCAGTGAGATCAAAGGGGGGACAACACACAGATTGCAGCAAGCAGAGAGATGTTCACAATAAACTTCAACATAGCAAGCAGAAGGAAATTAAGGGGTGGTGAGACGAGCTCCTGTTTTTCCTATTCTCATTGCTCATCAATTTTTTGCTATTCATTTAAGGAGTGTCTTGACAATGGACTTGATGTTGAGCTTCTTGAGATCCGTATAGGACTGTCCGCAACCAACAAACATGACTGGTGCTCCAGATATGTATACCATTGACAATGCTGCTCCAACCTGCATGATTGACGGATTGAAGTAAATTCCTCAAACCTTTCTAGATGCAGGATAAGAGGTGGGTTGATCAATCTATATTTTGCCATTGCAGGTTGAGGCTTTGGAAATCAAGTTGGAGACATTCAAGAACATTGAAGAAGATCTTTCGCCGGTATTGTGTTCGTTTTCTGTGTGTTTGATTTCTGTTTTTAATTTCATGCCTTCAGTTCTAAAAACAATAAAAAGTTCAAAAACACCCATTTTCGATAGTTTTGAGGAAATATTCCTGAAAGCAGTTCATGGAAACAGTGAGGCGAACAAATTGTTGTGCTCTCCAGAAAATTTATGTAAGAAAAACAGAAAACAGGAAAATGAGATGATAGTGAGCAGAACCATCTGCAGTAAATTCATACCTTATCGTCAATGGTATCAAACTTAGTAAGCAGAATTCCATCAATCAGTCTGGGATTTGGAGAGTTTGAGAGGTCAGCTAATTTCTGCAAGAGACCACAAAATGGGGCACAATGTAATGCAACAAACATGTATGAATGCACGCTACTATGTATCGAGAGTCAGAGACTGAACCTGATTGAACTTCGATAATTGATCAACGGCATCATTCCCGACCAATGCCTCACCAACAAACAGGACAAGATCTGGACCGTTGAGGTTTATAAGCTTTGACAGAGCTCTCATTAATGGTTCATTATCCTGTAAAAAAAAAAAAAAACATGAGTTCTGAAAAATGCAAAGGCAGTAGGACTATCTACAATAGAATCCCCTTGTCCATATGGACAACTGGTTTTCTGCATAACGTCACTTGCAAAAAGCATTGCTCAAGTAACTTACAGAAAACACATTCAATGGTTAACTCAGGGCCTATGAATCCTTTCATTTATGCTGCAACAATATTGCATTCAAGTATATTAACTTTTAATAAGGGGCTTTAATTAAATAGGGGTGTAAACTGAACCAAGCTACTAGAGCTTAGTTTGACTCCTTGAAAGCTTTTAAGGTCAGTAGACTCAGCACACTACGTAAAGAAGAATAGCTTGACCACATTCTAAAACTTGTTTATTTCAGTAATCTCGATCATTCCAAATTTTTATTAACAAAAGATACATACCTCGAGCTGGGCATTGATGGGCATGATTGGAACTCATTCAGATCAGGTCACATAGTTAAAACATATCTTAAACCCTATAAAGTTGTCAAGGCAAGCTTGAACAACACACTATCACCTCAAATATGCTTGTGTACAGCCACAAACGTAAGCTTTGAAGCAAAAATTTTACCTGCATTCGACCAGCTGTATCAACAAGAACCACGTCTGAACCATTTTGATTGGCCTCCTGGATTGCTTCCTTTGCTACAATTGCAGGATCTTTCTCATAGCCCTTCTCAAAAATAGGGATCTGCAAAGCAAGATAGTTACATCAACTTTCACAGTCAAGCTAATGCAAATCATACTTTCAGGAGTCTCCTTTGTTAAATCCCTACCCCATTTAATAGACCAAAGAACGGAGAGTGTACATATTTCTGGTACCTGAAGTCTTCGTGCATGAGTCCGCAACTGTTCCACAGCTCCAGAACGGAAGGTATCACATGCAGCCATCATAACCTTGACATTATGCTGAAGAAGCCAGTAAGCAACCTGCAGACTCACATCAAAAGACAGCCTGTTAGCTAAAATTAGGTCCTCAAAATGTGAAAACTTCAAAAAAGCTCAACCTTAGCAAGGTTGGTAGATTTTCCAACTCCATTAACTCCAACAAAAACCACAACATATGGTTTTCTTTGCTCCCTAGCAGCATGCACATCCCTCAATATGTCAATCGAGCGTCTAGGAGTTAAAATTCGGACAAGGGCCTCTTCCATTGCTGCCTGAAAGTCATCATTTCCTATCATTAATACTGTCTCCTTTTCCAGTAAGTTTATTGACCTTTCCACAATTAAAAATGCAATACTAAAGAATGCCTTGGTACGCGTAAGCGAAAAGTTAGAATAACTACAATAATACATTCAAATGATCAACTCTCCATACCTGCACTGTTGAAGATATCCTTGTAAAGGAAGCAAGCTTTTTACCTTCCAAACTTGCTGCCACGGATTCACAAAGGTTTTCAGCTATCTCCTCAGCCTAAGAGTGCCATAACATGAAAATCCCCATGAGCAGACGGTAAGATTGAGAACACTAAATACATCAGAATTGATGCAGGAAGCCATCGTAGAGTTGTGCTGGGAAATTATCAGTGTGCAGAGGAAGCAGAGAGCAGGAACCATACCACATTCTTGGTCATGAGCCTGTCCTTAAGAGCTTTCAAAGCTGGTTCTAGGTCTGCCTTCTCTAAATTGGCTTTCCCAGCAATACTAAGCACAGCAAAGTGTGAGAAAGGTGATTTATACCGAAGAAGTTCAAAAACTCAGAAATGCACTACCATAATAATCAGCCATCTGACTGAGAAAAGAAAAAGCTAGAAACCAGCCATTTTTCATTAAGAAACTTCGAAGGCACAGCTTGATCCACGCAGAGGGTGGGGAAAAAGAGCAATCAGATACAACTCCTATGAAACCAAACAATTCCCGCAAGTTTAACAATCAGAATTCTCAGCGCACCGGTCAATTCTGAGAGAGTCTGCACACTCAGTGCCATTCTTGAACAATCGGCCCAATCATTATAGTAGACTATTGCAATGGCCAATGAAATGAAGATAAGCACACTAAATTCGAGGGAATGCTTAATGAGATAGCCCATACATCCACCAATGAGTGGAGACTCTACCTAAAGTTCCCAAATTGTGACTCCATAGCATCACATGTGACAAATGTCGGTAACTTGGATATGTATGGTTCTAAAGTGACGACTAACTTGCAACAAGAATTCTTGATTCAAAAAATAATCGCAACGTGTTATTGATGTTTTGTTGACCTTCAACACAGAACAGCACATAGGAAAAAACCTATAGTAGCAACAGAAAAGAATCATTCAATGCCAGAAAGGACTCGAATAGACAGGCGTGCTCTACTATGCATAACGAAGACTGTTCTATTTGACTATTTCTGTAACTATACAGATTAACCAACCAATCAAGTACCGAATGTTGTACTGAATGGGGCAAAAAGATTTACCTCTGAAACATGGACGAGAACCACCCTTTTTGCTTTGTTTCAACCTTATCCCTCCCTGTTTCCTCATCTTCTTCAGTTTCACCTTCACTGCTAACAATCTCTTCTTTGTCCATCATACTATCACCTTCATCTGCTGCCACAACTGCAATATTCTGGTCCCCATCCTCACTCACTGGATCTGTAAAATCCAACTTTGACTCTTTAGGTGAATCACTCCAAACACGATTCTGTTTTGTTATCTTTTTCTTCGCCTCTTCCTTGGAACTCTTGTTAACAACACTATCAGTTTTCTTCCCACCTTTAGCTCTAAGTTTCTGTAGCTTATTTACATCGAAAGCCCCAGTTTTGGAACTCCCATTCTCTTTACTATCTACAATACCCTTAAAGGGTGACTCATTAGTTGCAGCATGATTGACATTGGCATGCCCATTTACTGTTTTGTGAACTTTTAGATTGTCACTTTCCCCATCTTCCTTCCCAGATACTCCGCTGCTTTTTTTCTCATTGCTTCCTTGAAATCCAGACTTCTGCACCTTCCCCTGCTTCTTACCAATGTTATTACTCGAAGGTTGACTCATCTGCTTTGAAATCTTGATTTCTTCAGCCCTAGCCTCAGCCTCCTTCCTAAGCTGCCGAAATGCATCATCGAAATCATTATAAAATGTCCGCTTTGGATCATAAATTTCTGAGAACTCTCGCTTTACCATAGCAAGAAGATCATCAACGTATAAAAGATGAAGGATCCTCTGATACACCGCCACAAATACAAGCCCCGTTTCATTGTGGAATGTCCATTTTAGTGTATAGGCAGCACCTGGGGCTTCATAGTTGTATGATGAAGCACCCGAACGTTCCTCCAAAAGGCAGGATCGGATCAAGGTGTCAATTGGTGATCCTTTAAGAGCATTCCCAAGCTCTTTGCATGTCCAGAGGATCAATCCTCCTCTTGTAAATATCAGTAATTGCTCTAACATCTTTAAAATCAACTTAACCTTTCCTGCAATCAAACCCCCAAATTTTGAGTTCCAAATTGCTAGAAATGAACCCATAAAAGCCTGAAGAAAGAAATCATATTCTAGATTAACACCACCAAAGACCTGAAATGAAGGTCAAAATAACTAAAAATACTGAAGAAATTTTGTGTCCAAACCCAAAGTTTAAGTTATTATGTGGGAAAGGTGCAAGACGTAACCCATTCAACACCCAAGTAATGTGGGAGTGAGCAATACACAGTGAAATATATTCAGAAACATGCTTGTGCGAAAATGATTTCAATGGTACCCCAAACTGGATGAAGCACAAACTACTCAAATAGACGGCAAAAACATTCAGAAACATGCGTGTGTGAAAATGACTACAATGGTACCCCATACCGGATGAAGCACAAACTACTGCAATACACAGCAAAACATATTCAGAAACACGCTTGTGCAAAAAAGGTTTTAAACAGTACCCCAAACCGGAACAAGCCCAAACTATTACCCAAAACTGGAACCGATGCTTTCGAAACCATAAAGAGACAGGCAGCAAAAACTTTAGTATTCAAGCATCCAAATTCCAAACCTCTAAAGAGAATATCAAATTCTCCGAAACAAATCTGTATTCGGTTCACTGGAATGAAGCATCAGTGAAATATCCTTCCATTGACATGCTCATTCCTACGCTTGGTTCGATGAAAAAAAGAAGAATGAATTAGCATTGCAACTAGAATCATGATTCTCCAATTTAGGTGAATGGCCATAATCTACTGGGAGGGTAACGACCGACACCGCCCATTCCTTTCTATTCCTTCCCTAAATTATTCCACCTATCCAATCACTTCCTTAGTGCTTCCAAATAGACCTCAAAGGAATTGCATTAAAATTTGATCTCCTAATTGTTTAATTAGAATCCGATCCAATACAGAGGTTACAAACATTTTAAATTTGTTGTCTTAGCACACAAACAAATCGCACGAAAGTCTGAACTAATGAAACCCATAAATCCAAAGAGGTATTCAATAATTCAAAAAAAGATCTCAGCCTCAATGAGTAGAATCAATACGCGTTCAGTTGTCAAAAGTTGTGGGAAGATGGAATTACAGAAAAAAAATTACTATAACAAGAGAAGAAAGTCTCGGCATACAATCAGCGAATTCAGCGAGAAGCATAAATTGGAACAAAAAAAAAACCCTAGAATTAGGACGGAAAATTGATCAATAAAAAATTCTAGAATACGGAAAATACCTGTGTTTTCTGTTGGAGACCCGAGACGTCTGAGAAAAGAAAATAAAAAGAAAAGAACCGGAAAAAGGGTGAGAAACGCCAGCAATTACTACCAACGTTCTAATACGGACGCAACTCAATTTGGGCCTTGTAGGAGCATCTTCATCTTGGATCTGGGCCTTGTAGCTTGGATATGGTTACAAAATGAGGCCAAGCCCGATAACGTGATTGAACTGTTCGGTTTGGGTTTCGAGAGAGGTTTTTGAGAGTAATAGGTGGAAGAAAGATAGATAGATAGATAAAATTTATTGAAAACAGTGCCCAGGAATTTTGAGACCTCAGAACGAATAAGCTAGTTCGTGGAGTAAATTATGCTGTGGAAAATCAAGTTGATGGAATAGAGATATTTTGATTGGTTGATCGAATTCGAATATAGATGATGATCATATAGTTATAATTTCATTCAACAAATATGACAAGTAAAATTTTGAAAAAAGAATTTTCAAGACAAATAGGTTTGATCAAGTAGTTATTAACATCTGCTCAGCCAACAAAAAAAACCTCTTCAGACCATATTTTTAGGTTTAGGGTAGCAACATTTAAATACACGTAAGCTAGCTAGATGTGGCTCTTAGCTCATCTGGTTGTACCTCTTGCCTTGTAAGGGAGAGGTTCGGGGTTCGAGTCTATGGAGAGACATCGAACCTCCTTTGGTTGCTAACACACTAATTTCCCGCTAACCTACCACTTTTTTTTTTAAACCAACTAACCTTCCACTGATGTATACAATATTAGGAAAAAAATAATACACATAAGCTATGTATGCCGTTCCAGTTTCTTAAAAAATGAACATTTAAAAAAAGAAGGTAATTTCAAGCTCAAAAATTATGTGTTTATGCAAATAATTTTTCTACCAATATGGATATATATTGTTTGATAGATCTTATTGAAATCTTTTAAACGATGTAAAAAATTTTAAAAATTATTTTCATTTTCATTATATTTGAACTTGAAATTACCTTTTTTTTTTTTTTTTAAAGATTTAAAAAGAAAGCGGAATGCCCCTAGGCCTCTTGTGTGTTGATGCAAAAGGGTGAGACTAAGGTTCAAGCATAATGTGTGAATCATATGCCTAGAGAATACTAACCAAATGATAAGTCTAATATTTGTTTCTTGTTAAGAAATATCGAATCCCATCCCATGAACATTTTGATAAACGACGATATCCAGGAGAGATAAAAGAGGAGAGGTGATAACTCCTTTCAACCGCATAATTAATCATTTGCGTTGGGCCGTTTTACCTTTTCCATTGGGATCTTGTAGTCTTAATTGGCATCTTGTCTTCCTTGTTTTTTGGGTCTATGGTGGCGTTTGCTGTGTTGTCGTTGGTCCATTTACTCTTTGTATTCTTTTTCAAAAATTAAAAAAATTCTTTTGCCAAGAAAAATAAATCATTTGAATGAGAAGGGGGAAATACAGAATTACATGCATCTCCCAAAAAGAAAAAGGGAATTGATTTTCACACTCTCCTTTTTTATATACACACTCCTTTTTTTTATTTTACAAAAAAACACACACACTTTCAACACTTAAAAAAGAAAAAGAAAAAAAGAAGTGAATATAAAAAAAGGGAGTGTGGAAATCAATTCACAAAGAAAAACTATCAATAAATCTCTTTGCTAAAATTGCCAAATACAGGATTGTGGGCTAAAATTGCCAAAAACAGCAAACATTTGACCGTAGACTATATATAACTGTTCACATCACAAGAAGAAGTAGAAGAAAAAATACTTTTTAAATTTTAACAAGGAATTGTGGGCTACATTACGAAGGTGTTTGACTCTAATATATAATTTACCCGTTAAAATTGTTTAAATCTTGTGATTAGCATATATAGCCAATGCATGCAATCTGTGTTGACTTTATATATAACTGATGAGATAACAATATAGTAATGTTTCTTGTTGCATCTTCTTAGGATTTCATTGACTAATAAGTTGCCTAATCTAACCTAATCATGATCATCTAATACCCACCCCAAAAGATATGGATTGAGGTTGGTTGATAATTCAGAAAGAAATTAAAGGGAGATTTGAACTTCTAAAAATTTAATAAGCAAAAGTGAACCCAAAAAATAAAGGGGATCAGACTAAGGGTGTCAAGTGTGTACTTTAACATTATTTGATGGAAAAGTCTTAAACAACATCCGAACTTACACATACTCACAAAGTCTAATGACGTGTTGCCTAACTTAATCGTGAGTTTCATATAAATGTGGAGTTGTGAATGGGCTTCAGACAGGACTCGGGGAGGTGCTAGCCCAACTATGTATCCTTCGTGCTATACATCACGTGGTGATGCCATGGGAGCCCCGATACTTCTTCCTACGCTTCTTGGCCCTTTTAGTGACATAACACGCTTAGGAGAAAAAGAAAGAACTCGAGAGTGAAGGAGCTTTTATTTCAAAAAGATTATAAACTACTAAAATTCGTGAGATCGTAAAAATTGAGAGAAGCACAAGAATCTGCCGAAGATTGTGTGACCTAACTTGGCCCTCATGGATATTTCCTGATTTTCCTTTATACAGCTAACACGTATACTGGGGGCCATAAATGATCATGAAAGCATTAGAAAGTTGCATTAGTAGTTGGATTTGGTGTGGGCCAACAAATGCCCGAGAAAAATTGTTTCCATTCTAGTACTCTTTAACGACCCTCAACCTCCAACGGTCCAACCTAAAACCTATGTTACCCATTGATTTGCATCAATATTAATTTTTGTTACAAGTTGGGAAACAGAAATCTTAGCTAGGGTAAATACCTGTTGATTGGCATTTTGATTGCAGAGAACCAAAGGTGATTGAAGTTGCAAACTAGCTCAGTCCTTGGACGGGAAACGACCGGTAAAATCTCGCGTGTTTTGTATGAGACTTAGATTGAATCCCATCTTCAACTATAGAACAGGGATAAGAGTAGCTAGCTTATTTCGATCTCCAATTATTTCTAGATATGGCTAGCATGATTCGTCTAATTATTTGTATCTTTGAAGAGATATATATAATTTGGCAAAAGAACACAACTCTATATAACCATAATTGAAACCAAGCAAGCAAGAGGCCAGACTCAAGCTCGTATGTTCAACTCTTACTGCCACTAAACAGTTTTGTTTGGTCATTGATTTTAAAGTTTGAGAATTAATCGAGATACGCGTGAGTTAATTGATCTCAACGGTATATACATTATAAATGAAACCCAACCAGACTTCTATTCACTAAAATATAGGATCAGTTGTTATGTACATGTATAGTTCCTATTGGTTCCAACTTCAAAAGGCGCAGTCCAAACTGGAACCTTTGAAAATATCCCTATGGTTTCTTGAGACACGAGCCAAGCTAATCAACAGAACATTTACAGCACTTTCTAACTGTCCTGCTGCATCTATTGAAGACAAGGATCCCCATCTTCCACTTCTTATATATCCACTTTTATAGATTTATAGTCTGTCCATATACATAATTAAACATAAAATGAAGTCAAAAAAAATTAATCATAAAGCTACATATATTAATCTACCATAATAACCACTTTTCAGCAAACAATAACAACTTTTTTGGACTTTTTTTTGTTGCTAAAAAGTAGTTATTTTTCAAAATATTTGGATAAAATTTCTCTCGTCAAGACGAATCAATAGTCCACAAAAATTTGGCGCAAAACTAACGAACACGATTTTTTTTTGAATAAGGACAAAGCCTTCAAAAAAATCATTTTTGCTTAGTGGAACTCCACCTCAGTACTCTATCTGTCTCTAATATCGTGAAGAAACTTTTTTTTTTTGGAAATGATAATGTCAAAACTGTTTTTATTTGTGTCAAAACTCCAGTGTATAAAAGCCTTGTACATTGCAAATGGTACAAGTCTTTTGTGCACTAGAGTTTTGGCACTAACAAAAACAATTTTGGCACCAACAAAAACGGTTTTGGCACTATCATTTCTTTTTTCTTTTTTATGGTATATCAGGATGTTTGGATAGGTTTACACAAATATCAACTAATTTGGACCAATTCCATTGTCCATTAGCGAAAGGTCCGATTAAAATCAAGACAAAACACCATATGAATTAACTCCATAAGAGTTAACACCACCTAGAACGTTGGAAACCAACATTAGGTATGTGGTCGCAAGAAAAAACACTGATGATGAATTCAGCAAAAGGACTTAAAACTACTACTAGTACTACCAGCTAGGCAGGTAGGACGGGAGGCCAGTAAAAGTCAATACTCTACCTTCAGCCCAATCGAGGAAGATAGCTAGACACGGGGGCCGGGCCTGCATTAATTCGGCTCTTGCATGAAAATAACAAGCATCGGAGACTTGGCGCTTGTTCGTTTTTGTTTTCGGATTTTGAGCGGAGAGAGAGAATAAAAATAATGATTAAAAAAAATAATGATGATCTTGTACTGAGAAAGAATTTAAAATTTAAAATACCAAAACGAATTCGGAGTGAAGTGCGTAATATATACTACATTACTGCTACTTCCTCTTCAATGCCAGAGAAGGTATGCATGAGCATGCCATGGTGGGAAAGCAAAAAGACGATCCTCCTTATAATATGAAGCCATGGAATTCCCAAGGCCTATATAATAGATCGATTATACAACTAATTGAAGCCATACAATTTGTATAATTATCCCTATTAATGGCACGTGACATTAGAGATAGAGTTTAAATACTCCGTAAGTTTTAGGGATGCCATCAATTAGATCGAAGAGATTATTTTTTAAAGTTTTCTTTTAAGTTTTTAATTTTCGTGCATAGCACGATTTTTGTACGTGCTAGTATGCATGTACTCCCTCCATCCCTATTTAATTCTCCACTATGATTTTACGTGCATTTTTAACAGCTCATATCTCTTAATATATATTATATTTTATATTTTTGAAATCATTGCCTTATAAAAAAAAATTGAGATCTATAGATTTATATTGCATATTTTTAACAATATACAAGAGATATAAACTGGTAAAAATACATGCAAAATCATTAGAGACAATTAAATAGAGACAGAGGAAGTAATTAATTAAGAGGAAATCATATCTCGTAAATCATGGCAGATCTTATGCTTGCAGACTACTCTTACAAAACAAAGGAATAATAACACTACTATGAAGCAATAGTTCTATCTGACTGCCGACCTTTGGGTACATCTGGTTTACTATTTGACCAAATAGTGAGTCTCATCTCTTCACGATTCCATATCTTAAAGATTCGTCCATATATTTGAAGATTAATCGATATCAATTTAAGAGGAATGATAATGCCAAAATTATTTTTGTTTGTATCAAAATCGTAATGTATGACAGTCTTGAACCTCGCACATGGTACAAGTCTTTTATACATTATAAATTTTGATACTAACAAAAACAGTTTTGACATTATAGCAACATTCATTTTTAAACATATCTTACATTTAACAATCTATATATGATACGATACGCGATACATGGACTAAGTTATATATATCCTATTTGATCATATCGTATGGGTAAAGATGTTAAATTTTGTACTATCATTTGAGTTTATAGTTCATTTTTCCGGTAACAATTTGAGGAAAAAATGTAGGCGTTTTTACCATTTCGTTCACACTAATCAATCAGTTTTGATATTTTACCATCTCGTTCACACTAACTAATAACTTGACAACAACTTCTCTCTTGAGAGCTTTTTCACTCACATACCCATCTACTAAATTAATTACTATCGAAAATAATTTGACATTTCTTAACAATTTATTCACTATCAAAAACATCCAACTATTTAATTGCAGCGAATTTTTTCTCATAACTTATCCACTACTGGAAACACTCCTTACGGTTGCACTTTATATTTGGGATGATGCTATGGTGTCCCCGGTCATTTTGGGGACACCGTAATTTTTGACATAACAAAACCCTTACAAGCATAACAAAAATCATTAGAAGTATAATAGAACCATAACATGGCATAACCAAGGCATAACCAAAAACCAATCAAGGCATAACCAAAAATCAATCAAGGCATAACCAACCAAGTTATGCCTTGTTATGGTTTTGGTTATGCTTATAATGGTTTTAGTTATGCTTGTAATGAATTTAGTTATACTTATAATAGTTTTGTTATGCCAAAAGTTACGGTGTCTCCAAAATGACCGGGGACACCGAAGTCATTCTCTTATATTTGTTTCCAAATCTAAACATTGGGAAGCAATCATGAGCTGGTTGAGCAATATTTAACCCAATTTCAACGTACCTGCGTCAAAGAATACTTCACTGGGCAATTGGTCAACGGTAGGAGAACGGTTTTATGGCTCAATGGGCAGCAAAATCAAACTCTTTCTTGATGAGCCGATTTGGGTATGAGGTTAGGGTAGTTAAAGAAACTCTACATCTGATGAAAACAAACCCCAAGCAAATTAAGCAGCATAATAAATGTACCACAACTCTCTCTCTCTCTCTCTCTCTCTCTCTCTCTCTCTCTCATGAAACTCTCTCTCTTTCTCTGGTGAGAGAGAAGATGCACTTATATATTACCTGTGCTGCCAGAAGTACTGCAGTAAGTAAATGAAACAAAAATTAGACTCAAAATTCTCCTATCACTGGAGCAACAATTATCTTCGCTCAGTTTTAGATCTTTAAAAATACCCTTCAGTACAGCATAGCACAGAAACTGTCTTCTAGAGAGAGAGAGAGAGAGAGAGAGGGTAGCTAGTGCTATGGAAGCCCAAAGGTCTGTACTATTGTTTTGCTTACTCTCTGTTTCATTCACAAGCATTATGGGTTCAACAGAAGAGCAAGAGAGAGATCGGATCTCGGCACTTCCGGGTCAACCCGCGGTAGCATTCTCGCAGTATTCGGGCTACATTACGGTCAACGAGCAACACGGTCGAGCCCTCTTCTATTGGTTGACTGAAGCTACTTCCAATCCACAGAGCAGGCCTCTTCTTCTTTGGCTCAATGGAGGTCAGTTTTCTTTTCTTTTACTTAATTAATTAATTAATTACTGTAATTGACTTCTTTCTATCCTTTACCCCTTTTATTTTCCTTTCCAAGAGCTTAATTACTAGTAGTATGCATACGTACATTTTTTATAACTCCTGTTTCCGAGCCTATTTACATGCACCTCGACTCATTCTTGGGGACTAACTCCATCACCCACTTGTGGGGTTTGAATTACAGTTAGAGCAAAGTTACGTATAAACTGGTCTCAAAAGAGTTAATATATGCAACCTGAAAGGTTTCGAACCTAAGACCTTAGGAGGGAACTATGAATACCTATATTTATAAACACTCATATGAACACAATTACACAAATGTATTAATATACCAAAATTTATTTAAACCAATTAAAAACTATCTTTCTTTCATGGAAAATTCATGATTATAGGGTATCCTTGGCTTGATGAAAGAATTACTAGATGCTAAGCATGAAAATTGTATTTGTATTATGGGTAAATTATGTTTGGAAACCCAACTGAAATTCCGAAAAGGGAAAGCAACGGCCCGGCTAAGAGTGAAGCAGTAAAAATATTACTCCATATAAATAACCATTTCATGAGAAAGTTTGAATTTTATTTATTTTTATCGAAAAGGAAGATAAAATTTTATGCGTATGTTATGATTTTTGTGTAATAATTTCCCTCACTTATGGTTGTTCACAATAAACTTTATTCCTTGAAATTTGGTGCATGTTTATTACTCCACATAAATTGCCTGCCGAGTGTCGACTAAACAAAACAATTACAGGAAATAAATTAAAATATACCAAAAGAACACAATAAGGACAAGACATTTTCAAACAATTCTCCCTGAAATTTGGTAGTATGATTTGATTGACTAAACCCCACTTAATTTGTTTTGTTTTTACTTCCTTTTTAAGCTTTTAATGATTTCAAAATGATAAGCCAAAAAATTAACTACCTCTGGCCAACTAAATGCGGACTATTTTTTTTTTTTTGGTAAATAAAAGACCGGAGAGGGGATAGGTCTTTGCTCCCTACACTCTCTGTCCTCCTCTCTCGCACGTGCCACTGGAGGAGGCAGTAGGCACTTTTATATATGGCCTTCAAAGCACCTCTATTACCACCACCCTCAACATGGTCTCACCATCACCCTCAGGCGCCGCAAGGCCCGCAACCTTTTTTTTTTTTCAACAGAAAATGAAAATGTTCGCAGGATGGTAGAGATAACACCGACAAAAAATAAGAAATAACAGAGAATAGATTAAAATAACTTTGACATGTCGATCATTGATCGATAGATGTGGTAGTTAGAAGAATAATAAGGTAGTTAGATGTGGTACTTATATGATTAATAATTCCAGTACAAAGTATATGACAATAAGGTTCGAAAGACAGACTGAAATTAACTGTAGAACCGGTGGTTCAAAAGATTTGCATTTGTTAAATATCACAAAACACGTTGCCATTGCTAGAATTTAGAGGATCAAAGGAATTTTCACCGCATACCTCAATTGATTGAGACTTAAGGTTCGATCCAGCCAGTTATTCAACAGAAAATCCATCCTCTGGGAAAAATAAATGGTCAAATATCCCTACTAGGTCCGTGATCTCTCTGTTTCACTGTTATAATTCTGTATTTGTAGCTAGAGAGTTTTATATGTTTGGAAGAATCCAAAAAAAGCTATAAAAAAAAAAAAAAGGGGCTGATGTGGATTTCTGTCACTATTTTATGGTTTTTCATGCACCCACGTACGGATGTACCCAAAAATAGAAATGATCCGTTAACGACCACAGCGAAAGTGAAATGATTTCCCCACTTAAAAGGGTAATAGTAAATTTTTCATGTTTTTTAGTACAGAAAGATGCTTTCTCTCTTCCTCTCTGTGTCTCCGTATTAAAAATTGAGTACCAGAGAAACAGGGTACGTATATAAAATTCCCTTTAAAATTTGCTATACTTTCTTTCTTTGTTTGTCAGTTTTCTTCCGGGTGGCTTTCAAGTAAAATCAATTTTCTACTAGGATTGTTTTATTCATCTTTTTGGCAACAAAAGATCCGGCATCTCTCTCTCTCTCTCTCTCTCTCTCTCTCTCTCTCTCTCTCTCTCTCATGAAGGTGTAAAAAGAAGCTTGCTTGTACCCACCAAATCAACTCACTGTTTGCTTCCTTCTTTGAAGCTAGCACGCGTAGTATAACAAGAGATGATGATGATTGTAGTGGAAGCCGGGAGGGAGGGTGTCTAGGTCTTTAATTTGAACTTGGAATGAATTTATCATGAAACCCATAATTTTGTTCTTGTTTCGAATATTGAAGATTAGGAGGAGGAGTACTATAAACTGTTTTATGTGTGCTGACTTGATCGAGATTAGAAATTTAGAAGTAGTATATATACGAATAGTTCTGGAGTTCGTCCTGACTCCCAACTGATGTTGATCATCCACATATCCTGACTCCGTTTATGAAAAATGATGGAAAAATCAACTTCTTCTTTTTTTTGTAACTTTCTGTGTGTTTAATTATTAGAAAAGTTGTAGAGCTCATAGCAAGAATATTCTTTTCAAGAGAACAGAGTCACTTTACTTTTTTCAACTCATTTTACTTTTTTCGAGAATATATTTTTCACACACATTTACGACAACTAAATAAAGCCTAAGTGCGTTAGGAAAAGACCATGTGTTTAATTGGTTTAATTGATGAGTACTCTCTCTACATACATGCCATAGTCGGTCCGTATAAAATTTTCCTTCATAGTCGAGTGGTCGGACTAATTATTTATACATAGCGCACATCGATTAATTTTGGAGTCCTGAAATTGACCATCATTTCCTAAGGTTTATTTGTGCATGGTGAGAGTGGAGCTTGTAAACTTGAGGGTATATGTGCGACATGATAGATCCACTCACTTTTGGATATTGTTTAATGGAGTACTTTAGATAATGGGGAACCATCGTCATGCAAATACACAAATGGAGGTGAAAAAAATAGTGAAGTATGTACACATATGCCTCTCTTTTTTTATTTTTTATAATCAAGTATTCGAATCATTTTACGTGCTTCGGCTAGACTTGTTTTATATTGGTACTATCTTGTGTGTTTATAATGAAAGGTGACTACTCACTGCGGGCAAAATGTTACAGGGGAAAGTAATTAGAATCATGAAGAGTAGGTGACTTTTACTGCTGACTTTTGAATATTACCAATTTGTACATGAAATTCATTAAATGTTTGCTTCCAAACCCAAGAATTGCCTTTCTAGTTGTTTCGTGGTTCGCTGTACAACTAATTAAACAATGGAAATCTAGAAGAAAAATTATTCAATAGTCCCGAACGACCATGTGGCATGTTTACGTAGTGCTCGTAACTAATTACGTAGCGGAAAATTTCACAAGTATGTGGTGCTACATACCTACCTAAGCACTAATCGGTCAACGTCATTTTTTTTTATTTAGATCTCTAATGTCAAATTTCAAAAATGCAAAATATTCCTCATTATAGGTGTTATATACTGGAATAAATTTACCTGTAGCTGCTGACATGTATGGACGACTAAATAGATGAATAAGACAAAAAATAAATCAATCAATCTCTAAGTAATTGATGGCGAAAATGAATGTTGTCCGGTCATTGTCAAATGGTTGGCAAATATAACTACTACAGTACTAGATTAAATTGCTGAAGATTTTACAATAAAATTCAAGTGAATTTCAACCACTAGTACGTTGCTCTTTTCGGGACACTTTCGGGTTAAGTTTTCTTTGTTCCTAACATTTTCGATTAATAATTATGGTTTTGTATGCAGGACCAGGTTGTTCATCAGTAGCATATGGAGCATCAGAGGAGATAGGACCATTTCGAATTAATAAAACTGGTTCATCTCTCTATCTCAACCAATATTCCTGGAACCGAGGTAATTAATTAACTAACAAATAACCCTTAATTCCACAATTAATGAATGTAATTATGTGCATTTCTTCACTATAATTACACAGTCTTCTGTTAATTACTTTCAGTGGCAAATCTTCTTTTTCTGGAGTCACCAGCTGGTGTTGGTTTCTCGTACACAAATACAAGCTCTGACCTTAAGGATACTGGGGACAAGAGAACTGGTATATATATACTTCTTTACGATTTATATGGGTATATAGTTTTAGGACCCGACTTCTCTGCAAACAGTGCATTTTGATTACAACCATTCATAACGACTATCAATGGACCAGAGTTGTTGAAAGCATTCACGTGAACTGCCCTTTTAGGGAGCTTCTTCCCGTTCTTTACTAGTAATTATACCCTAGTTTAAATCTTTAATTTGTGGTTGTGGAGAAAATTAATTAATTGGATGCATTTAATTAGAATTATCTAATATACAAACATAAATTTAATTATCAGTTGTAATATTCTCACCATCCTTTAATGGTCCAATTTGGTGTCACAGCTGGCGATGCTCTAGCTTTTCTTGTAAGATGGTTCTCAAGGTTTCATCAATACAAATATAGAGACTTTTACATTGCCGGGGAGAGCTATGCAGGTACGTAATGGTATTTTTTTTCACTCGATAAATGTCTAGTGTACTTCTAAGGGAATGAGGAAAAACTGAAAAAGGTACTGTTAAGAGCCATATAGGGCATCAACCACTATACGAAACACTCGCGCTCCTAGCGATAATCGAATTTTCACCTTTTATATGAAAAAAATGAAGAAGTATCATTGAGCTACAAGCCCGTTGGCATACATAATAGTATTTAAAGGGATGAAAATTGAGAATTTATAATGTCAACATCTTACCTAAAACGGAAAAAGTATTTAACTAACTATTTTTTTAATTTTTTTTTTCACGGTGCTTATAGGACATTACGTTCCGCAGCTGGCTAAGAAAGTTCACGAGTATAACAAAGCGTTTTCCCATCCAATCATAAATCTGAAAGGATTCATTGTAAGTCCCCCCCACCCCCCTCACCTAATTTATGTTAGTCGGGGACTTGTAGTGCACTATTCAAGTTGTCCATCTCGATAATCAATATTTCAAACTTCATCTTGGTTCCCGCATATTTAAGTCGTCTATTACCGAGATAAAACGTGAATCATTGATTGCCAGAACGGACATCTCGAATTGTGCACTACAGTACCAATGCAGGATTAATTAACCCTAGTGGAGTTTGTTTGTTTTTTTGGGCCATATGTGTAATACAGGTGGGGAATGCAGTGACAGACAACTACCACGACACCGTAGGAACGGTGGCGTTCTGGTGGTCTCACTCCATAATCTCGGACCCCACTTACAAATCAATCCTCAAAAACTGCAACTTCAAATTGGATAACTACTCTGATCAGTGCGACGACGTCATTAACTACGCGAACAACCACGAGTTCGGCAGCATCGATCCCTACAGCATTTACACGCCCACATGCTTGACTTCTACTACGAACCACACTTCTTTGAGGCTCAAGAACTCTCTGGTACGACGTCGTCGGGTGCTTTCTGGTTACGATCCTTGCTCTGAGAACTATGCAGAGAAGTACTACAATATACCAGATGTTCAGAAGGCTCTGCATGCCAATACCACCGGTATTCCTTATAAGTGGACTGCTTGCAGGTAACTCTAATTAATTACAACACTAACTTGGCTCGTTATGGGCTCAACTCGTCAGTAAACTAGTCGAGTTCGAGATCGAGTCTGTGAGCTCGTCTAGTAAACAAATTATATATTGAGCTTGAGTTAGTTGTAACTCGGCTTGTTTAATTGTATAGACTCAGATGGTTTGTAGAGATTGTTTAGTGAACAAACCAAACTCGAACGCGTAGATCACATGCACAAACTCGCCAAGCTCAAGCTAGACTAGTTTTGAATGAGTTGTGCTCGGATACTTCAAAGCCCAGCTTGTTTATAGCCCTACGCATGGACACATCGAGAGGTAGATCGATGAGCTTTTAGACGACAGCCGTCCTTCCTACATTTTAAAAGTTCTTAATTTAGCCTTTATTTTATGTGCCTCGAAACACACACATAAAGGCCGCATGTTTGGTTACTGATATCAGATCGTTCAATTTTTACATCTTGAGCGTGCAGTAATGATCTTTTTAACAATTGGCAAGACTCTCAATTTTCTATGCTACCCACATACAAGAAGTTAATGGCAGCTGGTCTCAAAATTTGGGTGTACAGGTATACACTAAAAATTTGTAAACTTAATTTTCAGTTTTCTCAGCATCAATTAGGTAAATACTACATTTTACTAAAGAGAATAAATTCTTTACATTGCCAGTGTAAACATTTGTTTCCTTCAAATCAATTATATTGCGTCACGTCGCTATATTTTATTAATTGGGATCACTGTTTTGCAACGTAGTGCGATGTAATTGATTTGGAGGAAACAAATTTTTACACTGGCATTGTAAAGAATTTATTGTCTTTACTAAATATACTACTATATATTCCCCTATTAAGATTAATTAGGCCATTCTGTTCCAAATACCAATTGTCCAATTGTTTCAAATTTGGCAGTGGCGATACAGATTCAGTAGTACCAGTGACAGCCACCAGATTCTCCTTGAGCCATCTCAATCTCACCGTTAAGACTGCCTGGTACCCCTGGTACTCTGGCTCCCAGGTATGCCAAATACATTTCCTATAAACTAATTTGATTTGAGATATGTTACGGATTATAATAATTTCTGTAAAGCACCCAAAAAAAAAAAAGGAGAGTTAAGGACACAAATTCAAACCACCCAATTCAATCGGATCTCACGTGGGTCCCACCTAATGCACGTGCTATCCACACACGTCTTTGGGCATATCATTGTTCAACAATCTGTGTACCAACTATTTATTGTTTGATTTTCGTAAGAAGATTAGTACCTTTCTTGCAATAAGTTAGTCATACAAATTTGAAATTTCATGTGCTAAGTTACCAGACACACCCTTTCTGATCACAAGCTGTGAAATCCATTCGTAATTGTGAGAGGTTTGTGTCTGTTTCGCTCTACATGTGGGTTTTTTTTTTTGTGTGTCTTTTATGAGCAACTAAATAAAAGTATGTAACGTCTGCCAAATAAATATTCGGTTCCTTCTCATTTTCATAACGATTAACTTCTATACAATTGTTTTTGTTCCAAAACAAATACTGAAAGAAAGTCGATTCGTTTTTCGTTTCTTATCTTTTTCACTTCTTTTTTTCCCGACGGATTCAAGATCCGAATTTAGAATAAGAAAGATATGGTTTTGAAATTAGTGTACGTTTCTTTCATAGGTAGGAGGATGGACTGAGGTCTATAAAGGACTTACCTTTGCCACAGTGAGAGGAGCTGGGCATGAAGTTCCCCTGTTTCAGCCCAAGAGAGCTTTCCTTCTTTTCCAATCATTCTTGCAAGGAAGAGAGTTACCAAAATCTTCCTGACAAGATCCCTCAAGAGACAATACAGATTGGTAATTGTATCATTCATTCAGTACCGGGTGGGCACGGGCCACGTGGTGCTGAGCACGCATCTCAGCTGTCCAAACGTGTTTTGGACAATCCAGATCTGTTTGGACTTGAGGGGGTATTTTGGTAATTTTACAGTAAAAAAAAATTATCCAAACAGATCTAAACCGTCCAAAATACGTTTGGACGGCCGAGATCGTGCTTGGCACCATGTGGCCCGTGCCCACCCGGCACTGAAAACCTTCTCGTAAGTGCACTTCTCATTTCATAAGTAGGAGGAAAATTAAATGAGTCAATTGAAAATTTAATTTCACATTTCGGCTTTGTATATTTGTACTTTGCGACGAGAATAATTCTCTATTTCTCAGTTTTTTCAACAAAGAAGTGAGCTCCATTTCAATTTCTGTGTTGCCTAGCTCATCCAAAAAATGGCCGGGGTGGGGAAAAAAAACAGCATACCCCTAAGGGAATGACTTCGGTGTCCCCGGTCATTTTGGGGACACCGTAACTTTTAGCATAACAAAACCATTATAAGCATAACCAAATTCATTACAAGCATAACCAAAACCATTATAAGCATAACCAAAACCATAACAAGGCATAACTTGGTTGGTTATGCCTTGGTTGATTTTTGGTTATGCCTTGATTGGTTTTTGGTTATGCCTTGGTTATGCCATGTTATGGTTCTATTATACATGTAATGATTTTTGTTATGCTTGTAAGGGTTATGTTATGCCAAAAATTACGGTGTCCCCAAAATGACCGGGGACACCATAGCATCATCCTACTCCTAAACTGTGCTTGGATCTTGGGTTGTGAAGGGAATTCACCACTAGCCAGACAAAGCACTGCAAAACAAGGACTCCTTGGCTTCATTGTTTTGTTATTTCACTCCAACAATTTCCCAAATTGCCCTAAGGAAGCCCGAATATGTCTCGCATCTACATCAAGAAACTTGTATCAACTTATTTAATCTCAGTCCATATTAGATTAGATTTCAAGATGGTTTTAAAAAAGGGCTGTTCCTTAACCGGTTTTGGTTGGACCGAGCCGGTTACCCATGAAAATAACTGTTTGGTGGAAATTCACGTGTGTATCAGCAGATGCGGCTGTTAGGTAACATGTTGTTATACCCCGTTATACACTGTATTACATACATTTACCCAAACAGATCTCTCAAAGGAACTAGTTTTCAAGCTTAAGACGACACTTCTTTTTTATTTGTACGAGTCGGAAGCTCTTCGTGATGAACTACATACAAGTTCTAAATTAGTAGTGCTGGGAGCATTTTATAGAAGATCACTGGAATATAAATCTTAAAAGGACCACATTTTTTAGGTTTTTCTCAGCAACCCCTGCAGGATCACACTGTGAAAATGATTCTGCTAATTTTCGAAGATTCTATCAAGGTTATACCTATATGCCATGTGGGTAATTCCATTTCAGATCAATTTACAAAACCACCCCTAACCTAATTGGGTGGACTCGCTAAAAACAAATTATGGGGGCATTACACTTTCTCACTGGCCACTTGACTTCTCTCATGTGATTCTGACAATTCCTGTGAGGGTGTATTTATATGTTCTAGAAACTTTTCTATAAAATAAGTAGTTTATTTCATATTTTTAAATTTAAAAATAATATTTAAAAAATTAAATTTTCGCAATTTTTTTTGTACCATTGAAAAAATTTCAATGAGATCTATCAAATAATATTCATATTACTACAAAAATTATTTGCATAAATTAATTTTTATCTTGAAATTATCTTCTTAACAAATAAATACTTATTTTGGATTTTGGAACACACCTGAACTGCTAGAAATACTTCTAGGCCCACAATCTTATGATTCTCAGTATGTTCAAAAAGGGGGGGAAAAATTTTAGGATCTACTATTCCCAAATAAAAAAGTTTGAACCAGAATTTCAAAGCTTCAAAATGTAACTTCTCAAAATCAGACTCTTATATTATTTTTGTTTAAAAGTAAAAATTGAAGCTGTGGCAAATATACTACACAACTCTAGCATGTCAAATGGGCAAACGTTATGCTAAAACTTTCACGAGCTCACCTTGAGGGTAGGGATGGCAATCTCGGCCGACCCGTTCAAACCCTCCCCGTTCTCCGTCCGAAAAATCCCCGAACTTCGGGGATTCGTTTGGGGATCGGGTAGGGTATGGGGAATTTTTTTTAAAAAATTCGGGGATCGGGTAGGGGACGGGGATAGGTCTGTCCCCGCCCCGAACCCTACCCGTCCCCGTTCCCCGTTCGTTCCCCGCCCCGCCCCGTCCCCGAATCCCCGAAATATATACTTATACATAAAAATAAATAAATATATACTATATTATATATCAGTCCTGTTTTGGTAATGTTGGAAAAACTATGGAACTATGAAATTAGTGCTGGCTGGAATTAACTTAATGTTGGAAAAACAATGTTGTAGATTAACTTATGTGTTGGAATTAGTTATTATGTGCTGAAAATTGATAGTACTTGCTAAAACAGTGAATAACGTGTTGTTATGCGTTGAAAATTGGTAGTATATGCTAAAATTATGAAATACAGGTGTAGGAAATGGAGGTACTATTATGTGCCGCAAATACAAATCCCCGAATCCCCAAATCCCCGAATCCCCGTTTGGATCCCCGTTCCCCGTTTGGGTCGGGGATGGAGGAAAAAAACAAATCCCCATTGGGGATCGGGTCGGGGATGGGGATGGGGTAGGGGGTAATGGGTAGGGGGTGGAGGTAGTACCCCCCGTCCCCGACCCGTCCCCATTGCCATCCCTACTTGAGGGGCTGCTCGCTTGGTAGGTAGTGATTGTAGCACAAATACAAAGATAGTTAATTTCTTAAAATAACGTTAACCGGGGGCTCTGCTACCTAGAGAGGACAGTAGTCCTAACCCACACCCTCAAAATGACATAATTTTGAGGGTAAATTGCTAGAGCAGCCTCTACCAGGGACAAAACGGCAACGTTTTGGTGGGAAAAAAATTAATTACGACTCTTTAGAATAATATGATCAGAATAATAAGATCTTTGCACTGATTTAAACGGAGTGAAAATTTGAGCACCTAATTTTTTGAGACCGTTTATATATTAAAAAATATGGTTAAAAAACTAAGTGCTCCAATTTTTAATCTGTTTGAACGGGTGTGAAGATCTTATTATTTAGATCATATTATTATAAAGAGACATAATTAATTTTTGTCTTTAAAGCTCTTATAATCACGTTTCTGCTTCATAGGATTGCAAACAGAGGATAATGAATTTTTTCCCCACGAAAACATTGCCGTTTTGTCTCTAGTAGGGGCTACTCCAGTAGTTTACCCTCAAAACTATGTCATTTTTAGGGTGTGGGTTGGGGCTGCTGTCCCCTTTGGACAGCAGAGCCCCCTGATCCCGTTAATTTGTACCAATAGATATATGTATGTGTGTGTGTGTTTTATATAAGGATGATGCATTGCACTTGAAATGAGATGTTGGACAATCGGACTCACTAAATGACAGGTCATAACAAAGTGGTGCTAAGCGACTGATTCGACTGTTCATCTCGGCACAAATGACTAAAATTGAATTAGAGCGCATACAAATCTGAACCGTCCATTGTTTGATTAAGATTCGAATCAACAATTTTTGAGATAAACGGATGAATCGACAGTTTTGCACCCGCTTTACATGCTGCTGCTTGGCAACAACCCCAATTCCACTAATTTAGCCCAAATCGACACACAAAACAAAGTGCAAGGACCACTTGGACAATTTGCCCCTGAAAGTATTAGGCCCGTTCGAGAAACTTTCTTAAAAAATAAGCAGCTTATTTCTCATTTTCAAACTCAAAAATAAAGTAAATGAAAAATAATTTTTCAATTTTTTTTCATCGTATAAAAGATCTTGTCGAGATCTTCCAAACAAGATCCATATTAAATATTTTTATATTTCAATAAACATATAATTTTTAAACTTAAAATTGACTTATTAAAAAATAAGAATTTTTTTAAGGTTTCGGAACGGAAGCTTAGACGGTCAACCCTTTTTGGTACTGATCGCCATGGTGAAACCTTGGAAAGTGTTGCCCAAAAAAGTTGATGACAGGATGACTCAGCTTTACAGATAAGAAAGCATAAGGGTGTATGTGTAATTTCGGCAAATGGGTTGGATAATTATTGAGAAAAGAATCGCATTCACACATGCCGTCACAAACTTCATGCCTACGAAACAAGAAAGAATCCCCCCACATTCATTTTATCCATTTCCCTTGCCTTTTCAGCACCCCTCTCTCTCTCTCTCATCAACATCATCCCCCCCCCCCCCCCTCTCTCTCTCTCTCTCTCTCTCTCTGTACATCTAACCTCTATCCTAGCAAACATAAACAAGGAAAGAAGAGAGAAGAAACCGTAGAGAAATTCCCAATCAAAAACATAGAAGAGTCCACACCACCCACCTCTCTCTCTCTCTCTCTCTCTCTAATGGCCCAGCTGGACCAAAATTTATGTTGGAGGAAAAACAAAGAAAGGAAACATACATAGAGAGGAGGTGCCTTCAGATGTCCTCCAACCATACCCATCTCATACATACACCCAACGAAATCATGTTGCCACAAATACCCCTCTGCAACCCCCCATCTTCATCTCTTCACTGCCTCAAAAGAACTGCATGTTTTGCCCCGATTTACATGGGCTTTTTGGGCTTTTTCTCGGTCAGAGTTTCACAGAGAAAACAGGAAAGCGTGACTCTTTCTCATCTCCTTTCCTCCATCCTTTATTATTTCTTGCGCACCTATTGCCTTCCTCCCCCCCATCTCTATCCCTTTCTCTCCCTCTCCCTCTCCCTCTCCCTCTCCATATTACTTCAGATATATCTTTTTGTTTCTCTCTCTTCTTCAAGTTTGTTACTTCTTGGGTACTGGATTCTTTGAGTTTCTTGTGATCTGATGTCTAAGAAGATGAAAAGAGATTCTATAGATACATCAACATATGGTACGTTTGGGGATCCTAAGGCCAGATTCAAGCATCAGGTTCTTATACAGGACTACAGAGAGTTGCAGAAGGTAAAATTTCCTTGTAGGTTTTCTTCATGTCCGCTGAAGATCTAGAGATTTCTTTGATTTTCTCTTCTGGGTTTGCGTTTGTGCTTGTTTTGCTTTTTCAGTCTCTTGTTAAATTTTTTTTATGGGTAAAGTCTAATTGTTCTAGTCTTCCTTCATGAGTCTTGTAGGAAGAAACGCAAGATATATTGTTCATGAACCGAACTATTTGTTTATGTTATGTATTCAGTTGCTGTGTTTTCTTCATCTGATTTATGTGCTCTCGTTCTGTTGATGAATTTCTCTCTTATCCTGTTGTAGAGCATTTTTTTTGGAGTTTTTTTCTATTGTTTTCCTCTTTAGGATTTGAAGCTTCCTTGAGTATAGTTCACACGATCAGTGTTTGTATGAGGGGAGAGTTTGGGTACACTTTTTGATGGAAAATCTTCCCTCGAGTACTTCAATTTTTGGTGGTTAGAGTCTATATTTCTCTAATATTATTTCATCCCAGTCTTGTAGGATGAAACCCAAGATTCAAAAAAAAATAAAAATAAAAACCTAATTAGATCCAGTTATTTTGTTCTACTATTTGGTATACTGCAATGAGGTCTTGTGTTTTCCTCCTCTGATCTCTCTGTCCTTTCATGGTTTTTTTTTTATCCGCCTGACCTTTCATGGTTCAATGAAGTAGTTTTGTTCTTTCCTTCTTTTTTCTCCTGATATCACTATGGTTTGCTTTCAATCACTTGTAACCCTATGGGTGGAGTAATAAACATGAGTGTTTGTGCAGGAAACTGAGGCCATGAGAAACAAGTTGGAGAGCACAAAACAGAGAAAAGTAATTCTTTTGGCTGAAGTCCGGTATGATTCTTTACCTTAATGTACTTCCGGACACAGTATGCCCCTAAAATCCGAGTTCAAGGGTAGCTCATGTCTTGGAATATTGTATCGATTTGTTACTTCATGTTTAGTGTCTAACTGTTTATATGTTTTTTTCTGTATGATCAAGTTGCTTCTGAAAATTGTAATTTGGAATATGGTTGTTGATTTTATCAGTGAATGTTTCTGTTTGTCCTGCAAAATTTTGAGAACTATTATATTTTAGTTGTAGGTTCTATTTTTGAATTCCAATCATGTTCGGTTTTTATGTCAACTTGGCTTTAATAGAATCAACAGGATACCAAAATATCAAATTGCATTTCGAGATGCAATGGCAAATTTGGCCATTTTCTTCTTCATATTCCCTTTGTTGATTGTTCGTAGGACTATCCGGGAGTATTTATGACTTATGCTGCAATTTTTTTATTCTGATTACCAGGTTCCTACGACGACGATACAAGTACCTTATGCAAAACAAGGCTGTTAGACAACCAAGGGGACGACAAATTGTTCACCCACCAAATTCTGTTACCCAGAAAAGGAATATTGTGAAGCAGAATACTTCCGAGAAAAAGAAAGGCAATCTGTATGACATGAAGCAGAAAACTGTGAACTACACAGTTTCTGATTCAAATCAGAAGGAAATGATATTGAGTCAAAGGTATCCGGCAAGTCAGACTCCAAATCCAATTCTTGATCTAAACCAGAAGGATAGGATGCATGTTGGAAAAGAAGCTATTCTTAGAAACCCCACTCCAGGTTTTGATTTAAATCAGAAGGAAAGATCATACTGTAGAAAAGATGCTGCCTTCCAGAACCCAATGCCGGTTCTTGATTTGAACCAGAAGGAAAGGTTACTCAGCGGAATGGAAACTGCTCGCTGGAACCCATTTCCAGCTTTTGATTTAAACCAAATGGAAAGAAACATTGTGAGCGAGAATGCTGTTCAAAGCCGAGCTCCAATTTTTGACTTAAACCAGATCTCGGTAAACTCTCAAAGAAGTTAATGAACTAAACTTCCTATTTGTTACTTAATTCTCATGAGTTTGCATTCGACTTCGTGTTTCAGGGAGAGGAAGAGGCATTACAGAATAATTATGAGCCATTGAAGTTGGAGGAGCCGAAGAAAATTGTTATGAGAGGGGGAACTGATGAGCAGCACAACGAGTTGAAACTAGCCATGTGTCGGAACGTTGGGAATGGACCGAATCGGGTGGGGAAGAGGAAGATTTCTTGGCAAGACCCGGTTGCATTGGAGGTTTAAGTATTTATCTTCAGGTGTCAAGATCCTACATTGGCAGTGGGTTTGAAAAAAATAGTGTCATAGTACTTACAATTTGTTTCCATGGTGTATGATAGATGGACGTACAAATATTGCCAAGGGATCAAATTTGGTTTCACCATCCTATGTTGTTCGGTTTTCATTTACTCCTTGTTTCCTACTTAGTATAAGTTAGGTGGTAGATATAAGGAAATTTGGAATCTTGCAGTCGTTGGAATTGAAAATAATTCAGTAGTTGGAAATGGTAGTTACATAGCCAAGGAATTGAATTTGTGTGTACCATCCATCCTGTTTGTTTCATGGATTTGTGTTTTATTAGTTAGGTGGTGGATACAAGAAATTTTGTTTTCTTGCCATTATTTGATGTGGAATTGGAATAATTCCGTATAGATACCTTATGTTTTGTTTCTTTTAACTCTTTCACTTGTTATTAAAGAACAAAGCAAAAGTGTTGTTAGTTTGTTTGGTTCTTTTTACTCGTTCCTGACCTATGGTGGTAGCAGCCTAGTTGTAGTTGCATCGTTGGTGTAGCATCCAGCATAGATGTATCCGGAATTGTCCGGTTGTAAACTTGTAGTTGTAGTTACATAGTTGGTGTAGCATTCAACATAGATGTATCCGGAATCGTCCGATAGACGTGGGTACCAAACGGTTCCAAACACATCTCTATCCGGATTTGTCCACATAGGTTTGTGTCCATATCATCTCTGTTTCTGGTTAACTGGTACACAGTTGCGATTGGGCTGTGAAATTCTGGTAGCATTTGCTTTTATCGTGGTATTGTAATGCTTTAGGGCCTGTTTGGTATCACTATTGGTAAATTTTTTCGAGTGAAAGTAACGAAAAGATGTTTCTGAATTGCTGTGAACTATTTTTTTGCCCGGACGTTTGGTGAAAGCAATTGATGATTTTCCGACTCGGCTTTGCACGGAAGAATAAAAGAAAAAAGAAGAAAAACAACTCTTCTTTAAAGTGAAAGGAAAAAGGGAAAGTCTCATTCTAAGAAAAATAAAGAGAAGAGTTGCGAAAATAAACTTTCTATTTCGCTTTTATTGATTTTTTTTCCTCTACCCAAATGTAGAAGCAGTATTATTTTTCCCATCCTTGCGGAAAATTATTATTTACTACTAGAGCACCGTCACGTGATGTTTCACAGCCTTCTCCATCCCGTATTTGTGTGCGAGACATTTGTGTGGACTCCCGCACAGATGTGTATGTAGAAGGCTCCTGGAGCATAATCACTTCTCACTTACAAGGCTTTCCAAACTCAAATGGGCCAACCCAGTTTGTGGGCTTTCGAAATTCAGCTGTTTTGGACTGTCCCTTTTCTACAACGCACGCAACTACATGAACATCCGAATAAATGAAAGCCTACCAACTCCTCCTGAAGCCTGTTGGGTTGGAGCCCGGAGTTTGGACCTACAGGTCTCAGGTTCGAGAGTTGGTAGAGAGAGCGATGAGAGAGAAATTGCTTGAATACATGAAAGCCTGAATCCAAACGAACATGCAAAATACAATGTATAAGTTACACAAACAGTACCATTACTGAATCTCCAAATGTACATTTCGGGTTGGTAAGTATCTGAACGTGGTGTTTTCCCCAAATCACATGCACGCTCCTTTCCTCCTATCCACCTCGATCATTTTTCTGTCAGTAGTTTGTGCCACTTCCGATTGGTTTTCTGCGGCCTCCTCCCCATCAAGCGCCTCCTCCCCATCAAGCTTAATCGGCTGGCCCACTTTCTTCGGGAAAAGCCCAATTGCATAGTTTTTGCCTGTTCCCCCTGCCCTTTGTCCCAATGCCACCTTGGCCTTGTGTTTCTTCCCCTGGAAGTGTTGATTTAAACTGTATTCACTTGAGGCACTAATTTGACAAATTGAGCAACTCCACTCCTCTTTAGGTTTTTTCTTCAAATCTACCGAATGGAGCTCACTAGCACCTGCCTCCAGTAGCATCACAGCTTTACGCTTCACACCAGAGAGATTTTGCCCTGGCATAGCCTGCAACATAACATCCAAACAATGACCATAACCATGAATATTTGACTGTACTAATCACCTTGACTCATTAAACCATTGACGCTTTTCACAAAAGTCAGTAATTACCTCTCTAGTTTTCATTCAAATACATCATCCCATGAGCCATGGTTAAGGGGTTTTATGTCTTTAGGGTTTCCAGTAACTCACTGACTAAGTCCTTTAGCACCTTAAAGAGTAAATGAATCCTACTGATGAGTAATTGTCTGATCTAGTTGGAACTAGTTCTTTGGGAACTGATGGCATTATCTTTGCATGTTTCAGCCAAAAATAACAAAGTGAGTGTCCAACTATGAAACTATATGCAGAATCATGTTTACAAAGATCAAACAGGTACTCTGCATATTGCTTCAGGTTACAAGGTCTGCTTTTAGCCTTTTAGTATTAAAAGATGACGAACTGTGTCGGTTACTTTGAACGCTTGGTAAGGATATGAGCAATGTGTCCCACATGTTGAGCAGCACCATAACTAACAAACTATTTAGTCATTCGAGGTACCCCTTTGACTATGCAAAAACCTCCATATTATGCATGAAATACTCTATGACACCATCTTGCATTAGGCTATCCAATATATAATGTGGAATCATGCTATCCTTAGGAACTACCCAACTCCACTTTTAAAGTCCATGTATCTAAATCTTGCAACTAAACATATCTCCACGAAGAAACAATAGAAAGTAAAAAGGGTACCGCTTCACTACCAAGTATCAACACCCTCTTTCAAAGAGACACAAGCCCCAGGCCTAGAGACATATATCTTACTATAGTAAAGGGAAAAGACCTCTTGAACAATTTGATCTTCTCTAACCTACAATAAAGCAGAAAAAAACAGCTTTCTCCAACAATTAGCAACCATGTGAAATAACTTTGAATTAGTGTCTTGTTTCTGTGGATAATCGATAAGTAAAAGTACTTTTATGTTATATAATATTATAATACGTAGAGTTTGTAACAACAAAGCTCTCCTAGAGTTTCCACAGAATCATCAGACAATCAAAAGACATTCAACACAGAGTAAGTATCCATGCCCAACCATCAGACAATCAAAAGACACTCAACCCTGAATAAGTATCCGCACCCGCTGTACGTATGCAAATGAAAAATTAGAACGCAAGGATCAGCGAAGCAATTTCATTGAGATTAGTTCAGCAACAGATAAAAAACATCACAAATCCAAAGATCATCACGACCCATTAGAGATTTGATGGTCCGGGAAAATAAGCTTCCAAATAATGCCTTGGATGCCCCTTCATGGCTGACCTCTAGTTTGTAGGACCACACATACAAGGCCCACCCTATGCATGTACAAGACCTCATTACATGTCAATAACTTAACTTATGCCTCACAAATCTGAAGACTTCCTCTGATTTTGATACTTACAAGAATAAAGCATTTTTTTATACAGAAATGCCAAAAGAGACCACTACAGATCACGTTACCATATATTTCATTTGTATTTAAAGAATGAAAGGACACAAATAATACGAAGTGGGCCAATTCAAATACAAATATTGTTGCCCAAGATAATCATAAATCCCAAATTCAGGTATTACTTTCCCTTAATATAAGGAAGCTATTCAAGGGTAAAGGACAGAATCAGCGAGCAAAAAACATAATTGAGGACCTGTCTATGCACGGTATGTGTCTAGTCCTCGCAATCAGACTGCTCCTTCATGGAAATAAGACCATCCGCGAAAATATTTCTTCCCAAGGGGCAAAACATACACAGAAATCCACCAAAGTTTCTGTCTACCAAGTACCAAGGAAAGTAGGAGCTTTAGGACCACAAATGTCGGAACTCATTCCAAATTGCATTCCACCAAAGAAAGGTAAAAAACTGAGGCAGCTAGCTATAAATCACTAACTTCAAAGTTCAATCACTATTTTATTCACCGCATACATGACACGATATGATTCACCTCATAAAAAATCTGGAAAGTGGTAAAATACAGCATATCTCCAAAAAAATTAACATAAGAATCATACATACATACATACAGTCACATGAAAGAAAAGTGAGCATTTGAAATTAATTACTCTTTGTTACCTCAAGAGAAGGTTTGATGACTTCGATCTCAGAAATCCTACGTTCCGGAATGCGCTGAAACGGCACCATCTCGAATCCCGCAATTCCGGAGCGATTCCGGTAGCCCCGCAGCTTCTCCTCATATGACAATGCCATTCTCTCCTTGATAGCTCTGCTTTCAAAAACCGAAACTCTTGGACTGAAATCCGACGCCCACCCCGATGATAGAGAGAAACCCTCGTGGGGTCTGCACAAGGCCGCCACCAACATCATGTCTCTCCTCATTTCGTTTTCCAGCAGTACACGCGTGCGCAAAATCTCGCCCGCGATCAACTCTCGCCTGATCTTCTCTTTCTCGATCTCCCGCAGTAGAACCGCTTCTCGCTCGTTGCTGCTAGGGTTTTGGAACACCAACGCCTGGCGTCCGAGAGCTGGCCCCGAATACCCCGCTGAAAAAGTAGGATCATATCCACACACACACAAAAAAGACCCGTTTTAGAAAGGCAACTTATCATCAACATTAAAAGTGTTTTCTACAAAAAAAACTTTACCAAAAAACGAATGTACATATATGTACATACCTATGCCTGTTATTAGGGATTCATAATGTGTGAGGTTATTGGTTGTTATGAGGGGAAAGGTAGGAGAGGGATTACACGGACCTCGGAATGGTTGTTCGGAGAAATGAGTGACGGTGGAAGGAGGAGGAGTGTGGTGCGACGTCGTGGAAACTTGCTTCTCGATTGCTCGAAACCCCTTGAATTCCATGCTCTGTACTGGAATGGGGGGGAGGGACGCCGCAGAGGGCCTCTGTTCAGGAGTGGACATGAGACTGGTGTTGGAGAGAGAGAGAGAATAGTTGGTCCGTGGGAAGACAACGATCAACTAGTCTACACAGAGATTTTTTTTTTAGTTCTATGGAGAAGCTACTTTTTTTTCGTTTCACTTTTTACCGATAACGTTCTAATCTTAATGTGAATTTACTAATAATTTCATGAATAAAGGGGAGCGCCAGCACGAATTTCAATTTCCTTTTACATATATTATCTTTTCAATTTTAATTTATATTTTTACTTTTAGTAAAATTTATCCAATTGAGATTAACGATGTAAGAATTAAAAAAAAGCAACCAAAAAGGTCATTCCAAAAAAATCATCATAAAGTTAGGCCAATGGGAACTTAGGGGTGTTTTGGCTTATTTTTTTATTTTTATTCAAAAAAATTTACATTTATTTGTTTTGTGTCCAATTTTTTTAGATTATTGATTATTCTCAAGTAAAGGAATTAAAAAAGTAAAAAATTACGGTCCAAATTTAATTTTTTAATAAAGACAAATTAACCAGAAAATCAAAATTTTTAGACTTTTATATATGCAAAAAAATTGATTTTGGATAATAATTTTTTTACTTTTCTAATTTCGCTCATCAAGACAAACTAATAATTCAAAAAAAATTCACGAGAAACTAAAAATTTTGAATTTGTTTTAATAAAGATAAAAAAAAAACCAATTAACTTTTTTTACTAGCAAAAATATCCCTTAGTCCTTCCTGCACCCTCACGATTGGTTTTGAAATATACATTGGTTCGATAGTCACAAATTAACTTTGTAGTGAAGCTTACATTTGCAGTAAAAGAATTCTCAAAACACTTAACGGTGCTCTTACAAGGGAAAAGACTTTCTGTAACGGGACTATAACGTCACGAATGGTGTGTCATGTATTGAACTGATAAGACGCTAATATCTTAGAAAGACATAATTATTAGAGTGCATTTAGATTCACCCATATATTGAGTATATATAGAATAATGGCAATGGGTCCCCCGCCGTTGTTGGACCGTTGCAGATGAGGATTGATAGAAAATATGAAAAAAATTCGTGAAACCATCCATTTCAGTTTCATGCGTGAATCTCAATCATCCATTTTCAGTTTCATGGAAGCAATTAAGTTTAGGAAAAAGCAAACAGACCACAACTCCACTCCACTCCACTCTTCTTATCCAAACTCAACAAAAGATGGTGACTAGTATATATCAACTAAACATGTGCTCAAAATAGCCTTTTACCCGTTCAAATGTGAGCACATATTTCGCTAAAGACCAACAGAGATCCTATTAATTTTCTCAATTACACCAAAGGGTTTCCAGTTTTGATCGAACTTTTCTCTATCAAATCTCCACATTTCTCTTTTCCCATTGTGCAAAGTGCTGCATGCTGTGGGTTGATCAAAGATGGCCAACAATTGCGAGATCTACTTGGAAATCTTAATTGCAATCTTGCTTCCTCCCCTGGGAGTCTTCTTTAGACATGGTTGCTGCAGCGTATGTCTCTCTCTCTCTCTCTCTCTCTCTCTCTCTCTCTCACAAGAGCATGCATGTGTGTCCCAAGACAAAAAAAAAAAAAAAAAAAAAACTTGTATCTGCATGCATATCTGTAACTTTGGGGGGACTTTTATGTAGTAATTTCCATTGTTATTGTTGTTGTTGTTGTTGCAGTGTGAGTTCTTCCTCTGCTTGGTTCTGACTCTCTTAGGTTACGTTCCTGGAATAGTCTACGCCATCTACGCCATTGTGGTACGTGATAATCATCCCGACGACGAATGGCGTCCTATCAACAACGCGTAGCTGGCCATTTATTAATTCCAACTCATTGTTTCGTTTCTCTCGATGTTTTCGGGTTTTTTTCCGACTATATGTAGTACAATAATTCAAGATCCTTAATTTCGTGTGCCACGAATTTGTGTTACAATTAAGTGGTGAACTCTCTTTTTGTGATTCATTCAATAAAATATCTAGCACTGATCATTCACTCAAAGAGTCAAGCTGGTATATGATTGGTTTGATACCACAAGATATTATAGATTCAAAGTGTGATGTTGGTCACACTCAAAATGAATCTGATTTCTTATATGATTCATGCATGTATCGATTTTAAAAAATTTCTCATACGTGACATTGTTCATTTTAGGGTCTCAAAATTTCTAGGCACGGTCTCTAATAAGTTTTTCTTATATATTTTTCTACATTCATTATTCTCAAAAACTTTTCTCAAAATCCAAACCGAACAAGAACATCCCCTCAATAAAGCAAATATGGAGTAGTTTGCATCCAACGACGTGGTTGCTTGGTAGTTGGTGCGTCCATCCAATGTTGCGCTGTTGTGAGGCTTGGGGAGTAAAGGAAATTAGTCACGAACCTCAGGGGAAATCAATGTATTTTACCCCACAAGCACGAACACAACGATCCAAGACTGGCCGTCTGTCTATAGCCTGGAAAGATCATCTGATTCATCTCTACTTGTTCTATTCTCCATTAAAACTCCGAAGTCCAATTTGTACTCTCTCTCTCTCCCTCTCTCTCTCTCTCCCCAAACACTCTCCTCTACTCGGCTATGGCAATTATATGTGAGATCCTCTGTGAAATCATAGTCACAATCTTGCTTCCTCGATCCCATTGGTGTTTGCTTCAGGCATGGCTGCTGCAACGTGAGCCCCTCATTCTCTCTCACACAGGACTTGTTTGATAACCTAAATTCAGCAATTAAAATTGAATCAATTAAGTAATTAGTGATTCAGTAGATTTGACAACGACATTATACATTACTTAACAAATTAAGTGTCACTTAAAATGTAGGCCAAAAAGTTAAAGAAAAAATAAGTAGCTTTGAACTACTTAATTCTGACTGAATTCTTGTGTACTTGCATTTATTCACCATACCACTACTACCACTACTCCCGCCACCACCATTCTTACCACTCCTCCATCACTTCACCGCCACTCTTCCACCACCATCACCACTACATCACCACCACCACCACCACCACCACTCCCTTATCACTCCATCACCACCACCACGACACTCCCACCACCACTACCACACTGTCGGCACCACCACAATACCACCATTGCACAACTATCACTCCCACCACCACCACTCCTACCACTCCTCCATCACTTCACCGCCACTCTTCCACCACCATCACCACTACATCACCACCACCACTCCCCTATCACTCCATCACCACCACCACGACACTCCAACCACCACTACCACACTGTCGCCACCGCCACACCACCACAATACCACCATTGCACAATTATCACTCCACCGACACCACTCACTGTCACCATTACTCTACCACTACCACCACTCATTGCCACTGTTACATCACCATCACTCTATCACCACCATTATACCACTATCGTCAGCACTCTAACACCACCACTGCCATCGCCACCACTCCATCACCACCACCACACCACTACCACAATCATCATTCCACCATTATTATATGTACATTTTGACCATTAGTAAATTAAATGAGAATTGGAACTAAAATTAATTTATCATTTTTTTAATTCAGTTCTTAATATGTTTACCAAACAGCTTTTCAGTTTAAAAAATTCAGTATTTAGCTTTCAGTACTTAATTTTTCAGCATTCAGTTTCAATTTTATCATCTCGGTATACACATGTACATGTATAGATATCTGCGTATATGATTCTTAGTAGTATTTTTGTGTTTGATTATTGCATGTTGAACTGTTTACGTATGTGGTTTTGACTATCCTTGGTTACATTCCAGGAATAGTTTATGCGATCCTTTGTGTGGATCGCAATACCCAACGAGCCGATTACTCCCGCCCACTTGCCTAATTTCTGTACTCAAAGGTCCCGTTTGATAAGGCTTTTGGAGGTTGAAATTGGATTACTAAGATGACAGTATTAGCAATACTATGTTTGGTTCACAAAAGTGGTTCAGATTTGGTTGTCCTAGGACCCCAAATTAGGACTTGGTATTCACAATCCAATCTCAACCTTGCCATTACAAAAGTACTAAACTATCCTTGTTAAACCAAGTATGAAAATTGTTTATGGGAAATGGAGCCCAGCTACAAAACGTTTGAATGCCAATGACAAAATTGTCGATTCATTTTTTGAAACTCATACGGCCCCTCTCTCGCTCGCAGTGTTTTATCATATGAATTATCCATCCATCCGTATATATGTAGTATATGAATCTGCTTCACCCATATCTCTATGATCCATCTCCATTTTTCGCCCAATTATTTGATCAAATGCCCCATTGGAGCATCCACATAATTAAGGCGTTGCTGAGTATCTCCATCTCCAAACATATAAAAGAGTTGTTAGAGCATCTCCAACGCTTACCTATATTTTTACTCACATTTAAGTATTTTTTAGACAATTCAATGCGTTAACACAATAAACATAAATTTCAACTAATGGTTCACTAATGGCATAATTGTAGATTGGAGGAGGAGAGAATGACCTCGTAAAAATTGAGAAAAAATTTGAGTCTCCTTTTTTAGGTCAATCAGAATACAAGTTTGAGTCTCCTTGAATCTGAGCGAAAATTTACATAAAACTAAATTAATATAGGTTTGATTTCATAACGGAAGTGAGCCTTTCTAAAGACATTGACAGACGAGACACTTTTAAATTTAAAAGGCGGAAAATGGGCTTCAAAAATTTGAGTAAACATTTGAGTCAATGAATTTTACTCATATTTTGGTTTTCGAGTGTAAAATAAAGTAAAAGTTTTTTTTTTTGATCTGCAAAAAAAAAAAAACCTTTTTTTCTTTCAACACCTACCAAAGCCAACAAACAACCATTCTAATTGAGTGGGAAAAATATTTTTAAGTATGCACCAGGTTTATAATGGGATAATTTGAACCGGTCATTTTATAAGATTTGTTGAGAAGTTTACGCCTTGTTTGGTTTGGTTTTTGGAAAAAAAATTTCAATTCAAAAAATACTCATTACCCTTACTTCCAATCATTACTCTTCACTCATTACCCCTATCTCCAATTATTATTCTCATTTCTCTCTCTATCTCTATTCTCTCTCCACTAATTAACCCTACTCCCAAGGGTTAACAATGGGCAGGATAGGGGGTGGATACCACTATCCCCGTCCCCGATCCCCGAACCTAAATCTATCCCCATCCCTTCCCCGATCCTTACCGGAGAATTATTTTTACCCTCCATCCCCTTCCCAAACGGGGAACCGGGATCCCCGCGGGGAATCAAGGATCCAACTGGAACTAAAGACAAAACTGGTGTTCTTAATCTGGTATCCCTCCAGCAAGACACCAAGAACAAACAACACATGCAAAGCTCTTTAATCCTTCAGTTTCTCAATCTCTCAACACGACGCTATTTCATAAGTTTCTGACGTGAACAATATTATCAGACGTAAACAATATTTATCTGAATAGAACTATCGATTTGAGCTCTTCTTTCTACTAATCTTCTATCCGTGATAAGTGAATTCAATTACTTCTATGTTAATTGATAGTGAGATTTAGTTTCTTTCTTTCTTCCTCACTTATGTATATATAGTACTCCTATATATAACTTTCATTTATGTATATAACTTATTATAATATATATATATATATATATATATAAACGGGGCGGGGATAGACGCATACCCATCTCCTACCCGTTCTCCATTTTCTTAAAAAATTATACCATCCCCTACCCGATCCCCGAATACCCAACCCATTGGGGCGGGGAACGAGGCGGGGCCGGGCGGGGCGGGGCGGCCGGGATTGTCATCTCTACTTCCAATCATTATTCTATTTCTCTCTTCACTCATAACCTCCAATTCAAAAACTCATCCAAACACAACATACCCATTTAAAAAAAAAAAAAAAAAAACGTCTTCAAACATCTATCTAAATAAATCTAAATAAAAACGTTATTTTAGTAATAGGATGTTGAATGATATTTTTCGATGTTCAATGGAGATGATTTTTTTCATGAATGATTTTTTCAAAGACACCAACAACATTAGTGGTTTGGATTATCACCACACTGTCTTTGCAGAATAGCAACAATGGTTGCAATTATTATTTTTATTTCTTGATGAATAAAGAATATGAAAAAGAGTAAGGGTTATTTCACTCCTTCAATTTTTCCGTTTTATCAACATGGTCTCTTCACGTTTAAAATTCATCAATCTTACCCCCTCAACTTTCATTTTCCATCAACTCTACCCCTCCACTCGCTTCCGTTCAAAATTTTCAACGAAAACCTGTGAAAAGACCTACCTCTTGGGAAAAAATTTCAGTGCCGAGCAAAATTCAACCGATCTCTCATCTTTCCTGTCTCTCCCTCAACGCGATCTCTCCTACTACTCTCTCCCTGGTACTACACGATCTCTCCCTGCTACTCCCACTTCGTCCAGGACGTTGTCCTCTCCTCCGACGGCCAGTTCGCCCTCTCCGGCTCCTGGGAAGACGAGCTCTGCCTCTGGGACCCCGCCTCCGGCACCACCGCCCGCCGCTTCGTCGGCCACACCAGGGATGTCCTCTCCGTCGCCTTCTCCCTCGACAACTGCCAGATCTTCTCCGCCTCCCGCGACCGCTCGATCAAGCTCTGGAACACCCTTGGTGAGAAACTAGAACTATTAATTACTTTTCGGATGGAATCATTTGGTAAGAAAAGCAAAGAATAGAAAGGACTAGGGTTTGGGTTGAGTTATTTGGTGAGAAATGTACAAAGATGATGTTTTATTTTGATGGTTTGTGGTGAGAATTAAATCATTTTAATTTTTCCTTTTCCTTTTGCTTTGTAGTTTGTAGGGGAAATTGGGTTTCCTGAGTAATTTTGTGCCTTGCAATCCCTTCGGATCGAATGATTTGGTAAGAGAAGCAAAGAATAGAATGGACGAGGGTTTGTGTTGAGGGGTTTGGTGAGAAATGGTGAGACATGTACACAGATGTATGTTTCGATTGGTTCCTTTTTTTCATTCTCACGAAATCTCATGGTGAGAGAGAGTTCCATTTCTTATCACGCCCTTTTCTCACCATCCATGGAGTAGCAGGGAGAGAGTAGTAGAGATGAGAGCAGAAGGAGAAGGAGATTGGTTTTGAAATTTCTGGGTTTGGGGATCAGTGGGGGAGTAGTAGAGAGAGTGAGAGAGAGAGAGAGAGGGGTAGAGGGAGAGGGAGAGGGAGAGGGAGAGAGAGAGGAGGGGCATTTTAGGGTTATAATTTTTTCCCGTCCAAGTTAGTTCTTTTCCATCCAAAATTTATTAAGAGAATTGGACGGGAGGGGTGTAGTTGATGAGTTTTGATAGATGAAGGGGTGATGTTCATGAGTTTTAAACGTGAAGGGGTCATGTTGACAAAACGTGATAGTTGAATGGGTATCCGTAGAAATAACCCAAAGAGTAACTTTAGTAGGGGTAGAGTATAGGTAAAATAGAGTGGTTGATGGCTAAAATAAATTTAAAAAAATGACTTTTTGGATAAGTAATTTGACTAAAAATTTGGCATGTATTTGTGTTTTGTTTTATAGGGTTTTGAATTTTTTGATAGGCAGGGTTTTGATGTTTGATTCTGGAGGCGACTATCTGCAGCTCCCTATTTTCTCCCATAGCCCCGTTAAAAATTTTCAATTATACTCGACAATTAATTACCGAAATTGAGATACATTTTCAGCATACAATTACCGAAATATAATATTTTTTTTCAACAGCTATTTTCCGAAAATGTATGTTCCGCAGTTGTTTACCGAAGGTTGAATATATTTTCGACATGTAGTTACCGAAATATAATCTTGTTTTCAACAGCAATTTATCGAAATGTTATGTATGATTTTCAACAACTACTTACCGAAATGTAGTGGGCTATGGGAGAAAATAGAAGGCTGCGAATAGTCGCCCCCTTGATTCCTGATGTTGCTGATTCCGATCCAATTGCCTGTTCCTACGGAGGTCAAAGCGATTTTATCATTCTATTGGGGTGTCACTTTTGGGTGTATACTGGTTAGGATTTTCGATTTTTTGGGTTATTATGAACATCAAGGGACAGAACTTTCTCCACGTTAATCGCTGTGTAGTGTTGTGAATCTTCTTCGATGCGACGCTTGAATCTTCTCCGAAGAACGCGAGCTACGAATAACTGTTCCAATCTCCAAAAAAAGGTGCGATTTTTCTTTGAATCTTGATTCTTTTTCATTTATTTGCACTCCCAGATTTTCAAGATTCTGTATTTCTCCCTCTGAATCCGTTGTTGATGCATACACAATTGGTGATTTTAGGGTTTCGTGAAGTCTTAATTTTCTGTCTTTAGAAAGTGTTGTAGCTACTTTGCCTCGAAACGATTTACTGTAGATTCTGTGCTAAAAAATGTGAACACAACTTCGGAATTGCTTTCAAATAATCCAATATCTCAAGCAATCTTCTTTCGACAATCTGTATGCAGGGTAGATAAGACTGCTGGCAAAATCGAAGGACCAATTACCCCTGTTTTGGGCAAACGGTGGAATATGGAAGTAAGTTTTCTGTGTGTTTGATACTTAAAAAGTTACTATCAGTTTAGATTCTAGAATAAAGTTTGCACACTCTTCAACTCGTTCCAAAATATGAACTTTCTCAGAACTTTGAAGGGGCCATGAAATTCAAGAGAGCTACACATCACTCAAAATCCAAATAGTTCTTCCAATGTTAAAGAATCTCAGTTTGCTTCAACAATTTCAGGTCAGTGTTTTTAGGAATTTCATCATGTCATACTTTTGGCCTACAATGCTCCTTTGCAGTTTCATACATAAGGTAAATTTAGATTTTAGACTCATAACTCTTAATGTGCATAAATATTTGATTGATGTTTGGCACAATCTCCAACTCTTTCTGAAATATGAACTTTCTCAGAACTTTGAAGGGGCAATGAAATTCAAGAGGATCACACAGCACTTCAAAATCTAAATAGTTCTTCCAATGTGAGAATTTCAGCTTGCTTCAACTATTTCAGGTCGGTGTACTTTGACATTGTGATCATGTTACATTTTTTTCCAACAATGCTTTTTCAGTTATTTGTTGTTTCATATATAAGTTAAAGGGAAATTTTCTTTTATATCCCTTCGACTTTGACCAAAAATTCATTTTGGTCCTTCACCTTTCAATTTCGGCATAAAAATACTTCGACTTTCTAATTTTTTTCAATGTCATCCTTTAGAAGGGTCCGACGGCCGCGCTGGGCCATCTCCAGCCACCGGACGGCCGATCCGAGCCGTCCAAAAATTCTATAAAAAAAATGAGGTAGCTAACTCGGGAATCAACGGCATCCGATACGTGTAGGGTGTTTGATCCAAATACCCTATTTTTCGTGTATATATGTATATATCCCTAAAAGATGACATTGAAAAAAATTAGGAAGTCGAAGTATTTTTATGCTGAAATTGAAAGGTGAAGGACCAAAATGAATTTTTGGTCAAAGTCGAAGGGATATAAGAGAAATTTTCGGTAAGTTAAATAAGTGTCGTTATTGTATCATGTTGAAATCTTTACTTGATGTTAATCCTACTTCAGTGTTTTAGCCGTACTGATGATACAAAAATATGGTTTCTCTATGGTATGCGTTTAGCTCCTTTTCAATAGTTACTTTCCAGAGAGCATACTCCCTTGATCTTGAACAAGCTTGACGTTTGCCATTTAGTTAATCTTCATACGTATATGCTCATCTTGGTGGGCATATATAATCTGGATGTTCTGCATCTCTGCTTATTTTTATGACATTAAATCCCTTCGATGCCTGGTTTCTTTTACCTTTGTTTCTTCAATCCTTGGAGTTTCAGATTGCATCTGTTCAGATTTCTGATTGATCTTTCTACTTATCCAAGTGTCCATTGATGTCATTGATACATATTATATTTATCACAGATTAAGAGGTATTCACCAGATGACAAAACCAAAACAAAGACAGTTGATGGTAGCACCTTCAAACAATAAAAGTACTCCAATTGGCCCTGAGGCAGAACTGCCAGGAGAAGAAAGTTGGGTGATAGTTAAGAAACAGATAGTGAGAATTCTTATCCCTCCTCAACCAGCTACCAAACACTCCACAACACCGGACTCGGGACCAATTCAAGGAAGAGCAATACCGATAAAAACAACCAATACGCAACCTGAATATCCAACGGAGACACACCTCCATTCAGTCGATGAAAGGGAGAAATCTGTGTCATTGGCTCCGAACAAGGGTTTCCCAACTGCTAGAAGAAGTCCTCGTCCGATTCAAACTTTGACAAAGCTTCCAAGGAAAGATTTTTGGGTGGGAACAAAAAGAGCCCATCAAGTTGAGAATATTGGATTTCGTAAAACACTTGGGGTGTGGAGTGGTTCAAGGGTAAGTAAGCGGCCCCTAAACTTCATCGGCCTGGATGCATTTGTAAATCATAGGATGAGGGCATCAAATCTTGACAGGAAGCTTCAAAGAGCTGGTGGGCTGAGCCGTTGGCTAGCATCCCTGGGACTTGACCAGTTTGTGAAGATATTTCAAGGGAAAAATGTGAACAAATTCCAGTTGGTGAATCTCACGATGAAGAAACTGAAGGATATGGGTGCAGATGCTGTTGGGCCTCGGAGGAAGCTGATGCACGCCATTGACTGCCTTTGCCAACCTTATTGTTTTGAGATCTTGTGAATGTGCACGATGTAGAGCATTAGAAAAGTTGAGATGGAGAACAAATGCAAAAGCATAGGGACAACAAATTGTTGGAATGAACGAAACGGTCGATCAAGAGGGGGAAAAACACATCGGAGAAACAAGAAAAGAGTCCCTTTGTTGTAAAAGATATTTGTTGGGCCATGTTTCCCAACTTCTCTTTTTATTGTAAAAAATATATTCGAAGCCATTACTACCGGGTGGCTTATGTATTTTGGACCTGATGTCAAAAATAATTGAGTTGTGTTCATTCCTCTGAATACTGTTGCATATTATTGCTTGCCTAGATTCGGGTGTTCCTTTTAACCCAGGGGTTGAAAGCTTGGTAAGATTCTTTTGTGGAATTTTCACATGGCTGGGAGAGCCTGGGTAGTTGATTTGGAACAAAAGTAGTGAACATAATCTTTTGGTAAAATTACCATGAAATGTTTTTGATTACTCAAGTGTCCAGGTTAACTTACGCACCTTGACTAATTTTAGAGGTCAAATCTCACCACTCACTTGCAAAAATCCCAATTAAAGTCAGAGCAACGTTTTCTATGAATTGAACTAAAGGAGTTGATAATATTTAAGAGAATCTAAGACTTTAAGAGTGAGCAAATTTCTAAGTCTCAATCCTGATCACTAGGTCAATCCTTTAGGTTAATTTCCAAGAAATGTTAATGCCAATAATTTCTTGTAACGACTTTCGTTCTCCATTTGTATCGAGTTTGCCAACTTCTTAAGTTAATGAAATTGGAATGGATGAGAGAGGATAGATGTGGTATTCTTCATGGGGGCAAATCCTGATAATTGACAAACGTCAATAGGGGAGGCTAGTGTAATTTCCAGAACATTGAGAGGAGAAACTGTATTTAAACATAAACCTCTGGGGATACGTCATCGAAGTTTAGTTTAGTCACCGTTCCGAAAACCTTCTTAAAAAATAAATATTTATTTTGCCACTTCTCATTCAAAAATAAGAAGGGTCATTCCACAAAATTTAAACAAAAAGTTTCTTTCACATTTTCAAACTCAAAAATAATGTAAATGAAAAAAAAATTCAATTTTTTTTTGCACCGTATTAAAATTGTCAATGAGATTTATCAAATAAGATCCATAGTGATAGGAAAATTATTTGCGTAAACACATGATTTTTGAGCTTGAAGTTGCCTTATACAAAAAATAAGACTGTTGATATGATAATGGGCGTCGGCGGAGGGAAATCGTACCGGCGGCTATGCCGGGCCATCTCCGGCCACCAGACGGCCGATCCGAGCCGTCCAAAAGTTCTAAAAGAAAAACCGAGGGGGCCTTAAGCGGAAATCAACGGCATACGAGGTGTGTAGGGTGCTTGATCCGAGCACTCCTTTTCCGTGTATATATGATGATGATGCCGTTGATTCCCGCAATAGCCCCCTCGGTTTTTTTTTTTAGAATTTTTGAACGGCTCGAATCTGCCGTCCGGTGGCCGGAGACGGCCCGGCGCGGCCGCTGGTACGATTTCCCTCTCCGGCGCCCATTGGTACCTATATAAATTCTAAAAAATAAGCGCCGCCTTTTTATTTTTTAGGAACAAACCTTCTTATACAACAAAAAATAAGTAATTATTTGGTTTCCGGAACGCTGCCCTTAGCCTCTCTGTCAAATTGAGGATTACTATATGAACCGACAGATCACATCCATTTGTTGTTCTCTTCTCCATTAAGACTCCGAAGTCCTCTCTCTCTCTCTCTCTCTCTCTCTCTCTCTAAATTTCTCTGTCCTCTGCTCAACGATGGCAGGTAGTTGCGCGCTCTTCTGCGAAGTAATAATCGCAATCTTACTTCCTCCCGTCGGTGTTTGCTTCAGGCATGGCTGCTGCAGCGTAAGCCCCCTCTCATCTCTCTCTCTCTCTCTCTCTCTCATATCGACATATATGCATTTGATGTTGATACTCTGTAGTTGATTGCAGGTTGAATTCTTCATTTGTTTGGTGTTGACAATTCTGGGTTACGTTCCTGGAATAATTTACGCTCTCTATGCTATCCTCTGCGTCGATCGCGACGTCTACCGTGGGGACGATTTCTACCGTCAACTAGCCTAATAATTTACGCTCTCTATCTCTCCTTTGTGGTTATGCTGTAAACTGATGGCCATGAATCTGTTTACTTCATGTATTGGTTGAATTCAAGCATGTTCTTTTTCTTTTTCTTTTTTGGTACTTCGGAATATGAATTCAAGCATGTTCGATTATCCTATATCGCTATACAATTGAATCTCGCTACTTTTATACTATGGAGGTTGATTTTAGAAGTGATTTGGTCTGAATGATTGTGGTGGCTCGTAGTTTTTTAAGTGTTTGCTTGCCAATTAGGATGAACAAAAAAAGCGAAACTGCGATTTGAGTTTCGGTTCTGCTAACCACCGTTGACTGGAAGTCAAGAGTTTCACTATTCGCACTTATATATGTATTCACAGATACCGATAGACTTTTTGCTCAGTAGCCACTGTTCAGTGAGTTGTGGCTGGCATTTTTGATTGATTTTTATGCTCTTGGTTGATCATTTAGTGGGAAATGTGAAAGTTAGCTTAACAACTCGAATGTTTGGTTCAATAAATTGAATATTACAATTTGATATTTCTTTCTTGTGCAGTGAAATAAGTCCCTAACTATCATTAACGGAAGCGACCTTAAAACATCCACATTCCTAATAAAAATTTTGTTGGGTTCACCTACACTGTTCATGCAAGTTCATGTCTATGTGATCACTACACAAGTCTTGACCTTAAAACATTCAAATTCCTAATAATTTTTTTCTGGGTTCACCTAGGTCGCTCGTACGAGTTCATGTTTATGTGATGACTTGTCTTAGCGTTTGTTTCTATTTTATTGGAGAAGTTTCTGCTCCTACGCATACTAATCCAAAAGTTTGGCTGGTGAATTTCTGGACTTTTGAAGATCTGGTATTTGGGTGCATTGACAAGCAGGTAGTGATTCTCGTGGAGTTTAGGAATGACATTTCATAAACTTGTCTGCTTTACGGGTAGTTACAGGTTGGGGCTTATGAGTTATGACAATTGTGCAATCATCGAAATCAGATTTCATAGATTTGTATACTGCAGCATCACAATGCCCTTTAACTGTCTGAGTTCTTGATAGTTTTAGTGCCAACCAGTGACCATATTTGCTTGTTTATAATGGCAAGTTTTTTTGCAAGTAAACATATTTGGTTTATGGTTATTGCCTTAGAGCCTATGTAGCATGGACACGAGACACAAACACGACACCGACACCCCGACACACAAATTTTTAGAAAATGGGGACACAACACATTGGGGGACACGTTATATATATATATATATATAATTTAAAAAAAATACATCCAAATAAGATGAAAGTTTAATAATATTATAACTAGATAGTCCTAAATCTAATCACAGAGAGAGAAAGAGAGAACACATTCATACAAAGAGAGTGTCCCTAAAGTGTCCCCCCATAGTGTCCCTAAAGTGTACACTTTGATCCATTTTAAAAGTCCTTATAATTGCATTTTTTACCCCCAAAGTGTCCCTAAAGTGTTTTGGAAGTGTCGGACCCCCAAAAAAAAAACAGGACACTCCAGGAGAAGTGTCAGACGTGTCCGGAGAGTGTCCAGAGAGTGTCGGTGTTCGAGAAGTGTCCGACACCGGTACATGAGCTCCAATGAAGTGTCCGTGCTATATAGCTTAGAGCATACCAATCTTTGAAGGTTAAGGTTCTAGTTCTGTAAAGGGTGATATCGTGCTTCATCTTGATGGATCTACAGTTAGCTTTTATGTGTGTGTGTGTTTGTGGATGTGAGTGATACATGTGTGCTAGCTGTGGGTTGCGCAAAAGACCTTGGTTTTTTGGGCCATAAAGCACCCCATTCTTGGAGACGGAATCGTATGATTTTGCTCTGGGCAGATGATGAGCCGTTATATTGGTAGGGACATATATATGTATCTGTGTTTGTTTTCACGGTGGTGCCTTTCACCTTTTGGTTATACTGTTGGGCTGAGAAATTGTACTCAGATTTTCATATAGCCCCTGGTCTGAAGGCAAAGACCGATAAATTTCTTGAGTTTTGTTGGTTTGGTTCAGGTTTGGTTAGTCAATTCTTGTATTGGGATTCAGGTTAGTTTGGTCCAGGGAAATGGTGATTTTGTTTCATTGCACACTCTATGTTGATTCCCTCTTAAACATTAGACCCATGTTAAGCTGCAGACCTATTTGCCACCAGCGATAGCCCAATGCCTTATGCTGCCAAATTTCCTTTTCCACACTTTTATCTTTGTACCCATTCCTGTTTCGAAGTATGCATTTTTCACCTCAAGAAAGCTTCCACTGTTTCCCTGTCAACGTATTGAATAGAACAGAATGCAGTTTCCTTGAATTGTTTTCCCAGTGAATGGCTGTACTGCAGGAACTAATAGAACGGAATGTCATTTACTTCTAGCTATATAAAGCTTTTTCTGAGCTGTTGCCTCGAGTATCGTAGACCGCCAATAGTACGTATGAATTATCAGGGCTTGAAAGCTTTAGGTTAGAAATTGGAACTGCCAAAAAGCAAGGCTCGTTTCAGATTGAAATGTACTCATTGGAAACTTGGGTACTGCTATCTAACTGTTTCTTGATCACGTAGTGCTATCTAATGAATGCATCTTAGACGTATAGATCAATGTCTCATGCCCCAAGCCTCTCTTCATCACAAGAAACCATTTGTCATAATTTGAATTGACGTGATTTGTACTATACAAGCAGCATGAATGTTCGTGGTTTTCGTACAAAAATGTGTTGCCTTTCAGTTTCATTTCATTCAAACCAAAATGTTTGGCAGTAATACATGTAATTCTGAGAATATTAATGCCACAACATTCCAGATGAGTATTGATTTGTGTTTTCCGTTGGAAAATCATTTTCCATCCGACCTTAATCAGTTGTCCACGGCAAAAGGTAGGAGTAATAACTTTCATGTCAGCAGTAAAATGAAATAGAAGATTGACCCAACTGGTAGAGGTGCAACCCTCAACATTCGTCAAAATGAAAGCTTGGTCATAAACGTGATACGTTCATTTGCACCTGATCTAGTTCCTGTTGCCCTCCCCCCCTTCTGGTGGCTGCTACTCCTGTGGCCGCCCTCCCCCGCTTCTGGTGGCTGCTACTCCTGTGGCCCCTCCGGCTCTGGCGGCGGCTGCTACTTCTGTTCCTTTTTTGCCTCCTTTGCTTCCTTTGCCTTGACTACTTTTGCCTTCACCTCCTCCGCCTCCTCCTCCTACAGCTTTCCGCCTTTACCTCCCTACTCCTCCGCTGCCTCTAAGTCTTCTCACACTTGTGCTTCCACCAAATCCGCCTTGCCCTCTAAATCCCTTGAGAAACCTAAAGTGGTATCTCAGCCGACGTTCGTGAATGAATACTGGCCAACTCTCGCGTCTTCTTCTAGGACTCAATTTCCAGGAGCCCCAGAGAAGGTTTCCCTTTTATTGAACGAGCTTTCATGGCTAAGTTTGCAAATGTTTGAGAGGCAACTAATATGATTATGAGCAAGATAACTTTTTCAAATTAGAGTCCCATTCTCTTGAGGGTCCTCCGTGGTGTGGAAGATTTGGAGAGTTAATATAGACCACAGGGATTTTCGATCCATCCATTTGTGACTATTTTTAATATGTGCACCTAAGATATTTCCACGTTCCCAGGTTCTGAAAACTGGGATTGACAAAAGGACGACCGCCAGCCCAAACTTCAAATAACTCTTTTATGTAGACCTACATCCTTTATAAGAAAATTACTACCACCCCTAACGACAATTTTCAAAATTATATTGGTCATACTTGTACATACATTTATGTACATTCGCCTCTTTCGACTTGGAATCCAGTGCCTGTCCTAAAATGCTAATCCCGTTAGTTAGGTTTCCTAATCTAAGAAGCACAGATGCAGACACGAAATACACAACACAACTGTTAGTCTAGGTTTCTTAACCAGTCTAATGGTAACTTGATACGCTCACATCATCCCTTTTAAAAGTTAAAAAAGACAATATTTCGAACTAGTAAAATTTACAAAATGATATGGTTATAGAGACAGAGTTCAGCAATAGCAGAAACTTCTCCAATTCTTAGTATACAGGAGGAATTTACAAACATAGAAAGAAGGTTCTTTCACCTTGTTTGCATTGCTGAATGAAGTGCTGTTTGGTGAATATCATGCTTCAGCGCAACAGGTTAGCAAGAATATCCTGGTTGAGCGTGTGGACTAACGAAATCTGTCCTGATTTTTTCCCCAAATCACCAATCACTCGATCCATGTATAGCACATAAAGCCCGTTCCGGCTTTCCAAGAGCTCTAATGCCTTCTTTGCATGAAGAACGGATGTCACCCCTTCTTCAAAAAGCCCTGTTGTTCAGATATACATAAGAATCTTGGTTCAAACAAAAACAGGTTTGAATGGTAATCTAGTAAAACTCTTTTCCACCTGCATAATATTAACAACAATTCCAGTTCATTTTCCATGCTTCATGGTGTTATGTGTGCCGATGATTGACATTGAAGTGTGTGAGAAAAGCTTAGCCCTATAGTCTCCTTAAAACCCAGGTATTAAGGAGAGGGAAGCTAGGGCCTTATATCTATAGCATAGAGGGGCCTTGTCCAGGCGATGTGGGACACAATCTTACACACCCCGTGGCCCACAAAGCATAGCAACTGGACAACGGTTCACCAACGAAAGGCCAACAAAGCGAGTTTAAGGAAACTACTAACCGATTTCAAGAACAACATTAGGAAAATTAAAATGACACAAGTGCAAGCTTACTTGTGTCAAAAACTTCACTACTTGACCAAGTCAGTAAGTAATCTGATACCAGAAACTCAATAAGCTGGATCCTGCCATCCACACAAGAAACATGGCAATTTATAGCGGATGTCACCAAAGGTTCCTTATATGATTTAAGTGCTAAAATGAAGAATCCAGTATAAACAAATCCGAACTTATAGGAATCAGGTATTAGTTTTTAAGCAAGGCCATATATCCTCAAAACATCAAATGATAAGAGGCTTGGGGATTCAATAACTATTTGACTCCGATGAACCCACATACTGCGGCAAAAGGAAGAATGGATCAGTTTTACAAGATGACAAGATGATTCAACATAGGAGGAAGTAGACTCGTCAATTGAAGTAGATATGAAAGAACAGTAGAAGGGAAGCCAGTACCCTGGTCTTACTTGAAATCAGAGGAAAAAGACATGGAGTATCATCCTGAGATGGTTTGAGAAATGCCGGTTTCTGGTTAAATTGCAACACAAAAGTGTGTATATGGAACGAATGACATAACAAATTATTTTACAGAGCTGCGTGAGAATTAGATTAATGTATGAAATAAAAGTGCTGGAAAAAATCAGTGGAAAGGCCTTCAGTTTGCCACATAGGTCAGCAGTACAGAAAGACCAAGCACCAAAAACTAAGCAAGGGCAAGAAAACAAACTTGTAAGTTATGTGACTGATGTTCAAGAAGGTAGTATGATAGTATCATATATGATCACAATCAAGTGGAAGATAACCGAAACATTACTGTACTAGACTTACATCATATACATACAATCATGCATGTTGGGAAAAGCACCATCAAATGGATCTATGAAGAGTAAGCTTTCTCCCAGAACAGCAATTCTTTGAGAAACAGAAAGTATCACTCGCTGTCCAATATAACACTCACTCCCAAGGTTACGAATCAAATGCTGAATGCGGAACTGGACATCAGCGTCCAAGTGATGCAATTCTGAAAGACATGAAAAATGAAAATCCAAGATGAGTATTTAAAAGACCTCTGAAGAGTATGAAGAAGGGTTGTCTGACAGTGTATCTGAGATTAAAATAGGGCAACAACATCGAACAATATGACATTGAGTCGTTGCTGGCATAATAATTGAGGAAGAAAAATGTTCCATGCAGCCATATAGGAAAGAATGGCTTCCTATTAACCGAAATTTGAAGACACTTTCGCAGAAGAGTCCTGTCGGAAGAGTATGCTGGTTCTACTTTTCTCCTCTTTGTATCATTACTCAATCAAATTTATCTTTTTAGGATCATACCTACGAGTATGTGCACGTGCGTGTTGTAAGTTCATAACAGAGATAATACACTAAGGCATGCTCATCTCTGATATCAGGTGCTTTCATCACATGCCAATTTTTTGGTTTGCTCACCATCTGCTTTTGATGCAGTGCACATTCTTCTAACCAGACGAACAATTAAGCTGCAGACAATTCCTTCAAGAAGTTCTGTGTTCTTTCCAGTTGACAATCTGTTCTTGAAGGCAGCTTCATAAAGAAGGAACCAACACAAAAAGTTTTACTGGCAACAATAAAAGAAAGCAAGAACAGTTTACATCTTAACATATTAGCATGCTGGAGTGATGATTTTTATTGCAGCAAAATACAAGTACGAAGGGAAAAAAAACTCAAAAATAAACTGGGAACTGCAAAAAGAAGAAAATGTGGATGCGGGTGGCTTCTCACTCCTGAGTCCTGATGAACTCAAACCACGGTATCTTTTCATAATTTTAGCCATTAGTCTTTCTCCAACAATTTTGCATCCAGAAATTTTCTACTAGTTTTTGGTTTTTGTTCTTGTAGGCCGTTCAAGTCGAACAAATCACACCTCCTGCTTCTCTTTGTAATGCATAACCAAACCTCGTGTAAGTTTTTACTTCTAATATCCTCAACAAATGCTGCCTCTCACTACTTTCCAGGGCTTCTCGAGATGATATTAGCCATCCTCGTTTGAGATATAACCACCTCCTAAAACATACTTCTGAACTAATGACTACCAAGCATTTCATTATTGGTTTTAGACATTAGTAAGCATAGCATTCATGGAATCAGTGCTAAGTCAAACTGACTTAACACGTGTGACACTTAAAATCTGGCAGACACCTGTTATAAGTGGCCATCTGTGGTTGTTCAACATCATCAGAATCAATATACTCACAGCATCCAAGGGAGATATGTAAAATCTAAGCAGTATCAACATACTTTTTTCTCGTCCATTAAAAAACTTCGTAAAACTGCAGTTTCCATGTCCATGTCAAACATATTGGCTATTGCTTTAACAGATTCTCGTCTCCCAGAATGCCTTTGGTATGCTACAGTGACGTATATATGTATATGTACATATAGATTGTGTTATCTGGAAACAGACTGTGGGATTCCAATTTCCATATGGCAACAGACATCTTGAAGGACATGAAAAATCACATATTACGAGTCAGTACCCAGAATGAAGTCCACAGCTTGGTGTGACCAGTTCAAAAATTTAGTCTCCTCAACCTGCAATATGAATTTGAAAACAAAATATTAACAAGACACAAACACACACGACACAGCCATACAAAGGGTAAGATGATCAAAGGAAGGTATATAAAGCCAAGAAGTAACGCACTTTGACAGGGTTAACCGTACCACAAAGCTCCACGAGAAAATCAACCGAGGCCCTAAGCTGTTCAATTTCATCTTCACCGCTACAATCTGCAATAAAACACATTAAACATAGATTGCAAATTAGATTTGCAACAAAAATTTGGTACTACTTCACAAAAAGATGAGGGAACCTAATCACAAGAAGAAGCACAAAGGAGGAGCTTGCTGTTTCTTAAGTTCATTCTCTTATGCATTGTAGAGCCTGTGAGACTATTCAGTATTCTCATAGCCATATGTGTCACTTTATAAATACATTCTGTATTTTCTACTATATCGCTGAATGAATCTATTAAAGCGTAAGAGTATTCTTCTTTATTGTAATAAAACCGCCACCACAGTGATCGTGAACCTAACTCACATTTAGTGAACCACGTAATCTAGTGTTCTTTTGTGTTTGCAATTACATTTTTTTTATTTTCTACGTCTTTATCCCCCAGATCTTACCATAAGATAGTACCACACTCACGGCACACAATTTTATTTGACATTAAACACTATCAAAATCAAGATAAACTCAAAAGAGACTGCTATTATTACTTGGCTACTGGATCGGTATAGTAGTCTACCCACCAGAAAAACGATGTGCCTGTTTTGAGCTCTCTCTTTTCCTTCTTCTTTCATTCAACCGCACTGTTAAATCAGAAAGCAATAATTTCAAATACAAAACACAAGAAAAGCACAAAGAGGTTAACAATAAAAGATGATGAAAATTGCAAAATCAGACGTCACGTGACCTTGTCGTAGAAATCTACGGCGCAAAACGTCACTGAACCTCCCATCAGAGTCACTGCTGAACCGATTAGGGCTCAATGTCCCCAAATTATCGAAGAAGTAGCATTTGCAATTCGCAGTTTGGCCGAACAAGTCGCACTGTGAATTATCTGAAAAATTGAAAACAACACAAACCTCAATCACAGACAAACGCACGCAATACGTACGGAAATAGAGTTTAAGTTACCTTCAGCTTGCTTGAGATCTTCTCTGAGCCTAAGAAGCTCTTGCTTTCGCTCCTTCGCCTGAAATCCACACCAAAGTCGACCAAATAGCGATGTTTCAGGTGATCTTTAGTGGAAACGTAACTCTCCTTTTTTTTTTGGTCAAACGGGAATGTAACTCTTGAGTATACATATGAGAGAGAGAGAGAGAGAGAGAGAGAGAGAGACACCTTTCGCTTCCATTTGAGAGCGTTGGATTCAGAAGTCGATGGATGTTGTTGATGAGGAGGTGGCTTTTGGAGTAGCTTTGATCGAACGAGTGCCATTGCTATTGCGAGCTTCAGGGACGTATCCGAATCAGTCTTCGGTTGCTCCTGCTCTGTTGACATCTCTTTCTCTCTCTCTCTCTCTCTCTCTCTCTAGTTACGCGGGAGTTCCGAACGTCGCTCAATTTGGAAGAACGAATTGCAGATGACTGTAGCGGTTGGAGGCTTTTTGATAACGGGTTGCAGTGAAACATTTTTTTTAAGAATCATTTTGGTTAATGAGCCAAACGGCGAGCAACGATAAATTTTTGGGTGCCGAGCGGGGGTATAGTACACAACTACACATGGTACCTCACGTGCGATTTCAGCCATTCAAACGTATTTTAAAAAGAAAAAAAGGACAGAGAGTGGTCGAATGAAGGGAGAAAAATGGTAGAAATCTGGGTTATCAAAAACATGTTTGGATGGCTAAGATGCGCGCGGGATACCGCTATGTAACGTATTTTGGACAGTTTAGATTTTAGAAAAAAACAAAGAGGACAGAAAGTGGTCAGATGAGGGGAGAAGAAGGGTAGAAATCTGAACCATCAAAAACATATTTGGACAGCTGAGATACGCATGAGATACCGCCACATGGTACTTACTCAGCACCCAAGAATTTCCCGCCCGGACAAGTGATTGATGAAATTTGTGGTTTGAAACTTGTTCAAAAGTATGTTCTATCTCAAACCAACTTTAATCATGCAAAACACAAACCGATCTCGATTAGTTTAATATTTTATGCATCAAACGAGCAAGTAATAATTTGTACGAGCTTAGTTTGAAACACGAGGGTTTAAAAAAACAAAGGTTCAAATTTGATTTGTTGATGTAACAAACCAATCTTAAACAAACCAACATAAGCTGAGGTCAATATAAATAGACATCTCAAACTATCCATTTTTCTTCTTATTCCTTGACGGATCCAAGACCTCAAAAACATAGATAGCACTCCCTCAATAGATCATTCCCTTAAATTAGAGGTGGCAAACAGGCGGGTCTGGACGGGTTTGGGCGGGTTGAAACGGGTCGTGGGTCAAATATGGGCAGGTCGATTATGGGTCAAAAAGTAAACGGGTCGAAATGGGTCGGGCCGAATATGGGTCAAGCCAAACCCAAACCCGCCTGACCCGTTTACTTTTTTCTTTTCTTTTCTTTTTTTTTTTTTTTTTGTTTTGGGGGGGGGGGGGGGGGGGGGGGGGGGGGGGGGGGGGGTGGTGGTGGTGTTTGTCTCTGTTCAATTTTTTTTTGTATTTATTTGTTATCTCTATTAGTTCGTTTTGATAAGATAAATCCCAACAACTAGCTTTTTAGGTTTTATCTTGGATGTTTTAAAAAATATTCAAGTAAAAGTTATAATTTTTTACTTTTCTGATTGGAGCGAATCATAAAAAAACCCAAAAGAGGAAGAGGAGCTCAAGAGATTGATCTTGTAATTATATTATTTTTGTCTTTTTGAAAAAAATTATGAGTTTCGATAAAAAAAAATTTATTTTTCCGATTTCTCTAGTCGAAACGAATCATTAAGTCACAAAAGTTTAACGCAAAATTAACAAATGCATAAAAAATTAAATAAGGACAAAAATAAGCCACTTATCTTTTAAATTTAGTGCGTTACTTTTCGAATTTATTTCAGAAACAATGAGAGAGAGAGCACGTAGAGAGAGAGAGAGAGAGAGAGCGAGCAAGCAGTTAGAGAGAGAGAGAGAGAGCAGTTAGAGAGAGAGTCGATTTTTCAGAGGAAGAGTGTACAATTGGTCTTCGGAAATGGAATACTCTGTTTTGAACTTTTCCTGTGAGAATCAGAACGGGACGACGGGAGAGAGTACGGGCGAGAGAAAAATGTGTGTTGGACCATTTTTAATTCTAACTCATATTAAACCCACTCTCAACCCATCTAAACTCATAAAAATATGGGTTGATACGGGTTGAACCCATATAAACCCATTACATAATATGGGCGGATTGGATTGAGTTACAAATGGACGGATTTGGACGGATTAATAAATATGGGTTGGGATTGCCACCTCTACCTTAAATCAAACATTACACTCAGTGCCAGCAATGTTCATAAAAGCCGCCTTCAAACACAAATCATGGCGGAAAAAAATATGTTGGCCAACCGACAGAGTCTACATCAACAATCAAACAAAAGCCACCTTCAAACACAAATCCGGTATCAAACGGCAACAGAAGCTCATCAAGGCAAACGGTTTAAATGAGTAAATAATCTAAAAGCCACCAAAAAATGAAGTACACAAGTCTAATACTGTATCTCTTTTAAAAGTTCCACAATGGTAAGAGCAATGTCATTTAAGAAGTAACCAGCTCAACAAAAACCATATAACTCAAATTCCACAAAACAAAAACAGAACAAAACTAATCAAATATAAAACAACAGGGTCCCAAAAAGGGCCATTCACCTTGAGCAATGGCGCACAATTGGCCATACTCAGAGAACAAAATCCAAGGCTTTTTATGTTTTTTCCTCTCTCCCTAATGAACAGAGTATAACCTCGGGATAATATACAGCTCAAAAATAGAAATCACCTGTTCCTCTAGCGGCTCCACCTTTTATCACATGTAATACAGTTTTGACTGTAAAGAACGGGGCTTAAAATGGAAATGAAATTGCAAGAAAAATCAGAAAGAGCACCAAACGCTCCCTAAATGAGATTACAGAAGCCGTCATATCAATGTGGTTACCTAGAATAGGCTCTCACATTCTTTGATTTCAGATGCCTGTGAAACCAACACCTTTTCCCCAGAAGGAACAGAAGTAACAATCCTCATTGCACCAGCAAATACTGCTCTCTGAAACATATCATCCTCCATCTTCTTCAAGACCTCCTTTACCACTTTGAATTCCAACCCACCAGCCAAAATGAGTCTCCCGATAATCTCACCAAAATTGCTAGGCGCCTTCGGCAAATCGATGCCTATATCATCCAACATCGAACCATAGAGCAAACAACCAGTCCCTATATCCCTAGCCGAAAGGACCTTCTTTTTAAACAAGTACTCTAGAAGTTTCGCAACTGGTTCCACAAAGGGACGACTTTTCTCAAGGGCAAGGGAAATGGATTCTTTGACAAACTCAGGGTGGTAAGCTGGGGAATTCAATTCCTGCACACACTGTAATGCTTCATCCAATATCAGGACATTGAAGTATTCCTCCAGAAGAGAGATCGTCTTTTTTTGAAGAACTTCGGGGTTTGACCGTACAGAAGGGGGGATTATTTTCTCAGCAGCTGGTGGAGCAGCTCTGACAGGGCCAGTGACTTGAGATGTGGGATCCGCCACATAACCCAAGGTAGGAGGACGGACAGGAGGAGTGCCGCTGCCTTGCAACAGAGCACTAGTCCTAGAACCACCTATGAGGGCCCCACTACCCTGAGGAAGAAATTTTGAGTTCAAAGATGGCAATTTGCCAATTAAAGGAGGCTGAACACGACTGGCGGGCTGAATGGGTTGTATGTTATCGCCCCTCGGCATTGAACGAGACCTTGGAACCTCCCAATTGTCGCTATCTATACCGGGCATCCCGGGCATTTTCCTAGCTCCAGGCATTCCGGGCATCATTCGATTGATAGGGAAGCCCCCAGGGCTGATAGGACTGATACTTCCCTGTCCACCAGGAACAGTTCCCCGGTTATTTCTCATACTTGCTGTAGCACCAGGTCGTAACCCAAGATTCTTTTCTGCCTCTGAATGGATTTCAGTGATGGTTTTGGCTTTAACCTGACAAAGTTGAAAAGAAGCAAGACGATTATGAATCTAATTAAATCAGCACGGAAGTTGTAGAACAAAAGGAAAAAAGGACATGACTGGAATGTATTATTCTACATTAAGTTAGAAACATGGTAAATGGAGAAATTTTATGTGGCATATATACATCTATACTGAGTTGTGGCTACAGGAGTGAGAAAATCAATTTTTATCGAACCAAACATAGGTCTCCAATAGCAGATGAAATTAGATAAGCAAGAAACCAAGAAGTGAAAGCACTTTTCAAGAGAGGAACTGTTATATAATGCATTAGAGCATCCACACTCGGCTCAATCCTGTTCTTGTAAAACTATAATGAGTAATAGGGATGAAAAAGAGGTGCATCAATCTCGCTTGTTCATGGGTTAAAGAAATGAATGCTACAGTTGCTCGGTTCTTGTAGTGAGCAAATGTTCATAGGCTTAACCAATATTTTATTATACTTTAATGTGTTTGTCTTTCGTTTCCTCACATTGCTCTAGCCCCACTTCTTTCTCAAGCATGAAGAGTATACTAGATTATTGAAGTATAAATAAAATAATGGGTTTGATGTATAGAGTAGTACTTCTTCCGTCCCAAATTATTGGTCCTATACGAAAAGAAGTGTAATTTTTACATAAAAAATACTTGTTTTTTTGCCATTTCTTAAACTTAATCTACTCTATAATAGGGGCCTTGAAAAGGGGATGTGTGCTTACGAGAATCGAGCTCTACCCATGTGCATGGGAGGATAAGGGAGACACCAATTATATACATAATTTTTATGCGATAAAAAAATAATTTCGAGCATAACTTTTAAATTTTTTGACACCCAATTAGAGATCTCAATTAGTTTTTTAATTCGGTGTCAAGAAACTTGTAAATTTATGCACGAAAGTACTTTATTTTTTGATCAAAAAATTGCACGTTCTTTCGTGTATGACCAACAATTCACAATAGAGGGATTAAAAATAAGGCAAATTTTCGTAGTTGTCCCTCTAATTTTATGGCTGTCTCAATTTCGTCCCCATAGTTTGTTTTACGTTCCAAATTGGTAAAATCGTTAACACCGTTAATAAAACTAACGGAAAATTATTAAAAAAATAAAATACTCCAATTTTCAATTTGGTTGAACCAGTGCGAAGATCTTATTTTTTTGATTATTTTATCCTAGATGGTCGTAATGAATTTTGGCTCTAAGGCCTTTCAACAGGCACCCGAAGACTCCTTATTTAGTTTCAGAGCTCTCTTAGGGTGCTCATTGAAAGGCCTTAGAGCATCCATTATGACCGTTTTAAGATAAAATAATCAAAAAATAAGATCTTCGCACAGGTTCAAACAGATTAAAAATTGGAACACTTATTATTTTAACTATATTTTTAATATATAAATTGTGTAAAAAATTAAGTGTTCCAATTTTCAATCCGTTTGAACATGTGCGAAGATCTTATTTTTATGATCATTTTATCTTAAATGGGTATAATGGATTTTTGGCTCTAAAGCCTTTCAATGAGCATTCTAAAAGAGCCCTAAAACTAGATAAGGAGACTTCGAGTGCCCGTTGAAATGCCTTAGAGTCAAAAATTCATTACAACCATCTAGGATAAAATGATCAAAAAAATAAGATCTTCGCACCGGTTCAACCGAATTGAAAATTGGAGCACTTAATTTTTTAATCATATTTTTTTCGTTAGTTTTATTAACGGTGTTAACAATTTTACCAATTTGGAACATAAAACAAACTACGGGGACGCAATTGAGACAATTGAAACTAGAGGGACGAAATTGAGACAGCCGTATAAAACTAGAGAGACGACTACAAAAATTTGAAACTAGGTACCAAAGCTGACTTTTTAAGTTGTAATTTTACTTAAATTTGTTGAGGCTGATATGGATGCTCTTAAAATATAGTCATTGAAAAATATAATCGTTACAAAATTATAGCCGCTATAGAGTATTACATTTGAGAAACCATAAAAAAAAAAAAAAAACATTTCAATAGTATTATATTGGAAGAAGAAAGAAATAATATAGTAATAGATCCCAATATCCCATGTTAAAATAGAGAGTTTGATGCAGTATGTATCTAAAAAGTGACTAGCTAAAGTAATAAAGTGGTCTTTTAAGGCGTAATTTGATCTGAAATTTAAAGAGTCTGATGCGAATGCTTTTAAACAATCCCAGCATAAAGAAAAAGGGGAAGAAATTAAGCAGTTGATAAAACCTTAGATATTATTACCTCTTCACGTCTTGGAACCCAATTATTCGAACGGAGATCAAGAACGTCCCGAACCATGAACCTTAATCGTGGAGCCAGCTGGGGATTTGCCGACAATTCTTTCAATCTGTTGAAGTACGAATCGTTAATTCGCCTTGACTTGGGACTCTCATCAAGCTGTTTACCAATGGTGTTGAAGAAGTGACATATGGCCTCTACATTTTCCTCCTCAGGACAGATCTTACTGTCAGTCCCTAAAAGCTCCTGCTTCCCATGAAAAGTAATGGTAAGAAGACAATTGTGGCAAGGAGAAAGGGGGAGAGTTTTGAAAATAATTCATGGAATGAATGAGCTAAGAAGCACCAACACATATATCGGCCTCAGATGCCCGTGGATGTGTTGGACACGCTCCAGACAATTTTGGTATGGAGAAAGGGAGAGTATTGAAAAGAATTCATGGAATGAATGAGCTAAGAACCTGAACGATGTGATGAACAATCTTTTCAGGCACCATCTTCTGCTTCAAAAGCTCACCAATTAGACGGATATTTCCAAGAGTACGGAGTTTGATCATTCTTTCTTTGTCTCTACGTTCCAACTCTTGATCAGGAGCAGTCATCTGCCTAGCTTCTGCCTTAAGTTGGTCAGAACCTTCAAATGCCTCCTGGCAGTTATTCAGGAGGACCCGCTTAAACGTGATTGGTTTTCCTCCAGGTTCTTCAGATGGGAATGGAGGGAGCTTTTCATTGAGATCTGAACACAGCTGGGCGTACATGGGACAAAAAGTTGGTTCCAGCACTGCCTTGTCAAAAATCAAGGAGATAACCCCCTGCATTGCAAGCAGAATCTGGATTAAAATTTACAATCACTCTGAAAGTAGAGTAATAAATAAGATCATTTCCAATTCAGAGAAGTCTATCGGAAATAATTGGAACCTTCAGAATATCAGCAGTTGTGATCCCAGAATCAATTAGCTGACCCTTGAGGAGATCGAACTTCTCTGGAGTCAGCTTATTCAGTATCCTACATGGCAAACCACACACAGCAATAAGCAAGCGTAATTCAGTCCAGCAATTTTTTTCATGCAGAACGCATCATGCTAGTCCAGTCATCATATGGTTACAGAAAATGGTGAATGGATTGAAAACTAATGTAATCTGAACTCGAAATGGGTCTAACTCGAATGTAATGATAAGTCATAATCATGCAAGTGATAATGGATATCAAACACAAAGGTTTATGACTGTATAACATGTATCAGATTGCAGGAATATTATCCTTTTACAAATTAATGTGCAGAAAAAGATGTAAGGAAATAAGGCTTCTAACAATAAAATACCCTTTTATAGTCTTCAAGACACGATCCTTGTCAGAGAGTGTCCCCCTTCGAGCTGACCATGGCACTTCAGCTTTGATTAGAGCAGGAGCAGGTCCTCCCTGTTTAATTGCAGGCATGGCTTGGAATTAAATTATTCACAGAACATAAAACAGAGAACGCCTCAAACATTAACTATTAGAGGTTCATGTGAGTGCACAAATTCGCACATACAGAACACATCACGACATAGCTTTGTGTGAAACTGTGGAACTTCTGAAGGCCATAGAACAAATTTTCCAACTATCTCCTCATTTTGCAGATTTACATCAGAGGAGCTCTTCCTTTCTCTCATTCGGTCATCGCTAGATTATGCAAGGGAAGTATACAAGAGCCCCACAAAATAAAACACGAGAGGATGTCACTCCTCACTCCTTGGTCAAAAAACGAGAGAAGAAAAAAATAAGGAAGTTTATCCACATGAGGGAAGCATACAAGAGCCCCTCCTCACTCCTTGGTTCCTACTCATTTTTTGCTCGCCCCACACTGTGACAAAGAAATAATCAACATCCTCCATGTTGTTACAAACTACTTTCTTGTCATGGCAAGTTACAAACTATGCCAAAAGCTGAATACTCTGAAACATGTGTGGAAGTAAGTTGTTTGTAAATTAATTATGGATTATGACGTGTGCTTGTCTCAAAAGTAATTTGCCACAACATGCAATGGGTACATCTTTCTTTGGTTGGCAACTTGGCATCCAATGTGATATATAAATGAATTAAAAACTCACAACTCCATGCACCTGATTTGACACCCATACAGCTATTCCAATTATAATTTCAAGTACAGATTGCAGCACATCTAGACGACACAATTACAAGCTACTCTCCAGAGCGTAACTAACTCCAAAGCGATTACCTGATTACTACCGAGCACCGTTCTCCATAAGATAGTCACTCTTCCATGAAACTTATTTGGACTGATTGTAGATTGACCTCCTTATTAGATTTAACACTCTAAACACCATTTGGGTCCGAATTTCAAGGCCTACTAAGAAAGCATGCGTGAAATGTCAAGGAACCTTACAAAATGTTCCCCTTATTACTTACAGTAGGACATGAACGAAGAATGTGTTAAGCTCACCAATCGAAAAAGGTCACTTGCAATTAACAAAGCAAATCCTTCAATAGACAGTTTTAGAGACTAAATCTGGTTTCCAAAAGGTACGTGTAACAAGCAGAAATCAAAACCTAACAATTATCCAACAAAACTGAACTACCCCTTCGTTAGAAGAAATTTGTACCCTTGCAAACTGTGAATTGAGTTGGTCTTGGCGATTATGTTGAATTGGTTCCTGTTGTTTGGAGTCAAACCAGCTACCAGACTCTCTATTTTCTCGAGTAGCATCCCAGGATTTGTCCTCTCCAGATGTAGGGATTGGTGCTGACCGACCACGCCAGTCACGATTGTCTGGCTCAGTATAACGAGTCGGAGGTTGAATTTGCAGCTACATGAATGAAAATTTTGTCAAAATGAAGCTTGTATAAAGGACAGAAAACCAAAATTAAAAAAAAAAAAAAAAGAGGACACCCAAAACATTCTTGTCATGCAAAACTCTTCACCGACTCACATTTGACAAGTAAACACTCAACGAAGGGTCCCAAGTGCTGCAGGAAATCAAATAAAAGAAGAGAATCCACAGCATGATAACTTACAGTGCTTTCAACATGACCCCAGTTTTGATCTTCACCAAAAAACTCAGCTTCAACTTCTTGTTTGATTTTCAGTATAGCCTCAGGGACATTACCTACCTATGAACAAAATTTAGCATCACCAGACAATAAGAGTGATTAAAAAACTAAATGATAAGGATTTTGAGACGTAAGACTATCCATAAAAAGGTTAGCTATGAAATAGACAAACATCTGTCTGCCAAGTTAAGTCATTTAACGTGGTTTAATTCACCCGCGAGATAGCTAGAAAACGAAAAAGAATAGTTCCATATAAACTTGAAAAGGTGCAAATAAATAAAATTCAAACATAGAAGAAATGATGAGGTAAAAAATAAACCACACCATTCACAAGAGAAAGAGATTGGCAAAAACAGTACCCTAGAATTTGAATTGCATAAGCACAAACACACTGCATAATTGTGAAACTAAGCCGGAAGCAATATCACCAAAATAGTAACACATAAGAGCACAACTTCAGAAATATTACCTCCCTAAGTTGTAACAGCTGGTCCCGAGTGTACCGAACGCGCTCACGACCTTCAAACCGATAATCTCCAGTCTGCAACAACAAAACTACAAGAAGCTCAATACTTGAATCCAATTATCAGTTTAAATTACCAATTCAAAAATAAAATAAATAGTGGCAAACAGGAAGGGAGAAAAAGAAGGAGAACCGTTCCCTACTAAATTATGAATGCATAACCATGAATCAAATCAAACTATCCTGGCTGGAATAGAAGCAACATATTCGGTATAACTCACATGATTACCACAGCATGAAAGAACATGGCTAACATACATATCACAATAAATATGAGTCATGACAGCCAAATTCAACAAGGAAGCTTGAGGACATGCGAAGACGCAAGAGTTGAGCACAACAATTAGGTCATACATAACCGCAAACCCACATGCACGAAATATAACTTCCATAATACCATCAAAGCATCTGTCTGAAGTTTCAACATAAAATAGGAACTCTGCAAAAGCAAGTAAAGATGGAAAATGCAAATGTAACATTTGCCCAAAAAAGTAAATCCAACTAATCATCAGACAAAAACTTACATGACATTCTCTGAAGTCTTACCACAGGATATTCACCAGCTGTCAAACAGGTCATGCACTGATCCCATGTCACCAATCACAGACAAAAAAGCATAACTACTAATTAAGTAAATGCTTGATGATGCAGCTATTCCCATGATTGGAATGAATCTAAGAAAAAGACCCTACATCACAACGGTGAAATCACCTTCTAGAATGAAATCCCTTGGAAGCGGCTTCCAAGTATGTAGGTCCTTTATGGGCAATCTGATACTAACTTCATGCCCACCTAAAGCATACAGAAATACTGTATGTCCATATTTACAGCAGAAACACACACCTTAAGCGCACTGCCAAGAATCAGGACACTTGAGTCTAAAAGTTTCCATCGCATTCCCTTTCAAAGGATATCTGAACTTAATGAAAATACTTGGTGTTCTAACAACCTGTATTCTCTTTGTTTCCGTTCCACATACTCATGGACCAAGAATATCGGAATAACTCCAGAAACATTACCTATAGACAGATATCCAACATGAAACCTTCCAACAAGGCAATCACTACTTCAGAAAACACAATGCCCACGTTTGGCTGTCGTTTTCACAAATTCAAAAGTATCTCTTCAATGCTTCCATTAAAATTGGCCCTTTTTTCAGAACCTCACCAAAAAACAAGCTGTGAGAACAGTCAACGGAACTGGTTTTGGAAACACCAACAAAATAGAGCCAATAGACTTACCAGTACAGTACTACTCAAGGAAAAAAACAGGTCAACACAAGGCCCAAGAGTGTAATCCCCTTCTTGAATAAAATCCCTTGGAAGAAGCTTCCAAGTTCCATGTATGTAGGATCTTTATGGGCAATCTCATGCTAACTTCATGCCCACCTAAAGCCCACAAAAAATACTGTCTGTCCATATTTACAGCAGATACACACCTTAAGCGCACTGCCAAGAATTAGGACATTAATGTCTACAGATCTCCATTTCATTCGCTTTCAAAGGACATGGTATCCGAATTTGTTTTAAAATACAGTCTTCTCCTACCAATCTGTGTTATATTTATCTCCACTCATGAACCAATAATAATGGAACAACTCCAGAAGATTTCATCAATTGAAAGATATCTAATTTGAAACATACTAGTAATACTACCAACTTCTTGAGAAAACACAATGGCCTTGTTTGGTTGCCATTTTCAATATCAATAACTCAAAAAAATATCTTTAATACTTTCATAAAAATCGATCCCTTTTTTTTTCAGAAACAGCCAACGGAACCGGTTTCGGAATTAGCAACAAAACAGTGCCCATACACTTCTAAGTTCTCACTATCAGTACAATACTATCGAAGAGATGCCAAATTACTCGTGCAACTATCCATGTTAAACCACATAACTATTATCTTTTTGCAGCTATCCTGTACAATCTCAATCCATATGTTCCTTTAGGTGGAAACGGATTCATATAAGTCAAACCCAACTTAACAACACCAAGTTACACGAACCAACAACCAAAACCTAAAAACATCACAGATTAGCATCCAAAGCACATCAAACCAATAAACCAAAACATAAAATTGATATCTCATATCTTATAAACTCCATATCAAAGGGCATGTCACATGGCATAATATGCGTATAAACATATATAACGAGATCCGAGCACGAGAGGATATTTAGAGTAAAAAGGAATCAGAAAACCCTAGATCCGGGGGAGGAGAGAGAAAGAATCGACCTTGAGCGAGAAAGAAGAGGGAGGAGCACCAGCACCGCCATGGGGACGAAGGAGAGGAAGATCTGAAGAAGAGGAATCGAAACGGGGGCCAAGGACACCTCTGCTCCCTCGATTGCCGCCTCCACCAGGTCTCAAGCTCAGCACCGTCTGATCAGCCTGCATAATACCTCTGTCGCCGCCGTCCGATTCAAAAAAACGCCCAAGGCAAAAAAAAGGAATTACGATTCAAAGTCGAGAGCTTCGCTCTCTGTAGAGATAGAGATAGAGATAGAAAGAGAGAGATAAGGTGTATGTTTTTGTAGAGAGAGGATTTGGGGGGGAGAGATTTGAGCTTCTCCCTTCTGCCGCAAGAGCAAAGAAGGGGAAAGAGAAGGGTTGTGAGGGCGAAGGAGAGAGAAAAACCCTTTTATTTGGTTGTGAGCCGACGAGTGTGAATATTTTGGTTTCCGCTTTTTTTTTTTCCGTCCCTTTTTCCCTTTTTCCGAGTTTTACCATAGTTCCACTTTCAAATTACGTCACTGTCCTAACTTCTGAGTTTGCCGGGGGCTCGTATCACATTTGGAGCGTGTTTGCGATAACTGTGAAATAGATTTGCGATAACTCTTGATAAGAAATTTTAACATATACTTACAACAGTTTTTTAAAGGCTAAAATTTAAAACATTTCACCTAGAATGTTTTTATAAACACTCACTTGCGTCCGTTTAGACAATTATAACCTTATTTATTTCTGTAAATTGCAAGTATATTTTTTTTAGTACAACTAAAAATTATAAACGCATTACCATCATGAGAGAAAATTGCTCTTGTTTTCTTTATATAACCACATATATATGACAACAAACTAGAGAAGTTCTTATTTCCAACCAAATCAAAAGAGACTCTTTTTCACAATTAGTTTTGGAATTCGACATTAAATTTTTTAAGTTACGTGTAGCATCCAATGTTATCGGTCACGTATCACTTTGACCCTTCACCCTAAAGAAAAGAGGCTAGTCCTCGAAAATATTATGCACGAAGATTCGCTTGTTATTGGGGTTCACAAACTTATTCTCATTATGCCTCGATTCTCGATTAAATGCTCTTTGGGCATTGATTAGTTTCGAATGTAGTATAAGTTGGCAAACTCCTATCTTTCTTTATCGAGTGTGACAAATCAAGCAAGAAAATAGAGAGAAGCGAAGGGGTTAAGACAGCGAATCAGATCTCTTCACCATTTATGAGCTTTGCCATTCCTAGGAAGAACCATTGCGAGGACAATTCTGGTACTTTGCCCAAACCAGATAAGAAGAGGTGTTCTTTCCAATAACTCCACTGTTTTGACAAACAAACATGTGCGAAGTTTGGTGGGGATTGTCTTCTCGCCCTAATAATGCTCTTTTGACCGGTTACCGGCTGAGATCCCGGCCAAAGCCACCCACGCTTGTGCCACCATCTAGTGTAGTTTAGGGCCTTTTGCCCTAAATTTTCACATTTTTCCACACGGGTTATTTATTTATTACCCCCACCATTCCTATTCTTTAGTTTCTTTCAGGAGTTTGTGTCATTTTTTAATTGAATGTATCTTGTAATTTATAATTATTTTGGTAATTTTGGAAACATCTTTTAAAAGATTTTTTTGAGATCTATCAAATAAGATTTATATTGGACTTCGGGTTGATGTTGTATAGTGAGGTGCACAGTATTGTGCTGCGTACCTCCAAGCAGTCGGATCGAACGAATGGAGTATTGCATATAAATAGTATTACCAATAAAAGTTATAATTAGTTTTTTACCCTGTTGGAATAAGACGATGGATAAAAGAATGAGGACAGATGGAGTATTTTTTTTTTTAAAAAGAAGAGATTTTGGTCATATTTTTATCTCACATCGTTCGTCTCAACAGCAGGAACTGAAAAAAGTATTGAAATATACCGTCCCCTTCTAATGAGGGATCTCTCATTTTATTAAAATGCGGACCTCCCATTTTTCCGATCAAAGTTCGTTGATATGAACCATTCAATGTGATCAGAATGTAATTTTAAGAATTCTCGCGAGAAATCAGTAAAAAATATGATCGAGAAGTGCTTCATCTAAGCAATTTCGTTGAACGATTCAATAAAAAAATTGCTCAAATCAAGCTATTTTCGGTCATATTTTTTGCCAATTTCTCCCGAGAGCCTTAAAAATCACGTTCTGGACACATTAAACGGTTTAAATTATCAAAATTTAATCGGAAAAAGGAAGTTCCGCAACTTGGCAAGTTAAGGGATCCCTCATTATAAGCTTTCTGTTGAAATATATATATATATATATATATATATATATATATATATATATGTCAAAGTTGAAAAATTAGTACTCTAGAAAATTTGTCATGTTAAAATTTAACACAAATCTAGAATAATTAAGATTAAAAAAAACCAGGAAATTTGTGCCAAAAAAAATCGCAAAAAGTTTAAACTAAAGATGGCGGTGCTCCGGTGATGACAGCGGCATAAAGTGCCCTGCACGTGTCGGTTACGTTCGGTCTTCTGATTTTTAAAAGTTATCGTTTTAATTGTATTTTGTTTTTTTATGCCAATTTTTTTTTTTGATCCGCTATATCATGTTTTTAATAATTGAATTTGGTATGGGGAGGACTCTGCATAGGGGTGTTTGCCACGTGTTCTTGAGGTTGGTCCTTGTAGTGACTTGTTTGGATTGCCGGAATCTATGCCTGGATTCGTACTCATTCGGGTAATCTTCTACTCCAGATTTTCGTACATTAATGATGACGTCGGAGCAGTAGTACGCTGCATTGTAGGACCGTGTAGACTATCCTCTCAATAGAAATCAAAGTTGTCAATACCGTACCGGCCAGCGCACCGTTTTCACTACTGGAATGGTACGTATCGGTACCGGGCTGTATTCCGGTACCGTTCCGGATTTACCGCAATTAATATTATATATATATTTAATATATTTCTACCATTTTTTTAAATTTTAAGTGTAAACATAAACAAAATGTAAAAAAAAAAAAAAAATTGTAATTACGTACCGGCCGGAACGCCGGAATATGACCGGTACAGGCCGGTACACCCGGTACAGGCCGGAATAGACCGGTATTCCAACCGGAACGGATCTGACCATTTTGCGTTCCGTTTGTGCTCCGGTACGGTACGTACCGGCCGGTACGGAACGGATTTGATAACTTTGATAGAAATATTTATGTAAAGACCTTAAAATGAGGACTTTATATGCGGACCTTCCATTTCTTGTCTTTTCCAACCTGATTTCAATGATTTGAACCGCTCAATATGTTCAGAATGTAATTTTAAGATTACCCGCGAGAAATCGGCAAAACAAATGAACGGAAAGGACTTGATTTGAGCAATTTTTATTTGAACCGTTAGATAAAAAAATAAACAAAAACTGCTCGGATGAAGCCTTTCCCTGTTTTTTTTTTTTTTGCTGATTTCTCCTGGGTACCCTTAAAATCACGTTCTGAACACATTGAGCGGCTCGAATCATCGAAATTCGATCGGGAAAGGGAGGTTCGCATTTTATTAAAATAAGACAGTCCTTATAAGAATGAGACTTTTACTCTCAATTCTATTTTCTTTCTTTCTTTTGTCCTTATTATTGTTTTGAAAATTATTTATTCGTCATGACGAAAGAAATTTAAAAAGTAAAAAATTACGATTAAAATTTAATTTTTTATAATAAAGAAGAAAAAATTGGTTTATTGATTAATTTTTGTCTTTATTTAAAAAAATTGAGTTTCGATCATAATTTTTATTTTTAAGATTTCTCTCGTATTGACAAAGCAATAATAGGGGTGCCAAATGGGCGGGTTTGGGTCAAAATAGGCGGGTTTGGTCTTTAATGGGTCATTGACCCATTTAGACCCATTAATTATGAGTTCAATTACCCATACCCAACCCGACCCATTTATTTAAAATCAAACCCAACCTGCCCATTAACCCAATTACCCACCACCACCACAACGCCGCCGCCACCACACCACCCTCACCGCCGCCGCCGCCGCCGCCACCACCACGGCCACCGCCGCCACCACGCCACCCTCACCACCCCCACCACCACGTTGCCGCAACCATCACCACCACAACCGTCGCCGCCGCCACCACCACCACCAAGCCACCCTCACCACCGCCGCCGCCGCCGCCACCACAACGGCCGTCGCCGCCACCACCACCACCACACCACCCTCACCGCCGCCACCACCATCGCTGCCGCCACCATCATCGCTGCCACCACCACAACGCCGCCACCACCATCGCCACCATGCCACCCTCACCGCCGCCGCCACCACCACCACCACCACTACAGCCGCCGCCGTCACGCCACCCTTACCACCCCCACCACCATCGCCGCCACCACCACGACGCCACCCTCACCGCCGCCACCACCATTGGTGGCGGGTTGTGATGGTAGCGGTGGCGGTGGTGGTGGCGGCGGGGGCAGTGGTCCTGGTGGTGGTGGCGGCGGCGATGGTGGTGGGGGTGGTGGTGGCGGCGGCCATGGTGGTGGTGGCGGCGGCGGCGGTGAGGGTGGCGTGGCGGCGTTGTGGTGGTGGTGGCGTGGTGGTGGGGGTAGTGAGAGTGGTGTGGCGGCGGCGGTGGTTGTGGTGGTGGTGGCGGTGGTGAGGGTGGCGTGGTGGTGGTGGTGGTGGCGCGATGGTGGCGGCGGCAGGGGCAGTGGTGGTGGTGGTGGTAGTGGTGGCGTGGCGATGGTGGCATGGTAGGGGTGGTTGTGACGGTGGTGGTGGTGGTGGCGGTGGCGGTGGGTGTGGCGCGGTGGTTGTGGTAGTGGTGGCGGCGGCGACGTTATGGCGATTGTGGTGGTGCAGTAGTGGTGGTAACGGCGGCGGCTGCAGTGGCAGCAGCGGTGGTGGTGGCGTGGTGTGGTGGTGAGGGTGGCGTGGTGGCGGCGGTGGTCATTGTGGTGGTGGCGGCGGTTGTGGTGGTGGTGTGATGGCGGTGGTGGTGGCGACGGCGATGGTGGCCGTGGTGGTGGCGGCGACGGTGGTGGCGTGGTAGGGGGTGGGCTGCATTCATTGGGAATCTAGTAAAGGGATGAAAATTTTTTATGGGTTACTTTCATGCCCATTGGGTCATTTTAGTTGACTCAATTGATACCCAATTAAGACCCAACTAATAATGGGTTAGTTGGGTTTGGACCCATTCTTACCCAACTAATAAATGGGTTGGGTTGAGTCTATTTTTTAGTTGATGGATCTGAGTTTGTTAATGCGTTTGGGTTCAATTTGCCACCAATAATCCATAAAAATTTAACAAATGAAAAAAAAAATCAAATAAGGACAAAAAATACTCCTTTTTGGCTTTTTTTTTAGCCGAACAAGGCCGTACTCTTTTATGACTTAGGTTTATTTTGGATAAATAATTCATTTGAATTATTTTTTTATTTAATTTTTTTTGCATTTATTAGTTTTTTTTTCAATTTTTTTGAATTATTATTTTTTCACAATGAGAGAAATCTTAAAAAGTAAATAATTATGATCAAAACCTAAATTTTTTTAAATATAGACAAAAATAAGTCATAAGTAAATTTTTTTCATCATTACTCAAAATAAAATTCAATATGAATTCTTACTTTTATATTCCTCCCATCATAACGATACAATAATCTAAAGAAAATTGGCGCAAAACTAATTGGCAAGTTCGTGGAAATGCACAATTTCATCTTAATAAGTTTGCTTCAGGTCCAAATGAAATCTGTGTGGGCCCTGAGCCCTCTATCATACTATATAATATCCCACCGCTAAACGTTTTTTTCTCTCTTTCTAGAACACGAAAGAGATTTGTTGAAAGTGGTCCAATCCAATTAGAAGCAGGGCCTTGTAGTAAAGATGGGCCGAATTATTGGTTTTTTTAAATTTGGACCATTGGAAATACTTTTAGACGGCTACAATTATTTACTACACCCCTACAAGCTCCCGAAGCCAATCCAATTAGTATAATAGTCCCACCAATAAGAAGACCAATGCTACGGTAATCATAAGTATCACATTTTAGGTACCATGTACAGAGCCGGCTTATGGGAGAAGTCAAGAAAGCTTAAGCTTTGGGCCTTAAAAAAAATCTAAAAATTGGACCTTCAAATTCTTAGGACCCCTAAATATATTAGGCCCAAATATATTCAATGCAAGCCTTCTCTACACAAAATATGCCCAATTCAAATTTCGTAATGGTAACTCTTTTGTAATGGATTTTGTTATGAAACTCTTTGTCAACTAACCTTTGAATAAAAAATACAGAGTGGGTCTCATTTAAAGACTTTGCTTTCGGCTCCCGAAAGTTATGAACCGGCTCTGACCATGTGAGGGATATGGTAGCCGTTTATCCACGGCCTAGGCCTTGTAACTTTGTTTGTGGTCCGCGGCAATTTCAAAAGGCAAATGCACAGGAAAGATGAAGCTGGTTGCTAAGGCCGTTGCGGCATTATCCTTGCGAGGAATGATGTACCGTGGTTTTCCCAACTTGAAGAAGCTACTCTCGCTTGAAGAAGCTACTGTGGCCCGAGGTGTAAAATTCTCTTCACCGCAGTGTGTTTTAGCAGTATCGCGAAGTTTGTACTGACCGTTTTTTATCTGGAAGATTTCGAGAGAATATTCAACTTGGAGTTGCTCGATCAAATTTATAAAAAGTTCTTTGGTAAGCTACAGCTATTAGAGTCCGAGGGTGTTCATGCTTTGATAGGCATTGCTGAAGATTAGACGATAAGTGTAAAAGAGTTTCCTATCCTAAGGGAACACTCCGGATTCCCTAAGAGATCCCGGATGAAGGCTTTGGTGCGGGACTCGGCTCCCAACCGTTGGATTGTATTTTGAATGGTTGGGATCCGCGGATAGTTTGTTCGCGCAAACAAATAGTTTGTTTGCGCGAACAAACTATCCGCGGATCCCGACCATTCAAAAAACAATTTAACGGCTGTGGAAAGAAGTCCGCATCAGAGCCCAATCCGGGATCCCCGACCGGATCCGGACTACCTAAGGGAACATGGATGTTGGAGAGATATTGGAGCTTCACCCCATTCAGTACGGACCGTACCGTTACCCCAACTTCGACCTTCGGTTTTGGAGATGGGACTTTGAAATTTACCCTACCATGTATGATGATATCGGGTCGCCTTTCATAAAGCTTGTGTTGGAAGAGATGGAGAAGTTTGTGCCACTGAAGGGAGATCGTAAAATGCAGTTGACGTTGGAGTTTGCGCGCTACAAAAGTTTTCACGTTCTTGATACTCCGACAAACTAATGGATGTTGAAGAATTTTTCCGTTCAGCTAAATAAGCTAACTAACTTATTTTTTTCGTATTTATGAATTTTTAGTCAATTTTTTGGGAATTATTGCTTGGCGAAAGTAATCTAAAGTAAAAAATTATGATCAAAATCCAATTTTTTTTGAATAAAGATGAAAAAATTGGCTTATTTTTGTCTTTATTCAAAAAAATTAGGTTTCGATAGTAATTTTTTACTTTTTACATTCCTCTCGTCATAACGATGCAATAATCCCCAAAAAATTGATGAAGAACTAACAAATACGAAAAAAAATTGAATAAGGATAAAAAAAATAAGCCAATTGGTTTATTTAGCCGAACGGATACTAGTAAACTGGGTTTTACCTGATGGATAAGGAACGATAGCGATTATATTGCTTGCTGAGTTTATCGGTAGCTTGCAGCGTGGGCTAATCGTATTGTATGACTTTAATTTAAATCCCAGGCCGTGGGGAGGTTAATTTCAAAAAGCAGCTATTTTCCCTTTAACATGTGGTGACTTTGGAAGTTTTGACAAAGAAGTGCTTGATGTAGTGAGGCTGCTTATATTGTTAGAAGAATGCAGGGTCAGTGACAGTCACCGTTTCATCAATATATATAGAGCATTTTTTGTTTGGCCTATCACTGTCTAGAGTAGGTGAAACGGTCCAGAGTATCCTTGATGATAGAGGGCTTAAATATTATCTTGGAAAGCATTCGGAAGTTCAAGTTCCCTTGTACAAAATCTACAATTTATCTGCGAAAGCTGCAAGGGAAAATGGTGAAGAGATGGTGAGACTTGAGCATTTTGCTTTGGTAGTCATTGCCTGGAAACTGCAAAAAGATCCTCCTAGTAAGATGGCAATGGACGAGAAGACTTGTCCGGCTAATGTTGGCATCATAGGAGATGCTGAGCTCCTTGAAGCTCTGAAGGGGGGCCGTAGCCGAGCCGAGGGTGAAAAGTGCAAAAACTAGATTAGTTTGGAATGCGGGCGTGCCAGGACTGGAATGCAGTCCAAACTGTATTTCAAGGTCTTCGTGCTTCAAAAATCTGACTTCTTTCAAACGATGGTGCTAGGCCCAAAGTGTAAGGCCTCGTGCTGGTTCGTTGTTCGCCTTTGCTGGATAAGGACTTAAATATTTTCTAACCATTATTAGAAAATGGATAAAAGAAAAGAAAAGGACTAAAAGGTAATGAACGAACGAAAACAAGCTTTATTAATCAGTTTAACAAAGTTTGGGTACAAAGAAATGAAATGAAATAAAATCTAGTCCGTGCTAGATTGAACGGGAAAGTAAAGACAATTGAAAGATATATTAGGTAAGCCATGGGCTTGATGGTCATGGACCTTGGCCAAGGCTTTTAAAACTGTTATTTATAGGCAGGAGCTTCAAGCCTTCAGCTACTTCAAATGCTTCAATGCATGGCTGCCAAGTGACCCTTTTGAGCTGCTTCAAAATCCTCTAATGAGAGGCCTTTCTTTTGGCCAAAACTTGCCTTTTACTCCAAGGAAATGGTGAAGGCCTGAAAAATCCTTCTTGTTTGCACAAAACTTTGTAAAAGGGCAAAAAGAATTTCAGTCCCTGCAGCATCCAGGCCATTTGAGCTACTTCAACAATCAAGCTACTGCTTGAATGGACTCCTTCCGGGCCCACCACAGCTGAAGACCAATACTTCTCCAGGCATTCCTACCATTTTATTGGACCTTACACCTCTTGTGGGCCCTCAAATCCTCTGGGCTTGACTCCTTATGGAAGAAGGATCGAAAAACAAAAGATAAAGCAGACCTGGGTGAACTGCTTGTGAGCAGCTTGCTTAGGTCTTCATGAGTCATTTACCAGCAACTCCAAGGGCTGCATGTACGCCACCTGTCCTTGGTCTTGCTTCATGCTGAAGAATGGGGTCCCACCAGTTCAGACCTTGAGCTGCTTGTGAACAGCTTACCCAAATCTGTCTAGCAAGAATATTCTAGACCTTTAAGTTGCTTGTGAGCAGCTTAAAACCTTTGAGCTACTTGTGAGCAGCTTAAGGCCCCTTTCTTGCTCATTAAAGGCTTTAAATGATGCTCTTAAAGCAGTAGGCCTATTCATCAATTGGGCCTGGACTTGTGGTAAATCATGGGCCTTTGTCCATTGTAAGCCTTTTGAGCCCAAGCCTGGTGAGAAAACCAAGGCTTCTACCAATTTGGGCCTATTTCGTAGGCCTTGTTACTTCTAGGAATTTGGGTTAGGCCTGGACGAAATACTCAGGCCTGGTGGATTGATTCAAGCCTTGGGCCTTTGACTGATTTGGGCCTATATGGAAGGCCCATCATTTCTTAAGAATCGGCCCTAATTCTTGGGCAACTGGTCGTAAGGTCTTTCAAGGTTAGGGCCTCGACCCTCGAGGCTACCTTTTAACTAGTAAATCTATTTTCTGATTTTTGGCCAAAAATGGGTGTAAACACATTCGAAACTAGATACGTAGTAGATACTACTCTATACAAGCTTTCTCACTCACAAACGCAAGTCTCTAGTTTATAGACTTTCACAACTATTGGAAACAAAAAGCCTAGTTATTTACTCTACAAACTTCCAACGAGGAACTATACAACAACTACAAAGCCCAGAAACAGAACCCCAAAACAGACCACTCAGGCTTCTTATTTCCAAACACTAACCCCTCTCTCCACATTTAATCAACCTCTTCAATCTTTGGTCCGGCACCACTGCCGGACCCACTAGAACCACCACCGTACCCACCAGCATCAGCCATATCACCATCCATACCACCGCCAACACCACCACTACCTTGATACATCTTAGAAATGATTGGACTACAAATGGATTCCAATTCCTTCAACTTATCCTCCAACTCATCCACCTCAGCCAACTGGTTCTTCTCCAACCACTCCAAAGCCTCCTCGACTGCCTTCTCTATCCTCTGCTTATCCGCCGGATCCAACTTGCTAGCAATCTTCTTATCCTTTATTGTATTCCTCATATTGTACGCGTAGTTCTCCAGCGCGTTCTTAGCTTCCACCTTCTTCTTCACCTCCTCATCCTCTGCCTTGTACTTCTCTGCATCTTTCACCATTTTCTCAATCTCGTCCTTGCTCAACCTCCCCTTGTCGTTAGCAATTGTGATCTTGTTCTTCACCCCAACAGTTTTATCCTCCGCTGCGACATTCAGAATCCCATTCGCATCAACGTCGAAAGCCACATTGATTAGCGGCACCCCTCTTGGTGCCGGTGGAATTCCGGTCAGCTCGAACTTCCCGAGCATGTTGTTGTCTCTAGTCCTTGCTCTTTCACCTTCATAGACCTGAATGACAAAAATTGGTTTACAGACAAATTTTTCTCAAAAGAAAAAAAGAAGTCCATGTCAAAATGGCCTCACCCGCGTCCAAAATTCTGCAATCTATGTTAATTCTGTACACAACAGGCAATCAAACACTCCATGAACCATGACTATACCTGAATTAGCACGCCGGGCTGGTTATCCGAGTAGGTCGAGAAAATCTGCTCTTTCTTAGTCGGAATCGTGGTGTTCCTCGGAATCAAAGTGGTCATCACACCACCAGCAGTCTCGAGGCCAAGACTCAGCGGCGCAACATCAAGCAACAACAAGTCCTGCACCTTCCCATGCTCTTCACCACTCAAAATCGCGGTCTGAACCGCGGCCCCATACGCGACTGCCTCATCGGGATTAATACTCTTGCACAGCTCCTTCCCATTGAAAAAGTCCTGCAACAGCTGCTGGATTTTCGGGATTCGCGTGGACCCACCAACGAAGAACAACTTCGTGGACTTGGCTTTTATCTATTTTAGCATCGCGCAAGCATCTTTCGACCGGTTCCAAGCATTTCAAGAACAAGTCCATACACAATTCCTCGAATCTGGCTCTGGTAATAGTCGTGTAGAAGTCGATTCCTTCGTACAAGGAGTCGACTTCTATGGTGGTTTGGGTGGTGGCAGACAGAGTCCTCTTGGCTCTCTCGCACGCATTCTTTAATCTCCTCAATGCTCTGGAGTTTCCACTTATATCCTTCTTGTGTTTCCTCTTGAACTCTGCAGCCAAATACACAATCTTAATTAGGCAACAGATAAATTTTCCAGGAAGCCAGGAAGAATTTTCAAAATCTCAACTTTCATATTATCTGGTACACAAAAGTTCACCAGCCGATTATCAAAGTCCTCGCCGCCCAAATGGGTATCCCCCGCGGTAGCCTTCACTTCGAAAATCCCCTCCTCAATGGTCAAAAGCGAGACATCAAACGTCCCACCACCCAGGTAAAAAATAAGCACATTCTGCTCCCCCTTCTTCGCCGCCTTCTTGTCCAACCCGTAAGCGATAGCCGCCGCCGTTGGCTCGTTGATGATCCTTATCACGTTCAACCCCGCAATCACGCCCGCGTCCTTGGTGGCCTGCCGCTGTGAGTCGTTGAAGTAAGCGGGGCACGTGATCACGGCGTTGTTCACCGGGTGACCGAGAAATGCTCCGGCGATATCACGCATGTAGGCTAAAATCATGCTCGAGATTTCTTCTGGGGAGAATTGCTTCTGTTCGCCTTTGTATCGGACAACTATTTTTGGTTTGTCACCTGGGCCTGGAACTACCTGTTGGAACAATATATCAAGCCACAGTATTGGTGATGGAATCATTAAACTAAAATTCGTTTTGCTTTGTTCTAAGTAAATTTGTTCATTTTATAAAGTCATTTCTTAAAAAAACTAAACAAACTCTAATTTAATAGAATTGTGATTTCCTCACTTCTTTTTTTTTTTGATAAAGGCACTATAACGACCCGGATTTTTGCCCTAATTTTTTTTTTTTTCTTTTTTATATAGAAACAATTTTTTTTCAATAGTAATCGATTAACTATTTAAAAGTATAATTAGATTAAACCAGAACCTAGAATAATTTTTCGTAACCAAAATTTGTTTAGCAAAATTTTTAATTCAACTTGTAACGACCCGTAATTGTTATCAATTATAATATCATTTAAAGAATAGCCGAGCAAAAAAAAAAAAATATCATTTAAAGAATATTATTAGTAATAATAAAATTATCTTAATCATAATTATCTAATAGTTATATGCAATAAATTAAATTAGTCTTTATTATCCTACTTTTAATTCTTTTAAATTGCATGCATGTAATTCCTGATAACTCTCACTCTCCTACTCGATTTCAACTTCCTTCCTCTGCATATCCTGCCCCAAATTCGTCCATCCCGAAGCCTTATAGAATACAACTTCTTTAAATCCAATTTTAATCGAAACTCTCAAAATTCCCTTATATATACCCATTAATCCGACCCTAGGGTTCATCACATTATTTTTCACGCCCCACCAGTCCAGAAAAGAGAGAAAAACAGAAGAGATCGAAGCTCCAATCTATGGGGTTCTAGAGAGAGAAAGAAAAAGAGAGAAAAGTGGGTTTGTGATCAAGACTCGACCGAAATCTAATTCGATCATTCCAAACGCTTCCTACAGTTCCTAGCATCACCAAACGTCACCCAATTCGGTCCCAAAGTTTCCCGATTGAAAGACCCGAAGTTGTCTTTTCCAAACTTCAAGTTTCGTTTAAAAATCAATTCGATCCGATTCGAGGTAGTATAATCTCTCCTAACCCTCCCTCTAAGTATATTTAATGTTTTATTACTTAACCCAATAGCCTAAATGGTCCCATGCATCGAAACCGTGACAAAAATAACGAAAAAATGAAATCTGCACGCGACCTTGCGGCCGCAACCTTCGGGCCGCAAGAACCAGGCTCGAGTTTGCGGCTAGCCTCTCAGCCGCAAGGTTGACTCGGTCAAACCTTGAGTCAACCTTGCGGCTGGTTCTGTTTTATTTCGAAATTGTTTTGCGACTTTCCGAACATCGTTTTCGACCCCCGAACTATTTTTCCTAGGCTTTTCACATCTCAAAGATTATAACTTGTTAAGGTCACATTTATTTTATTTTATTATCTATTTATTAAATTATTTATTAGTTATCGTTCAAAGTTTATAAACAAAAATTAGTTACGACCCTTAAACTAACGTTTTAACACTCAACTAAATTTTTTTAGACTCCTTGCATCTCAAATACAGTAACTTGTCAAATTAAATATTTATTTTATTTAATTCACTATTTATTATTATTTTTAAAGTAATTCCAATCAAAATTACTTTACGGCCTTATAAACATTATTATTAATACCCGTGTAATTTTTTTTAGACTCTTTACTGTCCAAAGATGAAATCATGTCAGCCTCAACACTTTTTTAATTAATTATTTATTGCCTATTTACTTCACTTTCGGTCATTTTTAATTAACGTTTTCTTGTAATTTAATTATTCGACCTTTCGAACCCAACTTTTGACATTCAACTGATTATATAGGACCTTTAGGACTCTTATTAGGTCATGATTAATTATTCTACTATTTTTATCTAATTAATGCATTTAATTAGCTTTTAATTAAACTATTTAATTAGAAATAATTAATAAGAGCTTAGAAAATATTTTATTAAATTTTTTATAAAAGTTTTACTTCTTTATTGACATTGTGGCCATACGAGAATAAGGGCAACGGCCCATTCATAAAAGGTTGTGTGATTGCACTGCTGGTTATTTGTTTTAATTATTATTTGATTTAATTGTATATTGCATCGATACCTGATTTGAATGCTAGATTGGAACCTAGAGACATGGGGTGGTATGCGAATAGAATTCACCTAGACGATGTTAGATAATGGATGAATTGGAAAGTTTTATTTTTAGAATGCCTGTAGGCGTGATTTTGAGATGTGATGAGATATGTGATGGTTTGAAACTGGCAAAGTAAGCCCAGTGGTGATTGATGAATTGATACTGGCGAGAGTCCAGTGATGAATTGATACTGGCGATAGTCCAGTGATGAATTGATACTGGCGAGAGTCCAGTGATGAATTGAAACTGGCAAAGTAAGCCCAGTGATGACTGTGTGGTGGTGCATAAGATAGGCGAACCCTAGTTATGATTCGGGCATGATAAGCTTCCTTTTGTTGTAATGAGAGGGATACACGCTATGTACATAACTGAGGTGCAATCCGCGACAACAAAAGAAAGTGAGCTCATGGGACAGGGCATAGCTAGCGGTTGGGGAGGAAAGACTCCGCGGAGGAGATCTTAGATTACACGTCAGGTTAAATGGACAGTAATAAACTGGTTTATGTGCAACAAACTCTGTTTTACTTTATCGCATTACTATTATTCTGCTGCTGCTTGCTAACTGTAAAATAAGAGGGGTAGTTGGGTTGGATTATTCTACTGGGTGATTTATCACTCATGGATACGTCTGTATCCTAGCAAATCGTTTGCTTCAGCGATCAATTTGCCAGAGGGCGCAGGATTCAATGGAGAGGATTCAATGATGGTGCTGTTCAACGCGAAAAGAATATCAGGAATGAAGACCGAGTTTGCTTGGAAATTGTATCAAGCCTAGAGTCGGCTCTGAAGTTAATGTATTCGAATCACCAAATCTATCTTGAGTTTGTAATATCTAAACCTTATTTTAGAAAATTATATTTATTTAGCAAATTTTTTAAGAAAATTATTTTATTTTACTCCCGAAAAGTCGGGGCGTTACAGGCACCCTATTTTTTTGTACTTTAGTGAAATTTTTGTTTTTGTAATTTTTTGACTAAAGTGAAAGACAAGGGGTGGAATGCATTTATATAAAAAGGGGTGTGAAGATTCTTTTCCATTTAATACACGAAACATGAAAAAGATGGTCAAAATTGACTAATTTTAATTTCTGTCCACTCTTTTTTTCTTTTTACAAGTGTGTCTAGACTAGATATACTTAAAAAAAGAAAGAAAGGATAGATTCATATATTTGTCTTCATAGTTTTAATCTGGTGTGGATTGTCTATTTGACGTATACACTTGGCCGCATAACCCTTTATTATTTTCGTTGTTTAAAGGTGACAAGGGAAAATTTGTTAACACAACCATTTATACAACATAGCCATGTGATTTTATTAATGGCGAGCAAATGATTTGTACGTAATTTTTTTTGTTTAAAATCATTCACTGATGAAATAATGCCATATATGCACGTTGTCTAAATGATTTGTGTTGGTAGACTTACAACATCAATTTTAATGCTCTTAATTTATAATAATTTTTCGCTACACATCCCATAGTTGCCCCTGATATGGATATGGGTCTACCATTTAAGAATGAGAGAAACTTATTCTGGAACATTGAAACAGCCTCATATAGGGTTGCATCTCCTTGTGTCCCCCACATAGATTTACAATTTTAGCCTAAGAGTGGCTTATATTTATAGTCATGCAAGCTTTCCAACTCATTTGTTTCACTTTAAAAACACAAACTTAATTACTTATACTCTAGAGCCAATAGTAGAATTAAGGGTCACATCTTCATGTCGCCCTGAACGGACGGGTCAGAATATCGCCGGCCAATGAGTCGCTTGACGTCATACACGGTGTTTTCTAGTTTGATAGCGGCCTGGTTCTTGGCAGCGTCGCCGATGAGCCGCTCCGTGTCCGTGAACGCCACGTAGAACGGGGTGGTCCTTTTTCCCTGGTCGTTGGGTGCAATTTCGACGCGGTCATGCAACCAGACCCCGACGCAGCTGTACGTCGTGCCGAGGTCGATGCCAATTGCTTTTCCTTGTGTTTGGGCCATTTTGAAACCAACACTACTTAACCGGATTTTATTTTGCTTCTCTGTCTTTTCGCTATAGAACGAGCGTTTTGTGATGGGAAGAAGGGTACTGAGAGTTGTTTGCATGGATGGTGAAAATATTTATACGGGGTGTAATGTAATGTAAAGGAAAATTCGTGAATGATGGAGAAACGGTGGGGAGTGAGAGAGACTCATGGTTTTTTGCTCAAGAGGCGGGCGTGTCGTAGTTACAAAGAAGCCCCACGATAACATGATATTTACAATGTGCGCCAAAAAACCTGCCAATTCTTTTTGACCGACCCTGCCCCCACTCTGCCCACTGGTACGGATTGACATTAGCTTTGTGAGTGTGTTTTTTTTTTTTCCCCAGCAGTTCGGCTTGATTGCGGGTTAAATTATGAATCCCACACGAAAAATAATGCCTTGTTCCCTTCACAATTCAAAAAGAATTTTTTAAAAAATTTCCCCTAAATTCTCTCTACTTTCAACATTTCTCTCTCTCTCTTTCTCCACTTATTACCCCTACAATTTTTCAAAATTTTTTTAAAACTCCAATCCAAACAAGGCAAATGAATCGGATCGACTCGTTTACTAGCACTCCTACACGCTCACATGGACAGTCCATGTAAGGTGGAGGGGTAGTTAGGGAATTTGGGGTTATAATTACGGCTGGTAGTCAGTCCATAGGTGAGCGGTGGTGGACTTGGGGAGGATTTTAGCGGTGGCGAAGGTGATGAGGTGGCTGGTGGTGTTGGCTGTCATGTGGCAATTTTGCATGCTGGATGATTCTACTCTGTTCCTTGTCCTAACCCTTTATAATAAGAACCAGTTGGGAATTGAAATCGCTAGCCAATTTTCCTAACCCTTTATAATAAGAAATCCGTTGGGAATTGAATGCTTTGTTTGGATTGTTGTTTGAATTTTTTTTGAAAAATGGTAAGGGTAATAAGTGGAGAGAAAGAGAGAGAAACGTTGGAAGTAGGGAAAATCTAGGAAGAATTTTTCAAAAAATTCTTTTTGAATTAGAAAGAGATTAAGGCAGAAATCGCTAGCCAATTTTGGCTCATTTGGACGATTTTACCCCTAGATTACTGGGCTTGTGTATTGTCTCTGCTGTCCAGAATTGTAATTTGGCTCTTACTCACATGGCGCGAAGAGGCGCCTCACTCACACGTACATCATCTCCCCACCACGCATAACACAACCATCCTCTTTGCTAAACTGTCTCAAAACACGGAGGCGGGGGAGCTGCTGTCGCTTGAAATAGCAGCGTGCTGTTGAACCCAAATTTTGGGCCCACTTCGATCTCGCTTCGATGATCGGAAGCCCGCTCGCTTCGTAGAGCTCGTCGAGTAGAACAACTATACAAAAAAGGAATTTTAAATATCCATCATCTTTTTCTATGCAATGTAAGAATCCATCCCCCCTTTTTTCATGCTTATGATTTCATCCTTGCAATATATAAATTACCTTTATTACCCTTTATTCTATTTTGTAATATATATATATATATATATATATATATATATATATATATATATATATATATATATATATACAGTGCACTTCTACTGTGGACGCCCGCAGTTTTCTTAAATGCGGACTTTTCCCGTGAGCCGTTGGATCTCATCCAACGGCTGGGATTTTAAAATGAATCTCGCGGGTAAGATAGGATAGTGGGTCGGGTAAATTTGGTCGCGGGTCAGTCAATCCATCCGGGTTATAACAAAACTCCCTTTTCCCCTCATTTGGACGCCGCTCAACTCAGAGAGAGAGAGAGAGAAAGAGAGAGAGAGAAGATGACGAAGACAGAGGAAGAAGAAGAAGTCACAGATCTGTTCAAAACCTCCAGGTATCTCTCTCTCGCACTCTCTCTTGCTGACTCTCTCTTTCTCTTTGACCCAGGCTTGTTCAAACCCAAAAAATTAGGGTTATTTTTTTTTTCGAAAATCTGAATTTTTTTTTTCCGAGAAGAACACCCCTTTCCCCTCATTCAGATGCGTCCATAGGCGCATGGAGAGAGAGAGAGAGAGAGAGAGAGAGAGAGAGAGAGAGAGAGAGAGAGAGAGAGAGAGCCACAGAGCGACGAAAAATCAAGCTGTAATCGGAGCGATGAAATCAAGCACGAAGAAGAAGAAATCGAAGAAGAAAAAAACAAAAGGTATCTCCTTCTCTCTTTCTCTCAATCTCGAGCTCTCGAGTTCCAAATATTGCAAGAAGCAGAAACCCTAACCCTCTCGATTTTCCCCTTCTCTAATTAGGGCTTGAAGAGAGAGATATACCTTGAAATCGAGCTGTGATCGAAACCTAATCGAGCCCTAGACGATTCAAACAAGGTACGTAACTCCTCTCTCTCTCTCTCTCTCTCTCTGTATTTTTTTAAATTTCCAGTTAGGGTTTTTTTTATTTCGTTCTTTATTTTATTTTATTTTATTTTTTTAATTTTGAGTTAGGTTGATGATGATGAGAGTGACTTAATTGCAAGAGGAATATGTTTGTACACACCGGAAAATAATTTTCCAGTTTGCTCTTTTTTTTTCTTTTCTCTGGAGTGAATCATGAATATGTGTTGACGTAAACTCTTTTGTTGTGTCAAGTTGAGGTAAGCTCTTTTGTTGTAAACTGTTGACTGGCTCACACTTTGTGTTTTTTTTTTGTTTGAACTATTTACCATTCTCATTAGCTCAAAGCCTCAACAGAGGCATCATCTTTACAAATAACAAATAAATGAAAGGGAAGCACAGAAAACCAATTCAAAGGGATAGAGCCTTAAGAGATTGGGATGCAACCCAATGAGTAGCCCTGTTACAACTCCTTGGTACCCAGGAAAACTTCCTAACAAAATTAGAAGACAGTTGCCTAATGTCATGGATCAAAGTAGCAGATTCCCAGGGAGGAACATTTTCTGTAGACCAAAGCTTGATGACCTCTTTGTTGTCACTCTCAATGACAGCTTGGGAAATCTGATTCACAGTGATAAATCTTAAGTACTTGGATATTATTTTTGAATCTGATATGATTCGTAAGGACTTGGGTCAAATTCCTTTGTTTCTTCCATTTATATTATTACCTATTCGTGCTTCAGGATGGGGAACAACTTGTGTGAAGATGGTGACATCCGGAGATGGGGATGAGATGTCAAAGATAACGCTTGGAGATGTTTGTGGAGTAGAATCTGGAAAGTAGCTATGTTTGGGATGTTTGTAATGCTTCAATTATCTTTGGGATGTTTCAATAACTCATGAGAAGATGTTTGACTAATACTTGATACTTGGTTTCCTTTTTACGTTTGGAGACTTGATACTTGATCAATGTAACTTATTTGTTTTGACTGTAAAATAGAGAATGGTTTGACTATTACATAATTTGGTGAATGGTTGCCTTTTTTTTTCAGTTTTGGAACAATAGTTGCCTTTTTTTTCAGTCCAGAACAAGGGAGGAGAGAGACTAATCTGGAAAACAGGGGACTTGTAATGTTGGTTTGACAGATTTTGAAAAATGTGGTTCAAAGACTTGTACGCCGAGGCCACCAAAACTCTCCCACAGTAAGGCTAAAAAGACGTCAAATTCTTCACCTACATTTGTCTCTCAAAGTGAGACTAAAAAGACTTGTATGGCCAGGCCCTCAAATATAACGAATTTGCAGAAGACCTAGGAACCTCAGAGTCCAGAAGTTAGGGTTTTTTCATTCTTTAATTGGAAACCCCACACATGCTACACCATTCTTTACATGACTTGAAACCCAAGTATTAGGTATACAAGGTTTTTGTAAATAAACTCACTACCACATGTCCTAACCACTTAACTCAGAATCTGTCTCAACAGAGAGCAAAATAAATTGCATAATATCACCTTCAAACAGTGGTACCATTGATTCAAGAGATCAAATTGCATAAGTTGGATTGCAAGCAACTCCAATTCCTTTCCAAACTTACTAGCACGATACACATAAGTTGAATTGCTTGGAGTACACAAATTACAATCCCAGTAACAATTACAACACGAACTGAAATATCTATGGCTAACATGCGTCCTGCTACGCATTGGAGGTTGACTTTGAAATCATGGAATGGGCCAGTCAATTGGCGTGACATATCATCTCCCGAATATGCGACATTCTGAGTGTACTCGTCGCACCAATGAATCCACCGCTTGCTGCAGGGCTAGTCGCAACATATAAATGTGGTTCATTTCAGCACAGCAATAGTCAAACAAACCAAAAGAGAAGGAAAATGCAAACACAAGGAAAAATACAAAACATAGATTCATTTCAGATATTTTCTTTTCTTCTTTGAACCGGTGGATTAATAAATTATAGGGTTTGGAGCACCTAATTTCTAGTTTGGAACAAAAGCACACTTGCATGGTCTTTTTTTATTGGAACCATTTTTCACAAACCTAACTTAATCGAGCCGAGCCCTTATATGCTGTAATAGAGCCCTAATCTTCTGTATTGGAGCCTATTGTTCGGCTTAAAAAGCCATTGGCTTTCCCTCCATTTTTGAGCCAAATAAAGCCCCAAAAAAACGAAAATAAGCCAATTGTTTCGTCTTTATTCAAAAAAATTAAAAAATTGGATTTCGGTCAAAAAATTTTACTTTTTAGATTCCTCTTGTCATGAAGATGCAATAATCCCCAAAAAATTGACAATAAGCCAAGTAATACGAAAAAAATTTGAATAAGGACAAAAAATAAGCCACTTTGACTTATTTATCCGAACAACCTATAATAAGTCATATAGGTGTAAGCATGCGCCTATCAACACACTTACACAGTATCATTGTTTCACATTAATATAACTGAAGCCCATAATAGATCTCCCATTTTTCAATTCTATATGATGTCAACTACTTAATGATACAGATTAATTCAAGGAAATCAGAAGCAAAGCACCAGCCACTTTGTGGGATTAATTCAAGGGATATCAGTAACAAATTTTCAAACAAAATCAGATTTTCAAACAAACATAAATATGTTTAAAAAAAAAAAACAAAAACAAACATAAATCGACCACCGCAAAAAACATAAATCAGAAAAAAAAAAAACATAAATTAGATTTTCAAACAAAATTAGATTTTCCAAAAAAAAAAAAAATCAGATTTTCAGATTTGTGAGGGGAAAGGGGTGTTTTTCCTCTCGAAAAAAAAAATCAAATTTTCAAAAGAAAAAAAAAACCCCTAATTTTTTGGGTTTGAACTAATTGACTGAGAAAGAGAGAAAGAGAGAGACACCTCGAGGACGGTCGGGTCTTCGTCGTCCTTGTTTGTCGTGGGTATCAATTCAAACAAAACCCTGGCATAGACTGGGTTCAAAGAGAAAGAGAGAGTCAGCAAGAGAGAGTGCGAGAGAGCGAGAGAGAGCGAGAGAGAGAGAGATACCTGGAGGTTTTGAACAGATCTGTGACTTCTTCTTCTTCTTCCTCTGTCTTCGTCATCTTCTCTCTCTCTCTCTCTCTCTCTCTCTTCGTCTGGGTTGAGCGGCGTCCAAATGAGGGGAAAAGGGGGTTTTGTTATAACCCGGATGGATTGATTGACCCGCGACCAAATTTACCCGACCCACAGTCCTATCTTACCCGCGAGATTCATTTTAAAATCCCAGATCCAACGGCTCACGGAAAAAGTCCGCATTTAAGAAAATTGCGGGCGTCCGCAGTAGAAGTGCACTGTATATATATATATATATATATATATACATACATATATAAAATATATGTAAGGGGGGGGGGGGGGGGATGAATTTCAATCCCTTAATTTATGGCTATAACAGGGGGAAGAACAGATCACTATTTTCAAACTTCTAACAGATCCCACTGATTTCTCAGTTCTATTTTTGGTGGTAAATTGATCACTTTATCACTTTATCATGTCAAGTAAGCCAATACATATCCTTTTCTGTGTTGATGATCAATCTTACATGACCAATGTATGTCCCAAATAAGATGTTCAAAGCCATGTTCATCACGAAACTTTCCTGTGATTCCCCTTGCAACATTAGATTTTGGTGGTAAATTACCCATGTTTGATAATTTACCCAGATCGAAGCAGAATTCATTATCAAGTTAACCATTTCAGTGGTCCATTTTTTGTTACATTCTAAATGCCCACAATCAAAAGAATACATTCTCTATTGCAATATAAATAATGAACAACCAATTCCCCAAAACCATCTGGACTTTATATACCAATTTAAAAGTAAGAACATGGCTAAATTACCATAAAAAAAAATAAGAACATGGCTCCTCAATCAATGTCTTTAATCCATTTAGGCTTGCACGATACGCTGTCTCACGTATTTCTCCCACATGTACATCTCGATCTTTCCTCGAACGAGGATTTTTTGCCTTAATTCCTTGCGTTACACTCCCAGATCTTGTGCCTTTTGGCACGGACTCTTCCACATCAAGTCGAGGACGTTTGGCCTTAATCCCTTGTGCTACATTCCCAAATCTTGTGCAAACCTTCGAGGACCCTTCCACATCATGATTTTCTTGTCATCTCATACCTTTTAGCTTTGAGGGTGGCGTATCTTCAACTACTGCATCATCTAAATCCACGTCTTTTTGTTTCAACCTAGCTCTCCCTTCCACATTAGTAGGCTTAACTCCTGCAATAATGTTGGACATTCCATTAGATCATTAAAAGAGAGGCAAATTCAGAGACTATTCATGAAGCTTTCATGCTCACATAAGACATGATAATGTATGAAACATGAAATTTTTACACTGAAAACTGGTATTGAAATAACTTATGTCATTCAACATCGATTATTTTGGAACAAGAATGTTTTGAAATAATTTTTCGATAATTGATTTCTTTGGCCAACAATACATGATACGCTGACCATGATAAAAGTGTGCACGATAATTATTGGCTAGTTTCAAGTAGACTGGTCTTGGATACTATAAAATGGAAAATTTATCACCTACTAGCATCACTTGACATTGATTTCAAGTTGTCAAAATTACTTCACAGTTGACCATTATAACATGATAACTTGACCACATATTTGCGTTCCTTATTCATTGACCAAGTTGCCCAACCACCGACAGAAATTCATATATCCCACTGATATTGTTTCAAGAAACAAGGCTGAATTACCATCAAAACAAGAAATAACATTACGTAATCAATCCGTTTCATGGTTAAATTACCATAACGATGACAACGTTACATTACCATTCCTAATATAACTTCGAGCCGATGACATAAACAAATATTTGCAAACATGACATATATTTGCATTTTTTTCATTTGTCATGTTGCCCTACCATAAATGAAAAAAATTATGGCTAAATTACCACAACACAAAATGAGTTACTCAAACTGTATCATGGTTAGATGGTTAAATTATACCGACTACGGTTTTTTCGAAAGTTTGAGCTCCTAATTCGAATGGATGGATTCCGTTAAAGATGAATATTGTCGATTATTATGATAAGTTTACCACATATTTGCTTGACTTTTTCATTGATCAAGTTGGCAAACCAGACAACCAAAAGTCATAATTCCCATTGCTATTGTTTCTCGAAACATGGCTAAATTACCATCAAGACCGGAAATAACATAACATAATCAAACCGTTACATGGTTAAATGGTTAAATTACCATGACATTACATGGTTACATTACCATGAAGATTAAAACGATACATTACCATTCCTAATCTGTCCACGATCCGTGTTTTCTTCATTGTTCAAGTTGGCCAACCATACAACAATACATTACTGTTAACATTGAAATTATGGAATGCAAAATGCACACTAAAGGATATCATAGTAGGTTATTTTTTTGTATATCGGCTTCAATCTTAATTAGGAACATGAATACATGAAATTATGAATATCGGCTACACACTTAATTAGAAACGCGAAATCATGAATTGATAAATATCGGCTTCAATCCCACTGAACCCAGCCAATTACCCAACTGATTCATGCCTTTTTGTGGCAACGGCATCAAATTTAGCACAATGGGCATAAACAAAATTAGTTCCATAAGCGTAACCTCGCCCCAAATAAGAAAACCAAACAAAACAACCGAATAACAAAAGGGGGATTAAGGGATATACTTACGAAATCTGACCATGTCTGTTTCATCACCTTCACCTTCTCCGCCGGTTTCTTCAACAACGTACGACTTGTTCGATTTTTTCCTAGCGAACTTTTCCGGTATCAAACTGATTCGGAAAGGACGGGGGAGTGCATGATCAGTAGGGCGCCGACGGTATTCGAAAAAATGGAGGACGGACGGGATTGGGTTCTCCGACTGGTTTGGGTTTATACCTACTAGAGATTTTCAAAAACTTTCAGCCCCAAATTCGAATGGATTATTTCCGTTTAGGATGGATATGCGATTGATATCAATCACGACAATCTCGGGATGAAGACGCGACGATCTCGCAGATGTGCTTCCCAGAAGAAACGAAGATCTCGCGAGGACGAAATGATTTATGAAATCGTCCCCAATTTCTGGTCTCTCTCTCTCTCTCTCTCTCTCTATATATATATATATATATATATATATATAAAGGTAAAACAACAAAATAAGGGCAGAAACGGCATAAAGAGTAATAGGAGGACGGAATCATAAAGAGTTAATAATGGAAGGACGAAATCATAAATCTGTTATACTTTTAGGATGGATAATTAAGTCTCCCTACAAAAAATAAGCTTAATTGGATATCATCCTCTCTACTAAATTGTCTCAAAACACACCCATTCTCTCTCTCCACTGCCAATCCACGGCCAAACGCCCCTGCTGCTCGCCACCGTCCGATCCGTTCGTCGTAACTGCGAGGCCCAGGGTTTCGATTTCCAAACGGGATCCAAAGGACCGGCTTCTGGAACCATTTCTAGGTCTAACTAATTCGACATCAACGCTCTCTCTAGACGTCTCCTTCGACCGCCTAGATCTCTCTCTCTCTCTCTCTTTCCACTGCCCATCCACGGCCAAACGCCCTTGCTGCTTGCCACCGTCTGATCCGCTCGTTGTAACTGCGAGGCCCAGGGTTTCGATTTCCACACGGGATCCAAAGGATTGGCTTCTGGAACCATTTCTAGGTCTAGCTGATTCGACATCGATGCTCTCTCCAGACCTCTCCTTTGATCGCCTACTCGAGTCCAGGCCTTATGATTCGAACCAGAACGATATGATCGAGCGAGCGATAAAGATGGGATCTATGCTCCTCGAAGCCGGTAAGAGATTTGCCAGAAAGCGTGCCACAATGCACAACGCCGTCATTTGGGCCCTGTCTCCTGATCTCACTACCAAAATACATGTGGATTGATTTTTTTTTTTTTGGGATAAGTGGATTTTTTTTTTTGTAATTGGAAAGATTTGTGTGTTGCATGTGGGGTTTTGAGTTGATTCATATTAAGGAAATTTTCAGAAAGAAGAACATCTCTGTGTGGTAATGGGATCAGACTTCTCTGCGTTTTGGGTGCTTTGGATTTTGTGCCCTGAGCACACGTGTCTCTCTTATCCCCAATTATTGAAGTATTTCTTGTTCGGTGATTTTAGGGTTTGAGTTTCGGTTATTTGTTCGGTTGGAGTACACAAAACTCTTGACGTTTTACCTGGAACGCTGGATATGGAGTCTACTATTGTGGATTTTTTTATTTATTTAAAGTGGCTGCTTTGAACCCCTTGTGTAATTATATTTGTAAAAATTTTACGTGTATGGAATTAGTAAGAGTTGGAAAGAGGATAGGTGTAATAAGAAAGACATTTCATGCTAACAAAGACTGTTCATAGTTCAGGGCACGTTTTCAAAAACTGCAAAGAGGATACATGCTAGAATATTTAGGATTTTGGTTGTCCTAATGAAGAATGTTTGTTGTTTGTCGCATATTTTTGAATCAACTGCAACAAGTTTCAACTTCAAATAGTGATTTTTCATTCAGCTGGAAGCTTGTAGTGCGTTGATTATGTTGTTGAATTCATTAAACACTACTGATACGGCTTGCGGTTTATACATGATTGTTCCTCTGCTTCTATTCTGTTTGGTCAGTTGGTAACGTACAAGTTTCTGATGCTTTCAGGTTGCAAGGATCCTTTTGTTCATCTTCTTCTTTTACCACATGTTTACCCATTTTTATCAGGTAAATTGATGGCCACTGTAAAAATTGAGTGACAAAAATGAAATACTAGATTTAAAACAAGAGCTTGCCAGTTTTTCCAATAAACTTTTAAAAGGGCAAATTTTCGTAGTCGTCCCTCTAGTTTTACGGTTGTCTCAATTTCATCCCTCTAGTTTCAATTGTCACCATTTCATCCCGGTAGTTTGTTTTATGTTCCAAATTGGTAAAATCATTAACACCGTTAATGAAACTAACAGAAAAAATATGATTAAAAAATTAAGTGCTCCAATTTTCAATTCAGTTGAACCGGTGCGAAGATCTTATTTTTTTTGATCATTTTAACCTAGATGGTCGTAATGAATTTTTGGCTCTAAAGCCTTTCAACGAGCACCCGAAGACTCTTTATTTAGTTTCAGGGTTCTCTTATGGTTCTCATTAAAAGGCCTTAGAGCCAAATATCTATGATGACCATTTAAGATAAAATGATTAGAAAAATAAGATCTTTACACCGGTTCAATTGGATTGAAAATTGGAGAACTTAATTTTTTAATCATATTTTTTCTGTTAGTTTCATTAACGGTGTTAACGATTTTACCAATTTGGAACATAAAACAAACTACAGGGACGAAATGGTGACAATTGAAACTAGAGGGACGAAATTAAAACAGCCGTAAAACTAGAGGGACGACTAAGAAAATTTGCCCCTCTTAAAATGTCCAAAAGATGCATCATGTCATTTTTTTAACATTGACTTGTTGGTAGAATCTTGATTTTTGAACCATGAGGTGTAGAAGCATACCTTGAGAACTTCTGAATCATTCACTGCTTGTCATCATGAGATAGGTGTTACTTTTCAGCTGATAAATCCTTTCAGTTCATGGATTTCGGAGGGAAAGGATATGGGAAGGGATGTGAGATAGGAAAAGATGATGAAATCTTCTCTTCTTTGGTTCAGTTGGGAAAAATAGAAGAAAAGGGCTCTAGATTTTGTTTTCCCCCCCTTCGGCAGCCCTTGCCTTTTTGCCAATTCCAGGGCGTATCTTCTGTTAAAAGAAATTCCATGTTAGGCTTAAATATCAGAACTACGTATAATTTGAATTACAATTTTACTTGTGTTTGTTTGGAGAATTTGTTGTGTGTTAAAGATGAGTGTTTTTGTTCATGCGAATTGAGATTCAGTTAACGGTATCAAGGTATGATGGGAGAGGTACACAGAAGAAATTGAGGAAAGCACTTGGAGCTATTAAGGATAGCACCACTGTCAACTAGGCAAAAGAAAATAGTGAAGTACAAGGTATGATTTTTTGGGGACTCCCATGATGGTCTTTTGGAATGATGTATGGTTTTGATCTTTTACTGAATGGCTTTTGGAATTCTAGGAGCTGGATATTGCAATTGTTAGGGCCACAAATCATGTTGAGCGCCCAGTGAAACAAACACATAAAAGGGGAGTGTTCTCTCTAGATGGAGATGGCTTGTTCCTTTGATAGTTGCCCATTTTGTGCTTCAGCTATAAGGCCTCAAGCTGATGTTGCCAATTGCATTCATGCTTTGGCTAGACGATTGTCAAAGACACACAACTGGGTGGTATGTGCGCAATCAAATCATATGCCATTAGGGAAGCAATTATCCCGAGGTCCACTCTTTTATTTGCTAAAGACCAAAACAAGGATTTAAAAGAAGTTCAATCATTTAACCTGAGAAGTATAGACTTATCGTTAGATATTTATGTGGATCATGCAATCCTGATTATTCTTTCTTTTTTTGCCCATTTTCTCAGCCTTCCAAATTTTTATTAGATGTTTTACTAATTAAGTAACAATCTGGTATGTTTTCTCCTTGTACTGAATCTTTTTAATTTTAATCTGCCAAAGGCCCAAAAGTATCCATCCTTTTAAAGCTATTGTTTTCTATTGGCAATTGAGGGTCTTCTTAGTTCTCACTCCTCATTAAGTGGCTAACTGATATTTTCTCTGGAGGCCCTATGTGAAATTAAACTCCGTTCTTTATTTAGTAAGATCGTGCTTTCGTCATTCAAAAAGAAAAACCTTATATTGTATGGTTGTATGTTCACCGTAGCTCGTAAGGTCTACTCTCAGCTTCCATTTCATTTTTTACTTCATTTACTGTCTACTTGGTTGCTCAAGATTTCTATTCGACACGTTGTCATGGCAGATGTTTGAACAACAATTGTCCAAATTTGTGATGGTTGTTATTTGCTTTAAAATAACTAACAATTCTATTATCCTAGATGGTTACTCTTGTCATGCTTGAGTCTTCTGTAACTGACGACATCTTTATGTTTAGGTTGCATTGAAAATCTTAATTTATTATTCATCATGCTCTGAGGGAAGTTGACCCCACTTTTTCAAGAAGAGCTAATCCATTATGGAAGAAGAAGAACCCATATGTGCACAATATGGCCCATTTCAAAGATGATTCCAATCCAAATGGTATGTTCATTCTTCTCTTTATTTAATTTTTTCCCTTCTTACAGTTATGCAGTTATTAGTATCCACATTCGAACTTACAGAAAAGCAATTCATTTGTTGATTACAATTGTTTTGTGCCGTTCAGCATGGAATTAACTCTGCATAGGTCCTCACACATGCCTTATTTTTAGAGGAGAGGCTGGAATGTTTTTGTGTATTGAAGTATGATGTCGAGATCGACCGCTCTGTAAGGAAGCTTCTCTGTTCATTTGGCTGCTTTATTGTATTTAAATTATCTCTGGCAAAGCATGCTGTGAATCTGTATTTAGTATTTTCACTGAACTATGTCACCTTTGCAATTTAAAAAACGTCATGTTTTAAAGGGTTGTGATTGTGTTGCAGGCTTGCAGCCAGAAAATATGGCGTGAATGCTCTCAGCATTACGTTTTGAAATTGTCAAATTTTTGTGGGTTGATACTTTCTTTTGATTCTAGCATTTTTTGATTGATAAAAGTACTAACAGTGCTTTTTGCAGTCTACTTGAGTCCATAATTCACTTAGCCGATTGTCATAAGATGTTCATCAATCACTCCGACACCTTCGCATACACAAAATCTGTAGCAACGAAAATCTGTCTTTAAGTTTTATCTTTGTTGCCTAATGCTTTTTCTTAGCCGATTCAGTGCTGCCCTTGGAATATATGCATGTGGGATGTAAATTGACCATGCTGTTAAGTGACTAAGTTGGGAGATCAAACGTTAATTAGTAGATGATTACAAGTGAAAATTGTGGTGCAGAGAAGTAAAGATTTGGACTCTCCAGAATTGCTTGAGCATTTACCAGCTTAGCAGCAGCTTTTATTTCATGTTGTGCTACTTGCTTTTCTCTTAGTTTCATAATTGATCTTTCTCTTTTTCTTTCTTTCAGGAAAGTATCTTGCGTTGGCAGAGGATTGACGGGTTATCTTGGAAATAAGGTATATATCTTTTTGATTGGTTTTTGCTTTAAGCTATAAAATAAAGTTTCCAAATAGGAAGCCAAGGAAATGAAGGAATTCATGGTTTGTTTTGCAGGGATTCGTTTCAGTTAGCATGTTGTTATATGAAACGAGCTTTTGCTTTGTGTGCAGTCAGCTTCTTCCATTAGCTTCAAAACTCTAATTTTGATGCTAGCCCTTTGCAATTGTATAGATAAACCTGTAGCCGAAGTCGTGTAGTTAGTCATAAATAGCAGCGACTTAGCTACTTATGATCAAACCCTTGATCAAACTTATGCGTACAATTTTTGCTACACTCATCCACATTTATAATTTCAGAAACAATCATAATCGATCTCCACAACGGGCATTACAGACGTGCATTTGCACATCGCAATGGACCTCGTTCAACTAGAAGGAAGAAGAAGAAGTGTTGTTGACTCTCTCACCACTTTTTTCAAGCTGACTCTCCAGCGATACGTCCATTGATTTCATACGTGCGAATCGTGGGATGGAGTTGACGTATTTATCGGGATAATCTGGATTGGTAAATCTATCTATACCTATAATAAAACCGGGAATGCGTTTTTCCATATTCTTTTAATTGCAGAATCCAAAACGAACATTCATACCTTTAAATCTTTTTCCGATGGCATTGCCGATAAAAAAAAGTCTTTTCCAATTTCCCCGATGGCAAATGGGCCACCATCGTTGTTTGCGGAACCGATAATGCATCCACTTTTCGACAACCATTGCTCAAGAAAACATGTTCATGTCAAGAAAGAAGACCGCACAACTATGTTGTTTTATTCCATTGGATAAGAATACAATACCGTGTCTATTACAGAAGAAGATTATACGCGTCTACTTTTGAAAAGTAGGGTAAAACTGTCTATAACAAAATAATAGCAAGAAAACAGACAAACTTCAATGAGGTAAAACCAACCCTGCCGCCAATAAGGATTTATGAACAGAATGGCGGCAAACGATAGCAAAATGATGATATACGAGACTGAAAAGCTCACATAGAAAGCCTCCATATCTAGGAAACCATCATCTTCTCCTTGTCTGTCCAAGTCTTTTTGCCTTGTTGGCGTTGGCACGTTTTGGGTGCAACTTTTCGGCGAGGGAGGCCCGCAAAGAAGGGGATTTCCCTCATAGCTACTTGCCTCAAAAGTTGCAAATTGAGCTTTCTGGTCTGGTGTCGTACCCGATAAGTCGTTGTGTGCCACACTGAAGACTGCCAAAGATCCCAGTTCAATCAGTTGAGGAGGGATTCCTCCGCTCAAGCCGTTGTACGATAGATCCAAACTTTCTATTTGCTTTAGGCCCGAGAACGTAGCAGGGATTGATCCACTAATATTATTATGGGACAAGTTTAGTGCACGGATCTCGCTCAAGTTTCCGATTCCAAGTGGGATTTCCCCAGTCAAGAGGTTGCAAGACAGATCAACTCCTGACATGTAATCAAGAATATTTCCTTTGTATGAATAAGATCCATGCTTTGTCGTGAACACCGTTTGTTGCTGGACATACACAAGATTCATTTCGAATTCATGCGCTCCCAATAAATTCGACCCCTTCACGAAGTTCCATGGTGAATAGTCAACATCATGTCTAAATGTAGGTGTTAAATAAGATTTCTCATAGGAGCTGTCAGAAGATATGTCATGCAGACATGGAGGTATGCGACCAGAAAAGGTATTTTGAGAGAGATCCAATATGCTTAACTTTGTCAAGTGGCATATCTGGACGGGAATTTCTCCTTCAAAATGATTAGACTTCAACAAAAGAATGCTGATCAATACAGAAAGGCTTCCAATCCAACGAGGAATTTTGCCACTTAGGTTGTTATTACTGAGATCTAATGACACCAAAGAAGAGCTGTTGTAAAATGCACGGCTCAATGATCCTCTCAAACTGTTTCGATTCAGGTGGACGTGTTTTATTCTTGCTGGGTTGAAGCAAGATGGTATAGTACCGAAAATGTTGTTTTCTGAAAGGTCTAAAAACTCAAGAATATCAAGTTTGCAGAATTCCACTGGAATGGGTCCTTCAAAATGATTTGAGAACATAACCAAATGCGTCAAAACTGACATGTTACCCATCAATCTTGGAAGCCTTCCTGAGAATTGGTTGTTGCTGATGTCCATTGAATGCAAATAAGAGAGAGTACACAAGCTATCTGGAAGTTCGCCCACAAAGAGATTGTTGTCCAGAAATAACCATAACAACTCCGTTAAATTGGAAATTGAAGGCGATATCTGGCCAGACAAATTATTGTTTGATAGCTGGAGAAACATTAAGGAGGAGCAACCCATTGGCAATTGCTCTGGTATCTGTCCAGACAAATTATTGTTAGACAAGTCCAAAAACGTCAGAGAGTCCAGATCACCAAAAGAAGTAGGAATGGCGCCCTCAAATTGATTTGTAGACATGTTTACATCCTACAAATTGGGAAAGATGAAACTTATGTTCCTTGGAAGTTGGCTCTCAAAATGATTGTCAGAAAGATCAATTGAGCGGAGATGGGGATTGGGACGAGATGGTAAGAGGAAATGCCTAACGAGAGAGCTGTTTCTTAGCTTATAAACTTCCAATCTTGTATTGTTTCCTAACAACCAAACTGGGAACGTTCCCGCCTGACTGTGGTGTGAAAGATCAACCATTCTCAGGTCGTACTGGTAATAAAGAAACTGTGGAACCTGCATACCAAGCTTGTTTGAACTACAACTTGACAAACTAAAAACCTGAAGTTGGAACCTAGGAATTTGGCTTCCATTAAGAACGGCACTTCTAAGTGACAATAGCCTTAGGGAAGACATCTCTCCAACGTTATAAAGGAAGCTACTCCAAGTTTTCAATCCTTCCAACCCTGAGAGGATGACTACAATTACACTGAATGCAGACAACTGAAGTATATTCAAATACATTCATTTTGCAAATCAAAACCAAGGAGAGGGAAATATATTCTAGTACCTTGAGGGTTTTAATTGTATTAACTGCAAAATCAGGGGAGGCCAGTGTAATTCATCCAAATAGACATGAATTTACGTGCTCTTTTGGTTCTTTCTATGCTTATTTTATTGTTCAATTTAAGGTCAGAAATTGATTTTTACCTCCCCAGTGCACCGATCCACTCATATTGTTGCTCCTTAGGTTTATGGTCTTGAGTGATGAAAGCACGCCAAGAGATGGTAATATGCTGTAATTGAACAAATTGAATCCCAAATCAAGTGCCTTGATCTTTCCCAATACAGATACTCTTTGAAAACCTGAAAAAAGTAAATTTCCATTTTAAGTCACTGTTCTGTCAACAAACTAAAACACCAAACAAATCACTATGGAATGCAACTCCCCCAGCATTAAAGGTGAATGAAATAGTGAACCTTTAGACAAAGGCAGACAAAGGGGATCCGAAAAGCTTGATGGACCAGCTCTATTTCGGAAGCTATATATTTGTTCAAATTATAAGTTTGAAGCCTACTTTTATACATCTGAACGACATTGTTTATATTTGCAAAAAGAGTTAGAAAGGCAACGAAAAAAAGGAGCGAGTGGAGAAACGAACTGTCACTTCAGAAAGTAATAGTACTATTACTTCTCTTTGGTTTGGCATGTAATTGGTCAACCGTTGCTTTTGGTTAATGAACTTCTTGCATCTATCAATGCAATGATGACAAATTACGTAAACAAAAAATGCTATAACTGTTAGACTTGTCCCACATCGCTCATCTAAGCCACCCAAGCTTGGTTAATAAAATCTAGAGGCTGCTCTACCTATTGCTAATTGGTTTTAGATTGGAACCCTCCAAGAAATCTAACATGGTATCAAAGCTAGGTTTTGGGTGGCCTTACATTGTGTGGTCAAGTCTCTGTCACCCGAGTCAACTCATCAGTTCATACCTCTACGTGCATCCGGGCTGCATGTGAGGGCACTACAAGAAAATCGTTCTATAGCAACGGTCGAAAGCGTTGCCAAAAAATCTAAAAACCGTTGGTAAAGACCCCTTTAGTCTATACCAACGGTTCTCCGTTGGCCAAACCGTTGCAATATATTCGTTGCTATAGGGTTATAGCAACGGTTTTGTCGAGCGTTGGTACAAATTTTTTTTAACTAACGGTTCCATTGCTAAAGGCTATTTTCTTTTTTTTTTAAAAATTTTCTTTTTTTTTAAAAAACAAACCACTGTGTGATGTAAGCCACCACGTGGCACTGCCATGTCACACGTGTGCTGACGTGGCGCCCACATGTTGCCCGACATGGCTGGGAAATAATGTTGCACCTCCTGAGAGTCGAACCCGCGACCTCCCGTCTTCGTGCGCGCGCGTGCGAATCAGCTGAGCTAGCCCATGACTTGTGAGGAATAATACACCTTTTAATATTTATACTATACTAGCCGGATTTTTTTTATCCTTTTTGTAAAATTTCAAATGAGGAGGTCCGCATTTTAGTACCCACGAGTAGTTTTTATTTGAATCATTCGATAAAAAATAAACAAAAACTGCTCGGATGAAGCATTTCCTAGTCATTTTTTATGTCGATTTCTAGAGGGTACCCTTCAATCTCGTTCTGAACACATGGAGCAGCTTAGATCATCAAAATTTGATCGAGAAAGGAAGGTTCGCATTTTATTTAGTTAAGATAGTACTTAGGAGAAGTAGACTGATCTATGAAATAACTTCAAATGAGGTGGTCCACATTTTAGTTAAAATGCGGACCATACATATTTTAAACTCTCTCTTAAAACCACGGACCTTAAAATCTATTAGGTGCAAGGAGTTGCAACAACAATTAGAGGGTTTTTGATATTGTGGATAGCTAAACCAGTGACTTCAGTCATGTCCAAATCCTCTACCTTTGCTCCACCAGGTGATGAAAAGTTAAACTTGTGCACAACATTTGCCAATGCAAGTTCAATAATACTTGTGGCGAAAAGGGTACCGGGGCAACCCCTCCGGCCAGCGCCAAAGGGAATTGACCCGAAATCATGCCCTCTGAGATCAACTGAACTATTCAGAAATCTCTCCGGCCGAAACTCCTCCGGATCTTCCCAGGACGAGGGATCTCTAGAAATCGCCCAAGCATTGATGAACACTTGTGTTCCAGCTGCGATGTCATAGCCCATCACGTTTGCATCTTTGATTGATTCTCGCGGAAAAAGTAGTGGAACGGGAGGGTGTATCCGGAGAGATTCTTTGATCACTGACTTCAAGTAGTGCATTTTGTCTATGTCATCTTCGGTTACGTTCTGTTCGCCTCGGGCGATTTCCCTTATCTCATTTTGCAGTTTTTTCATGATTTGTGGATGTCTTATGAGTTCAGCCATTGTCCACTCTAGAGTTGAGAACGTAGTATCAGTTCCTCCACCTAAGATGTCCTGTAAGAAAGTAAAAATTCATAAATGAATGGTAAAAAAACACTCATAAACTTAATCGATCATGTTGGTACAAGAACAAGAGTTAACATAAACAAGAAAACAGAACTCGTCTTTACCCATATGAGAGCTTTGATAGCATCCCCATCAATAGGAGAGCAACTAGATATCTTCTCCCTTTGAATTTCAAGAAGAATATCCACAAAGTCTCGACTGCCTTCAATCTCAACGCTCCCACTGTCACCGTTCGGCCTTTTATATCGATCCACATGTTCTTGCACTACTTCCTCAAGAAATTCATCCATCTCTTTAGCAACTTTTCCTGTTTTAGCATCCCATCCATTGATACCATTAACCCAAGCAAGTGATGGGATATATGCTCCCATATTGAAAGTACCCATCAAATCCAAAAATCTCCTCAGCAGCTCTTTGTACCTCTTCCCTCTATCCTCCCCATCGTACTTCTTCCCCAAGGCCACCCGACACACTATGTTATTTGCGAGTGACAAAAACAATTCACTCAAGTTTACTGATGAAGAACACAAATTCAAACAAGAGCTTGACCTTATCTTATCAATCATGAGGGATGTTTCTTCTTCCCTCACAGTTCGATAAGATTGGACCCTGTTGTTACTGAGAAGATGGACGACACAAATTCTTTTTAATTGCCTCCAGTGCTCACCATAGGGGCTGAATCCCAAGTCTTTTGAGCCATACAATAGCTTTTCAGCAATATCATATTTAGGTCTGCTCGCAAAGATCATATCTTGGGTTTTCATGATTTCGCGAGCTGCCAAAGCAGAGGAGACAACAAGGACCGGCACATTGCCTAACCGAAGCAACATAAGTTGTCCATATTTCTGAGCTAGTGAGTGGAGGGATCGGTGAGGAAACGTGCCAAGTTGGTGGAGGTTCCCGAGAATCGGGACCCTAGGTGGAGAAGGAGGAAGCTTTTTGGGAGTAGAATTGGAGAAGAACTTGGAAAAGAAGAATATCAAGAAGAGAAAGGGGAGAAAGTAGAAGAGATTCACTAAGAACATTTTGCTTCTTAGTTGCTTTAATAACTACTTGCTAGTTGTATCTCTTAATTTGTATGAGAAAAACAGCACTTTTCTAGTAGATGACTGTTTGCATTGTTGTCTTCCTACAAGTTATCCTTTTATAGCAATAATTCTTGAGCATAGAAGTCATCCTCCTGTTAGGAAAGGCCACTGGAAGATTCTTGTTCCCTTCTCGTAATATCGACGTAAATGTTTTTTTTCTTTGGTAGATTACGATGGCTTGGTTTACCACTACTTTGACGGGATTCGACTTCGCTGGTTGCGTGGGCTAGGGAGCAGCGACTCTGAAACCTAAATAGGGTATAACTGTAATTGGAGATTTAAAACCCAAGGATACACAATGTGCTATATAGGTAGCCGGCGAGAGTTAACTTGGACACTGTTATATTCTTCATTCGATAGATAGTGGAAATTGGCTGGTAAGAGCCGCAAATGAATCCGGTTACTAAATTGAGAACACGTTTACATTCATTTTTGGCCAAATTTTAAAAAATAATTTATTAATGGATTAATAGCTCAAAATGTTATTTTTGGCCTTGGTTGAATTAGGCTATTGGTAGAATTTATAGTGGGCCACAATTCGGCCGAATTGAATTTGAAAGGACTAAATTTAAAATAAATGGACCATAATCATAGTTGAAGCCCAAGCCCAAGCCCAAACACAAATCAATCAAGTAAGGCGAAGTTCATTGTCAAGCCTAGGCCTATTTAGTTCAATTGATTACAGGCCATGATTCATTTTTATGCCTGAACCCAGTTTTTCGAATTTATTTAGGTCTGAAAATGAAGATGTCCGAATGAATATGGTGGGGTGAAAAGTATGAAATAATTGTCTCAGGCCTGGAGGACCCCACCATCTAGGATCAAAAGTCAAGGTTGCCTTCATTGGGAAGGGTTGAAGCTAATCAAGCCTGCACAAGTAGCTCACAAGCATCAATCAGGCCTGCACAAGCAGCTCACTTAGACCTGCTTAGTCTTTTATTACACGAAAAAAGGGGGCACAAGCTCCAAGAATTCCTTTTATCTTAAATCTTCTTGCATAAGGAAACAACTTAGAAACTTAAAGGGCCCACAAGGAACGAAAAGTAGCTGAAAGTTTTGTGATTGGTGAAAAAGTTTCGGACTTTAACATTAAAAGTCCTAAGATTTCCCTTTTAAAGTCCTAAGATTTCCCTTTTGGCAAATACCTAGGCAAAAAAGGCAATTCAAGCCTGAAATAGTTGCTTCTAGCCTGTGGACGAAATCCTGGAGTAAGGTGCAAGACATGGACACATGGCAATCATACATTGATGAAGCTCAAGCAGCTCAAGCCTAGAGGGATACATGGCAGCCATGCATAGAGGCAAGTGGAAGTAGCTTAAGCAGCTCAAGGCCTGGAGTTGTTGCCTATAAATACCATAATTGAAGGCAAAAAACAAGTCCCCGACCATACAAGCCCAGAGCTTATGCAAATTATCTTTAAATTATTTTTAGAGGAAAGTCCACTTTCACCCCCTGTGGTTATCGCCATGTGCGGATACCCCCCTTGTGGTTTAAAACTGACCACATAACCTACCTGTGGTTTTGAAAATGTGCGGATAGACCCCCTGCCGTCATCTTTTCCATCCATATTAACGGAGGTGTATCTCACACATCTCTAGAATGTAATCTGAGTCGTTCATAATGTATTAAATAAAGAATAGAGTATCTCTGTAAAAAATCATCTCGATCAGGCATCAATAACCAAGTGATCTAATTTTTAGTAAATTCAAATTTGAAATTTTAATTTCATAACAAAATCGATTTGACTATGAGCTTTTCATTTTTTGATTGACTTGAATTTTGGCACAGACGTAGTATTCGTCAAAATTTACAATATTAACGGTTTGGATTCAATTTTTGGTATACAGGATGGTGTGGTTAGATTTAAAAAATAAGAAGAATCAAGGGACGTGATGGGGGTATAACGGTCTTTTAATGTTGTGTCCGTTAATATGGATGGAAAAGATGACGGCAGGGGGTCTATCCGCACATTTTTAAAACCACAGGTAGGTTATGTGGTCAGTTTTAAACCACAAGGGGGGTATCCGCACATGGCGATAACCACAGGGGGTGAAAGTGGACTTTCCTCTTATTTTTACTTTTTCGCAAAGTATTTTATCTTTCAATCCAATCCAATCCAATCCAGCCCAGTTTAGATTTTATTTTCTTTCATTTTCTTGTACCCAAACTTTGTTAAACTGTTAACGAAGTTCGTTTACTTTTATTGTTCAGTCCTACTTTTTCTTCCAATTTTCCACAACGGTTGGAAAATTTTAAGTCTTTATCCCGCAAAGGCAAACCACGAACCACCATACGGCCTTACCCCTTAGGTTGTACGCAATTGATCTAGAAGAAGTCATATTAGAGGCATCAAGGCCTTAACACAAATTCGGACGACAATCTAGTCCTGGCACACCCGCATCAGGCCTAGAACTGCATCACTAGTGGCTCCTAGGCCAATTTTTAACATTTGCGAACAAACCATGTAATATTTTTAACATTTGTTACCTTCTTGGTAAATTTCTTAGTCACCAAGTTCTGTAGCACATTTAAAGGCATGTAAGGGTTATGGTTTATACAATTATTTCACTTTTTTTTCTTCACATGGTATCAAAGTTAGCTATAAGATCTAGGTCTTGTGGAATTTTTGCTCTCAGCTGGCGGCCTAAATTTCGTTGCCATCCACCGGGTACTCATAGTAACATGTTACTGGCTCGCTCATTCGGATTCACCTCAAATCTCTACTGTCATGGCTTCTTCGCTCACGGTTGTTCTTTGGCTCTCCTGGTTCAATTCTAGATCTCTTGGCTTGGCTTGGCTTGACATGGCTGCTCCTAGTTTCTTTTTGCTTGAATGTTTCTAGTTTCTCTTGGCTTTTTCAAATTCAAGTTGGTAGACCTACTTGAGATTAAGGGGATGTATTTTCTAGGTTTCAATATTATGTTTCCTGTTTAGACTAGGTTAATATTTATGTTTTCTTGTCAGTTAGTTTCTTAGTCACCAACTCCTGTAGCATAAAGAAATGTTAGGGTTATAGTTTATACACAATCAATAATACATTATTTTGACTTTTTTTCACAATTCTTTGTGCGATCGTGTGTTGATTTGTGTCGATTCCAATTACCACGACAAAATGACCGTGAGTGATTAATACCTTGATACCGTTTAAGAAGTCAAGTGGAAAATTTTGAGGGCCGCTAAGGTATTATCAGTTGGTTGAAATTTCAGTGGTGATGATTCGAATGGGTGGACTTCAATTTCTACGTGGGAGTCGTCCACCATATGCTTGGTTATCAAGGGTGAAGAATGTGGAATAAGATTTTGTTTGTTTCACACGGATACGTGAGAAGTTTCTCAGAGCGCTGCTATACGTACAGATTTCTAGGAATAGACAGCGCGCACAAATGGAATTTGGACCCGTCGTGAGTCTCACAATAATTTCAGAGCCACTCATTTTGTTTATAACATCTTGTTTGAGCTCTCTGCGAAAAATCACCGAAACTTTGCTTCTAAAAATAGACTTGTATTTTGAAGCGAAGTTGGGTGTTCGTAAACCCCTTTCCAATATCCAAATGATCTAATTTTTCACAGAGACTTTAAACAAGACGTGCAAAGTTGAAATCTATACCGGTAGATTTTCCGTTTTCATCATTTCCAGGAAAAGTGCTAGGGTCTTCTCAGCCCACTTCCAAATTGTTGGGTCTTTGTTGTTTTCTTGGGTCTTTGTTGGATCTCTGCCAATTTTTTCTTAGTTTTGTTTTGATCGTTAGGGTCTTCTCAGCCCACTTCCAAATTGTTAGGTCTCTGTTGTTTTCTTGGGTCTTGGTTGTTTGTTGTTTTCTTGGGTCTTTGTTGGGTCTCTGTCAATTTGTTCTTAGTTTTGTTTTGATTGTTAGGGTCTTCTCAGCCCACTTCCAAATTGTTAAGTCTTTATTCGTTTTCTTGGGTCTTGGTTGTTTGTTGTTTTCTTGGGTCTTTGTTGGGCCTCTGTCAATTTGACCTTACTTTTGTTTTGATAGTTGGATCATGGATGACATGCATGAATAAATTTTGATTTAGTCATTGTGGTGGCCCACATATTTTATATGGCACATATTAATTATGAGTTTAATAGGATTCTCTATATTTTTATTTTATTTTATTGGTCAAATAGAGAAATTGTTTCCTAAATATACTATACTTTGATAGCAAGTTAGTATCAATGTTTAATAAGGAAATTGGTTCTCTCTCTCCCTATAAAAGACTGTCTAGGGTTCCATTAAATTTAACGTGATATGCTAAGAGGCTAGAAAGAAAGAGAAGGGAGAGAAACCCGTCTTCCACCTAGGGCTACCTTAATGCTCTAGTAAAATTATGATCACTACAGTCACTTACTAGATCACTCAAGTTCCGCATAAATGGATCCGAGTACGCCGTTCTTAATTATTTATCTTCTACTTAATGTTTGTAATGTGATAATCATGATAGTTTTAGACCCTAGCATAATAGTGGATTTTTAATTATCTAACAACATAAAGAACAAATTTACATGTGGTGTCAGAGCAACAGGTTTGAGAACATCATGATTTTCCAATAAACGAATAAGTAGATAAATTGAGTTACATCGTTCTTGGTTTTGATCGGGTAGACCAAATATGCACTAACAGTAAGAGTTAATTTATGATGCTCGCTGGTTGGAGTTTTTATGTATGGTGTTTGTTTCTCTCGGACCGAGATTGAGATTACCTCGATGTGTAGACACCCTAATCTACGTTTACCAGATTAGTTTACTTTCGGTCTTTGATTTCCTGATGATGAAACGGATCAAGGGTTGTAGACTGGACTGTCGTCACCTTCGATATCTGAGGTTCGGGAGCCAAGTTACTAGAGGGGAAGGGTATTATGGCACCCCTCTCACCCAATCCGGAGATCGGTCTCTACTCAGGTATTTTTATAAAACTTTTGTATTTTTCTCTCATTAATCATTTTTTAGCCAGTTAGGGCGGAAGAACAGTTAATGGGGATTAAGACTGTAACAAGTTGCAATTATGTGATAAAATATTTATGGATGATGATTTGCTTGAAACAATAAATGAGTATAGATTGAGAACAAGCACCAAGAGCAGCTTGAACAAGATGGGGTACGCTGTCTTTCAAAGATGTGAGCAGGCAACACATCAGTATGCACTGGCCAGGCCACTGCATACCGGTACGACCTGCGCACGCCACCTCAAGACTGGCGTACACCACTCCTCTGCACTCACAGTCTTTGTTTGCAACCCTCTGGGCTCTGGAAGGGACCAACGCACACTCAGGACAAACCACGCAGTTTATAAAGCAATCATATTTATAGATACAAATATAAGAAATGGCTTGAAGTCATGAAAACAGATAGGAAATAAACAGAGTGGGGAGATAGCAAGAGGCCAAGATTGAGCTACGATGCAAGGGCCAGCCACTGGACCTTGGTATGATTGCCGTACGCCAGTCGTGAGAGACCATACGCTAGTTTTACCTCTTGTCCAGTGCTTGACTTTGCATCCTCTAAGCTCTAGAACATGACCAGAAAGATCCCAGAAGCCCTCTAGAACAAGAAAAGGAACAAGTATTGAAAGCTACAGCTAACAGTTATAGAGTACAGAAAGCAGTAGACTGGTTATTAGCATGCAATAAGATGATGAAAGTAAAATATAAGTAAGAAATGGATGATCAATGATCCCCATGCCAGTAGTGCACATACTGCCATGAATGGCGTATGGCCTGATGATACTAGCGTGCGCCATTGTTCCTCTCACACGACTATTGTATTTTACCAGTTTAAGGCAAGGACTAGTATTGATTACTAGCCTAGGCCTTACTGGTTCCCCTCAGGGGTCGAGAACAGAAAGCCACACAAAGGTGGTATACCTTTTTGTGTTGAGGTTTGAAGATGGTTTTGAGCTTTGAGGTTGAAGATGGAGGTTGGATGGTGACTGAATGACAATGGGGTGTATGAGAGTGGACTCCTCTTCTTTCTCTTTCAATGGAGGAGGAGAGATAGAGAGCAAGAGAGGAGAGAAAAGAGGTTGGACTCTTTAATGTGGTTAACCCGTTGCAAATGAATGCAATGGGGGTATTTATAAGAGGAGAGTGGACTGAGGAGGGGGTTGGTCAGTTGGGTTAGAGGGCTGGTTGAGTTTGAAGGGAGCCTCCCATGCATTAAATGCATGGGACTAGGTGATGGGGGATGTAGGAGAGAGAGGGGAACGTCCCTGCAGAATATAATCATCAGGGGGACTGTTCCCCCGTACTGGGGTGTTTACAAAGTCTCGAGCACATGACAGAAAAGTGGTGATTTGACTGGCTTTGACCAGCGTACGCCAGCGTTGGACCTGCGTGTGCCAACGATAATTAAATCAACGGTCGATGATCGACACGTGGCAGTTCACTAGCGCACGCCAAGAGAACACTGGCGTAAGAAAGTAGGGTTTTGCTAGGGCCATCTGGCTCGAAGGGTTTGAGGATGGGATTCGAAAGGGTTTAAATCAGAAATGTCCAAAGCTCAAAGCTCAAGACCTGCCATCGACCTTGGAATGTTCTCAACCTTTAATCATCATTGGGGCAACAAAAAGACCATAAATAGGTTTATCCAGATAGTTCAGAATAGGGTGTCTACACATATATGGATACAGACAATAGAAATGGATCTAGAGAAATGAAATAGAAAGACAACCCCATAAACAGTGTGGGGAAATAAAAGAGGCCAGGACTAAACTATCACGCAAGGGCCAGCCACTTGACCATGACATAATTGTTGTACACCGGTTCCAGGTGACCGTACGCCAGTTACTTCACGCGGTCAGTGTTTGGCTTTGCATCTTCTGGGCTCTAGAACACGACCAAAAAGATCCCAGAAGCCCACCAAAGCAGATAAAAGCGAGTATTGAAATGCTATAGCTATATAGTTCTAAATATAGAAAGCTGAGATCTGGTTCTTAGCATGCTATAAGGTGACAACAAGAAAAACATAAGCAAGAAATAAATAATCAATGATCCCCACGCCAGTAATGCACGTACTGCCATGACTGGTGTACGGCTCGTTGGTACTAGCGTGCGCCATTGTTCACTTCATACGATCTTTAATATTTTGTCAGTTTTAAGGTTAGGTCTGGTATTAATTACCAGTCTAGACCTTACTAGCTCCCCTCAGGGGTCAGAACAGAAAGCTACACAAAGGTAGTATACCTTTGGCTTTTGGGTTGATGGAAGATTTGAGCCTTGAGCTTGAGGGATGAGGGTTGGATGATGAGAGAATGGCTGTTAATGGTGTGTGAGAGAGGGCTATTTGCTTTCTCCTTGAATGAGAAGAGAGAACAAAGAACAAAGAGAATGAGAGAACTTGGACTCTTATGGTGGTTAACCCCTTGTGAACTTGGTGAACCCTTTACAAGAGTGAGAGATGGGAGTATATATAGGCCAACGAGTGCAGGAGAGAAGGGTGGTAACTAGCTTTGAAAGGCTGGTTGGGTTAAAGAGGGAGCCTCCATGCCTTAAATGAAGATGAGCGGTGTTGGAGGATGTGTATGGGAGTGGGGGAACATCCTCTACCCGAAATCACTTTTCAGTCGATCAAATAGTGTCTTAGGTGGCACAACAGTCTCGAGCACATGGTTGAATAGTGATGTTTTGACTGGCTTTGACCGGCATACGCCCATTCTATACCTGCGTGCGCTAGTGGTAACTTAGTCAATGGTCAATGACTGACACGTGGTAGTTTACTAGCGCACGCCAGCACAGTTCTGGCGTAAGCAAGTAGGGTTTTGCTGAGGCCATTTGGTTCTAGCTTGAAGGGTTTGAAATGGAGTTTGAAAGGGGTTTGGGACGCTCAAAGCTCAAACATACCAACAATCTCAGGATGTTCTTGACCGTATTTATCATTGGGGAGTCAAAGACCGTAAGTAAACTAATCTGGACAGTCTAGAATAGGGTGTCTATAGAAGGTGTGAGGAGGGTGCATTGGAATTGGACGACTGTCCTTCCTCGAAATGAATGTGTAAAACTTCAGCCTCGGGTTGAAAGGGCATGAGCACGACTGGCTTGGGTTGATCTGTTGAGGTTATATGGTTGGTGGGGTTGAATATAGTGGAGTTGGGGTTGATATTAGTGGAGCTGAGGGATATGTGGTTTATATGCGGGGTGGCATTGTTTTTTGGCATGGAGTTGGAGATGACATTCGGCTTCGGGGGTGTTACAAGTGTGCCATCATCAAAGAGATCTTGAATCGCATGATGAAGCAAAAGCAAAAGTCAGTGAGATGACCAGCTCCTTGATGGTAGGCACAGTACAAGTTAGGTTTGAGGTTGGGTGATGGATTTTTAGGCGGAGGAGTTTGGTCAAGGGGTTTAAGATGCCCAAATTTGATTAACTTCTCCAAAACTAAAGACAGAGGTGCTTCAATGGCAGATAAGCTACGAGGCTGATTACGAGGCCGGTTGTTCTATGGTGTTTGCACTTGATTAACATCGGCAATGTGGTTAGTAGTATTGGAGGAAGAGACATTAGTCCCGCCGGTCACTGTATTAGAGTAAGCCCTTGTCCCGAACAGTGCATTGGTGTTCCTAGTATATGCACGAGGCTTTGACTTTGGAGGGTTAGAAGACTCCCCTTTTTACAGGATACTACTTTGCAGTGCATCCTCGATGGCTAGGCCAGATTCGAAGAAAGTATCAAAGTTGGTGGAAGCTTGAACAAGGACCAAATGCTTGGCATAATATGGTTGGAGATTGCGGGAGATGATACAGAGTTGATCTCTCTCGCTTGGGTGATCAGTCATTACAGCGGCCTTAGCTCTCCACCTTTTGACGAAGTCCACAAAGGACTCCTTAACCTCCATTTTAGTGGATTCCAGCTCTTGGGTTGTCATTTTCAGCTAGGAATTGTAGCTATACTGCGAAATAAATGCAAATCCAATGTCTTCCCAAGTCCTCCGCTTGGCAATGTCGAGTGACAAAAACCAATGGAAAGCAAACCCAAAGAGAGTATGAGGGAATAACTGAGACATGGCCTCAGGTTCAACAGACAATAGCTTCATGGCGGCATGGTAGCTATAAAGGTGAATCTTAGGGTCACCACTCCCATCGAACTTGGCAAGGTCAAGCATTTTGAACTTATCGGGGAGCCTGGCATTAGGATACAGGCAGAGGCGGTCCAAGTCAATTCCCCCAGCACTAATCTTCTCAATTTTGGAGACAGATTCTTCCAACTTGGCCATCTTGAGAAGGAGAGGAGATATGTTAGGGTTCTGAGTAGCCTGAACAACAATGAGATTTGGATTTGAGGGAGGGACCCGAGCTCTCCTAGGATTGAGCAGAGCTACAAAATGCCCTAGGTGATTTGGAACTTCTACCATGATAGGTTGTTCATGCACATCCTTTTCGGCCTTGCCCTCCTCTTGGACAACTGGAGGAAGACGAGTGTTAATGAGGTCATCCAAGCGAGTCATGTTGGCATCCGTCTGAGCAGCCCTTTGCTGTATGAGGGTGATGTTGTTCTGAAGGTTCATGAGCATGGTTTCCAAAGTAAGCGGCTGTGGTTGATCTGTCATGACTGATGTTCTAGAAGACTAGAAGTACTTGATGCAGAAGAATGAATGGGTGATTTCGGAGATTCCACCTCTTTGAAAATTGAAGGCGAGCCTGACTGTAGAATAGCTAACAGAGAACACGACGAGTCTTCCGTGGTGACTGATTGGGACTGAAGCCTGACTAGCCTTTGAACCAGATTTTAGCGCAGACGTTCCCAAATGGGTTTGCCTTTCTTCCTCGATACTTTCCTTGGCAGTGCAATGATTGAGAACTTTGCTTTAGACAAAGTAAAAGAAGGCTCAATAGGGGTCCTGCAGCAATTTTAATAAAAAAACTAAAGTAAAAATGCAGCCAGCGTCGTCAGTGTCGCCCTAGACTCTAGAACTAAGAGACAAGTCTGCCTCAAGACGTTCAGACACTGCCATGATCCTCAGAATTCTTCTCGATAATGTACCTTACTTGAAACAAGTGATTCTAAAGGATATCAAAAGAAACCTAAACCTTTGACTATTCCACTATTTAGGAGTTCAACTTTTGAATTTGGAACACTGGATGTGAGCATTATGATACAATAACCAGCATGGCGTGAGCAGCACAGCGCTGTTAGCCGAATGGTGTAAGTGATGAGGCACTTGTTACCTAACTGGTGTAAGCATCACAACACTTTCTTCGTTGTTCCTCCTTTTCTGTTTGAAACACCTATTAGGTGTATAGACAAGGGTGTAGGAAGCTTTCAATTTCCTAAAGTCCCACTATTCTAAGGATTCACAATTTTGAAAAAGTGCAACATCGAGATGCACGACTCCTCATCGGGCCTAGACAATGTCCTAATAAGCATAAGATAGACTCGAAAGAGAGAACCTAGGAGCCGCCCTAAACATGCTTCTATGCGAAACAATATGTATGTATAGTGTATGCGATAGGGAAAGCAGTAACACGTAGACAGTGTATAGGGTTAGATGCAAATAGATCTTACCCTGTAGGTACCTATCCTAATTTGGAAAGTTCTAATGTTTCTGTATATACAAAGGCTGGTTTTGGCTTGCAAAAGGTTTCTCGGACTAAAGCCAAGATATACCTCCCACTGCCCGCGTAATCGCAAAGCAATAGTCGAACGGTAGAATGACTTATCATCGTCGAAGGTTGTTGGGCATTCGGGGTCCCCGCATTCCGATAAACCGTGCTGGAATGCCAAATCACTCCAATGGGGCAATCCCATATCGATACAAATGAGAAACGCTAAAAATTGATTAAGGAGAGAAGAATCACAAATTTGCAAAATGCCCTTTTCAAATTTGGCTCACTTTATTTAGTCCATCTTTAGAAAAAAAACTACACGAATGATCAATCGAAAAAGTCCCAACTTAGATTGGCCGGACACATGGTCCTCTTAAATCACCATTCCAACCTTCGGCAGCGCGAAGCTCACCGTTTTGACAGACTTTTAAAGGATTGTTCAAAAGTGTATTAAATTCTAAGTATGGATTAATAATTGCCCCCCAGCAGAGTCGCCACTGTGGGCAGCGTGTCCTTTTCACGAAAGGATTTCGTTCCTTCTCGAAAAATGCCGGTTTAAAGGAGCGCTATGCAGGACAAGCGCTCTCGAAATACAGAGTCGCCACTCAGGTTTGAAGGTCCGACACACAAGGAACCGTATTTGAAACGCTTGCCACACTATTTGATTTGAAAAAGTGAAGGCACCAATCCGTCATAACCATATCTAGGTTCGGGAGCCAGGTTACGAGAGGGAAAGGGTTTTAAGGCACCCCCCTTGCCCAATTCGGAGATCGGTCTCTACTTAGGCATTTTGAAAATGTTTGTGATTCTTCTTTTATTAATCAATTTTTAGCCAATTAAGGCAGGAAAACAGTTAATTAGGGATTTAAAATTATAACATATTTGCAGGATGTGATCGAAAACAACATGGATGGTATGAAATATTGAAAGATAAAAGAGATAAAATCCAGAACTGTGACTGGATATCAAACAGTGCCCTTATACGAGTTTGACGCAAACAGTGGCCAACTTGCATGCATGGATCTTCATGCATGCAAGTCCTCCATCGCGCGACATACCCATACAGTGGCGCGCGAGTTGATATCCCACTAGTAGGCTAAACTTTATCCCCTTTTGGGCTCTGGAATGACCAGTGCTCACCCAGGAGGCAAACCAAGAAGTTCATATGTACTGATGGTAAATAATTATTATAAACAGAATGAACAAAATTAAGATGCAACCCTTCAATAGTGGGGGAATTGAAACAAAGGTCAATGACCAAGTTGCCCACGTAAAGGCAGTCTCTAGAAATAGCCATATCCTCGCACGACGAAGTGAGATTAACGCGTGATGGTCCTGATTGGACTTCCAAGAATTGTTCTTGCATGCTTGGGGCTCTGAGACATTTTCAGAAGCAACCCAAGGGCATTCCAAAGCAAATAAATAAGTAATCTAAGCTATACTGTAGGTTTTAACATGTAAAACAATTTACCAGTTCCAATCATGCTTCACAATGACTTATTATACTATAAAAACAGGAAATAACTAGCATCCTATCCCCACGTGGACCATCGCGCGCAGACTGGGACAGTGTCGCATGTGACTGGGTCCGTCGCGCGCAGGAGAGCTAGTGCTTGGTTTTTGTAACCCTGCTGACTTTAGGACCAAGACTGGTATTAATTACCAACCTTGGCCCTGCCAACCCCCCTCAGGGATCAAAATAGTAAACAGGCAGCAAGTTATACCTTTGCTTGGATGTTTGAAAATGGCCTTGAACAAGTGGGTAGTGGTGGCAAAATGAGTGTATGGAAATGAGTTGAGTAATGAAGAAGCAAGAGTATTGTGGATTATGTGGCTTTTTTGCTTGAATTTTTGTAACCCTTTGAAAGAATAACCATGGGGGGGTATATATAGGGAGTGAGAGAGTGTTTGGTTGGTGGCACACTAGGCTATAAAACCAACCAACAAGGCTGATTGTGGTTGCTTGGTGGAGAAAGGTTCCATAAAGGTGATGAGAGAATGGGTGAGGGGGTGGTGCAAGTCAAGCCCTGCAAAAAGTTGTACTGGCCACAAAAACGGGGTTATACAAACCCCTGATCATCATAAAATCCAACTGGAAAAAGGTGAAAGGGACAGGTGCTGACCATCACGCGATTGAACGACACCATTGGTCGGTGATTTGACCAACTTGCGTACTGGTCAATAGTTAAGGCTTTGACTTTGACCAACACCTGGTAGATGGAGCACTGCGCGAAAGAACCAGTTCAACGCGCGATGGTCAAACCTGAGACCAGGGTTTTGACTTAGGGTTTTGGGGTTTAGGAAGGGTTCCACTCACTCCAAGCTCAAACCTTTTCATTCTCAAGACTGTTTTTGATCTGATTCATCATCGGGGAAACAAAAAACCGAAAAATAAAGTAAAACGATCGAGAGATCTAAAGTGGGGTGTCTACAGAAACATAAGCTTAGTTAAAAATGTCTAGATTGGACAAAACCGAACTATTTACCCCTAAATTTAAGTTATGCGTGATAATATTGTCATTTAGAAAAGTTTAAAAGAGAACACCTTGACCATTTGGAAAATTGTGCTGGTAGAAACAGTAAAGTAGTACAACTTTTTTGTACGTGACCCGTTCAAAATGATGAGAAAGAGGTACTTTATGTCTCGTCGGAGATGCTTGGTGGGCAGTCCCTAGCACTAGCAAGACCCATTTATGAATTCAAGCCAAACTTGAACATACTGGTGTTTGGCTCGATAGGCTTGTAAACGAATGAGTCATTCTATAAATAATAAATATATAGCGGTACGTTAATGAATATTTCAAAATATGATATATGAATTACGTTCAATATATATATGTCACAAGTTTTATATAGTACTATTGCATCAAAAAGAAAACCTCTTAGGCGAGATATGAAAATTTAGGGTTACATTAAATCGTATATAATTCTTCCATGGAACAATTCAAACGAGACATTGAGCAAATTTGGAGTTGCTATCACATTCTTCTAGCTAGGGTTTTCTTGGCAAAGATTAGAGAGGTATAACTGGTAACATACTTCACCTTCCCTTCTTCCATTTAAACTCTACGTAGCTTGCTTTTTCTAGGTAATTGTTCTTCCTGAAAGCTCCAAACTTCATGAGCCTAAGCTCATGCTTGGAAGCTCGAGATTGAACATTGATAACAAGGAGTCAAGCCAAGCCTGAGTAATGTTGTGTTTTTCTTGTTTGGCACCGTGTTTGGCTTGTTTGGCACCCCTACCTGTAGCCTGGCTAAAAAGTCTATACCGAAATTATACCAGACGGGTAGGTGTCAAACATAAGCTTGTTCGGTTGGTGATTCTAGTTTTGAACTTTTCTTTGTACGCACGATTTTCAATAAATTTTTTCTCGATTATTATTCTCATTTCTCTTTATATCTCTCTCCACTCATTACCTTAAATCCAAAACCAAAATCCTAAAACGATCGAGCTCAAGATTGACTTCCAGACATCCATAATTACGAGGTGACTACTACTGCAGAACTTGCCAACTTTGAAGGTCAATACTATATCGGTAGACATTAAGGCCTAATTTTTCTAAGGAAATTGATTTCTACACTCTTTTAATTGATCAAAACACTCCTTTTTCGTCTTTTAGCAGGTGAATTTACATAACAGTCCCTAAAATTTGTAAAAAGTGTATGCATGCAGGGACTGTTTCGTAAATTCACACGCTAAAAGACAGAAACAGAAAGTGTTTGTATCAATTAAGGGAGTTTAGAAATCAATATCCTTCTTCTAAACTTAACTTATTTCTTCGTTTTGTGTGGATTATTTGTCTTTTTTGAATTTTTGTTAAATTTGCATAATTTTTTTGGACTAATCATCCATTTCAACGAGAAAAGTTTAAAAAAAACAAAATTATGACCAAAAGCAAAAAAAAAAAAAAAAAGCTCATTGAAGACGAAAAAAATATCAAATAGCTGTCTTTTGGAACTTAAGTGCCATCTTCGCCGGTTGTTCTCCTAGGTTTAACCGGAAATGGCCTAACAACATTGTGGGGCGATGGCAGCGGTTGTTGTTCGGCTGCAGCTGTGATGGTTGGCATGGGGGGCGGTTGTTGACAGATTGGGATTAATTAGGGTTGTATAGGGCTCTTCCAATTCTAAGCTTCTAGGCCTTTTGATGTTTGGATCTTAATTGTTTGGACTTGTCCCATTTATTTGAGTTTTTAGGCCTTTAGGCTGTGTTCTTTTAACCTTATAAGTTTAGAACTTATTTCGGCATTTTTTTTTTAATTTTTTGTAACTTCTTGTTTAGCTTTTCTACGTAATTTTAGGGGTTAATTGTTCATCTCGATGAGATGAATCGAGAAAATATAAAAATATGGACCGATGTTAAAATTTTTTTAAAAGCCGACACTTTTTTTTTGAACGGCGAAAAAGAATTTTATTAATTTTGAACAAGGAACAAAGACTAACAGGACAAGGAGAAACGACATCATATCCCTAAGAACCATCATATGCCCTAGTCTGAAATCCAATCCCTTAATTGGCAAGATTCCAACCAAAGAAAAGCTATTGAGACAAGCCCAAACTCCTAAAGTTTTGCTTCTTGGATTCCGAAGTTCAATGTTGGCTTCCAATAAGAGCATTGACATTATTAAACCAGCGATTTTTCCTCACTTCCCTTAAACCTAAGGTCAACCTCCACTGCTTTGTTTCACCGCTTCCTCCACCACAGTTCTCAATCTTACCATCTGTCTCGACAATTAATAGTCCGGATTTTAAAAGCATCAAAAGAGCTAGCGGTGAGAATAGACTTTTTGTTTCTTAAAAGAAATCCTTGGTTCCGTGGCGGGGGGATTTCGGTTGATCGACCGTAGCTGGATTTACTTTTGAATATCTTATAAAATGATTCTGGAACAGAGAATTATCAGATTGATCTGATTATATAAATACTCCTATCATATATACGGTACGTAGTACGTAGTAACACATCAAAAAATGGTAAAATATCTACTTGGGCTTCCAACTATTCAATTTTTAGTTACTTCATCCTCCAACTACCAATTGAATCTACTTCCTCCTCCAGCTATCAAACCGTTAGCCACTCCATAAAATCACCCACTCCCATCCAATTCCTAGACGGAAAACAGAACACCAAACCCCAACTGGAATAATAGAAGGCTATTTATTACGTCTTTAACTAACCAATATATGTATGTGTATGTATTCCCTTCTTCTTCTTCCTCTGTACCTCACAGTCCCCATCTCTCACTCTTCTGTTCGTCCCCTCTCTCTCTCTCTCTCTCTCTCTCTCTCTCCCCCAAAGAAATGGGTGACAACCCAAAGAAACCAAATGTCAAGAAGAAGAAGAAGCAGCAGCAGCGTGGAAGTAGCAAGAAGAAGATGACAGTCGAACAGAGCATAGCGTATGAATGCGTGAGTGAATGGGTTTTCTTGGACCAGTCTTAATTCAGTGCCTGCCAATTCCTCTGCCACAGATGATGATTTCGCGGCTGTCGTGATAAACCACGACAAGTTTTCTGAGAAGTTGGCATTTGAATTGCATTTGCATTCGATTTACGCGCAATGATGGTTTCTTGTCGCCTTCCAAGCTCGTTGAGAGAGCCCATCAAAAATGGAGTGAGCTTTTCTCTATTCTTGATTGCTTATTTGAAATGGTTTTTACTTTTTATAAAAACTACTCGTGCTTAGCCTCATTCCGTTTTCTCAAATAAATACTTACAAAATAAATACCTATCTAGGATTTGAGTTGGAATGTTTAGATTACCCTTCTCTTGGCTCCAAACCCACATTTGGGGTTAGGTGTTGAGTTTTCCATCCATGGGAGTGAGTGATTGGATGAATTGGCTAACCGTTGGGAAGTTGCTTTTTTTTTTTTTTATTTGTCCACGGAAAGCCAAACCAATTCATTGATATAGGTATAGGTCATACGGCATCTACAGACAGATAACCACATACAGAACAAAGTCATACAGCCAAAACTGATAACCAACCTAATGCAAAGATACAGAAGAAACAACCTGACCCTAAAATGAGACAAAAGCTAAAGTGGAACTCCAAAGCCGGAGCTATAACCCAAACCATCACCACACTCTTAATCGTTGGGAAGTTAGAGGGGGAAGAAGGTTCAATTAGTAGTAGTTGGAGGATGAAGTAACTAAAAATTGAATAGTTGGAGGGGCAGGTAAATATTTAACTCTTAAAAAAAATATGATGGATTGGAGACGTGGCGATTTGCGTTGAGGAAGTCCATCAACGATGCAGGATTCACTATTCAATCTATAAACCGAAGTCGACAAATCGTGAATCGAATCGAAAATCTAAACGATTCTTTTCCAAATCATGAAGCTAATCTAAAAGCAAATTATTTTGATTCGGTCAGGGATTTCTCTAACACATGGAAAAAGACATTCATCCATTCGGATAACTAACTTCGTAGGATAAATAAAAACTGACTCCAAATCAATAAAAAAAATGGAAAGTATGTGAGTACAGCAAGATGGGTACATACAGACGTACAACGTAGTTTTGTACCCATTTTGAGTATCACAAAAATGATAGGAACTACTCATTTTGTTTATCGTCCCTGAAAAAATCATCTCCATCTGTTATTGGTAAGGGCATTTCGGAAACATCCAACTTTGCTTCAAAATTTGGCCTGAACTCTAAAGAAAAGTTTGATGCTTCATAAACACCCTTACCGATAACGAATGGAGCTGATTTTTTCAAAGGCCTTAAGCAAAATATTTTAAACAAAATGAGCGATTTTGATCATCTTTGTGAAACCCAAAACAGGTACAAAACTGCTTTGTATGTGTTGTCTGTACCCTTATTGTACTCATGGCAGCTCTCTAAAAAAACTTCTTCCGTCCCTTTTTAAATGTCCTAATTTGACTTTCATGCAGTTTTAGGAGTTTACATAATTGTACCTCCAAAATATTACTTTCATTATTACCTTCTATGGAGACATCATCATTACAATTTTACTCATCAACTTCCCAAAAGGGTTTTAATTGCAAAATAGAAAATATACCAAATTTTATCCACTAACTTTACAAAATGAAACTTATTTAGGAACAACCTAAAATGTAATACAGGACACTTAAAAGAAAACGGATGGAGTAGTATGTTTTAACTATAATTACATGGTCTAATAAGTAGCGTTTGCTTCTGTTATTGTTTTTTTTTTTATCCGCTTCTGTTATTGTTATAACTTGCAAAACGATAGATCTATTCGTGAGAATAAATGAAAAGAAACAGAAAGATGACATGTAATAACGTCAAAAATCGCACAAAGTTGCTTTTTTTTTTTTTTAAGCAAACCAAATCATCCTAATATTATATCGGGGAACAGAGAAGAGGGAAAAGAGGGAAAGGGGGGGCGGAAATGGGAGGAGGGTAAACCCTCCCCCAGGGAACTCTCTCTCTATAGAACTCTCCTGACCAAACCTCCTCTCTCGCGAGGGTTACTTTGAACCCTTTTCACAACAAAATAAATGCTAAAAGAGAGAGAGAGAGAGAGAGAGAGAGAGTCAAAAATTGAATTCACTTGATTGAACGATTCCCCGATTCAAATTTTGTTTCACCATGATTCACAGCTAGTATCAACTCATGCAACCTATTTGTATAGATGACAAACTGAATCATATCGAATCGTACATAGGAAGCATAAATTCCTACCATTCTAACAACCCTAAATTCCATCATTTAAGATAGACCACTGGGCAAATAACTCATGGACAACGATAATTTAACTGACTTGTAAAGAGAAACTCTATTAAATAAGAAACTGTTCAAGAAATCAAAATGGACGACTTACAAATTCACTTGTTTGTGGACTTAATCCTGGCTCTTATTCCAAGGAGATAGTCCTTATCCCTCTCCTCTTTATCATGCCCACTAACCAAACGTATATAAACCAAATCTAGACTGTAGCATTCTGGAAGTAGTAAACAGGGGTCATCGGTGGAAAGGGAAAAATCTGTGCAATCCCTTGTGGTATTAAATCCTGAAAATACACAATCTGAGAAATCCTTTGTTTAACAAGTTGAACAGAACATCACCAGCTTGGAGGGAAAAATGGGGGAAAATGTATCCCCTCTTATTCCCCCAAGTGATAGGAGGGAAACTTATCCCAATTGACAGTCACAAAAAAGTACTACACAAGGGAAAAAAAAGAAGAAGAGACAAGTCACAAAAAAAGACACTCTCCGCTCTAGATCAACTTCTATGTTACTCAGCTAAACAAAGAAAACTTTCTAGCTTACAGACAAATAATCTAAGTTGCAGAAAACAGTTTTCTTTGTTTTCAAGACAAACCTAACAACTGGTAATACAACCAGAAGTCACAGAGATCATTGTTGCACAGGAACTGTTGCGAACGCAATCTGCCTCACCAATTTGTGGCACCATCTGCTTCACGGGACTGGTAGAAGTCATTTGGCCGTACGATGTTTACATCTTCAAATTCATTGTCATCTGTAATCAAGAAAAAGGTGAAGTGAATCTAAAAATTGCAGTAATCCTGGGTCAAATACACATGACAACATACCTACGACTGACAACTGTCATGGATTTGGCCACACAGATGTGAAATCTCAACCCAAAGTGCACAAGTCCTATGTGCGAATAAGCCTTTGGTTTGATCATGGATTAGACAAGTTAGTTCAATTTTTTTGCTACCAGGTGTCCTGGCGAGCTCAAGAGGAAGTTATGGGGAAAAAAAAGGTCAAAGAAGATAACAAAGGCAAGGAAAGAAACAGGTACGCTATCCGAAATCTAATTAACAAAGCTTATAACCAACGTACATGTAATGTATTATGAATCTACTAAACTTTAGTTTCCGTTTCTGATATTAGTCTGCTAGTTCTCAGTATCAAAGAGAAGCTTGAAGCTTAGATTGTTTCCCTCAGATTAGAATTATTAGATAGAACTCAATTTCGAATATCGGGTCATTTTGCAGAACCAATGGAGCCTTGGCCCAATGGAAAAGGAAACCACTTGCACCGATAACCATTAGAATAGATGAATTCCTACTGCAGAAAGGACACAAAAGCTGGAACTTGAAAAAAATTCGAACTGTCCTAAAATTCAAACTCGACTATTAAGGGCACTAATACTACTAGCTGTCTGCTCAAATAGGATCACCCAAGACTGGGTTCCACGGGGGAATTGTTGGGTTCCAATAAGAGCATTCTCATTATTACACCTACGAATTTTCACAGATAATGACATCATTAGTATGTTCTTCATAGTAGTGTCTCTTTCTTTGACGACAGAAGAGGGCAGGGGGGAGGGGATTGGATTCACAAATAATGACAATATACAAAAAAAATCTGCTATTATTCCAATAAAAAAACATGATTATGAAAAACTAGCACTACAACTATGAACTATTACACATTCGTATCACATCTTACAACACCACCAATCATCTATATCTTTATAAAAGAGTTCTCTTAAAGTATCCATGTGGCCTACTTGTAGCCTAAGTGCAACAATCAATGATCCATCTTCATTAGGCCCATCCATAATAAAAGACTTGCCATCAAAGGCAACACTTCCTGGACCTGCGTGAATTTCTTTTCCCCAACCAAAATCTATGCCTTTGAGTGGCAGGCCCAACCAACTTGTGATCTCAAGATTTGGGTTACCATAGAAAGCTCCTTGGGTTGACCCAACGGTATGGTATGTCCTGAAACGGGTTAAGTTTGGTAAACCCTTGACCAAGTTGAGTGCTGATTTCACATAGCCATCTGTGACCATCTCTATAGCTTCTCTAATTTTACTTGCGCCATAGCTAAATGGCTTAGTCATCAGCTCTCCCGCTTGGCTTGTAGCCACGACCCGTAAAAATGCATTCCCAAAGTACCCTCGTGGAAGTGGTGGCTTCATGCGATCGCGAATGTTAACTTGCAAGTACAACTTTGTAATCTGTTCACCTTTGTGCTCACGTGCCTTGCATGTGCATCTCCACAAGTATCCTGCCACGGCCTCGTATCGGCTGTAGAGTTTTGCGTTGGCAGCTCGCCTATCATTAGCCATGTTCTTCAGCTTTTCAACTTGGGTTTTACTAAGGTGTAGCATGGCTACAGTTGTTCTCTTGTTTCGCTCCTCATCATTGTTTGAAAGACCCATCAACAATGGTGGAGGTTCAAATCTCTCATGATTATATCGCTGTGTTGGCGGATCCCAGGCCAATAACACAGTCCGATCGAGAAATGGGAGGATGCCCAATGGCTCACCGCGTGCTATTAGGGCCCACATGGACATGAAGTGAGAGAAACTTGTACCATCCACCATGATGTGTGATGTAGCCAAACCAAGGCTCAAGCCACCACACCTAAACCTAGTGATTTGCACCAAGAGCAATGGAATTTCATGCAAAGGAGCATCATAGTCCACTGAAGGAATCAGTGATCGGAGATCTGGTGTTGGACAGAAGTCGCCAAATTCCGCTAGTTCGGCATCCAACTCTGCTTCGTAAAGCCTAGCACCGACCGAGTTGCACTCGAGCTCGACTCGGCTGCCGTTTCCTACCCATTTCAAACGTCCAGCCAGTGGGTAGAAATGCACAAGTACTTTGCTCAAGGAAATTTTGATAGATTCAAGGGTCGATTTATAAGAAAAGTCACAAGAGGGACGATAGATGTAGATGAGGGGAGCATGTGTTACGGGTTTATCCTGATCGCAATCTGAAATCACTATACCAGAGGTAGGAGTAGGTTCAGCTGGCTTTATTGTGTAGCAACTCTTCAATACCACCATTTTGAGAGAGAGAGAGGGAGGGAGAGAGAGAGAGAGAGAGAGAGAGAGAGTGGGTTTATGATGCTTCCATGTGAGAACAAGAAATATAAAATATAGGGTACCGGAGCTGGGTGCACATCTTTAAAAAGAAAAAAAGATAAAGAGAGAGATCTGGGTGAACAATGAATTGTAAGAATGAATTTAATTATTCTAGATATTTGCTGGTTGAAAGTGAAAGAAAATCCGCGATTGATTCAGAGTTCCCTATTAAATATGCAAATGGCTGGTTATATAAATTTAAATTGATTTTTAAATGAAACTCTATGGACATTGCAACTCCCATCATTGGCATTTTCAATATTGTAACTCTGAATACCAACCACCCAGAATGGAATTGAAATTGCTGCTATTAAGAAAAGTCAAAGATATAAACTCAAGATGAGGGGTGTGTCACATGTCAGCCGATTATAAAAAGATATACAGTATATTTTAAAATCAGGTCACACCCGGGAGCCCAGGTATCATACACGCCCCCAAAATAAAGAGCCTTGCTGTGCTACTGGAGGCTTTGGGGAAGTCAGAATCGGAGAGCACTTATCTTGGGGTGAGCCCATGGACTCCAGATGCCCGGGCATATGGGCGTTAGCCCCCCATGATCCCACGGTCTGCTTACCGAGGAATATAAAGGAAGGACACAGGGCCTCCCAGTGGGGGGCCCGCTATGCCAAAAGCAAGAGAAACCCATCACTCTCTTTCCTTTTTCCCGCCCATGCCCCCCATGAGAACTCCCCTACAGAGATAGTCAAATTCTATCTTCGAGTCCTATGAAGCACACAAATTTACCTAAAACAGTTATTTTAGTCCTACAATATAAAAACTATGCTTTGAAACAAAATAGAATGAGATTTTCTCTCAGACACTTTGCTTATACATGTTGAAAGGGAATTGTTTTGAAATTTGGTTTAAAATCACTTCTAAACTACTTTTAGTATTTGAAAGAACATTGAGTTCTATTTTAATGGGCATTTTAAACTATATCTGTTCCATGTTAATGGACGATTAACCTTAAACCATGTGTATTTTTTATGGGCATTATGTATGATTCTCATAATCTCATTAGAATATGTGTATATATCGTTTTGGGTATTATGGATTGTTAACCTAAGCACATGTATACATTTTTTGGATATCAAATATAAGGGTTTTATTATTAGTGGTTGATTTCTCCTAATTTCGCAACCCCTGACTCAGCCTCCTGGATGAAAATTGAGGGGGTGTCTCATTAAACACACACACACACACACACACACACAGAGGGAGAGAAAGGAATCAGAACTTCCATTGCTGAAGAAAATAAATGCTTAGAGTTTCCTCGCAAAGGCAACACGTTGTAGGCTAGGCGATAACGTAACAAAAGCAATCAAGCATACCTGGAGCTGCAGGAAAACAAAAACACAACAAAGAACGACCACACTAAAGAGACACTAACCACCAGCCAAAAAAAGAAGAGACACGAACCCAACTAGCAACTAACAACTATCAACTCAATAGTCAACACCAACATATCAAGCAAAGAAGCCTCTCGTACAATATCAACAAGTTGTGCAGCTTGTGCTATGTATGTTGAAAGATAAAATCCAAGCTTTTATACTGCTTGTTAATTTCATAACAAAGCAATGTGGGCCTAATTTCACAGGTTTGGTGGCCTATCCAGACAAGATTAGCATACAAGATGTTTTCTATAAGAACAATCAAGAAGAGGCTGGACTTATGAGCAGTTAAGAAAAAAAAAACGAAGCTGTGACAACAGTTAGGAGTTGTATTTTCCATATGGACGGTCAAGAAGAGGCCGGGCTTAAGACTACATAAGAGTAAAAATCAACCAGTGGCAAAAGTTAGGCCTTAGAAGCTCCGCATCCCGGTATAATTTGAAACAAAAGACAAGTCGAAGGTTTTAAAGTAGGAAAAATGTAGAGAAAAAAAGAAGAAGAAAAGGGGTGATTGTCGTCTTATGGAGTTGATGAAGATATTAATGCAAAAGCGAAAGAACCAAAAGCACAGAAAACAGCCAGAGCCAGATAACAATAAGAAAGGAATACATTAAGCCAAAAGGATAAAAGTGAGGTTACAAAACACAACCTTTTCTCAGGGTCAGAGCGACCACAGCATCATTCTCGACCTGAAAAAGGTGAGACAAATGTGTTGAACACGTCAACAAATCCTCAGGTAAGCTAAAAAAAAACAAGAGATATTTCAAGGATATCATAATAAGAATTCCATAGGATGATGGGAACCAAGTATTGCTATTTCTCAATTCTCATGCAGATAACATGGAACACGGATTTTGGGGATAAAATTGAAGAAAATGGAGTGATACCTTCTGATCTGCCAACGTTTTTGAATCATCTAACACTTCACTGGTTTCCACAAGAGTCAAGCGCTGATCATTAGCAGGTTGATCAATAAGGGGGTGCAACTTCTGCTTAATGTCAAGAATTGTCTCCGTTGGATCACACTGCAGAAAGTAGGTAGTCTTACTACGCTTGACACGAATGTACATCGCCTGAAAACAAGTCCCAATTACAGATTTGTCAAGTAACTGAAATAATAACAAATTGCTAGAGCGAAGTGCGCTAGAAAAGTACGGTAAAACAGGATTTACTTGATTTGTCCTGTGCCTGTGCCTATTGGAGCTAAATGCTTCACTGTGCTTCAATGGCCATTAATTGAGGTTTTTGCAATGTTCCAGATTCCAATTGTTCTGTGCCTGTGTCTTTATAGATAACCTTTATTGGGCCAAATGTAGGTTCTGTGTGAAGTGCACACCCCAATGGCGACCAAACCTGTCTAAAAACTGCTCTAAACACCTGTCGTTTTTTGCCCTGAACTAGGGCACTGGAGCTCAAGGCTAATATTCCTTTCAGGAACTGAACACTTTCTAGTGCCATAATTGAACCCATATACGACCATCTCAACTTTCTCACACTTCTATGAATGAAGACAATTATAAAAGAGGAAAAAGCCTTCCCCCACCCCCAATATTGCAAACTTCGTATTCCTTTGTTCACCGTTAAGGTAATGTTTGGATCTTAGACGGGTTCTTTGCAGGAAAAGATAACAAGGCGGAATAGCTAGGGAACATACACACATATTTGGGTAGTTCTCCCGAAACCTTTTCTTTTCCCTCCTCAAATCTCTTTACAAAACCATGCTCCAAACTCACCCTAAAATTACATAGTAACACGAAAAAAATAAAAGATAATACCCAAATTGGTGGATATGATATTGTTCCCTTGTTATATCCAAGGGACTGCATTGTAATTTCGTATTCGTGTTGTATTTCCGTGGATTTAGGGAGTTAGTTGAAGTTGGTTAGGAGAGAGTGGAGGGAATTGTAAGGGAGGTGTTATAAATAATGGAGAGTCCCCATGACTAGGGGTGTGCAAAATACCCGCAGGCCGACGGACCCAACCCGACCCGAAGGGTTTCGGGCCGGCCCGAACATGTGGTCGGGTTGGGTTCGAGTTCAATTTTTCGAAAAAATCAATTTTCGGTTCGGGGCTCGGGTGCTGTTTTTCCATACCCGACCAAACCTGACCCGACCCGACCCGACCAAAACATGAACAATTCATGTAGCTTTACTTCGGCTTGGTCGGACCCGACCCGACCAAAAAAATCTGGCACACGGGCGGGTGTACACCATCGTTCGGTTCGGGTTCGAGTTGGTTTTTCTCCTACCCGGCATGATCGGGTCGGGTTCGGGTGGCGGGCCATACCCGACCCACCCGACCCGTGCCCACCCCTACCCCTGACTGTGGGTGTGGAATTTTTCAAAAGAATAATACTAGACTCAAGTCTTTTCTCTCTACATTTTCTGTTTTTCTTCCCTAGCAGTACGGTTCTTGGCCTGACTTCTCTCTGTGTCCACCATGGCCGACGGAACTAGAGCAGTGGAAGTTCAAAAATTTGAGGAGGCACTAAGATCGTTGAAGGAAGCAAACGAGAAGAATGCTACAGACATTGGGGAAATCAAGAATTCCCTCAACGATTTGGGGGATATCAAGGAATTGATTGCGGCCGTGAGCGTGAAGTACGATCAGATGGCAGGCCACGTTTACGGGAAGTCGCATCAGAACCCAAATGGAGGATTTCGCATGGATCGTCAAGAACCAAATGGCGGATTTCGCACGGATCGTCAAGAACCATCAGGATTTTCTCAGTTAGGGTTTCAAGCTCTTGGGGATCATCCCCTAAGGTCAGAACATCAAACCCATGCGCCATTTTCTTTTAATCAGAGACATGCAAAGATTGAATTTCCTCGTTTCTATGGCGACAATCCACACGGGTGGCTCTATAAATGTGAATGATATTTTGACTACAATGCTGTTGATAATCTAGATAAAGTCAAATTGGCATCCTTGCAATTAGAGGATTCCTCACTCCAGTGGTTTCAATGGTTTCAAAAATGCCATCATTATATTACTTGGGACTTGTTTACACAAGGTTTGGTATCAAGATTTGGTCCTAACTCATATGAAGAAGCAATGGGGGACTTAACCAAATTACGGCAGACCAGCACTGTGAGAGCTTACCAAGAACAGTTTGAGATCTTGGCAAATAAGACCCAAAATCTTCCTGAAACTTTCTTTGTTAGCTGCTTCATTAGTGGTCTCAAGGATAAAATCCAACCAGGAGTGTTAATGTTTAGACCAACTTCTATTACCCAAGCAATTGGGTTGGCCAAATTACAAGAAACCAGTATTGAAGCAATTACCAAGAAAACTAGGTTAGGATCCAAATCAGAAGGGAATCCTCCCTTTATGAACAGATCATCCATGAGTAGTGGAAGCAGTGGAGGCTTTGTGAGGAAGGAGTTCTCTAAAGAGTTGGAGGAAAAAAGGGCAAAAGGGTTATGCTTTAAGTGCAGTGAGAAGTATACTAAAGGACACGTGTGTAAAAAGAAGCAACTGTTTGTGCTGGAAGGAGAAGAAGATGAGCAAATACCAACACCAATTCTTGAAGAAGACATAGAGGAAGGAGAGGAGCAGTTGACTGGAGAAGAACCTCAGATTTCTTTAAATGCTTTAACTGATTCAATCTCCTACAGAACCATGAGGGTCAAAGGAAATGTTAAGAAAAAGCTTATTATAATCTTGATAGATTCGGGAAGTACTCATAACTTTTTAAATCCAGAAGTGGTTAAGAGGGCTAACATAAAAACTGAGGACACTGATTCATTACCAGTATCAGTAGCTGATGGTACAAGGATGCTGAGCACAGCCATGTGCAAAAACTTTCAGTGGGAAATGCAAGGGACCAAATTTCAAGCTGACATGAGGATTTTGTAGTTAAAAGGATGTGATATGGTCTTAGGCATTCAGTGGTTGGCAACTTTAGGGCCAGTCAAATGGGATTTTACAAATCTCAGCATGGAATTTCACCTCAATGGCAGACGGCATGAATTAAGGGGAGGAAAGAAAGATGAGCTGAAGATCGTGAGTTCAGGGAAGATGCACAAGTTGTTACAGAAACAACCTCAGGGGGCTATAGCTCAAATTTTTCTGTTGCAAGCTGACTGTATTCCAAGGGAAGAGGACACTCCACAAGACTTGGGAGTTTTACTTTCAGAATTTACAGATGTTTTCCAGGAGCCAAAGGAACTCCCACCCCTTAGGTCACATGACCACTGCATCCCTCTCAAGCCAGGAACTGAACCAACTAATGTGAGGCCTTACAGGTATCCCTACTTCCAAAAAACTGAGATTGAGAAACAAGTGAAGGAAATGCTTAATTCGGGAATCATAAGGCCTAGTGTTAGTCCATACTCTTCACCAGTTCTTTTGGTTAAGAAAAAAGATGGCACTTGGCGGATGTGTGTGGATTACAGGGCACTTAATAATGCCACAGTAAAAGATAAATTTCCCATACCCGTCATAGATGAGCTTTTGGATGAATTATGTGGGGCAAATTTCTTCTCTAAGTTAGATCTCAGGTCAGGTTACCACCAAATAAGGGTTCACTCTTCTGACATTGACAAAACTGCATTTAGGACTCATGATGGTCATTATGAATTTTTAGTAATGCCTTTTGGGCTTACTAATGCCCCTTCCACTTTTCAAAGCCTAATCAATGAAGTCTTTAGGCCTTACTTGAGGAAATTCATTTTAGTATTCTTTGATGATATCTTAGTATGCAGCCAGTCTTGGGAGACTCACTTGCAACACTTACAGCTTGCTTTGCAGCTACTTAGACAACATCATTGTTTGCTAAGATAACTAAATGTGTGTTTGGCAAGTCAGAGGTGGAATATTTGGGACACTTGGTGTCAGCCAAGGGTGTTTCAGCTGAACCAACTAAGCTTCAAGCCATAAACTCCTGGCCAGAACCAACTAATCTCAAAGAGCTAAGAGGATTTTTGGGAATCACTGGTTATTATAGGAGGTTCATTCAGAATTACAGTAGAATATGTTCTCCACTACACTCTTTGCTCAAGAAAGACTCTTTTGTATGGACTCCTGCAGCCACCACAGCTTTCCTTCAACTTAAATCTGCAATGACTTCCACCCCAGTACTAGCCCTGCCCAACTATAGCAAGGCTTTTGTTGTAGAGTCAGATGCCTCTGGAACAGGACTGGGTGCTGTACTCATGCAAGATGGGCATCCCATTGCTTATTGGAGTAAGGGAATTTCTACAAGAGACCAAGCTCTTTCTACTTATGAGAAGGAATTGATGGCAGTGGTATTGGCAGTATTGAAATGGAGGCATTATCTGTTGGGTAGACATTTTCTTATAAGAACAGATCACCAAAGTCTTAAGTATCTCTTAGAGCAAAGAGTGGGAACACCTTTTCACCAAAAATGGGTAACCAAGCTATTGGGTTTTGATTATACTATAGTATACAAATGTGGTAAGGATAATCAGGCTGCTGATGCCTTGTCCAGAAAAGGGGAGTTAATCAATTCTGCAGATCCAATAGCCATGATTCATGCATTATCTTGTGTTTCCACCAGTTGGTTGGATGAGGTAAAGCACAGTTGGGAGGCAGATGCTAACATCCAAGAGTTGATTCTGGACCTTCAACAAGGTCAAGCTCATGCTGGTTATGCTTGGGCACATGACCTTCTGACATACCATGGCAGGCTAGTAGTAGGGGATTCTCCACTCAGAAGGCAACTCATTCAGGAATTCCATTCTTCGTCCTTGGGAGGTCATTCGGGAATAGGCAAAACAACAAAGAGATTGCACAGGAATTTCTATTGGAAGGGTCTCCAGCAGGATGTGGCACATTTTATATCTGAATGTGATACATGTCAGAGGTATAAAAGTGAAAATGTGAAGTACCCCGGATTATTGCAACCTCTCCCCATTCCTGACAGGATTTGGACTGACATTTCAATGGATTTTATTGATGGTTTACTGGTTTCTCAAGGCAAGACTGTGATTTTTGTGGTGGTGGACAGACTGACAAAATATGGACACTTCATGGCTCTATCACACCCTTATACAGCTAAAGATGTGGCCAAGGTATTCTTTGATCAAGTGTTTAAGTTGCATGGACTTCCTTCTACCATTGTGTCAGATAGAGATGCTGTGTTTACTAGCCATTTCTGGCATGAACTTTTCACTTTGCAAGGTTGTAAATTGTGTCTTAGCACTGCTTACCATCCACAAACAGATGGTCAAACTGAGATACTGAACAAATGTTTGGAGAATTACCTTAGGTGTATGACTGGGGACTGCCCTAGGCAGAGGGCTAAATGGCTCCCACTAGCTGAGTGGTGGTATAACACTACTTATCATTCAGCTACCAAGACCACTCCTTATTTTGCAGTTTACGGGCAAGAGCCTCCTGACCATACTTTTTGCATTTCCAAACCTTCTTTAGTGGCAGTGGTGGATAATTGGGTAACAGAAAGGGCTGCTATCATCAAACACTTAAGGGAGCATTTATCTGCAGCACAACATAGGATGAAACACTACGCTGATAAGGGCAGATCTGAAAGGGAATTTGCGGTTGGCGATTGGGTGTTTCTCCGGTTACAACCCTATAAGCAAACTACAGTGGCTTTACAGAGGAAAATGAAATTAGCCCCATGATTTTACGGCCCATATCCGGTGTTGGAAAGGGTTGGAACAGTGGCATATAAGCTGCAGCTACCAGCAGCTGCAAAAATTCATCCAGTATTCCATGTTTCACTACTCAAGAAGAAACTAGGGGCTAATGTGGTAGCTCACACTACTCTTCCCCCAGTTGGCCCTGAAGGCGCCTTGCAATTGGAACCTATGGCAATCTTGGAAAGGAGGATGGTTAAACGAGGTAACAAAGCTGTGATTCAGTGGTTAGTGCAGTGGGTGAACTCTTTTCCTGAGGATGCTACCTGGGTTGACCATTCAGAGATTGAAGCCAAGTACCCCCAGTTCCAGCCTTGAGGACAAGGCTGTGTTCAAGCAGCAGGGAATGTTATATCCAAGGGACTGCATTGTAATTTCGTATTCTTGTTGTATTTCCGTGGATTTAGGGAGTTAGTTGAAGTTGGTTAGGAGAGAGTGGAGGGAATTGTAAGGGAGGCGTTATAAATAATGGGGAGTCCCCATGACTGTGGGTGTGGAATTTTTCAAAAGAATAATACTAGACTCAGTCTTTTCTCTCTACATTTTCTGTTTTTCTTCCCTAGCCATTACATCCCTCGACAGTGATTTGTCCTTGGGGCCACCTCACCTCACGCAAACGCATGGAAAGGGCTGTAGGAGGGGCTGGAGAGATTAGCCCGGTTCATCAGAACACTCTTCATTACTAAAACAAAAAAATAACTATTTTCGCCATTCTTGTGAAAATACAAGATCCATGAAAGGAATACACAATACATGAAGCTGAAGGCAACCGAATCTAATTCTGGAATTCAAACCCTAAAATACGCACATACAAACAGTCAGGCCTTTGATCATCTAAAGGTTACTTCACAGATATAACTGTATGCATTGATTCCTATACATGCGTTATGTATGCGTACGTAGGGTAGAACTAGTAGAATGATAAACACTTCGATGTGGATTGTACATGCAATTACTATCATGTTTCACTGATCGATCAAGAAACGCTAACCATTTGACCAGGATTTGAAGTCTCCGGCGACGGAATTATCTTCGGAGAAAGTGACCGGAGGTACGGTGACCACCGGTAGCGTTCTTCTGCTTCTCTCTCTCTCTCTCTCGCTCTCTCTCTGCGGCTCAGAGTCAGAGTTCAGACCTGTGAAGCAGTTTAAGGCTGTGTTTGGATTTTGGAAAATAATGTTTGGAATAGGGTGTTAATGACCGGATTGGATCCGAATTTCATCCGGTACACTCCGAACACGATTACCATATGTGTGTGTTCATTTTTCAACAACCCAAATTTGATGGGTTGACAAATTTTTAACCCGTAAATAATTCACCAACTTATAAAACCAACGAATTTTTATTCATTTTATTGTTGATTTCAGCGATCGCTCGGACCAACTATGAAACAAAAATGTGTTTATTTATTTTATTGTTGTTTATTTTATTTTCAAGCTTCATTGCGATCGTCACATTGTGTTCCGCAAAGTTTGAGAGCTATTGTGGATCCTTAATGCGCCCCAGGCGCCATCCCTTGCGCCTGGGCACATCTTAGCAATTTCAAAACCAACCAAACTTTGCGATCTTGCCGCAGACACTTCCAAACTCCGATTTGAACGAGGTTATAACCATTGAAAAGCTTGTCTAGTCTAATTTCTAACGTAATTAGTTTTACTCCAAAACTATATATACACCAAAAGATAGGTCAATTTTACCCTCAACAGGTAGAAAATTAATTTTTTTTGGAAAACTCATTGAATCACACTAACTTTAAACCGATGTGAAACCTATTTTATATAGATAAAGAGGTATTCAAGTTAGTAAAGTATGGTGAGATTGAACTATTAAAATTATAGATTTTGGTTTATCGAAAGTTGGACGAAAGTAGACCAATTCAAAAATCATCGGAGCTACTAAGGCTAAAATATGTTTTTATGCCCTCCCACTGATTCTATGTTCCATTCGGTACTCGCATTCCTAGTTCTAAGACATTCATTCATTTCTTAAGAGCTTCAAAAACTTCAATTTGAAAGTCATATCTGAAGTCGGAACTTACCTAGATACTTCAATTTGGAGCTTGATTTTGAGAAAGAGCTTTAGGAAGTAACTTCATACAAAAACATGACTTGGCCTTCGAACTTGTAATAAAGGTTCAAAGGACATGGGATTAGGGCCCGTTTTTCCTATTGACTAAACGAGTTAAGAATCTAGATAGACAAATCTCCAGGCATTCGTTAGCCGGTGTCGCAAGAACCAATTTTGCAGCTTTCCGTCCTAGAATGGCTGTCGGTTTGTCTATTTAGACAAGAACCAATTTTTCAAGAACACATTCTTACCTCTTAATTACACATGCATGCATTATGGATACACAAATTCGGATCAGGTTTTGGACTTTTCATCGCGTAGACTACATTGGTGAGCATATTTGCTATTGAAACTCAAATATCAGTACTTCCATACCTTGGCCAGCCGCGACCTTGTATCCATTTCATGATGAGAACGTACCAATCAGTGTTTAGTTTATATCTGTTGTAGGCCGTAAATGAATCCAAAATTTACCCCAAGCCCTGTTGCAAGATATTAGATGGAGTGAGATAAAGCACTAAATATGCTATCGTAGTCTCGTGTTGGTTTTTTATAACATCAGGTGAGCCATGGATGTGAGGATTCTTGGGGAACCACATAAAATGGCGAGTGTATGCTTCTTCTCGTGATTGGTCTTAGTCATCGTGCTATTGTGCCTGCTCACACGCTTGTGTTTGGTTCGTTGCACAGCAATACGTACTCTGTGTCTACAGTTATGAAGGAAATAGTGAATGTGTTTAGGAGCTTGCCTAGGAGCCCGTCCAAATCATATTTGCGATATGATTTTGTATTGTTTGTCTTTTCTTGTTGTGATTCCTTTTTCCCATGCTTCCTTTTCCTTCATTTAGTGCAATGTAGGATCTCGGTTTTCTTGGGATGTTTTTGGAAAGAAGTAACAAGACCAGCTAGAATGTGATGGCCCGCCCTAAATCACCACAAACACAAGGAGCAATCGGTAATGATGAGCAATCTTTGCATGTATCTAGTAATATCACTGAAAATTGAAATCAGTGTCAGTGAAGGAAAAAAGTATGAACAAATTACTACCAACTCATACATCTACACCCATCGTGGTCTGCCCGATTAAAGTCTTTTGTAACAAGGACCCTATTTCCATTGACAGCAATAGCAAGAATTCCACACATTCTGGCAATCTGGACTCCCATACCAAGTCATGGCAGCGTCTCCCAGTCAGCTAAAAGAAACTTCACATTGGGATCATTGTAGTTCAAAGGATGCTGATGAATCCATATGTCTCGCTGCACTTTCCAACGATTGGCCATTTAAATTGTCAGAGATTCACCACATTGCTATTGCAGAAGACAAATTGAAGACTTTAAATGTCAAGAAAAGGAAAACCAAATCATTTCATTCCCTTAAGTTTGATTTTCCTTTATTTTCGCAGAATTCTAAGCTAAAACACTGCAAGTCATAGATGATCACCTCCAGATTAGGAAGTTTTCTGGACTTGCACAATAAATATGTTAACACAAACGATCATTCTAGCTGATTTTGAAAATTACAAAAAATTAGAAAGAAGATGGATAGATCAACCGAAATGCTACAAAAGACAAACTCGCTAAAAAACCTGCAAAAAAATTTGCCACTGACAGGGAGAAATGATTGACCTTCTTATGCATATTTCTGTGTGGAAGTGCAATGGTAGTGATGTTGGTGTACGTGGTGGTCATGAAGTGACGGTGGTGCTCCATTGATCTTTGTAGTGGTCTGTTTACTACCCACTTTTTATAAATTAAACATGAGGATTTTTATGATTGGATATCACCAACTTTTAGTACTTTGAAAATTCTTTTTATCAATATATAATAGATCCTTATCGAATTTAAGATGAGGGAAATGCGGGCTCTTTTCTTAAATGATTTACTTTTCGACTCACTGAGGGTAAATTGGTCATGTCATTTGTTGCAAAAATAAGTTAGGATTCAAACTACTTGGGTTGGAAATTAGACTTGAAGAGCTTTTATCGGTTCAAACATTGCAAAAATCAGAGTTCGGGAGTGTTCGAGACAAACCCGCAAAGTTTGAGCAATTGTGAAGTCTTAATATATGCGCCCCAGGCGCAATACCATGCTCCCCAGGCGCAATCCCTTGCGCCCGGGCGCATCTTAGAAATTCCAATACCTACCAAACTTTGCAGTCTTACCATGGACACACTCGAACTCTGATTTAAACGTGGTTTGAACTATTGAAAACCTTGTCTTGCCTAATTTCTAACCAAATTACTTTTACTCCAAAAATATTTATTCACCAAAAGATAGGACAATTTACTCTCAATACGTCGAAAAAAAATAATTTTGGAAAAATCATTGAATCACGCTAAATTTAAACCAGATTGAAACCTACTTTATATGGATAACGAGTGTATTTGGATTACTAAATATGGTGAGATTGAACCATAAATATAATAGATTTTGGTTTATCGAAAGTTGATCGAAAGTAGACTAATTCAAAGATCATGGGATCCACTAAGTCTAAAACATGTTTTCATGCCCTTCCATTGATTCTTTGTTTCCTTCGTCTAATACATAGGGCTTATACATTTAAGAAACCAAATTTTGGTGTCCATACCACCAACAATATCACTTGACCACTACAACTCCCAAACCACCATCACCACCCTCATTTGATAACCGCATTACCCCACATATTGACGCCACTACCTAGAGTACAATCGCCTCACTATTGCGAAGAAAATGGTCATATCTTTTGATGTACAAATAATTTTGAATCCAAAATCTTTGTGTTATAATGAAAATTCAACAAATTTTTTAACGGTTTAAACCACCCACAAATTAGAGTTTGAGAGTGTCCAGGATGAACTAGCAAATTTTGACTTGTTCTGAAGGAGATGAGAAATGTGAAATACATGATCGTAGACCTAAGCTTACATACATGAAATTCAAGAATACATAGTTTTACAAATTGAACAACTCTTTATAAAACAATGCACCTTTTTTTGTTGTTGTGTAAATGTCATCTTGCAGATCAAGTGATCAAGATGCAGCGTATACCATTATAAATGTGATCTGCATAGAAGGACTGATTTCCCCCCTTTCTTCTCTTGAAATTCGTTGGCATCGTGGGCTTCCATTGAAGGAGGCAGAGGACACATGATTTGGCGCCTAAATAGTGCTTTGGTGGTGGAGTGGAAGGCGGTGATTATGTGGTGCTAAAATGACGGTGCTGGTGGAGGTGTAGTAGTCGTGGTGGAGTTGCATGTGGAGCTGTGGAGGAGTGATAGTCGTGGCGTGGAGGTAATGGTAGGGTTAAATGAATGTAGAGGCGGTAGGTTTGAGGTGTGGTGTCAATGGTGGTAGAAGAGTGGAAGTGTTGGTGGTAGTGGTGGTGAAGTGATGTTGGTGGTTAAGTAAGAGTGGTGGAGGGCTGGTGGTGCTCAGATGATCTCTGTAGTGGTTTGGTTATACGACAAACTTTTCATAAAATTAAACACTATTATTGTTATGATTGGATTTCGCCATCTTTTAATACTTTGAAAATTCTTTTTATCGATATATAATAGGTCTTTATCGGATTTAAGATGAGGGAGATGCGAACTCTTTACTTAAATGATTTATGCTGTGTTTGGATTTGGATTTGAAATTTTTTTTGAAAATAAGTAGGGATAATAAGTGGAGAGAGATAAAGAGAGAAATGTTAAAAATAGAGAGAAACTAGGGATGTTTTTTGAAAAATGCTTTTTGAAAACCAAAGAGAACAAGGCATTACTATTTGACTTACTGAGGGTAAATTGGTCATGTCTATTGTTCCACAAATAATTTAAGATTCAAACTATTTGGGTTAGAAAGTAGACTTAACGAGCTTTTTAACAGTTCAAGCCTTGCAAAAATTGAAGTTCAAGAGTGTTCGGGACAAACCTGCAAAGGTTGAGCAATTGTGGAGCCTTAATGAGCCCCAGGCGCAATACCATGCTCCCTAGGCGCAATCCCATGTGCCCGGGCACATCTTAGGAATTTTAAAACCAACCAAACTTTGCGATCTTGCCACAGACACTCCCGAACTCCGATTTGGACATGGTTTGAACAGTTGATCATGAAAAGCTTGTCTAGCCTAATTTCTAACCAAATGTGTTTTACTCCAAAAACATTTATACACCAAAAGATAGGTCAATTTTACCCTCAACAAGTCGAAAGGAAAGTTATTTTGAAAAAATCATTGAACCACACTTACTTTAAACCGGATTAAAACCTAATTTAAATGGATAAAGAGTAATTCAAATTGGTAAAATGCGGTGAGATTGAACCATAAAAATAATAGATTTTGGTTTATCGAAAGCTGGATGAAAGTAGACTAATTCAAAGATTGTCAGAGTCACTAAGACTAAAACATGTTTTCATGCCCCTCCACTGATTCTCTGTTCCATTCAGTACTTGCAATCCTAGTTCTAAGGCATTCGTTCATTTTTTAAGAGCTCCCAAAACTACAATTTGAAACTTATATCTTAAATCCGAACTTATATAGACACCTCAACTTGAAGCTTGACTTTGAGAAAGATCTATAGGAAGTAACTTCGAAGAAAAACATGACTTGGCCTTTGAACTCGAAATAAAGGTTCAAAGAACATGGGATTAGGTCCCCTTTTTCCTAGTGACTATGCAGGATAGGAATCTAAGTAGCCATTCTTTAGGTTTTGGACTTTTTGTCACGTAGACTACATTGGTGAGCATATTCACAATTGATGCTCAAATATCAGTACTTCTGCACCTGGGCTCACCGCCACCTTATATCCATTTCGTGATGAGAACGTACCAATCAGTGTTTCATTTATATCTTTTTTAGGCTGTACATGACTCCAAGGATTACCCCAAGCCCTGCTGCAAGATATTTGTCAGAATGAGATAAAGCACTGAATATGCTCTCGTGTTGGTGTTTTATGACATCCGGTGAGCCATGGATGTGGGGAATCTTGTGGAACCACACAAAATGGCGATCGTACGCTTCCTTCTCGTGATTGGTTTGAGTCTTCGTGCCATTGTGTGTGCTCACGTGCTCGTGTTTGGTTCGATGCATAACAACACGTACTCCATGTGTCTACAGTTATGAAGGAAATAGTGAATGTGTTCAGGAGCTTGCCTTGGAGCCCGTCCAAATCATATTTGCAATTTTGTATAGTTGTCTTTTCCTATTATGATTCCTTTTTCCCATGCTGCAACGTAGGGTCTCGGTTTTCTTGGGATGTTCATTGAAAGAAGTAACAAGACCAACTAGAACGTGATGGCCCTAAATCACCGCAAACATAAATAACATTTCGTAATGATGAGAACGTACCAATCATTGTTCCGTTTGTATCTTTTTTAGGCTGTACATGAATCCAAGGATTCCTCCAAGCCCTGCAACAAGATATTTCAGGGAGTGAGATAAAGCACTGAATATGCTCTCGTGTTGGTTTTTTATAACATTAGGTGTGCCATAGAAAATTGGTTTTTTTGAAAGTAGACTTCACGAGCTTTTAAACAGTTCAAACCTTCCAAAAATTGGAGTTCGGGAGTGTCCGAGACAAACCTGCAAAGTTTGAGCAATTGTGGAACCTTAATGGGCCTCAGGCGCAATACCAAGCTCCCCAGGCGCAATCCCTTGTGCCCGGGCGCGTCTTAGGAATTTCAAAACCAACCAAACTTTGCGATCTTGCACAGACACTTCCGAACTCCGATTCGGACATGGTTTGAACCGTAGAAATTGGAGAGCATATATTCATGATTGATGCTCAAATATTAGTACTTCTATACCAAGGCTCACCGCCACCTTGTATCCAATTCGTGATGAGAACGTACCAATCAGTGTTCCGTTTATATCTTTTCTAGGCTGTACATGAATCCAAAGATTACCCCAATCCCTGCTGCAAGATATTTGACAGAGTGAGATAAAGCACTGAATATGCTCTCATGTTGGTTTTTTATAACATTAGGTGGGCACTGGAAAAATTGGTTTTTTTGAAAGTAGACTTAATGGGCTTTTTAACGGTTCAAACCTTGCCAAAATTAGAGTTCTAAAGTGTCCGGGACAAACCCGCAAAGTTTGAGTAATTGTAGAGCCTTAATGCGCCCCAGGCGCAATACCATGCTCCCCAGGCGCAATACCATGCTCCCCAGGCGCATCTTAGGAATTTAAAAACCAACCAAACTTTGCAATCTTAAAACAGACACTCCCGAACTCATATTTAGACATGGTTTGAACCATTGAAAAAGCTTATCTAGCCTAATTTCTAACCTAATGAGTTTTACGCCAAAAATTTTTACACACCAAAAGATAGGTCAATTTTACGCTCAACAGGTTGAAAAGTAAGTTATTTTGAAAAAATCATTGAATCACACTTACGTTAATCCGGATTGAAACCTAATTTATATGGATAAATAGGTACTCAAATTGGTAAAATATGGGGTGATTGAACCATAAAAATAATAAATTTTGGTTTATCGAAAGCTGGACGAAAGTAAACTAATTCAAAGATTGTCGGAGCCACTAAGGCTAAAACATGTTTTCATACCCTTCCACTGATTCTCTGTTCCATTCGGTACTCGCATTCCTAGTTCTAAGGCATTCGTTCATTTCTTAAAAGCTCCCGAAACTACAATTTTGAAACTTATATCTTAAGTCCGAACCTATCTAGAACTTCAATTTGAAGCTTGACTTATAGAAAGACCATAAGGAAGTAACTTCGAACAAAAACATGACTTGGACTTTGAACTCGAAATAAAGGTTCAAAGGACATGGGATTAGGTCCCATTTTTCCTAGTGACTAAGCAGGATAAGAATCTAAATAGCCATTCTTTGAGTTTTGGACTTTTTGTCATGTAGACTACAATGGTGAGCATATTAACGATTGATGCTCAAATATCAGTACTTCTACACTTGGGCTCGTCGCCACCTTGTATCCATTTCATGATGGGAACATAACAATTGGTGTTCCGTTTATATCTTTTTTAGGCTATACATGAATCCAAGGATAACCCCAAGCCCTGCTGCAAGATATTTGACAGAGTGAGATAAAGCACTTAATATGCTCACGGGTTGGTGTTTTATAACATCAGGCGAGCATTGGAAAAATTGGTTTTTTTCGAAAGTAGACTTAATGAGCTTTTTAACAGTTCAAACCTTAACAAAATGGGAGTTCGAGAGTGTCCAGGACAAACCTGCAAAGTTTGAACAATTGTAGAGCCTTAATGCGCCCCAGGCGCAATACCATGCTCCCCAGGCGCAATCCATTGCGCCCGGGCGCATATCAGGAATTTAAAACCAATTAAACTTTGCGATCTTGCCATAGACACTCCCGAACTCCGATTTGAACATGGTTTGAACCATTGAAAAGCTTGTTTGGCCTAATTTCTAACCTAATGTGTTTTACTCCAAAAACATATATACACCAAAAGATTGGTCAATTTTACCCTCAACAGGTTGAAAAGTATGTTATTTTGAAAAAATCATTGAATCACACTTACTTTAAACCGGATTGAAACCTAATTTATATGGATAAATAGGCATTCAAATTGGAAAAATATGGTGAGATTGAACCATAAAAATTATAGATTTTGGTTTATCGAAAGCTGGACGAAAGTAGACCAATTCAAAGTTTGTTTTCGCCACTAAGGCTAAAACTTGTTTTCATGCCCTTCCACTGATTCTCTGTTCCATTCGGTTCTCGCATTTCTCATTCTAAGGCATTCGTTCATTTCTTAAGAGCTCCCAAAACTACAATTTGAAACTTATATCGTAAGTCTGAACTTATCTGCACACTTCAATTTGAAGCTTGACTTTGAAAAAGAGCTTTAGGAAGTAACTTCAAACAAAAACATGACTTGGCCTTTTAACTCGAAATAAAGGTTCAAACGACATGGGATTAGGTCCCTTTTTTCCTAGTGACTAAGCAAGATAAGAATCTAAGTAGCCATTCTTTAGGTTTTGGACTTTTTGTCACGCCGACTCCATTGGTGAGCATATTCACAATTGATGCTCAAATATCAGTACTTCTGCACCTGGGCCCGCCGCCACCTTATATCCATTTCGTGATGAGAACATACCAATCAGTGTTCCATTTATATCTTTTTTAGGCTGTACATGAATCCAAGGATTACCCAAGCCCTACTGCAAGATATTTGACAGAGTGAGATAAAACACTTAATATGCTCTCAGGTTTGTTTTTTATAAAATCAGGTGAGTATTGGAAAAATTGATTTTTTTTGAAAGTAGACTTAACGGTCTTTTTAACGGTTTAAACCTTGCCAAAATTGGAGTTCAAGAGTGTCTGGGACATACCCGCAAAGTTTGAGCAATTGTAGAGCCTTAATGCGCCCCAGGCGCAGTACCATGCTCGCATCTCAAGAATTTTAAAACCAATTAAACTTTGCGATCTTCCCATAGACACTCCCGAACTCCGATTTGGACATTGTTTGAACCGTTGAAAAGCTTGTCTGGCCTAATTTCTAACCTAATGTGTTTTACTCCAAAAACATTTATACACCAAAAGATTGGTCAATTTTACCCTCAACAGGTTGAAAAGTATGTTATTTTGAAAAAATCATTGAATCACACTTACTTTAAACCAGATGGAAACCTAATTTAATGGATAAAGAGGCATTCAAATTGGAAAAATTTGGTGAGATTGAACCATAAAAATTATAGATTTTGGTTTATCGAAAGGTGGACGAAAGTAGACCAATTCAAAGTTTGTTTGAGCCACTAAGGCTAAAACCTGTTTTCATGCCCTTCCACTGATTCTCTGTTCCATTCAGTACTCACATTTCTCATTCTAAGGCATTCGTTCATTTCTTAAGAGCTCCAAAAACTACAATTTGAAACTTATATCTTAAGTCTGAACTTATCTACACACTTCAATTTGAAGCTTGACTTTGGAAAAGAGCTTTAGGAAGTAACTTCAAACAAAAATTAAACATGACTTGGCCTTTGAACTCGAAATAAAGGTTCAAACGACATGGGATTAGGTCCCGTTTTTCCAAGTGACTAAGCAAGATAAGAATCTAAGTAGCCATTCTTTAGGTTTTGGACTTTTTGTCACGCCGACTACATTGGTGAGCATATTCACAATTGATGCTCAAATATCAGTACTTCTGCACCAGGGGTCGCCGCCACCTTCTATCCATTTCATGATGAGAACGTACCAATCAGTGTTCCATTTATATCTTTTTTAGGCTGTACATGAATCAATGGATTACCCAAGCCCTACTTCGAGATATTTGACAGAGTGAAATAAAGCACTTAACATGCTCTCGGGTTTGTTTTTTATAAAATCATGTGAGCATTGGAAAAATTGGTTTTTTTTGAAAGTAGACTTAATGGTTCAAACCTTGTCAAAATTAGAGTTTGAGAGTGTCTAGGACATACCCGCAAAGTTTGAGCAATTGTAGAGCCTTAATGCGCCCCAGGCGCAATACCATGATCCCCAGGCGCAATCCATTGCGCCCGGGCGCATCTCAGGAATTTTAAAACCAATTAAACTTTGCGATCTTGCCATAGACACTGCCGAACTCCGATTTGGACATGGTTTGAACCGTTGAAAAACTTGTCTGGCCTAATTCTAACCTAATGTGTTTTACTCCAAAAACATTTATACACCAAAAGATAGGTCAATTTTACCCTCAACAAGTCGAAAAGAAAGTTAGTTTGAAAAACTCATTGAATCACACTTACTTTAAACCAGATTGAAACCTAATTTATATGGATAAAGAGGCATTCAAATTGGTAAAATGCAGTGAGATTGAACCATAAAAATAATAGATTTTGGTTTATCGAAAGCTAGACGAAAGTAGACCAATTCAAAGATTGTCGGAGCCACTAAGACTAAAACATGTTTTCATGCCCCTCCACTGATTCTCTGTTCCATTCGGTACTCGCAATCCTAGTTCTAAGGCATTCGTTCATTTCTTAAGAGCTCCCGAAACTACAATTTGAAACTTATATCTTAAATCCGAACTTATATAGACACCTCAACTTGAAGCTTGACTTTGAGAAAGATCTTTAGGAAGTAACTTCAAGCAAAAACATGACTTGGCATTTGAACTTGAAATAAAGGTTCAAAGGACATGGGATTAGGTCCCGCTTTTCCTAGTGACTAAGCAAGATAAGAATCTAAGTAGCCATTCTTTAGGTTTTGGACTTTTTGTCACGTAGACTAATTGGTGAACTTATTCACGATTGATGCTCAAATATCAGTACTTCTATACCTGGGCTCGCCGCCACCTTCTATCCATTTTGTGATAAGAATATACCAATCAGTGTTCCGTTTATATCTGTTTTAGGCTGTACATGAATCCAAGGATTAACCCAAGCCCTACTGCGAGAAATTTGACAAAATGAGATAAAGCACTGAATATGCTCTCGTGTTGGTTTTTTATAACATTAGGTGAGCAATGGAAAATTTGGTTTTTTTTTAAAGTAGACTTAACGAGCTTTTTTAACGGTTCAAACCTTCCAAAAGTTAGAGTTCGCAAGTGTCCGGGACAAACCCGCAAAGTTTGAGCCATTGTGGAGCCTTTATGCGCCTCAGGCGCAATACCATGCTCCCCAGGCGCAATCCCTTGCGCCCAGGCGCATCTTAAGAATTTCAAAACCAACCAAACTTTGCGATCTTGCTACAGACACTCCCGAACTCCAATTTAGACATGGTTTGAGCAGTTGAAAAGCTAGTCTAGCCTAGTTTCTAACCTAATGAGTTGTCACGTAGACTACATTGGTGAGCATATTCAGGATTGATGCTCAAATATCAGTACTTCTGCACTTGGGCTCGCCGCCTCTCCTTGTATCTATTTCATGATGAGAATGTACCAATCTGTGTTCCGTTTCTATCTTTTTTAGGCTGTACTTGAATCCAAGGATTACCCAAGCCCTGCTATAAGATATTTGACAAAGTGAGATAAAGCACTGAATATGCTGTCGTGTTGGTTTTTTATAACATCAGGTGAGCATTTGGAAAATTGGTTTTTTTGAAAGTAGACTTAATGGGCTTTTTAACGGTTCAAAACTTGCCAAAATTGGAGTTCGAGAGTGTCCGGGACAAACCCGCAAAGTTTGAGCAATTGTAGAGCCTTAATGCGCCCCAGGCGCAATACCATGCTCCCCAGGCGCAATACCTTGCGTCCGGGCGCTTCTTCGGAATTTCAAAACCAACCAAACTTTGTGATCATGCCACAGACACTCCCGAACTCTGATTTGGACATGGTTTGTTTCACACCCCGCTCTTGAAGAACTAAGGCCCAGTCAAAGTGGCGTGACGCCTGACACAACTTGCACAACTATTGAGACTAGCGCCTTCAATAAATAATAAAATAAATTACAACTCGCAATGGAGACGAAACGAAAGATTTTATTACATCAAACCCAACAGTTTGTACAACTAAGTGCTAACCACTTTTTTTCAACTGAACAAGTCTAAAGTACTTGCCTTCCTATTCAACCACACAAACCTCACAAACCATAAAGTTCATAGCTCTAACTAAAAGATTTACAAGAGCAACCTCTATATACACCTGACAGGCACTATAGTGGATCGACCTCTTGCTCAACGAGAATCTGCAACTAAAAAGCTTACAGGAGAATGTACATTAGCAACACAATAAAAAGAAATGCGATTAAACACTTTAGATGGGTTGAAGTCAAAACATCAGCCAATATCAATTTGATTAAATAGTGACCAAAAACTACCTAGTGTATCATTTCCATCATTTCAATAAACTTTCTCCATTTGCAAGTTCATTATTCCAACAGCATTTCCAAAGGATTGCAAATATTCACACCTTTCATCTCCACTCCAGAATAGTGGTAAATTATTTTACCAAATGTGCCAATGAGTCGTCTACCTCACGACCAAGAGTTAGGATGGTACCGTGACCTCAGTCACAGGCTCGCATATAGCGGCGGTAACGAGGGCCATTCTTTATCACCAATGGTAGGTGCTAGCAAGTTAGATTAGTAATCAATCAAAGGGTAAGCGCCAACCAAGCTTACTGGCAAATAGCCATCAAGTTTGCCAATCAATCCAAAGCAAGCAACAACCAAGCTTGCGAATAAGAACATTGGCACAGGAGGAATAAAAATAATTCCTTTCAACTCATCAAACAGTTTTGATCCATCTAAGCACAATTATCTCCAAAATATTCTTAAATCATAATAGGACTTTTCAATCAGTAAATATAGTGCCATAGAGTAAGTAGAAAGAGACATTTCACTTTATTATTGAAGCTATACATTCTCACTTTACAAAACGCCGACTCCGCTACCAACTCTACTCCATACAAGCAGGAGATGTCACAGTGACAGTCCTTATGATATCCCCACCTAGAAATATGAATAACGCTCCACCCGTAAGGTTTACAAGCAAAGCTCATGCCCAAAAGCAAATGAAATGCATGAAATGCTTTATGAAATCTAGCAATGCTCATGTGTTTTACTCCAAAAACATTTATACACCAAAAGATAGGTCAATTTCACCCTCAACAGGTCGAAAAGTAAGTTATTTTGGGAAAATCATTGAACCACACTTACCAGATTGAAACCTAATTTATTTGGATGAAGAGTAATTCAAATTGGTAAAATACGGTGAGATTGAACCATAAAAATAATAGATTTTGGTTTATCGAAAGCTGGACGAAAGTCGACCAATTCAAAGATTGTTGGAGCCACTAAGGCTAAAACATATTTTCATGCCCTTCCACTGATTCTCTGTTCCATTCGATACCCGCATTCCTAGTTCTAAAGCGTTCGTTCATTTCTTAAAAGCTCCCAAAACTACAATTTTTAACTTATATCTCAAGTCCGAACTTATCTAGACACTTCAATTTGAAGCTTGACTTATAGAAAGACCATTAGAAAGTAACTTCGAACAAAAACATGACTTGGCCTTTGAACTCGAAATAAAGGTTCAAAGGACATGGGATTAGGTCCCGTTTTTCCTAGTGACTAAGCAGGATAAGAATCTAAATAGCCATTCTTTAGGTTTTTGACTTTTGGTCACGTAGACTACATTGGTGAGCATATTCGCGATTGATGCTCAAATATCAGTACTTCTATACTTGGGCTTGTCACCACCTTGTATCCATTTTGTGATGAGAACGTACCAATCAGTGTTTGTTTATATCTTTTTTAGACTGTACATGAATCCAAGGATTATCCCAAGCCCTGCTGCAAGATATTTGACGGAGTGAGATAAAGCACTTAATATGCTCTCATGTTGGTTTTTTATAACATCAGTTGAGCCATGGAAAATTTGGTTTTTTTGAAAGTAGACCTAATGAGCTTTTTAACAGTTCAAACATTGCAAAAATTGGAGTTTGGGAGTGTCCAAGACAGACCCGCAAAGTTTGAGCAATTGTGGAGCTTTAATGCGCCCCAGGCGCAATACCATGCTCCCCAGGCGCAATCTCTTGCGCCCGGGCGCATCTTAGGAATTTCAAAACTTACCAAACTTTGCGGTCTTGCCATGAACACTCTCGAACTCCAATTTGGACGTGGTTTGAACCGTTGAAAAGCTTGTCTTGGTTAATTTCTAACCAAATTACTTTTACTTGAAAATTACTTGTTAACCAAATGATAGGATAATTTTACCCTCAATAGGTTAAAAAAAATTTTTTTTGAAAAAACATTGAATCACGCTAACTTTATACCAGAATGAAACCTATTTTGTATGGATAAAGAGTGTATTTAGATTACTCAAAATATGGTTGAATTGAACCATAATTGTAATAGATTTTGGTGCATCGAAAGTTGGTCGAAAGTAGACCAATTCAAAGATAATCGGAGCCACTAAGACTAATACATGTTTTCATGCCCTGTCATTGAATCTATGTTCCTTTCGGTACTCACATACCTAGTTCTAAGGCCTTTGTTCATTTCTAAAGCTCCATAGAGTTTATAGGGCTTTTTACACTTCATCGAACAACGCGAAACTGCTTTATCATCGAGATTCGCCTAATACACAGGGCTTATACATTTAAGAAACCAAATTTTGGTGTCCATACCACCAACAATATCACTTGACCACTATAACTCCCAAACCACCGTCATTTGATAACCGCATTACCCCACAAGTATTGACGGCACTACCTTGAGTACAATCGCCTTACCATTGCAAAGAAAATGGTCATATCTTTTGATGTACAAATAATTTTGAATCCAAAGTCTTTGTGTTGTAATGTAAATTCAACAAACTTTTTAATGGTTTAAACCACCCGCAAATCAAAGTTCGAGAGTTTTCGGAAAAAACCGGCAAAGTTTGACTTTTTCTAAATGAGATGAGAATTGTGAAATACCTAATCATAGGCCTAAGCTTACATACATGAAATTCAAGAATACATAGTTTTACAAATTGAACTCTTTATAAAACAATGCACTTTTTTTCTTTTTTTGCAAATGGCATCATGTAGATCAAGTGATCAAGATGCAGAGGATACCCTGACAAATGTGATCCGCATAGAAGGATTGATTTCCCCCCTTTCTTCTCTTGAAATTAATTGGCATTGTGAGCTTGCGTTGCATTGGAGTTGCTTTTCTTTGTTCAGGGGATGCCCGGTGATCGTGTAGTTTGGTTTCGCTTTCGGTTATATAAATTTACTTACCCAAAAAAGAGAAATTAATGGCAGCAAATTAATAAGCCTTGCCAAAATGGGGAGAAGTACACTTTCCTAGATCTAACATACCGTATCTCTCACCTGGATGGTCTATAATTCAGATAAATAGATTGAGGAATGTTGGTAGATCATAATTTGACATGATTCAATCATTCTCCAGAAACGCAATCGTTATATTCGTTTTACTAGTCAATTTTTGGTCACTGAACGGAAGGGAGAATGAATGAGGTTGTGCCCTATCTCGTTTTAAATTTTGCTCCGACTATCTTTGAATTGGTCTACTTTCGACCAATTTTCGATAGACCAAAATCTACTCTTTTTACGGTTCAATCCCACCGTATTTTAGTACTCTAAATACCCTATTTATGCATATAAAATAGGTTTCAATCCGGTGTAAAATTAGTGTGATTCAATGATTTTTGTAAAATATTTTATTTTTCAACTTGGTGAGGGTAAAATAGTCCTATCTTTTGGTGTATAAATAATTTTGGAGTAAAATTAATTAGGTTAGAATTTAGGTTAGATAAGCTTTTCAACGGTTCAAACCACATGCAAATTGGAGTTTAGGAGTGTCCGTGGCAATACCGTAAAGTTTGATTGGTTTTTAAATATTGAAGATGCGCCCGGGGCGCAATGGATTGCGCCTGGGGAGCATGGAATTGCACCTAGGGCGTATTAAGACTTCACAATTGCTCAAATTTTGCGGGTTTATCCCGGACACTCCCGAACTCTGATTTTAGCAAGGTTTAAACCGTTGAAAATCTCGTTAAATCTACTTTCTAACTCAAGTAATTTGAATCTTATTATTTATGCAACAAAAGACATGACCAATTTACGATCAGTGTGACAAAAAGTAAATCATTTTAGTAAAGAACTCGTATCTCTCATCTTAAATTTGATAAAGACCTATTATATATCGATTAAAGGGATGGTGGTGATAATAGGTGGTAATTGTAGGTGGTTTGTACACCAAAATTGTGGCCATCCTAATATCCACTACTCGACTAGCTCGGCCAAGGCAACGCGAGATGACCCACCTCTCCAATTGCAGCCATTAATGCTTCTCTCATCACCGTATCAGAGCCCAGTAACTCTCTCACTCGCTTCTCTAACTCAGTTGAACTCAAAACCCATCTTCCGACTCGTCCAACTCCAGAGCCAACTTCATTTCCTCCACCATGGATTATCACAGGGCTGTTTTTCGCCTAGAAATTTGATCGTGATGGCACCAAGTTTGCCAGCAACTTGGTCTCAGCCAACTAGTGTTTACTTACACACCCGACAGGTTTGAACGTCTAGAAACACACACAAGAGTTACGGGAACCATTCCAACCTTTATTAAGCACCAACTTACAAAGGAATACACTCAAGAACCTAGACAGAACACCCCTCTGCCTTAGGCTACGAAAATGCTTTGCCTAAATAGGCTTACAATCATAAAAACGTGGCCACTAAGTACATGAGATCATGGGGCAAACCCATGATCTTGCAGTTGACACCCCCAACTACCTACGGCTGTGCTGGCTTTGCCAGAATCTGCCAGCACATTGAAACCTGAAATTGCCTGGCTGTAATTGCCGATAATTGCTCATTTCTGCCTTTGACACCTGTCCCATGCTGCCAGCAACATGTGCAGCCCGTTTTCTGCATTGGACACCTGTCCCATGCTCCCAGCAACATGTGCAGAATACTGTTAACCGTCAATAACCATTTTGCCTGAGCCAACTCAAGGCTGCCTGGGCAATTTCGTGATCCAACCCCAACTCCCAATACTTAGACGTTTTCCTCGATTGTCTTGTCCCACAAGCTTGCTTCCCGTTTAGCGTCCATGCCTCGATATCATCGGGCCTTCACATGCATCACGACCGCCACTTGCCTAAGGGACCAGTGCCAACACCAACCGACACCACCGGGTCACCTTGTAAAGATATGCCTACCTCATGCCTTTGTTTCCACCGGTTGGCTAGGGTCCAAGGTGTCACCGCTAGCCAAGCTTAGCAAGCCTTGGAAATCAAGGTGCTAACAGACACCCTATTCAGCCTTTGGTCTGCGAATAATGGCCTCACCAACATAGGCACACCTCCACGCACTGCTTCTAGAACCGAGCTCCACCCGCAGTGAGTCACAACCCCGCCCACCGTGTCATGACTCATCACGGCCTCTTGTGGACACCATGACTTGACCACAAGACCCCTATCTTTTGTTTTGTCCATGGGTGACTTCAAGATCTTTTATAACTTCGATTTTGGGGGAGGATTTAAGGGCTTGATGGAGATTAAGGTTGTTGAGTTGAGGGACTAGGACTGCAAGATCTTCAAACTAAGAGGGGGAATCAGAGGGTGGAGTCAGGGGAGGGAGGTGGTGGAAGGTGATGGCAGGAGTGGTGGACGAAACAAGAAACACGACTGATTGTCTGGCGGTGGAGTTTTCTGGTTTGGTGGCGGGGGTGATGAGAATTGTGACAGAGAAGGAAGGGTGGTGAGTGACTATGTGCTTGGCTAGCTCCACCATGGGAATCAACTGACTCACTCCTAAACTGGGGTAGAAAACAACCTTGTATTCCCTGTTATCATGTTATGATGAGAAGTGAGATAGAAGCAGCAGAACTGCCTTGCTCTTTATGTCCCTAAGATCTATGCATGTGCTCTTGTTGACTATTCACGCTCGTCCATACCAAAGGTGAAAACAGAGAGGGGCCTTGTGATCATAAACGTTATCTTTAACTGAATCAACATAAAAACATATGTTTTTTTACCAAAAAATACATACTTAGGTTTGACATAGAACTAGGGCCATCCAATAAAGTTCCATAAGGGCAAACAGAGCTGATATTCTTCTACTTGATAGGTTGACATTAATATAGTCACTCTCTTCCGCAGTTTGGGGCAATTCGTGCCTGTAAAGCCTCAAATAAGTTTGATAAAGGTCAAAGGGAGACACTGGATGAATGAATTAGGTAAAATTATGCTTCAACTGCAGTCAGTTTTTTTTCCTTCTGATAATCAACTTCAACTCAGTTTTTTGTGACTTGCCTTCTCTTCTTAGGCATTTTCTTCAACTCAGTTTTTTGTGACTTGCCTTCTCTTCTTAGGCATTTGTAACTCATCCGTACTGTCATCTCGAATCTTGTTTGACTAGGAAGGGCCAAAGTACTTTGAGGAGAAAAATATTCCACAAGGGCAAAAAGAATACAGGATCCTACATTCGGAGTGAGAAATTGTAAGATTGGATCAAACAATTACGCTTATGTGATTGAGCTGATTTTTCACGTGGCCACTCGAAAAATTATTTTAAAATTATAGAGAGGCTCAGATTTGTCGTGTGAGACTCTATAGTGGGCCCGTGAGACCCATTTGTGTGCACTTATGAATGAGTAACCTCCAAACCTCCTCATTTTTGCGGTGGGCAGTGAAAAGATCCCCATGATTTGGGGAGAGAAATCCTCTGCAAGATCAGAACCTATCCTAAAACCGTACCATACGTGAAACCCTACGCCATCAAAACCTCATAAATCCTCTACAAGCGGCAGAGAAGGCTTCCCACGATGTCTGCGGTTATCGGAAACTCCGAAAATCTGGATTGTAGCAAGAATGGTTGCTTGTTATCGTCATTCACCACTCAAAAGACTATTTCAGATATTGAAGTTGGCCCACATTACCATTTGTTTAGGTTTGATGTGGTTGGTGATGCATAGTGCTCCAACAGGGTTTAAAAACTATCAAAATTCTAAATTCACTAAAGCAAATGAAAACTTTTCCATTCAAACTATGTCGCAGAGTTAAAATTCCAAAACAGAAACTCTATCAGTTAGGGACTAACTTTTCATGCCCAACAAATATATCTGATTTAATCTGAATGAGCATAAGCCTTTATCCCATTCAGCCACTGTCTAAGATAACCATGGTACAGGCTCACATTGCACTGAGTACATCAGGTAACTTTCGGAGGAACACAATTTCAAAGACTTCATGTGAGATGGAACCAGGGGGGGTCTAGTGGCGGCGGCCGCCACGTCAAGAATTTTAGAAAATGCAATTATTATATGTGACAATTTTTTTTATCCCCAATTTATATGGTCTCGCCACTGCTAGGTTTTTTTCCTTATTTTTTTATTATATTCTAGTCATAAATCTTTTATTTTTTTTTCAAGAAAGGAGACCCAAAAAAGTATTCCAAAACTAAATTCAATTAGCCAAAGTGAAATAATATAAATGATGATGTGTAATTAAGAAAAAAAATTCCACTCTAACCCTAAAACAACTTAACCTAAAAAAATTAAGGAAATTTAATTATTATGCCATTATCGATGCCGAAAATTAAAATTAGTCCTTTTTCATACTCCATGTGTAAATAACAAACATCATTTAGTTTCGTTTTTGTTATGTTATTTTAATTTTTTCTGGAGCCGATGACTATTAATATTGTAATGCATTTTTGTATTGAGAATTAGTCTTTACGAACTTTATCTCAACTTTAATTGAATCCTCGCTAATAACGGTGGATGAGATCTATCTCCAAATTAGTCGTTTTATTAGGTTGGATATCGAGTCATGCAGAAAGATACCCCATTGAGTCTTCGAGCCAGCATAAGGAAATTAATGAGTACGAGGATATATATATATATATATATATATATATATACACACACACACACATAGAGATTTTCCAGTGCTTCGGAAACACAACCACGTGGATATTCTTGTATTCTTAATTTATTTTACTTTTGCTTGAACCCAATCAAATCTATAACTATGACTATGCAACCAAAACCAATGAGCTAACCAAGATTAAGAGTGACCAATCTGATTCAAATATAGCCAGGTTCATTAGAAAACATTATTTGGAGACAGCTGCATTCGTTACTTTTTATAATCACGTATATCTCAATGTCTCATGCCACTTTTAATTAATTAGATGGAGATAGATTCCTTAAATTGTCTTTCGAGACCATTCCAACTATAACATTCACGATAGGGGTGTACATGATCCGGATTGGTCCGGTTCTCTAGAAAATCAGTAACCGGACCATTTCAAACGGTTCTAGAAAATTGGGAACCAGAACCTAACCAATATATGAGTGGAACCTAATCAGAACCAAATCGCAAAACTGGTCCGGTTTTGGTTCGGTTCTGGTTCCAATTCTATTCAATAGCATCCAAATCTATCTCCGGTGTGTGAGAATGAGAGACGTGAGATTGAAATTGTAAAGACTAATCCGTTAAATATGATTGCAAAGAATTGAAAGAATAGGAAGGTAATCTATTAGAATAAAAAAAGAAGGAAGAAAATAAAAACTTTCGTAAAAAATGAGATTTCATCACTAATAAAGTAAGTTTAGCAAGAAAGAAATTAACCTACCAAATTACACACATATATTTATTTTTATATAATTATATATCTATATATATATATATATATATATATATATTAGTTTTAAACGGTCTGATCCGGTTCTAACCACGGTTCTTTAATTGAGAACCACTAACCGAACCAAAATTAACGGTTCTTATTTTTTTGGAACCATAACCTAACCGCAGAATCACAGTACCAAACCAAATAGGAAGCTTCGATCCGGATTGAATCGGTTTTACGGTTTGGGCGGTTTTTTTGAACACCCCTAATTCACGAGATCGAGAATTAAGAACTAGATCAGAAGTTACTATGGGAGAATTTCTTGACCTGAGAATTATCCTACTGACAAGTACGTATGTGTACTATTCAAATAGTCTTGGTCTATCTTTTTGGTTTCATTTAATTGAGAATGATGTTTTGGTGTCTAATGAGAGGAAATTATCAACTTATTGTTGAACGAGGGAATCAAAAGGATTGAATGAAATTCATTTCCCACTGAATTAATAGGTCCCCACTTTATCAGCTAGTGGCAAACAAGGGCCTCAGACGTTGTTATTGAAATTGAGTGCAGGAGTCTTCACTGAAAGTCTGCTAAAATAAACAAACGAAATGTCTCAATTGCACATTGAATGAGCTTATCCCCACACACAGTCATTCTCGTATTGGAGAAAGATTGGGTGTGGAATTTTTTTGCTCAAATCCAATATTGGAAAACTCCACACTTTATTAATTTGTTTGTTTGTTTGTTTGTTTGATTGATTGAAGATTCGTCCATTTGGATTGGAGAAGCCGGTAAATGTTGTTTTTTTGTGTGTGTGTGGAAATTAGTATTTCGCGAGACTTGATTAAAGAGAGAGTTTTAGTTAAGAGTTTCTGATTGCACTTTTGATGAGAGAATTTATAATAAATGGCCATACGCTATAATATTGCATAATGATTGAGCATTGGACCCACATTATAATATTGCATCATTATAATGTATGACCTATAATGACTTGCGCCAGCTGACATGCTAACCAAAGATGGAACCAAGTGGGTCTAATGGCGCCACGACAAAATTTTTAGAAAATTCAATTATTATATGTGACAATTTTTTTTAATCCCCAACTTATATAGTCTCGTGACTGCTAGGTTTTTTTCATTATTTTTTATTATATACTAGGCATAAATCTTCTATTTTTTTTTATGAAAGGAGACCCAAAAAAGTATTCCAAAACTAAATTCAATGGGCCAAAGTGAAATAATATAAATAACGATGTGTAATTAAGAAAAAAAAATCCACACTCTAACCCTAAAACAACTTGACCTAAAAAATTAAGGGAATTTAATTATTATGCCATTATCGATGCCCAAAATTAAAATTAGTCTTTTTTTGTACTCCATGTGTAAATGACAAACATCATTTAGTTTAGTTTTTGTTATGTACTATTTTAATTTTTTCTGGAGCCGATGACTATTAATATTGTAATGCATTTTTTTAAATTTTTTTAGTATACATTTTGCCACTGCTAGGATAAAATCCTGATTCCGTCCTTGCTGATGTGATAGTCAAAATCCATATTTGGGAGCTCAACATAATTCACTAGGAGACTTACTTTTACAGAAACATTAAACACCACAAAATGGAAATCTCTCTCAAGAAAGAGCACATTACAGCCCAACTAAATTTTGAGATTCTACCTTCCCATGTTAATGGTATCAAGATAACACATCATAATCAACTTGAAACTCACTGACCTTTATCCCAGATGGACTCTCCATAAAACTCAGTTTGAAAGTATTGGTTCGAAAACAGGAAAATTTCAAAATGGCACCTGTACTTTGCATCAAATGTCACAGAGACACTTGAACTTAAATTTATTTCAATTAAACACCTATACTAATAAAATTCCCAAATTTAGACACATGAACTTAAGTTTATTTCAATTAACACCTGTACTAACAAAATCCCCAAATTTAGACCCCCACCATTATACTTCGTCCCAAAAATTGCTGACATGGCATCTCCAACCCGTTTAAGTTACCCCATTGCACATATTTCCAACAAGAGACAATGCACCCAAGCGAAAACCGTAGGCAAACTTCATCGTCCCTTGTTGGAAACAATGCAATGGGGCAACTTAAACGGGTTGGAGATGTCATGTCAGCAATTTTTGGGACGAAGTATAACGGTGGGGATCTAAATTTGGGGATTTTGTTAGTACATGTGTTTAATTGAAATAAACTTAAGTTCACGTGTCTAAATTTAGGAATTTTGTTAGTACAGGTGTTTAATTGAAATAAACTTAAGTTCAGGTGTCTCTGTGATATTTAGTGCAAAGTTCAGGTGCCATTTTGAAATTTTCCCTTCGAAAACGGTGAAATGAACACCCTTACCCAGGTAACTGAGGCACCCCAAGATTTCCTTTGTCCGCACTGCCCAAAATATTAAACAATGATCACCTAACAATTGACTTGGACAAAGTTCATTAACATCACAGGCACAGCGTTGTCGTATCAGATCCTAACAAGTTTTGAAAATGAATGGAGTATGAGACTTCACTCCTGATCTAGCACCAAAACTGATGTCACGGAATTTTTAATCCATCTCCAAACAAAGTACACACATAGAGAATACTAAATACTTGCAATTTGAAGCACAGATATAGAGCAACTATATGACAAAATGATGAAAACAGAGTTTGGGCCAGGAGCGGGTGCGGGGGAGTGGAGGCGCCTAGAAGTTTTCAGGTTGGGAGCACCTATGTATATAGTAACAAGACCAACTAGAACGTGATGGCCCTAAATCACCGCAGACACAAAGAGCAATCCGTAATGATGAGCAATCAAGCAATATCACTGAAATCAGAGGTCAGGGAAGGAAAAGAAGTATGAACGAATTACTACAAACCCATACCTCTACACCCATCGTGGTCTGCCTGATTAAAGTAGTTTGTAATAAGGACCCTATTTTCATTGATAGCAATAACAAGAATTCCACACATTCCGGCAATTTGGGCTCCCATCATACCAAGTCGTGGCAGCGTCTCCCAGTCGCTACAAGAAACTTCACATTTGGATCATTGCAGTTCAAAGGATGCTGATGAATCCAAATGTCTCGCTGCACTTTCCTAGTGGATGGATAGTTTTCTTCATCTAATCCCGTTAGCTGGGATAAAAATATAAGAAAGAACAGCTGACTTCTTGTATTTTTAATTGTACCATCAATTTGATATCACGCCAACAATTGCTCATTTAAATTTTTAGAGATTCGCCTCATTGCTATTGCAGTAGACAAATTGAAGCCTTTAAATGTCAAAAAAAGGAAAACCATATAATTATTTCGTTACCTTGAATTTGCTTTTCCTTTGTTTTCGCAGAATTCGAAGCTAAAACACTGCAAGTCATAGAATAGCAGAAGGATGACCACCTCCAGATTAGGAAATCTTTTGGACTTGCTCAATAAATATGTTAACACAAACAATCATTCGAGCTGCTTTTGAAAACTATATAAATTTAGAAAGAAGAAGATGGATATATCAACCGAAATGCTACAAAAGACATACTCGCTAAAAAAAAATCTACCAAACATTTTGCCACTGGCAGGGAGAAATGATTAACCTTCTTATGCATATTTCTGTATGGAAGTGCGGTGGTGGTGGGGGTAGTGATGTTCGTTTAGGGTGGTGGTGGTGCTCCGATAATCTTTGTATTGGTGTGCTTACTACCAACTTTTCATAAATTAAACATTTTTATTTTCATGATAGGATTCCACCATCTTTTAGTAATTTGAAAATTCTTTTTATCGATATATAATAGGCCTTTATCAAATTTAAGATGAGGGAGATGCAAGCTCTTTAATTAAATAATTTACTTTTTCACTCATTGAGGGTAAATTGGTCATGTCTTTTGCTGCACAAATAATTTATGATTCAAACTACTTGGGTTAAAAAGTAGACTTAATGAGCTTTCTAACGGTTCAAACCTTGCAAAAATCGAAGTTCAGGAGAGTCCAAGACAAACACGCAAAGTTTGAGCAATTGTGTAGTCGATCTTAATGCGCTCCAGGTGCAATTCCATACTCCCCAGGCGCAATCCATTGCGCCCCGGGCGCATCTTCGGAATTTCATACCGACCAAACTTTGAGGTCTTGGCACATACACTCTCAAACTCCGATTTACACTTTGTTTGAACCGTTGAAAAGCTTTCTAATCAAATTAGTTTTACTCCAAAATTATTTATACACCAAAGGATAGGACAATTTTACCCTCAATAGATCAAAAGAATAAATTATTTTTGAAAAATCATTGAATCACACTAACTCTACACCAAATTGATACCTATTTTATATGGATAAAGAGGGTATTTATATTACTAAAATATGGTGGGATTGAACCATAAAAATAATAGATTTTGGTTTATTGAAAGTTGGTCGAAATTAGACCAATTCAAAGATCATCGGAGCCACTAAGGCAAAAACATGTTTTCCTGCCCTTCTACTGATTCTATGTTCCATTCGGTACTCGCATTCCTAGTTCTAAGGCATTCGTTCATTTCTAAAGAGCTCCAGAGAATTTATAGGGGTTTTTACACTTCATCAAACAACACAAACCTGCTTTATCATCGGGAAACGCCTAATACACAAGGCTTATACATTTAAGAAACCAAATTTTGGTGTCCATAGCACTAGACCACTACAACTCCCAAACCACCATCATTTGATAACTGCATTACCCGACAAGTATTGATGTCACTACCTCGAGAACAATCACCTCACAACTGTGAAGAAAATGGTCATATCTTTTGATCTACAAATTGTGGGCGCACGCCCCAAAGATTTTATTCATAAAATTGGGTGCGGCCCTCTTTTGGAAAGCGCGGCGAAACGCCTCAATTCAGAGTCGCCACTCTGGTTTTAGCGGTGAAACACCCAAGGAACCGAACTCGAAAATGTTTGCTACGTTTGCTTGATTTGAAAATTTTGTTTGATTTGAGAAAGGCGTAGACTGGTCCGTCGTCACCTTCAATATCTGAGGTTCGGGAGCCACGTTACGAGAGGGGAAGGGTTTTATGGCACCCATCTTGCCCAATTCGGAGATCGGTCTCTACTTAGGCATTTCGTAAAATATTTGCATTTTTCTCTCATTTGATCATTTTTTAACCAGCTAGGGAATAGTTAATGGGGATTAATACTGTAACAGCTTGCAATTTATGTGACAAAATGTTTATGAATGATGACTTGCTTGAATTAACATAAGAACATAGATTGAGAACAAGCACTATGAACAGTTTCGATGAGATGGTGTACGCTGTTTTTCAGGTGCGTGAGCAGGCAACACACTAGCGTGCAGTGGCCGAGCCTCTGCACGCCACCATGCCCTGCGTACACCACCCAAACACTGGCGTACACTACCTCTTTTCATTCATAGTCTTTGCTTTCAACCCTCTGGGCTCTGGAATGGACCAGTGCACACCCAGGACAAACTACGCAGTTTATAAGACAGTCATATTTACAGATACAGATGTAAGAAATGGCTTGGAGCCATGAAAACAGACAAGAAACCCCATAAATAGAGTGGGGGAATGATAAGAGGCCAGGATTGAACTATGATGCAAGGACCAGGCATTGAACCTTGGCCTACATGTCGTACGCCACTCTTGAGAGTCCGTACGCCAGGTTTGCCTTTTGTCCAATGTTTGGCTTTGCATCATCTGGGCTCTGGAGCATGACCAAAAGCACCCCAGAGGCCTTCTAAAGCAAGAAAGAAAGAACAAATATTGAAAGCTACACTAGCAGTTCTAAAAATACAGAAGACTATGAAACTGGTTATTAGCATGCTAAGGTGATGAAAGAAGAGATATAAGCAATAACCAGACAACCCATGATCCCCACGCCAGCAGTGCACGTACTGCCATGACTGGCGTACAGCCTGGATATACTGGCGTGCGCCTTGGTTTGTCCTTTACGATTGTTTTATTTTACCCGTCTAGGACCAGGACTAGTATTGGTTACTAGCCTGGACTTTTCTAGTTCCCCTCAAGGGTTGAAAACAGAAAGCCATGCAAAGGTGGTATACCTTTAGTGTAAGGGTGGAGGGTGGTTTGAGCTTGGAGGTTGAAGATGGAGGCTAGATGATGACTGAACAGCAATGTGGGTGTGGGGTACTCCTCTACCTCTTACTCTTTCAATGGAGAAGAGAGAACAAGAGAAAGAAGAGAGAGAGAGGGCTTGGGCTCTTTAATGTGGTTGACCCCTTGCAAGTAAATGCAAGGGGGGGTATTTATGGAGGAGAGATGACTGGAGAGGGGGCAGTCAGCTGGGGTTAGAGGTGTGGTTAGGTTAGAAGAGAGCCTCCCATGCATTAAATGCATGGGACTAGTTGATGGGGTATGTAGGAGATAGAGGGGAACGCTCCACGCAGAAAGCCATCATTAGGAAGCTGCGCATTGTACTGGGACAGCTGAAAAGTCTCGAGCACGTGACAGAAAAGTGGTGATTTGACCGGCCTTGACCAGGCGTATGCCATCCATAGACCGGCGTGCGCCAGTCAAACTGAGTCAACGGTCGATATCCGACACGTGGCAGCTTCCTGGCGCACGCCAAGTCGAAGCTGGCGTATGCAAGCAAGGTTTTGCTGGGGTTTATCTGGCTCTGGCTTTGAAGGGTTTGAAGGGATTTGAAAGGGGAATATCCAAAGCTCAAAGCTCAAGACCTTCCATCGACCTCGGCGTGTTTTCAACCTTTTATCATCATTGGGGTAACAACAACAAAAAAAAACCGTAAAACGCGCTGATCCGGATTGTCCAGAATAGGGTGTCTACACAAATAAGATTTGTACCTCAGAACCCATCCTTTCTGTGGCACCTCAATAGTGGCTGTGGTGGTGGAGTGGAGGGGTGGTGAATATGTGGTGCTAAAATGATGGTGCTAGTGGAGGTGTAGTAGTCGTGGTGGAGTTTCATGTGGAGGAGTAGAGGAGTGATAGTCGTGGTGTTGAAGTGGTGAAAGGGTTAAATGAATGTAGAGCCATTAGGGGTTGAGGTGTGGTGTCAATGGTGGTAGCAAAGTGGAAGTGCAGTGGTAGTGGTGGTGAAGTGATGTTGGTGGTGAAGTGAGGGTGGTGGAGGGGTGGTGATACTACGATAATCTTTGTAGTGGTCTACTTATACTACCAGCTTTTCATAAATTAAATCGTATTATTGTTATGATTAGATTATGCCATCTTTTATTGCTTTGAAAATTCTTTTTGTCGATATATAATAGGTCGTTATCGGATTTAAGATGAGAGAGATGCGAGCTCCTTACTTAAATGATTTACTTTTCAACTTATTGAGAGTAAATTGGTCATGTCAGTTGTTGCACAAATAATTTAAAATTCAAACTACTTGGGTTAGAAAGTAGACTTAACAAGATTTTTAACGGTTTAAACCTTGCAAAAATTGGAGTTCGTGAGTATCCGGGACAAACCCGCAAAGTTTGAGTAATTTTGGAGCCTTAATGCGCCCCAGGCGCAATGCCATGCTCCCCAGGCGCAAGCCCTTGCGCCCGGGCGCATCTTAGAAATTTCAAAACCAACCAAACTTTGTGATCTTGCCACAGACACTCCCGAACTTCGATTTGGACAAGGTTTGAACCGTTGAAAAGCTTGTCTAGCCTAATTTCTAACCTAATGTGTTTTACTCCAAAAATATTTTTACACCAAAAGATAGGTCAATTTTACCCTCAACAGGTCGAAAAGTAAATTATTTTGAAAAAATTAATTATTGAATCACACTAACTTTAAACCGGATTGAAACCTATTTTATATGAATAAAGAGGTATTCAAATTGGTAAAATATGGTGAGATTAAACCATAAAAATAATAGATTTTGGTTTATCGAAAGTTGGACACAGTAGACCAATTAAAAGATTGTTGGAGCCACCAAGGCTAAAACATGTTTTCATGCCCTTCCACTGATTCTATGTTCTATTCGGTACTCGCATTCCTAGTTCTAAGCCATTCGTTCATTTCTTAAGAGCTCCCGAAACTACAATTTGAAACTTATAGCTGAAGTCCGAACTTATCTGGACACTTCAATTTGAAGCTTGACTTTGAGAATGAGCTTTAGGAAGTAACTTCGAAAAATACCATGACTTGGCCTTTGAACTCAAATTAGGTCCCGTTTTTCCTAGTGACTAAGCGGGATAAGAATCTAAATAGCCATTCTTTAGGTTTTTGGACTTCTGGCCACGTAGACTACATTGGTGAGCATATTCGCGATTGATGCTCAAATATCAGTACTTCTATACCTGGGCTCGCCGCCACCTTGTATCCATTTCGTGATGAGAACGTACCAATCAGTGTTCCGTTTATATCTTTTTTAGGCTGTACATGAATCCAAGGATTACCCCAAACCCTCCTACAAGAATATGCTCTCGTGTTGGTTTTTAATAACATCAGGTGAGCCATGGATGTGGGAAATCTTGTTGAACCACATAAAATGGCGAGCTTCCTTCTCGTGATTGGTTTTAGTCTTCGTGCTATTGTGCGTGCTCACGCGCTCATGTTTGGTTCGTTGCACAACAACACGTACTCAATGTGTCTACAGTTATGAAGGAAATGGTGAACGTGTTCAGGAGCTTGCGTAGGAGCCCGTCCAAATCATATTTGCGATTCTGTATTGTTTGTCTTTTCCTGTTATTATTCTTTTTTCCCATTCTTCCTTTTCCTTCATTTACTGCAACGCAGGATCTCGGCTTTCTTGGAATGTTTCTGGAAAGAAGTAACAAGACCAGCTAGAACGTGATGGCCCTAAATCACCACAGACACAAAGAGCAATCAGTAATGATGAGCAATCTTTGCATGTATCTAGTAATATCACTGAAAATTGAAATCAGTGTCAGTGAAGGAAAAAAGTACGAACAAATTACTACCAACTCATACATCTACATCCATCATTTTCTGCTCGATTAAAGTCGCTTGTAACAAGGACCCGATTTCCATTGATAGCAATGGCAAGAATTCCGCACATTACAGCATTGAATTGCACTTGGCCGCGTCAAATTGCACTTGGCCGCGTCGAATTGGATGTGGCCAATTGCAATTCGATGCGGCCAAGTGCAATTTGTAGTGGCCAAGTGCAATTCAACGCGGAAAAGTGTAATTCCATGCAGCAAAGTGCAATTCGATACATCCAAGTGCATTTCGATGCAGCCAAAAGGAATTCGATGTGACCAAGTGCAATTCGTAGTAGCCCCAAGTGCAATTCGATGCCAAGGAGCGACAAAGAAGCCACGACATTTGATGCCAAGGAGCTCCGTCGCCAGAAGCACAAGAAATGGCTACTCTACAGCGTAGCCTTCATCGTTTTCCAGACTGGAATCACACTTCTTTTCTCCATGATGGTCATGAAGGTCCAAAATCCCACGTTTCGGGTCAGATCCGCCACCTTCGACACGTTTGACATCCTAACCACCAACACTTCCTTCCATCCATTGCGCCCCGGGCGCATCTTCAAAATTTCAAAACCGACCAAAGTTTGAGGTCTTGGCACACACACTCTCAAACTCCGATTTGCACTTGGTTTGAGCCGTTGAAAAGCTTGTTTAGACTACTTTCTAACCAAATTAGTTTTACTCCAAAATTATTTATGCACCAAAGGATAAGACAATTTTACCCTCAACAGATAAAAAAATAAATTATTTTGAAAAAATCATTGAATCACCCTAACTTTAAACCAGATTGAAATGTATTTTATATGGATAAAGAGGGTATTTACTTTGCTCATAATGATGTCTTCCATGATCACACTAAACAAATTGAGATTGATTGTCACTTTGTGCGTCCGCACACAGTTGGTGGTACTATTCGCCTTCTTTCTATATCTCCGCTGATCCAACCGCTAACATCTTCACCAAGGTGCATCCTCCTGGACGTTTTCATGATTTAGTTTCCAAACTCAAGTTGGTCTCTGCTCTACCTCATGGAGTTTGAGGGGGGTGTATGATTATCATAATCATATCATGATTTGATTATGATGTGATTACAATTACGATTGGATAGGATTATTTTCTTTCTATAATTAGGTCTCTCCCCTTCATATAAATTGATGACCCGTTGTATAGTTTTATTCATTCAATAAAATACCCATTTTCCCATCTCGAGTGTCATCTCACTGGACGACATGAGACCGCTGTCGTAAACACCTTGTTATGAGGGGTTGCAAACCGTGGCGCCTCAATTAGGATTAGCCGAGACACCGAGAAAGCAGGCAAAGGGTAACTTTGATGATTCCAAACACCACCATTCTGTAGAAACCTGTGGTGGCGTGCTTTCTCCGGTGGAACCTTGAAGAGCGACACAGGAAGTTGGCTAGCCTTGGTCAAAACCCTGCACAAGAAGCACCCGTGTTAGTGCCCAAGCCCGGGTGGTGGTGATCCGGGATAGGCACTCCGACGGTCTAGTCAGTTTTAGAGAGAGGGATATCTTGTATGTAATTGGGTTGTTTTTCTTACTTGCCATCGTTGTCCCTTATATAGGTCGAGGGAGTGAATGGATCAACCCACCCCCGAGGATCACGCGTTGATCATCACTCCCCCTCAAATCAAGCAAAAGATCTGGGTTGTTGAGAACTACTTCCACGATTTGCTCCCGCTGTTTAGGGAAGCAACACTTCGCCACCTGTCCCCCTATCCAACACTTCCTTTTCTCATCAGGGAATAGGGGTGGTTCGGTGCCCAGGCACCGCGCCGGCCAGGCCACTCTGGCTGCGACTGGGAACTATGGGTTCGGCACGCCGTCGCCGAACCCATTTCTTGTCCTCGCGGTGACCACACACGAAGATCGGCGAGGTCCCGCCGAACGAACTACACCGCCACATCCACCGAGGGACATGGACCACGTCATGATCAACGATGATCCGCCGAACTATTCGCCATCCCATCCGTCTAGTGAATCAGTCCCATTGGGGGTGTCAGATGCTAGGCTGAACCCAAGTCACCGAACCGTATCCCAGACGACCCTACAAGCCTCATCCGCCACAATAGCCCCTCAACTCCTTCTGGCTTTGGTTAAAGAACGGAGTTGACTGGCGGTTTCCGTGCCTCGGATTTCCTCTAGGATCTCGCCGAACGCCACGGGGGATATGAAAAGGTAGTTTGAACTCAGAACAATGATGTCCTACTGCAGAAGGGATTGATGGGATCGTTGAGGAACAGAGATCGAACGGTTGGGGCGTGGCGTAGGACGATATACGACGACACGTGGCACAAACGGAGGATCCCATGAGTACGGATCGACGTTGGCCTCCACGTGGCGCAACGGGGCTGGACAACTGCGGTGTCGCTTCGGTTCCAGTGCGAGACCCTAAGCCCCGTTTTCCCCCCTTTTCTACCATTATATAAGAGAGGGGGGAGTGAGGCGGAATCACTTTTCCTGCTCACTCTCTCGCTCTAGGCCATCAGTGCTCGCTCCTGCCACCAGCAACCCGTCAGCGCTCCGCCTCTCTCCGCCGCTCACCGTCCGGATTTTCAGGTATGTCTGCTGCTCACTGGTTATTCTGTCGAATCCCACCATGCTTTAAGGCCCTCATTGTGCCAAAAACGCCCGTTCCAAAACAAATTTACTTTTCCGGCCGCCTTTGGCCGTAATCTTTGACCTGAAATCCCCAAATCGGGGGCCCTTGCTGCGTACGGCCCGGCTCCCATCCTCCCGTCTTGGGAAATCAGCCCCCCGTCTTTCTCCGAGGGAGATCTCAATGGATTCCCCTCGGCGGGAGTCAGGTGCAAGAGAACAGCCGTGCTGAAGTAGGAATTCTCACCCCTTCCCCTCATTTTTCTAGGTCTTCAGCATGGTGGACTCGAGCATCAACTCTCCAGACGTGGACCCCGAAGCCTATCCAAGCCTGTTGGAGACGATCCAGGGCCTCGGCAAAGGATACAGGAGCTTTAATGAGAGCTCCAGTAACTTTCCCCAGTTCCCTGGAATGCCCGTCATCCCCGGAATCCACATTCCGCTCCAATCGGACGATAGTGCAGCGAGGGGCTCTCAGATAGCCAGGGGGACTTCTCCATGCCAAACCGCCGGAGCAGACGTTGACCCAGAAAATCTCGCCGAACGGATGGCAGCTGGTGCCAAAGCTGGTACCTCTACATCGTCCGCCGATCCTCTGAACACATCCGAGGCAGGAGGATTGAACGCCCCTCCAAGACCACCACGGGACATCGACACCATTCCCCCACTGCCGTCCGGGCTTGGTCCAATGCCGTACAACCATTTCTACGGCGACGGACCTGGGGGCTTCACAGAACAGTTTCGGACGAAATACTCGATCCCTGACGACGTCCTGGTAGAGAGGGTATCCACCGATCGAGTTACCTTCGGCGACGATTTCATCGTACTCCCCCTGTTTGCCATCACCGAAGGTGGGGTGAGATTTCCTTTGAGCCCATTCTTGCGCTACTTCCTGTCGGACTACAAACTTGCGCCGATCCAGGTTGCGGTAAACACCTGGCGAATTCTCAGTTCGGCGATAAGGCTGGCCGAGTCGAACAATTTGCCGTTCACACTGGGGGACCTCATGTTGATGTACATGGTGTCGAGGAACCCCAAATACGACAAATACTACCTCACCACCCGTCAATACTTCGATCACCTAGTGGACCGCCTCTATGACACTGAGAAATGGGGCAACGTCTTGGTCAAGGTGTCCGGCAATTTCGAGTGGGGACCGATCAACCCTCTCCTTGACTATCCCTTCCCAACCAGAACTGGATCGGCGATTGAGAGGCCTTATAGAATCCCTCGAGTACGAGGATCCCCCGGTAGCGGGGACAAACCTGGTATTCTTTTACTCCATTTGCCTTGCATGCTTTTTCGATTTCTACATCATTCGTAACATGTCACTTGCAGATTGCTCGGCGCCAAACAAAGGACTCTTTATTACGGGCAAGTGGCCGAACCTGATCGCTTTACTCCAGTGCCCAAACCGTGACGCTCCGATCCTCCTCGACTACGAGCCGACGTACGCCGGATTCGCTCACCGAAAGGACAAGAGCAAAATGGTAAGAAAGACCGTCGATCTGGCCACAGCTGCTGGGAAGGCATTGCAGCAGCAGTACCAGGCCCAAGACCTGTCAACTTCTGGACTGCCGGAGCGAAAAGAGCAGACAGAGCCCATCCCTTCCAGCCAACAGGAGAAGGAGAAACAGCCCAGTGCAAGGGCTGAGAAGTCCCAACCCAGCCGCCGAAGAGAAACAGATCCGGCCGCTGAGGGAGAGGACCAAAGGGCCGCGAAGAAGGCAAAAACCGCTGTGGATGTGGAGGTGCTGGTAACCCGCCGAGCCGAATACAATCCAGATGAATCCTCGGCGGCGTTCATTCCAGACTTCACATGTTCGGACGGCCACGTGATCGCCGCCGACGATAGCCTAGAGGAGAGCCCTCTCTTGGCCATGACCCTCCTGAAGGGCCTAGCCCTTCCCAAGGACATGGAAAACCTTCAAACGGGGAAGGCCAACAACATGGCCGAACTGTGTCTCTTCCTTGCCAAGGTACGTGTTTTTCCGATTCTGACTCTTGAATGATTTCCTTTTCGTGTACTAAGTTGCTGACTGCAGGCCGGGCAATGCGCTGGCAAGGCCTTTGCCGACATGAATGCCCTCCTGGATACCAAGAGATCGATGAGGGTGGACCTGCAGGCGAAGAGGAAAGAGGCGGATCAACTCGCCGACCGGCTTGAAGAATTGGAAGCCCAAGTTGCCGAGTCCGAGAGAGTTCGGCAAGAGAGAGACCGGTTGCTCCTCCAACTGAAAGGTGCCGAGGAGGAAAATATCCAACTAAAAAAGGAGAAACAGCAGGCGGAGGAGGAGCTCCCGAAAAAGCTCGAGGAGGCTGGTGACGCGGGCTACAACGAGGCCGGTGAATACTACCAAGAGCAGGTGCAAAATCTGGTGACCAAGGCCTTCAAAGAGGGGGAGCTGAAGGGAATGAAAGATACCCACCACTCCTCCTTCCTCCGCGGGTACCAGGTCGGCCTTGATTATGCCGAAGTTCCCAAGGTAGATCACCGAAGGGAGCCTCCAGTAGTGCCCCCCATGGAACTGCCGGAGACGCTGCCCCATGAAGAAGTGCCGAACCCAATCACCGACTCGCAGCCGGACCTCGCTGATGTGGCCGACAACTAGAGAGTTTTGTTTTGTTTTTTTTTTGTTTTAGGCCCATCCTTGTAATGACTTCTAATGATGTTTAATCAACGTTTAAATGTTTAATCAACGTTTAATCTATCAAGTTCAACTGATCGCACTTCATGCCTGTCAGTTATTGTATTGCACTGCATGCATCAGTTCATGTTTTGCACTTCATGCCCATGAATTTGTCTATGCCCACTACACCCAGCTTGCCGTACCCACCCCCTTCTTCGGCAGCTTCTTACAATCGAGTAGGATCTGCCGAAGCAAGGTACAGCCGAAGCTGGGAGATTCACCCGTCAGGTTACAAAATATCAGAAAAAAACACAATTGAATCAAAAAATTAAATGGAGCACGATGGCCAAGTATTATACCGCCGAACATTATCAAAATTGAAATAAAACGAATAAGCAAACATCCGAAGACAACTTTAAGCATAAAACTTTCTGAGCAACTGCGCATTCCAATGATTCGGTATCGCCGTGCCATCCATCTCTGAGAGCTCATAGGAACCGTAGCCGACCTTCTTAACCACGCGGAATGGACCCTCCCACTTGGGCATAAACTTCTTCAGCTCCTTCTTCTGTACCACCTGCCGAAGCACAAGATCATCAATGTTGAATGGCCGTGCCCGCACATTCTTGTTGTAGCTCCGAGCCAGTTGCTGCTGATAGGCCGCATACTTGATGTGAGCGTTGTCTCGGAGCTCGTCAAGGTGATCTGATTCGGTGGCCAACATAGCATCATTTGTTGGAACATCGAAGGTTCTGGTTCGAGTAGTCGGCCGGGCCACCGCCACAGGAAGCACAGCTTCAACACCGAACGCCATCGAGTAGGGGGTCCGGCCAGTGCCGCGCCGTGGAGTAGTACGATAGCCCCACAACACATCAGGCAGTTCGGCGGCCCACTTGCCACGTTTATTGACGAGTCGTCTCTTCAACCCGCTGGAAATTGCTTTGTTGGCAGCTTCGGCCTGGCCGTTCCCCTGCGGATAGGAAACGGAAGCCGTCTTCATCTGAACTCCCCGTTTCCTGTACAAAGCCTTGATGGCGTCGGCTACGAATTGGGTACCATTATCCGATACAATGGCATATGGAACCCCGAATCTCGTGAAGATTTGTTTCCACAGAAAACTTTCCACGTCGGCGGCCGAGACAGTTATGAGCGCCTTGGCTTCCACCCACTTCGTATAATAATCCGTGGCAGTGATGATGTGAGTGAAACCACCGGGGGCCTTCGGCAATTTACCGATAATATCTACGCCCCACTGGGCAAAGGGCCAAGGGCTAGAGATCGGTTGCAAAGGCAGGGTCGGCTGATGGAGGAGAGAGGAATGTTTCTGGCATGACTCACATCGCTTGGCGTACTCGATGGCCGAATGCACCATCTTCTTCCACCAGTAACCTTGAGAAAGAGCACGATCCGCTAAGGATCGGCCACCGGTATGGCAACCTGCACTCCCGCCGTGGAGTTCCTGAAGGATGCCTGGGACTTCTCGTTCATGGACTACCCGAAGGTCTGGACCCGTGTACGACCGCCGATATAAGACATCTGAAGGATCGAGGAAGTACGAGGCAGACTGGCACCGAATCTTGTGGGCATCGTTACGATCGGCGGGAAGCGTACCGTGTTTCAGGTAAGCAACGAGGGGATCCATCCAGCTTGGTTCCGATTGGATGCTCATCACGTCAAGTGGTGCCTGAATGCTCGGTGAAGGGATCTCCCCGAGATTTATCGTCCTATTGCCGTCGTACTGGGCGCAGACGGCTCCAAGACCGGCCAGGGCGTCGGCGTGGGAATTTAGATCTCGTCCAACGTGATCAAAAAACACCTTCTGAAATGTACCAACCAAACGGTTCACTTCGGTCACGTACCTGCTCATACGTGAATCCCTCGCTCCATAGTCCTCGTTGAGCTGGTGGACAATCAGTTGCGAGTCGCTATAGACCTGGACCTCCTCGGCACCAAGATATCGAGCGGTTTTAAGCCCCGCAAGCAGGGCTTCGTATTCAGCCTCGTTATTGGTGGCAGGAAAACCAATGCTAAGGGCATGCTCATGGATTGTCCCGTTCGGCGAGACCAGCACTAGCCCGGCACCAGCGCCTCGACTGTTCGACGCCCCATCTACATGAAGACGCCAGGCATGGCCGGTGAATAACTTCGCTCGATGAGGCGGAACAGGCCGTTTGGTGATGTACTCGTCATGGGTCGGATGACTCAGCCGAGGTCCATCTGTTGCGCCGGCAGAGTCCACCGAAGCCACATCTTCCTCATCGTACGGCATCCCCGGAGATAGCTCGGCGACGAAGTCTGCCAGCACTTGTCCCTTGATCGCCGTCCGCGGTTGATACCGAATGTCAAAATTGGCCAGTTCAAGGGACCACTTGCATAGCCGATTTGATAAGTCTGCCTTCCGGAGTACAGTCTTCAACGGATATTCGGTGACAACCACAATTGTAAAGCCCTGAAAATAAGGCAAGAGCTTCCTTTTTGCCGTAACTAACGCGAGCGCCAGCTTCTCTATCGGCAAATAACGCGTTTCGGCGGGCAGAAGCGTTTTGCTGATGTAGTAAATTGGTTGTTGGTCGCTGCCCCCTTCCTTGGCCTCCTGCCGTACTAGAACCGCACTAGCAGCGTGTTGGGATACGGCCAGGTAAAGATAGAGCTCCTCCTCGTCCTTGGGCACAACGAGCAAAGGGGCCTGGGATAGGCACACCTTCAAGTCGGCGAGAGCGCGATCGCACTCTGCCGTCCATTGAAAGCTCCTTCGGCTGTTCCCCTTTATCGATTGAAAGAAAGGACGGCAAATATCCGAGGACTTGCTGATGAACCTGTTTAAAGCCGCAGCCATGCCGGCGAGACGTTGCACCTCTCTCACCGTGGCCGGGGCTCTTAATTCTTGAATGGCCTTGATCTGGCTTGGGTCGGCCTCAATTCCCCGGCGTGTTACCAGATGCCCAAGGAACTTGCCAGATCCAACGCCGAAGGCGCATTTCTCGGCGTTAAGCTTCAAACCAAATTTCTTAAGCACGCCAAATATTTCGCCTAGGTGGCGAATATGATCGGCGGAATCCTCACTCTTTGCAACCATATCATCGATATACGCTTCAAGGATTCTGCCGAGCAACCCTTTGAACATATGAGAGATCATACGCTGGAACGTAGCCCCAGCGTTCTTCAAGCCAAAGGGCATCACCCGGTAACAGTAAGTACCGCTGGGGGTAATGAAGGCGGTCTTCTCCTGATCTCCCTCACTCATAGCTATTTGGTGGTACCCCCTGTATGCATCCATAAAGCTTAGACGAGCATACCCAGCGGTGGCATCTACCAACTGGTTTATCCACGGGCAAGGAAAGCAATCCTTTGGACATGCGTCGTTTAGATCGGTGAAATCGATACAAACCCGCCACTTTCCATTCTTCTTCCGGACCACTACAGGATTTGCCAGCCAGGTAGGGTATTGAACCTCACGAATAGCCCCAGCGTCAAGGAGTCGCTCAACTTCTTCATTGACGGCGTCCACATGCATCGCCGAACTGCGGCGTGGCTTCTGCATGACGGGCCGCCGCCTCGGATCGACGTTCAGGGAGTGTGAAATGACGTCGGGGCTCACGCCGGGCATTTCATACGGCGTCCAAGCAAAGACCTCCATGTTACCCTTGAGGAACTGGATCAACACATCACGCTCGGCTTCGTCGCGGCCCGAGCCAACCATGAAGAATCGGGTACCATCCTCGTTGATTGGTACCCGGACCAGATCTTCCACTGCTTTTTCTTCGGCTGGCCTGCCGATCTCATCCGGGCCTTGTAACGCTTCGTCCATATCCTTGCCGAGGACGCCCCCCTCTGCCGACTCGGGGACTTCGACCCAATGGACTTCCTTCTCTTTGCCTCTGCCGCGAACGGAGTTAACAAAACACTTTTTGGAAACCATCTGATCGCCCCTAATGGTTTCCTGTTGCCCAAACTTGCCTATATACCGGACGCACTGGTGGAGAGTCGATGCGACAGCCTTCATGCCGTGCAACCAATTTCGACCCAGGATGGCATTATACGGGCTCGGCGAACTCACCACGATGAACTCCACATCCAGCTGCATCGATCCGGCAAATACCGGAAGCACTATCCGGCCAAGAGGATATACCGGAGTCCCGGCAAATCCGACAAGAGGGGCGTCCACCGGGGACAACTGATCCCTTGAGAAGCCGAGGGCCTTGAACGCTGAGTAGTAGAGAATCTCTGCCGAGCTTCCTTGATCGACCAACACCCGGCGAACCATCTTCCGACCCACAGGAAGCGAAAGGACCAAGGCATCGCTATGAGGCTGTGACAACCCCTCCATGTCCTTCTCGGTGAATGTAATCGCCCAGGTTTGGCGAGCCTCCATTTTACGTTTCAAGGACGGTTGTAGCACCATCACCTCAGGTGACGCACGATACAACTCATCATGAAGTTCGTTGGCGCGGTTCCGATCCATAGGTCCGTGAATACATTGGACCACTCCGTCCAGGGCTCGGTGCTGTGGCTGGATCCCCGCATCTGGAGACTTATTTCTATCTATCCACCGATCCATTCTCCCTTGCTGTACAAGCTCTTCGAGATAAAGCTTAAACGGCTGGCACGCCGTCGTGTAGTGCCCCTGCTCGTTGTGATACGAGCAATATACTCTCTGGTTCGGTTCCCGCCCATCGGCGGTTCCGAGCTTCTCCGCCTCCCCCGTTGGCCATCGAAAACCTGGTAGGCGTCCGCATTCACGGAGCATACGATAAATCGGCTCTTTGAAAAAAGTAGTGATGGCGAGGTGGTCTCGTCCGTCGCTCGGCGGTTTGTCCCATGATCTGCCGCCGCCCCTATTTCCGCCGGACCCATTGCCCTCCTTCTTGGCAATGCTGTTTACCTGTTTCTTCGCCTCTTTGACTGCCGGTTTAGCCGGATCGGCAGCCTCTGCAACCCCGGAGCCACCGATGTATTCTTCGAGTTCAATATACCGGGCAACAGTTTGCATCAAATCCGACATGTCGTTCGGCGGCCGGAGCATCAATTCTTTGGAGAGATCAGAGGTCCGATCTAGACCTCGCTTGAACGAGGTAGCCGCTGTCTTTTGGTCGCAATTTTCGACCAAATTGTACACATTGTAGAAACGATCCGAGTAGTCCTTTAGCGACTCGCCGATCCCTCGTCTCAGGTCGGTGAGTGCCTCGACCGTCTTCGGCCGCCGATTGCTCGCGACGAAACGGGAGGTGAAAGAACGCTCCAACTCACCGAAGCTGCTGATCGACCCAGATTTAAGTTGCGTGTACCATAGCATGGCCGCATCTGGTAGGCTTAACGAAAAGGTTCGGCACATCATTGCCTCGCTCAGTCCGCATAGAGCAGCCATTGATCTGAACTGTTGCACGTGGGTCGGTGCGTCCGACTTTGGGTTGTAGGTATTGAACTTCGGGACTTTGAAGTTGATCGGTGGAATTTCTTCCATTATGGCCTTCGAGAAAGGTGACCCTATACCTCCGGCCATTGTTACCACCGCTCCTTTTCCGCTCGGTGGAACTTCCGCCGAAGGTGCAACACAAGCCTCATGGACGGCGTCCCTTGAGCGCTTGTCCGACATTGGCTCTTGAAATCCCCGACCACCGACGCTCGGCTCCGGAGAACTCCGTTTCCTAGATTCTGTTCGGCGGGCCTTCCTAGGGAGGGGTTCCTGTGGCGGTTGTGTCATCTGAAAGGCTGTCCTCTCTCCAGTTCGGGTGTTCACCACGGTTAGGACCCTCCCGTCATTGCTGACCTCACACCTTTCCTCCGGGAGCAGCCCCTGGCTGTCCTTCCGAACATGGCTTGGGTCAACAGAACCCCTGGGATGCCTCTGGGAACGGCGCTCAGAATGCTCCGGAGATGATCGGCGGGGATTAGCCCTGTCCCGTCTGTCATGCCGTTGTTCCTCAGCCCTGACTGGGGATCGACCGCCTCGGCGATCCAGGTGTCCGGAGGGACGGCTATTACGGGGGTTCACGTTATTCCTTACGTCACTGGCCCGGGGCGCCGCCTCGGAAGGGGTTCGCTCGTGGAACCTGGTGCGGGCGCTAGAAGCCGTGGCACTCGTTTCTGGAGGTGGGGCCAGACGGCTATCAGCGGATCGACCACTATGAGAGGGCGTCCGGTGACTGGATTCCAAATGAACGCGTCCGCTAGTATCTATACGACACAAAGGGCCGAGCCTTGTAAAGGCGGAGGCCCGAGCAGTGTCTGTAGTTCGATCCGGATGGGCTGTACTCCTTCGACGCCGTCCCCTAGATCTCGAGGAGGGAGAAGCATCTCGACGCGTTTGGAGTTCTTCCACCTGTGTTCTCAGTCGCAGCAACTCCTCCGCCATGCTCACCGGGAGATCTGGCGGAGGGGGTGGATGGGGAAGGAGGCTAGCTGTCGAACGGTTAACCCCATCGATGTGGAACGACGCTGCTCCCACTTGGTCACTTGTTCCAGCTATGGTCGAACCCGTGATTATGGTACCATCTAGCCTCCTAGGGGTCCCCAGAAGTCCAAGGTCCTCCCGCACCCGTTGCGTCGTCGGGGAGTCCTGAAGGGCTTGAGGGTTCATGAAGTGGGCAAGGCCAAGCCGCTGTCCGTTCGCGCCAGTCATCTTTGGATATAGTGGAGAAATGGGGAAAGGTTCCGAGGAGATGTCACCAGAAGTAAAAGGATTCCCCAGCGGAGTCGCCAATTGTGGTGGCGTGCTTTCTCCGGTGGAACCTTGAAGAGCGACACAGGAAGTTGGCTAGCCTTGGTCAAAACCCTGCACAAGAAGCACCCGTGTTAGTGCCCAAGCCCGGGTGGTGGTGATCCGGGATAGGCACTCCGACGGTCTAGTCAGTTTTAGAGAGAGGGATATCTTGTATGTAATTGGGTTGTTTTTCTTACTTGCCATCGTTGTCCCTTATATAGGTCGAGGGAGTGAATGGATCAACCCACCCCCGAGGATCACGCGTTGATCATCACTCCCCCTCAAATCAAGCAAAAGATCTGGGTTGTTGAGAACTACTTCCACGATTTGCTCCCGCTGTTTAGGGAAGCAACACTTCGCCACCTGTCCCCCTATCCAACACTTCCTTTTCTCATCAGGGAATAGGGGTGGTTCGGTGCCCAGGCACCGCGCCGGCCAGGCCACTCTGGCTGCGACTGGGAACTATGGGTTCGGCACGCCGTCGCCGAACCCATTTCTTGTCCTCGCGGTGACCACACACGAAGATCGGCGAGGTCCCGCCGAACGAACTACACCGCCACATCCACCGAGGGACATGGACCACGTCATGATCAACGATGATCCGCCGAACTATTCGCCATCCCATCCGTCTAGTGAATCAGTCCCATTGGGGGTGTCAGATGCTAGGCTGAACCCAAGTCACCGAACCGTATCCCAGACGACCCTACAAGCCTCATCCGCCACAAAACCTTACGTGAGTGTGTCCAATGAAAAACGGGAAAGAAGATTCGTATCTCAGAACCCACCCCTTCTGTGGCACATCAATAGTGGTTTGGTGGTGGAGTGGAGGGCGGTGATTATGTGGTGCTAAAATGATGGTGCTAGTGGAGGTATAGTAGTCGTGGTGGGGTTGCATGTGGAGTAGTGGAGGAGTGATAATCGTGGTGTTGAAGTGGTGGTAGGGTTAAATGAATGTAGAGCTGGTAGGGTTGAGATGTGGTGCCAATGGTGGTAACAGAGTGGAAGTGTAGTGGTAGTGGTGGTGAAGTGAGGGTGGTAGAGGGGTGGTGATGCTCCGACGATCTTTGTAGTGGTTTGCTTATACTACCAACTTTTCATAAAATTAAACACTATTACTGTTATGATTGGATTCCGCCATCTTTTAATACTTTGAAATCTTTATCGGGTTTAAGAAGGGGGAGATGCGAGCTCTTTACTTAAGTTCCACAAATAATTTAAGATTCAAACTACTTGGGTTAGAAAGTAAACTAAACGAGCTTTTTAATGGTACAGACCTTGCAAAATTTGGAGTTCAAGAGTGTTCGGGACAAACCCGCAAGGTTTGAGCAATTATGGAGCCTTAATGCGCCCTAGGCGCAATCCCTTGTGCCCGGGTGCATCTTAGGAATTTCAAAACCAACCAAACTTTGCGATCTTGCCACAAACACTTCTGAACTCCGATTTGGATGTGGTTTGAACCATTGAAAAACTTTCAAAAATTGGAGTTCAAGAGTGTTCGGGACATACCCGCAAGGTTTGAGCAATTGTGGAGCCTTAATGCATGCCAGGCGCAATCCCTTTTGCCCAGGCACATCTTAGGAATTTCAAAACCAACCAAACTTTGCTATTTTGCCACAAATACTTCCGAACTCCGTTTTGGACGTGGTTTGAGCCGTTTGAACCAAATTAGTTTTACTCCAAAATTATTTATACACCACAAGATAGGACAATTTTACCCTCAACAGGTCAAAAAAGTAAATTATTTTGAAAAAAATTACTGAATCACACGAACTTTAAACCAGATTGAAACCTATTTTATATGGATAAAGAGGGTATTCAAATTAGTAAAATATGGTGAGATTGAACTATACAAATAATAGATTTTGGTATATCGAAAGTTGGTGTCCATACCAACTAAAATGCTACAAAAGACAAACTCACTAAAAAACTTGCAAAATTTTTTGCCAAAACCCAAATTTTGGTGGCCATACCACCAACTATATCAATTGACCACTACAACTCCCAAACCACCATCATTTGATAACCGCATTACCCCATAAGTATTGATGCCACCACCTTGAGTACAATCACCTCACAATTGCGAAGAAAATGGTCATAGCTTTTGATGTACAAATAATTTTTGAATCCAAGATTTGTATCTCAAAACCCACCCCTTCTGTGGTGCCTCAATAGTGACTGTGGTGGTGGAGTGGAGGGGCGGTTATTATGTGGTGCTAAAATGATGGTGCTGGTGGAGGTGTGGTAGTTGTGGTGGAGTTCCATGTGGAGCTGTGGTGGAGTGATAGTCGTGGCGTTGAAGTGGTGGTAAGGTTAAATGAATGTAGAGCCTATAGGGTTGAGGTGTGGTGTCAACGGCGGTAGCAAAGTGGAAGTGCGGTGGTAGTGGTGGTGAAGTCATGTTGGTGGTGAAGTGAGGGTGGTGGAGGGGTGGTGGTGCTTCGATGATCTTTGTAATAGTCTACTCATACTACCAACTTTTCATAAATTAAACACTATTATTGTTATGATTGGATTTCACCAACTTTTAATACTTCGAAAATCCTTTTTATCAATATATTATAAGTCTTTAGTGGATTTAAGATGAGGGAGATGCAAGCTCTTTACTTAAATGATTGACTTTTCGACTTACTGAGGGTAAATTGGTCATGTCTATTGTTGCACAAATAATTTAATATTCAAACAACTTGGGTTAGAAAGTAGAATTAACGACCTTTTTAACGGTTCAAACCTTGTAAAAATTGGAGTTTGAGTGTGTTCGGGACAAACCCGCAAAGGTTGAGCAATTGTGGTACCCTAATGCGCCCCAGGCGCAATACCATGATCCCCAGGCGCAATCCCTTGCGCCCGGGCGCATCTTAGAAATTTCAAAATCAACCAAACTTGGAGATCTTGCCAGAGACACTCCCGAACTCCAATTTGGACGTCATTTCAACCATTGAAAATCTTGTCCAGCCTAATTTCGAACCAAATTAGTTTTACTCCAGAATTTTATACATCAAAAGATAGGACAATTTTACCCTCAACAAGTTGAAAAGTAAATTATTTTGAAAAAATCATTGAATCACACTAACTTTAAACCGGATTGAAACCTATTTTATATGGATAAAGAGGTATTCAAATTGGTAAAATATGGTGAGATTAAACCATAAAAATAATAGATTTTGGTTTATCAAAAGTTGGTCGAAAGTAGACCACTTCAAAGATCGTCGGGAGCCACCAAGGCTAAAACATGTTTTCATGCCCTTCCACTGATTCTATGTTCTATTCGGTACTCGCATCCCTAGTTCTAAGCCATTCGTTCATTTCTTAAGAGCTCCCGAAACTACAATTTGAAAATTATAGCTGAAGTCCGAACTTATCTGAACACTTCAATTTGAAGCTTGACTTTGAGAAAGAGCTTTAGGAAGTAACTTCGAAAAAAAACATGACTTGGCCTTTGAACTCAAATTAGGTCCCGTTTTTCCTAGTGACTAAGCAGGATAAGAATCTAAATAGCCATTCTTTAGGTTTTGGACTTTTTATCACGTAGACTACATTGGTGAGCATATTTGCGATTGATGCTCAAATATCAGAACTTCTATACCTGGGCTTGCCGCCACCTTGTATCCATTTCGTGATGAGAACATAACAATCAGTGTTCCGTTTATATCTTTTTTAGGCTGCACATGAATCCAAGGATTACCTCGAGCCCTGCTGCAAGATATTTGACGCAGTGAGATAAAGCACTGAATCTGCTCTCGTGTTGGTTTTTTATAACATCAGGTGAGCCATGGATGTGGGAAATCTTGTTGAACCACATAAAATGGCGAGTGTACACTTCCTTCTCAATGTGTCTACAGTTATGAAGGAAACAGTGAATGTGTTCAGGAGCTTGCCTAGGAGCCCGTCCAAATCATATTGCGATTCTGTATTGTTTGTCTTTTCCTGTTACGATTCTTTTTTCCCATTCTTCCTTTTCCTTCATTTACTGCAATGCAGGATCTCGATTTTCTTGGAATGTTTCTGGAAAGAAGTAACAAGACCAGCTAGAACATGTGATGGCCCTAAATCACCGCAGACACAAAGAGCAATCGGTAATGATGAGCAATCTCTGCATGTACCAAATCATTTCATTCCCTCAAGTTTGATTTTCCTTTATTTTCGCAGAATTCTAATAAAACACTGCAAGTCATAGATGATCACTTCTAGATTAGGAAATTTTCTGGACTTGCACAATAAATATGGGGATGATGCTATGGTGTCCCCGGTCATTTTGGGGACACCGTAATTTTTGGCATAACAAAACCCTTACAAGCATAACAAAAATCATTAGAAGTATAATAGAACCATAACATGGCATAACCAAGGCATAACCAAAAACCAATCAAGGCATAACCAAAAATCAATCAAGGCATAACCAACCAAGTTATGCCTTGTTATGGTTTTGGTTATGCTTATAATGGTTTTAGTTATACTTGTAATGAATTTAGTTATACTTGTAATGGTTTTGTTATGCCAAAAGTTACGGTGTCCCCAAAATGACCGGGGACATTCCCTAAATATGGTAACACAAACGATCATTCTAGCTGCTTTTGAAAATTACATAAAATTAAAAAGAAGATGGATAGATCAACCGAAATGCTACAAAAGACAAACTCACTAAAAAACGTGAAAATTATCTGGAATGCACTTGTAGAGGGTATTATAACCGGGTGATTTTCAGATAAAAATTCTTTGTAGGTGGCACTTTTGAATATTTTATAGTTGCAAAAAGCGTCTGAACGGTTTGACGCTTGAGTTTTGAGAATAGTTTTATTTATGAATTACTCTTAGCCGGATCGAATTGCACTTGGCCGCATTGAATTGCACTTGGCCACTACAAATTGCACTTGGCTGAATCGAATTGAATTGGCCGCATCGAATTACAATTGGCCGCGTGAAATTGCATTTGGCCGCCTTTAATTGCACTTGGCCGCATCGAATTGGATGCAGCCAAGTGCAATTCGAAGCGGCCAAATGCAATTTAAAGCGGCCAATTGCAATTTGATGAGGCCAAGTGCAATTCGACGCGAAAAAGTGTAATTCCTTGCGGCAAGGTGCATTTCGCTGCGGCCAAAAGGAATTCGATGTGACCTAGTGCAATTCGTACCCCAATTGCAATTTGATGCCAAGGAGCTCCATCGCCAGAAGCACAAGAAATGGCTGCTCTACAACGTAGCTTTCGTCGTTTTCCAGACTGGAATCATACTTTCCTTCTCCATGATGGTCATGAAGGTCCAAAATCCCAAGTTCCGAGTCAGATCCGCCACCTTCGGCATGTTTGATATCCTAACCACCAACACTTCCTTCAATCCATTGCACCACGGGCGCATCTTCGGAATTTCAAAACCGACCAAACTTTGAGGTCTTGGCACAAACACTTTCAAACTCCGATTTGCACTTGGTTTGAGCTGTTAAAAAGCTTGTCTGGACTAATTTCTAGCCAAATTAGTTTTACTCCAAAATTATTTATACACCAAAGGATAGGACAATTTTACCCTCAACAGATCAAAACAATAAATTATTTTGGAAAAATCATTGAATCACACTAACTTTAAACCAGATTAAAATGTATTTTATATGGATAAAGAGGGTATTTAGATTACTAAAATATGGTGGGATTGAACCATAAAAATAATAGATTTTGGTTTATCGAAAGTTGGTCGAAAGTAGACCAATTCAAAGATCATCAGAGCCACTAAGGCTTAAACATGTTTTCATGCCCTTCTACTAATTCTATGTTCCGTTCAGTACTCGCATTCATTTCTAAAGAGCTCCAAAGTATTTATAGGGCTTTTTACACTTCATCAAACAACACGGACTTGCTTTATCATCGGATTCGCCTAATACACAAGGGCTTATACATTTTAAGAAACCAAATTTTGGTGTCCATACCACCAACAATATCACTTGACCACTACAACTCCCAAACCACCATCACTACCATCATTTGATAACCGCATTGCCCCACAAGTATTGACGCCACTACCTCGAGTACAATCACCTCACAATTGCAAAGAAAATGGTCATATCATTTTATGTACAAATAATTTTGAATCCAAACTCTTTGTGTTAAAAAGTAAATTCAACAATCTTTTTAATGGTTCAAACCACCCGCAAATCAAAGTTTGAGAGTGTCAAGGACGAACTGGCAAATTTTGACTTGTTCTAAAGGAGATGAGAAATGTGAAATACATAATTGTAGACCTAAGCTTACATACATGAAATTCAAGAATACATAGTTTTACAAAAATTGAACAACTCTTATAAAGCCATGCACTTCTTCTTCTTTTTCTAAATGGCATCTTGCAGATCAAGTGATCAAGATGCAGAGTATACCATGACAAACATGATCTGCATAGAAGGATTGTTTTCCCCCCTTTCTTCTGTTGAAATTCGTTGGCATCGTGGGCTTGCATTGAAGGAGGCAGAGGACACATGATTTGGCATTCGTTTTTCTGGTCATTTTTTTGGTCACTGTATGGAAGGGAGAATGAATTACTACCAACTTTCTGTCTCTTCTTTTTGTGTCTTGATTAAGATAATCACCTAGGCAATGAGAAATACGCCGTAGAACACTACATTTGATATCCCCAGTTTATTGGCATGTAATTTCATGTGCATTCAGTTTGCTAAATACGACACATACACTATACGAAAATGGATGCATCCATACAACCAGAAAATAACTGACAAACCGCAATTTACATTATACACTCGTGGAACCGCCAGCTTTATGTATTTACTCTTTAGCTGCCAATACCGATCCTTATTGACACTTAAGTAGCCGGCCATGACTTTTCCTCCCGTATTCCTCATTCCGTCTATAAGAAAGCGCCAAGTGGAACCTGGCCAAGGCTTCAATGAAGAAGTCTGATTCGCCAGCCATCAAAAAATTCACCAGATTCGTGCTTGTTTCCCTGCCTAGACTGGCTGTGTAAGTAGCCATTGAAGTGTTACCCACCTGCCGTGTCACGTTTGTGTTGTAGAATTTCCCGTGGGGGTGTGATCTCAATTTATCGATGACCTCCTGAAGAAAAATAGCACGATGAGAAGTTGAACACAACAGCTGAACAAAAACATATAATTAGGCAAAGTATCCAGCCGAGCCTGTTTTCGGACTGTTGCATGTATCTGGAGTTTTATCCTGTAAGGGAGGTGCATCTGCGTAGAGTTCCTCGGCACAAAAACTTTGAATAGAAAAAAACTTTAAAGTAAATTGGTCATGTCTTTTGTTGCACAAATAATTTATGATTCAAACCACTTGGGTTAGATAGTAAACTTAACGAGCTTTATAACGGTTCAAACCTTGCAAAAATAGGAGTTCGAGAGTGTCCAGGACAAATATGCAAAGTTTGAGCAATTGTGAAGTCTTAATGCGCCCTAGGCGCAATTCCATACTCCCTAAGGTGCAATCCATTGCACCCAGGGCGCATCTTCGGAATTTCAAAACCGACCATACTTTGCGGTCTTGCCACGGACACTTCTGAATTCCGATTTGCACTTGGTTTGAACCATTGAAAAGCTTGTCTAGACTAATTTCTAACCAAATTAGTTTTACTCCAAAATTATTTATACACCAAAGGATAGAACAATTTTACCCTCAACAGAAAATAAATTATTTTGGAAAAATAATTGAATCACACTAACTTTAAATTGGATTGAAACCTATTTTAAATGGATAAAGAGGGCATTCAAATTAAGTACTAAAATCTGGTGGAATTTAACCATAAAAATAATAGATTTTGATTTATCGAAAGTTAGTCAAAAATAGACCAATTTAAAGATCGTTTAAGCCGACAGTGGTAGCAGAGTGGAAGTGTGGTGGTAGTGGTGGTGAAGTGGTGGTAGTGGAGGGGTGGTGGTGCCCCAAGTAAAAATAAGAGTTTACTTCTTGGTGCTACTATTTGCAAAGGGGGGTTATATCATATGTATGTCAAAATGCTTTCCTCAATGGTGATCTTATTGAGAAAGTTTATATGCAACCTTCCCAAGGGTACAATCATCCTCCACACAAGGTTTGTAGATTTTGACGTGCTCTCTATGGTCTCAAACAAGCTCCTCGTGCTTGGTTTGACAAATTCAATTCTACCATTCAAGCATATAGTTTTTCCTCCCATCCTTGTGATTCGGCGCCCTTTATATGGCATTCTTCCGAAGGCATCACTTTGCTTCTTCCCTACGTGGATGATATGATTATTACTAGTGATGATATGACTGGTATTTTCGATCTCAAACTTTTTCTCAGCAAAAGTTTTGAGATGAAAGATTTGTGTTCTCTTAGTTACTTCTTGGGTCTAGAGATCTCTTCTGACTAGTGGACATTATCTCTCCCAGGCTAAGTATGCGTCCGACCTTCTAGCCCGTGTTGATCTAACTAATAGCAAAACAACATCTACCCCACTTGAGCATTGGGCTCTTGGCTCAAGCCCAATGCTCACTTGACTCCCTTGGATGGCACATTACTTTCCGATCCAACACTTTATCGCCAGCTGGTTGGCAGTCTTGTTTATCTCACTATTACTCAACCAGATATTGCCTATGTTGTTCATCTTGTCAGTCAGTTTTTATCTGCCCCCGATCCACTCATTATGCTGCTATACTACAGATTCTTCGTTATATCAATCGCACCATGTTTCATGGACTTCATCACTCTACCAACTCTTCTCTTGAGTTGCATGCTGATTGCGCTGGTGATCCTACTGATCGTTGTTCTACTACAGGCTTCTGTTTCTTTCTCAGCGATTCTCTTATCTCTTGGCGCAGCAAAAAGCAAACGGTTACAACTCGTTCCAACACTGAGGCCGAATATTGAGCTCTTGCTGATACTACACAAGAGCTTCTTTGGCTTCGTTGGTTGCTTACTGATTTAGGTGTCACCACTCATCTGCCACAGTCCTATGTTGCGATAATTACAGTGCTATTTAGATTGCTCATAATGTTGTCTTCCATGATCGCACTGAACACATTGAGATCGATTGTCACTTTGTGTGTCAGCACGTGGTTGGTGGAACTGTTCGCCTTCTTTATATATCCTCCGATGATCAAACCGCTGACATCTTCACCAAGTCGCATCCTCCCGGACGTTTTTATTATTTAGTTTCCAAACTCAAGTTAGTCTCTTCTCTACCTCCTTGAGTTTCAGGGGGGCTGTATGAATATCATAATTATATCACATGATTTGATTATGATGTGATTATAACTATGATTCGATTGTAATTAGTTAATTAGGATTATTTTCTTTCTATAATTAGGTCTCTCCCCATTGTGTAAATAGATGACCCCTTGTATAGTTTTATTCATTTAATCAAATAGACATTTTCCCATCTCGAGTGTCATCTCACTGGACGACATGAGACCGTTGTCGTAAACACCTTCTTATGAGGGGTTGCGAACCGTGGCGCCTCAATTAGGATTGGCCGAGACACCGAGAAAGCAGGCAAAGGGTAACTTTGATGATCGGAGGCCTGCTTCAAATATGGATCCTTATGGTGTTACTTAGATGATTGCAAACACCACCATTCTGTGGAAACCGTGCATGAGTGTGTTCAATGAAAAACGGGAAAGAAGATTCGTGTCTCAGAACTCACCCCTTCTGTGGCCCCTCAATAGTGGTTTGGTGGTGGAGTGGAGGGCGGTGATTATGTGGTGCTAAAATGATGATGCTGGTGGAGGTGTAGTAGTCGTGGTGGAGCAGTGGAGGAGTGATAGTCGTGACGTTGAAGTGGTGGTAGGGTTAAATGAATGTAGAGGCGGTAGGGTTGAGGTGTGGTGTCAATGGTAGTAGCAGAGTGGAAGTGTGGTGGTGAACTCATGTTGGTGGTGAAGTGAGGATTGTGGAGGGGTGATGGTGCTCCGATGATCTTTGTAGTGGTTTGCTTATACTACCAACTTTTCATTAATTAAACACTATTATTGTTATGATTAGATTCCGCCATCTTTTAATACTTTGAAAATTCTTTTTATCGATATATAATAGGTCTTTGTCGGATTTAAGATGAGAGAGATGCGAGCTCTTTACTTAAACAATTTACTTTTAGACTTATAGAGGGTAAATTGGTCGTGTCAATTAGTCAATAAGTAATTTAAGATTCAAACTACTTAGGTTAGAAAAGTAGACTTAACAAACTTTTTAACGGTTCAAACCTTACAAAAATTGGAGTTCAAGAGTGTTCGGGACAAACTTGCAAAGTTTGAGCAATTGTGGAGCCTTAACGCGCCCCAGGCGCAATACCATGCTCCCTAGGCACAATCTCTTGCGCTTGGGCACATCCTAGGAATTTCAAAACCAACCAAACTTTGCGATCTTGCCACAGACACTTCCAAACTCCGATTTAGATGTGGTTTGAACAGTTGAAAAACTTGTCTAGCCTAATTTCTAACCAAATTAGTTTTACTCCAAAATTATTTATACACCAACAACAGGTTGTAAAGTAAATTATTTTGAAAAAATCATTGAATCACACTAACTTTAAACTGGATTGAAACCTATTTTATATGGATAAAGAAGAATTCAAATTAGTAAAAATATGGTGAGATTGAACCATAAAAATAATAGATTTTGGTTTATCAAAAGTTGGTCGAAAGTAGACCAATTCAAAGATCGTCAGAGCCACTAAGGCTACAACATGTTTTCATGCCCTTCCACTAATTCTATGTTCCATTCGGTACTCGCATTCCTAGTTCTAAGCCATTCGTTCATTTCTTCGGAGCTCTGGAAACTTCAATTTGAAACTCATACTGTATATGAAGTCCGAACTTACCTAAACACTTCAATTTGATGCTTGACTTTGAGAAAGAGCTTTAGGAAGTAACTTCGAACAAAAACATGACTTTGCCTTTGAACTCGGAATAAAGGTTCAAAGGACATGGGATTAGGTCCCGTTTTTCCTAGTGACTAAACGGGATAAGAATCTAAATAGCCATTCTTTTTATGTTTTGGACTTTTTGTCACGTAGACTACATTGGTGAGTATATTCGGGATTGAAGCTCAAATATCAGTACTTCTATACCCAGGCTCACCGTCACCTTGTATCCATTTCGTGATTGAAGCACAGCACCCGTGACAGCAATGAAGATTGAGCTCAAATTGGAGCCTGTGTGTAAACTCGAAGTATAATTTAAAGGTTTGTTATCACGGAAAAAGTAAATTATATATATTTTTTTTTGGAATAAAAGGGGGAAAAAGTGAGACCCTTGAAACTCAAAGGTTTTGCATAAATGTCCTTGAACTTTATCATAACTTGGAAATGACCCCTGCATTAATGGCCCGAATCGGATTAAACAGCTCTAATGTCGCCATCAGGTAGTTGATTGATGACCTTGAAAACAGTTGTACACAGATGACCCAACCTTCACCTGAAATTTCCTAGCTCGAAATTAGGGTTTTTGTTGTCATTTGTAGACCTAACAATCTCCTTCGATTATCTCATCGCTGTTTGAAACAATGGGCAATACATCTTCGATGCTCACTCAGTACGACATCGAAGAGGTTCAAGAGCACTGCAATCATACATGTAAGTACATACGCGTAGATCTATGTGAGTTCTAGTGAATTGAGTTTTGGGGCATTTTGGTTGATTAGTTAACTGCAGCGATTTGTTTGTTTTTGTTTGGGGGGTTTCAGTTTCACAGCAAGAGATAGTGTCGCTATACCAGAGATTTTGTCAGCTCGATCGCAACGGTGGCGGCTTCATCTCTGCCGACGAGATCTTCTCCGTACCTGAATTCGCCGTCAATCCTCTCTCTCAGGTACAAACATTTTCGTATTTGTATGTGTTTCATCGCCACAGCCCTGTACACAATCAATAATAGGAATGCTCTCTGCAAAAGTTTTACCACTGAAACAGCGAGTCCCTGCACGCCCTGTGCATAATCAAGAAAGTTAAATAAAAGGGTGATACGTATTGGATATACGAGGTGACTAGTGGTAAAAAAGTTGGAGGAATTGTAATTGGAGGAGAAGATGGAACTGAAGGGAATAAAGATTCACACTCATTTGAAGATGAGAATGTTGTGAAACGTAATGAAATTCATGTCTTGAAGGTTGCGCCTGTAGAAGTCTATTGCTAATCTTTTTGTTAAGAGATAGAAAATACAGGCTTATTGTTGTATGTGTTGGAAAAATATGCTTACTATTTGCGATGAAACGCAATAATATGAGTGCAATAAAATCAGAACTCTAAACCTGAAAATTGATGAAAACAAATTGGTGATCAAGGCGAGTGTTTGTGTGTGACACTCTGTACTTAAGATAGATTTCGCCCCCGCTACGGTGCTCACGGTTTGCATTGGACGACTGTCTCCTAGCACTACTTGATCGGAATCCCCCCAAAGCAGTACTTCAATTGGAAAGCCTAGCGAACCATCTTGTGTTTGTAACTCTCTCATATGAATGGACTTGAATGAAGGAAAAATCAACCTGTAAAAATGAATGAGGGAAACAATATTTATAGGCCAACACGTAACTCTACGAAAAGTCACCAAGGAAAGAGGCACATGTTTTTGTGAAGGACACGTCCGTCCATGGCGAACAAGTGCCAATGAAAAGATGCAACTCCAAAAGATGCAACTCCAAAATAAATCAATTTTCATTCATACTTAAAATAAAATATTATATCCTATAATATTTTCCAACAGTATGTCCTGATATTTTTTTGACTTACCGTATCAGGTGATGGGGATGTATTTTTTTGCCCATTTCTCTCTGCTTGGTAGGGATGTTTAGCGGTTTTGATTTATGTGTGTTCTATTTTGTTTCTTGGACCTAAGACATTGAGTTGTGAAGTTTTCTACTCCCATTGACCTGATTGTGTCTTCAGAATCCATTTGGAGAATTTTGTAGCCATCTTGCCCTGTCTTCTACAACCTTTAGGCATGTCCAGAGCTTTTTTGTAAATACCTTTTGCGTTCAAGCAGTTATTTGGAGTACTTGTTTATTTATCTTTTCAGTCATACGAGGTTGTATTGATGAAATGAGGCAGAAGATTTAATGTTGATTTTGCATCTCTGTTTCCTCTTTTCAGAGACTGATGAGGATGTTGGATGGATTGAATTTCAAGGAATTTGTAGCATTCTTGTCCGCATTTAGTTCTCGTGCAAGCTTGCAACAAAAAGTCGAATGTAATGACTCTTTCCTGTTATATGTAATTGCCAATTCACATGGGGGATGTTGAGTTGTTCAGTATATCTTTATCTTTTTATTTTTTGATGTCCAAATAAAACAACGGTACATGTTTTCCTGTAGTCATCTTCAAGGTTTATGATTCTGATGGCAACGGAAAGGTTGCATTCGATGATATGTTGGATGTTCTACGTGATTTGACTGGACAATTTATATCTGAACCACAAAGGGAGGTTAGTTCTTTGCCTTGTTTGCTTTGGTAAGCATTATTTAGTTCTAAATTAATTTGGTTTCCACAAGAAAGTCTGGATGGAAACTCATCTGAACCTAGGTTTTCCTTGGTCAGTGGTGTATCAACTAGTCAGTAGAATTGAGGAAAAGAAGCGGTATGTAGATTTGGAAGTCTAATTAGTTTGCCACCAATGGGAAGCAATCTTCCACTCGACAATGGACATATTGTAAGAGGAGAATACAGAACGTGCTGTTCGTTGGGATATTGGAAGAATGAGAGAAAAGAAAAGGAAATTGCCTCATGTGACATAAAATGTTGCAAAACGCTTTAATCAGTGTCATTTGAAATTTCAGACACAGGGTAGAAATAGAATCCTGTCCCGTCCTGGAATGAAACAACGCGTTTTAATTTTATTCAAACTTTGAGGAAGTCCTTCTTGGAGAACTTATCTTTTCATTACAAAGCTCTGATCTAGACTAGACAACATGCAGAGAAATATAAATTTCTCGAAATGCCTTATGGATTCACTTGTCATTGGTGCTTTCCAGGAAACCAATTGAGTACCGTGAATAGAAACTCTGAGGACTTGTAAGTCCTTTATGTCCATTATATGAAAAGTCAACACAAAATCTCGGGCTCTGTTGGTTACATGTACTGATGTACACAGGGCCAGTTTGGTGTAGATCTTTCAGAAAAGCCCATTTTACCCCTGTGGTATAGGTCGGGTGCCATTTACCTCCCTGATATTTAGACCACATTACGTCATTACCCCCATGTGCAACACGGAATAAAATGCGCTGTCAGGTTGTCCATCTGTATTACCAGCTTGTGTAAGGGACGCACACAGTCCATCTAAGCTACCACGTTACCCCCAGCGTTTGGAATCCCTTTTGCTAAGCTACCTCACATAAACTCCATCTAATTTGACTGTCTATATCTGGGGCCATTTTTTCCCAAAGACTGCATACTACTTGTTCTGCAAAATGAAAGCTGGGGCCAACATGAATGTTTGTTTTTCGTGACTATGTTTATACAGAGAGTTCTGACCCATGTGCTCGAGGAAGCAGGCTACACAAAGGATTCTATGTTAGTTGCATCGGACTTTGTCAAGGTAACAAGAGTTTACTTCTTCCATACCTAGTTAATGCAGTTTTGGATACCATATGGTTTTTAAGTATGATGTTCAATTAGAAACGCCTAAATTCTAATTCTGATCTGCCGTGCACTAGAGATGTAGTGCAGTAATGGGTATAGATTCTATAGAACCTCTTTTTTTGAAGTTGGGCATAAAACCTTGTTAACTGTTTTCTTATCAAGGAAGAATGATCGAAGTTTGTCTTTTTGTGCCTATGGAAGGCAATATGCAACCCATATTAACATGCTACTTACAAATTTATCTCAACAAATTGATACTCGAAAACACACACGCTCAAGCATGCACGTGTGTGGAAAGCTCAAAAACACGCACAACTTGGTATTTTCTTGGGTATTGTTAACAAAGTGGAAGCCTCAAATTAAATTTCTGACTGATGTAATTATCTCGTTGAGTGACCGGGTTTAATAATTTTCTTTCTTTTTCATTAGACAAAGAAAGAAAAGCTTGATTATTGTTTCGCAAAATGACTATCCACATTTTCTTGCAGATTCTTGGAAACTCTGATTTGAAGATGGAAGTTGAGGTCCCCGTAGATTGAATTGATGAGAGTGAGTGTTGCAATGGAAGTTTCTTAAATAACGGAGCTCCAGTTAGGTTGCGCTGCTTGCAATATGTCCTTGTGTACAAAATTTTATCCTACATTATGCTGGTAGTTTGTATCGATGTATTTCCCCCTCACCCATTGTTGCTTTATTAGCAGTTTGAAATCATTAATTTTCCAAGTTATGCACATGTTTTGCGACGTCCTTTTATGGCTCCTGCTTCATCGTGAGCTTTAGTGAGGTTGTTTTTGGAACTGTGGAAAGGTAAGGTAAAATAGTACGTAAAATGTTACCTGATGTTCCTATTCTACGGGCGGTTTTTGGTCTTGATTTCTTATCGGCACATTGCTACAGATTCACGTTAATTAAATTTTTTTTTTTTGCCCAAGTCAGATTCCCTATTTGGAATTTGTTGGAAGTCGCTTGTCTTTCTAATGTATATATTGTGAGCAATTTATGTTATAAGGTCAGTAACTGCTTGTATATTTTGATTTTGGAAGCCTTGTTTTAGAAATATATTTTCAGCAATTGAGAACATGCTTTTTTTGTAATTTGAATTACAAGCTCCCAGAATAGTACTGTACTACAGTATAGGAGAATCATGTGATATGATATTCGATTAACCTGATTTTAAAAGGAGAATGATTTCCGCATTCCTTTTTTTTTTTTTATAACTAATCTCACCTTTTTTTGTTTCTAGTGAAAGTGTATTTTGATAATTTCACACGCTAAAAACAAAAAAGAAAATGTGATTAGTAAAAAAGAAAATATGAAAATCACTCTTCAAATAAGAAATAAATACTTATCGAAATGAACCCGTGAATGACCATGAAAAACTACCATAAGACATCCCCCATAGTTCCCATACTAATATCTCTGCACGGATAGATCATGACTGTGAAGTCTACATACGCATTGAAGAGCTTTTTTTTTAAGAGCATAATATATGCATTGGATCTTGTCTTAAAAAGAAACACATGCATTGGATCAGATAAAGAAACAGGAATGCTACATGCACTGATTTTTTATCTAACTCTGGACACAATTATGTCTAGAACCGATGAATGCATATGGACTCACATGCATTTAACAGTTCCGGAGATAGTTATGTCCGAAATTGTGTAAAAAAATATGTTGTGTTTCTAGACTTTTTTTGTTCATGAAAAACACACATTAATAACCTCTCCTCCGTGGATACATACATCTGCATGAAGTCATACATCTCTCCTGTACGGTACAGTATTAATTGTACGAAACGCGGGAGCACTCAAGTGCAATGGTCGGCCAATGCTGGACCCACACTATACACCTTATTTATAGCCGTTGGCATTTTTTCAATTAATCCTAAAAAAGAAGCTCTTTTTATTACAGACTTTGGAGGAACAGGGTCCCACGTGTCATCATTATCAATCAATGCTATTAGTAATTACTAACTTTAAAAGAAAGTATACTGTGTGATTAAGCTCAGGATTATTGTTCATAAGCCCTTCTTCTGATTGGATCTTATGCAATAAGAACTTCGAAACTCCTTAAAGTTTCAAAACAAGCTTGAACAAGTTAGATTGGGCTTGTTCGGCATGTTTAAATGTCGTTTGATATTGGTTCGTCTCGTAAAGAAGTTAAGATTGAACATAATTTTGAAATTAGCAATTTTTTAAATCAAAATTGAACAACCACTCACCCAACTAGCTAGATTCATCTATCGCCTTCAAGTTTTATTAAACAATATTGGATCAATGGCTTCCTCGTAGATTGATACAACACATACAAAGATGTAAGGGCATCTCTTAATCTAATTTATATAATATGCATGTATGAGTGAGAGCACAAGAGCAAAGATTTGAGAGCAGAAACAAATGATACTAGTATTTGAGTAATGTGGCCTAACTCTTGAGTAGTGTATCTAAAAAATTGAGTGGTCGATCATAAATGGTCAAAACTCAAAAGTCAAAACAACTCCACTGTAAAAACCATTTCCTTGTAATCTCTCATTTGGAATAAGCAGGGTATTTAGCTGGCACGAGGTGGCCTAAGTGAAAAATTATTCACTAATCACAATATATTCCTTAATCACAATATTCCTAATGAATGGTTCCAGAGATCCAACGGTCATAAAAAGATGGAAGATGTACCGTTAAGTACACAAAAATAAAGATACCGAAGTACTGAATAATTTTCCAGCCCAGGGGGCTAAGATGCGATTTTGAGATTCAGTCATCGTTCACAACCTGCGCAAATTCCATTCTACTACCTCCTTTTGGGAGTATTTGCATTCCTTTTGGGAAAAGACAACTCAACAAGCCGTTACAAAGGCGCAACCCAGCCTTAATGATTTGATTTTCTAGCGAGGCTTTACACTGTTTGTTAAAGCATTGAGGATATACAAAGAAAAAGGTGCTCTCTCTCTCTCTCTCCTCTCTCTCTCTCTCCCTGAAAAAATCTGATCTGGGTATCTTTGGATATTATCGAATTCCACTTCCTGTTCGAATTGTCGGATTTGTGTTCTTCACCTGGGCTTTTGGAGGGTTTTATACATTTGGGTGAAGTTGTAATCTTGAGGAGAAAGGGTGGCGATCCTTGTTCAAAAAGTCTCCATTTTGTCAAGGAAGGTAACTGTTTCTTATCTCTCTTGACTATTTTTTTTTCCTATGGGGTTTTGTTTTGTGGAGCAAATTATATCTATCTCTACCTTAACGTGTAGGATTTGAGTCAGGGTTTTGGCAGATTTTCTGGTTTTTGGCAGATTTTCTAGGTTTTGGTAGTTCTCAAATTTTGGAGCATTTTGAACTGAGGAGCAATTGCAATTAATTACAAAGCCTTCTCTATTAGTGGAGATCTTAATTTTTAATTCTGAAGCCAATGATGATTACTCCCATCTGGTTCCTCTAATATTGTTCTAGAGTGGAGATTTATGGTTTTCAATCTGGAAACCAGGATTTTTCTTGATAATTCCACGTGGGTGATGACGACTTGAAATCTACTCGGATGCAAACAGAATTCGAAAGTTGAAAACCGCTACCTAACCCAATTTCAATAGTATTTTTTATTTATAACCAGGTGTCCGTCCGAGCCAGCTTATCGCACCTTGCCTAATCATGGGACCAACCTAACCCTTTTTCAATGCAAATATTGCCCCAAAGAATGTGCCTTCGTTATTGATTTCTCAACCTATCTTATCCAATTCAGTTAATGATGGTCATGCTCCATTTCCTTGTGATTCTGTAGTTCTTCATCTCCTTTCTACTGCTTCAATTTTGCTTGGAACAGTTAAGGGTCCCGGAAACTTTGAATAGTACAACTCCCTCACCCGGGTGTGCTCACCTTGTTTAAAATAATTTTCGTTAGTCAATGTAAGAATCACAGCATTAATGTTGATCCCTATCTTCAAATCCTGACCATTTGCGTGTTCTTGGGTAGTTATAATGAACAACCCTTTTTTTCTTCTGTTTTTAGGTATTCTTGCTTCCACTAGCAACCAATGCTCAATGGCAGATAGTAGCATGGGTATAGAAATGGTGGGAAATGAGATTCCAGCTTTAAAAGAAGCACTTTTTGCTCAACAACAGCTTCTGCAAAAGCTTTACAGTGAGTTGGATGTGGAAAGAGAAGCCTCCGCTTCTGCAGCCAGCGAAGCCCTATCTATGATTTTACGGCTGCAAGGAGAAAAGGCTGCGGTGAAAATGGAAGCTAACCAATACAAGAGATTGGCAGAAGAAAAGATGTGTCACGCAGAAGAAGCTCTAGCGATTTTTGAAGATCTTATCTATCAGAAAGAAATGGAAATTGCTTCTTTGGAATATCAGGTACAGGCTTATAGGTACAAACTATTAAGCTTGGGATGCAATGATATCGGTGTTTGTGAAACAATATTTCCAGAAAATCTTCTGCAAAGAAACGAAAACTTAATTGGAGATGTGGGTTCTCTAACGAATTTGAGAAGGAATTCTATGCCACTGATGCCTCTAAAATTCTCAAGTCAAAGGAAGGGTAGTTTAGAAAAGGAAAGATGTGTTAGTCCGGAATTGAGTTCCAAGATAGAGGAGGAAAACATAAACACTGAACCTAATTCAAAGATCTCAGATATGGAGAAGAAGTTGGAGAACTATGCGATTGGGGATATTACTTCATACTGGGAACAAATCAGGAAGTTAGATGAACGGGTGAGGGAGATTGGAGATGGAAATGGAGTTAAGTCTACGAATTTGAGGAGCCGATCAAGGTCTTCTTCGTTAGTTTTTGATCCAACAAAAGCACCCATCACTAATGAATCCGGTAACTGTCAATCCTTACTTGACAATGAAGCAACTGTCAATCCTTCTGGTTACTCATGTGTTCATGATGTATTTGAAGTTCCACAGACTCGTGAGAGTGAGAAAGGTTGCGGAGGAGATAGAGAACCAGAGAGAGAGTTGGTCTTGGAGGGTAATGATAGGGATGGAAAGCCGGATTCTGTTCCACCAGAGGCTTTCAAACCACATGTGAAGAGGGAAACCGATTGGGTAAGGAAAATGTTTGCATCCAAACACCAGGAAAACAACTTGCCTGGACCAAGTGAGAGGGTGGCTCTTGACTGCCATTTGGCTCTTGTTCGCTCCACAACCGAGGTTGCTGAATCTCATTCGAAGTTCCAACAGCTTAACATTAGTAGGGTATCAGAGATAGTTGAGGTTGAGAGAAATGGTGAAGGATTGGAAACTGCTAACAGAGAAGAAGAAGAATTAAAGTTGTTGAAGGAGATTCAGGAGCAACTGAATTCTATTCAATCTGAGATAAAAAGTCTTAAAACTACGAAGTCCTCTCCTTCCTACGAGTTACCCCTCCTTTCCCTAACTGAGGTATACTTTTTTTGCTAGCTTCTTTCTCTTGCATCCCGCCATAGAAATCTCCATTACTAGAGAATAAAAACTGTGGTAACTTATAGCTGTGTGGTTTTGTGAAATAGGAGTACGATTTAGGTGCAAAAAGATAGAATTAGAATAACTTTAATTTTCTGCGGTAAGGGTCTTCCTATAGTGAAAGTATAATGGTATATTACTTATTGTGGACAGGCTATGTTACACTTTTGGCTCTGATCCAACAATAACACTAGCTACCAGCTCCAGTAACCATCAGTATTGACTCACCACATCATTCCCCTCCATTTGCACTTTGTCAAAGGTACTGATAAAGGGGATACTATTGTGTAGATGATTGTGAAGTGTATTCTTGGGTTCTGCTTGGATTGACACAAAGATGGGATTGATTCTGACTTGATTTGCATTTATTTTCTTAACAAGATGTATACCGGCTTTTTTCCTTCTTTCATAAGGTGTATACAATGTATAGGTTTGATACGTGTACATAAAAAGATTGGATTGTAGGAGAGATGAGTGCCTGTCTTCACAGGATTGAGCAATGCATGCTTCCATTCCTTGTACTTTATCGTTTCCTCGTGGATATTAATGGATTTAGTGGCAGAAGTGTCTCTTCTTCATGATATTGTTAGGGAAAAGTCCACTTTCACCCCCTTGTGGTTATCACCATGTGCGGATACCCCCTCCATGGTTCAAAACTGACCACATATCCTACCTGTGGTTTTGAAAATGTACGGATAGACCCCTTGCCGTCATGTTTTTCATTCATATTAATGGACACAACATTAAAAGACCGATGTACCCTCATCATGTCCCTTGATTCTTCTTCTTTTTTAAATCTAACCACATCATCTCCTATACCAAAAATTGAATCCAAACCGTTGATATCGTAAATTTTGATGAGTACTACATCTATGCCAAAATTCAAGTCAATCAAAAAATGAAAAGCTCATGGTCGAATCGCTTTTATTATGAAATTAAAATTTTAAATTTGAATTTACTAAAAATTAGACCAATGGGTTATTGATGCCTAATCGAGATGATTTTTTTACAAAGATACTCTATTCTTTATTTAATACATTATGAATGACTCAGATAACATTCTAGAGGCCTGTGAGATACACCTCCGTTAATATGGATGGAAAACATGATGACACTTTCCTTTCTGCCGGATTCGTCGCACTGTCCCAGTATACTACCCATGGACGATTCGAGAATTGTGAGATACATGATCAGGGGCAATGGCGGAGCCACTTGAGGACGAGCGGGGGCACGAGCGCCCACTGAATACTCTTCTTCTTTTTTTCTTCAGATTTTGTATTTTTTCTGTAATTGGCTTCTTAAATTGTTCTTTGTTTAATCACTTTAATACATTTTGTATATATTTCATTCTCAACTTTTTGTTTCCAATATTACAACAATTCCACTATACTTGCGAAGTGAGATGTTTAATGAATAAAAAGAGAGTCACCACTCACCATTTGACACTCCTCAATACATAATGTCCAAATTTGTAAGTGGCTAAACTATGGGTTATATGCATTATACTTCATTAATTATTCACAATTTAAAAAAATAATCTTGTCTTTGTCGATAGAACTCACAACGAGTGACGAAATAGAGGTTTAAGCGTAAAATTTGAAAAGAAAAGCACATTTTTTCTGATTGGATCAAGATTACTGAATATTAACATTGTAGTTATTGTGTATCTAACTGCTATTAGACTTGGTCCATTGAGATAATTCAAACAATTGATTTGTTTTGATAGTTTATGAAATTACTACATTCCTTAGTAAATGTGTTAGCTTTTTTTAAAAATTAATTTTAGCACAAGCATTCTTTTATTATTTTAGTGTTGCTAATTATGATTTTTTTTTTTTTGGTTGAAGTGTGTTTAAAAGTGTGCCCCCACTATCGTTAATTCCTGGCTATGCCACTGATCAGGGGCCTTCTGAGAGGGTCTATCTGCACATTTTCAAAACCACAGGTAGGTTATGTGGTTAGTTTTGAACCATGAGGAGGATATCCGCACGTGGCGATAACCACAGGGGATGAAAGTGGACTTTGCCCATATTGTTACTTTGTTATCTGCAATCATGTTTGGTCCATCCATTTTTTGTCTGCTTACATACCAACATAAAGTTCCATTGGCATAAACCATGCTCAGTTCCGAAGAAATATGTACGGTGTCTGGAAATTCTTATTCATGAAGAGACCAAATCCTTTTTATTTAGAATCACCTCTGTATAAACATGCAAGTCAACATATGAGACTTCATCAGGAGTTGTTTAGCTCATGATGGTATCTTCTGATCTTCCATGGTGAAGCATGTAGGGTTTCAAATCACATAAGGCCAATGAGTCGTGGTTTCGTACGGATTGGTGGAGGCCTCTCCCCCTTGTGCTGTTGGCTTCAATGCCTGTTTGCACATCCTGTGCATAAATGGCCGAAAAAATAACCGAAGTAGCTTGACGCTCATGTTACCTAACGAAATGCTTGTCGAAGACTAGCAGTTACATCGTGCCCCAGTTGGGCAATAAATTCCGTCCAAGACTAATATTGGCCGATAGCAAACAAGTACCACAAGAGAAAGATAAAAAAGGACTTTGAAAATAGAGTCAAAGAGTTTTGAGCCAGGACCTTTTAGTGCTAGAAGTTTAAGCAGTCTCAGTTGCCTCATTCCTTCAAAGCAGAAGTTCATTTCTTCAAGACCACTAGTCGATAATCTTGATTTCTTTTGTGATATATTCGTCAATTGGTTTCATTGTTTTCTTCTTCTTTGTTTCAGTGGGATGGTAGGTTTAAGGGGAGAAGGCAAAAGGGTGAAAGGGGATATTTCGGCAAACTTTGAAGTGAACTATGATTTGTCAGGGGGCCTTTTCAATTTATGTTTTCTTTTAAAATTCATGTTGTGGTTGCTAAATTAGTAAATTATTGTGACTAGATGTCAACTACAAAAGTTACACTGTACAGCCTAACAATGAAGCAGAACTAGTTTTTGAAAATCATCTGTTTATGGAGCTCGTGTTCGTGCTTCTTAACCAATTACAAGAGAGCATGCCATTCAATAAGGATTCAACTGGTAACCTTCTTTCTCTTGGATTTTCTCACAAAGGGAGCAACTTCTAGCATGCCATGTCCAACCCTTTGGGCCACTGAAGGTTTGCCCGACTCTTAACTTTAGGGCCCAAAATCAATGGAGGAGTGCGTAAGTTGGCATGGACATTCGGTTATCAAAAAAGGTAACCATGACAGGTGAAGGATTTTAGTGCATTTTATAATTCATTTTGGGCGGGCTACTAAGTTGGGTCATCTTTCTTGACCTACCACTAGCTACCTATATAACGGCTAATTAAATGTGGAAGGGTAGGCCAAAAGAAGCACCAGTGGAATTTGATTAAGCAAAGCACCATTGCCACCATAGGCTAATTACCACAAATAACTATGCTAATGTGTCCAGATAATGGTAAAATATTGCCACAGAAAGGTGCTTTGTTAAGCTTAATTATGATCTGTAATAGCAACTAGTACATCATTGAAAATGATATATTGATAACTCAGGCGTCTGGGTTAGCTTACACGCATCTCAATTAATTTAGGAGACAAATCCCATCGCCTACTTGTAGGGTGGCATTCGTAAAGTCAAATCCAAAGAGTTATGGCTTGCTCGTTAGTGCTTAAAGTACATAAGCGGGCCAACGGACGGCAATGAATAGTCAGACTAGCCAACCGGGACTCCCTTCCCAGGCCAAAGAGTGATCTTTGAATGCTACTACGCATCCTTACTCATAGTAGAGTGTAACTGTGTAAGGTAGGTTTGGGGATAGCAGGACTTGAACCTGCGATCATTAGGTTAAAAGCCCAATGCTCTACTAGACCAATTAAAGTCAGAAAAAAACTCTGTATGTATGAACCGATCTTAAAGGAGTTGATAGCATTGAGAGATTTTGAACCCGAGACTCCAGGAGAGAACAAACTCCTAAGTTTCAAGCCTTGACCACCAAGCAAATCCCACATATTCATTGAACATGATATTGAGAGCCCAGGGTTGAGTTTGTTTGGATGCTTTCATTGATTTGTGGGACCAAAAAATGTCTCAAGTGCGAAAAGTCTTCTGGAATGTTGTAGGATTAAGAATGCCTATACAATTTGCTTCTTTCTGTATTTTTTTGGTGACCTATCAGAAATGGCTCAAGTGCTTTGACACAAACTATACAAAATACAGCACAGAGAAGTTATAGAACAAGAACAATGATGAAACAAATAACCGATAAAATTACTCCAATGAATTGAAATGGATTCCAGCAGACTCTTTTGGATGAAATATTCTTTGACAAAGAAAAGAAAAAAAGAATTGAAATGGACTCTCTCGAACCCTAAAGCCTTGGCTTTTCGGGTACTTTTCTCTTCACACGACTTCTTAGTTAAATTTTTACTAAAACAATATTTGTGTAGAAAGACTAGAGAAATTAAAAAGGGTTAAATTGGGGAAAAAAAAAAGGGGATGCGACAATGCATTCTGAACACATCTCTGTGAGATTTTTAAGCGCGCCCCCGATGGTTCACCTAGTTAGTGAACCCTGACTTTTGTCTGAAGCTTCTTCAATGAGCAATGTGGAAGAAGGGCTACAAAGATATTGCTTCAACCGTGACATCTCATGGGCAACATCTGACATAGTTGGCCTTGTTGAATGGTTGTACTGTGTGCATATTAGCCCTAGCTCAATCAACTCCAAAACGACATCGCACCACATCTTCTTGTCATAGACTTGGGTGCCATTAGGCGCGCGCCTCTCCAGCGCTTCTTCAACTAGTGGCTCGAGCTTGTGCGGGTACTGCCTCTTCACCCACTCGTGAAGGCTCGAACCCTCGTGGACAAGCACGTCCGTGGGGCGTTTTCCTGTCACTATTTCTAGCAATAGGACTCCATAACTGTAGACATCTCCTTGCGTTGAGGCCCGTTTTCCTAGTCCGTATTCTGCATTTATCACGCAAGGCTCGTTCAGTTATCATGAAAGGAAAGGGTAGAAATTCAGAGTAACTTTAGTAAACTCAAACAGTTGGAGAGAAAACTACCAAGGGAGAGTTTCAATCACTACTAGTAAAATAGTGCAAGAAATTAAGTACCTGGAGCAATGTAACCAACTGATCCCCAAAGCAACCCATGTGTAGAACTGAAGGAAACCGAATCATTCGCTGATTCACTCTCATCGTCGCCACCTTTCACCAATCGTGCAATGCCGAAATCGGTTACCAAAGCAGTCATGTCCTCATCAAGGAGAATATTGCTCGGTTTCAGATCGCAGTGCACGACTTTAACAGGAGAGTGATGGTGCAAATACGCCATCCCTTCCGCGACGTCGCTGCAAATGCTCACTAGCTGAGCCAAATCTAGCCCGTGGCTCAACCCGTGCCTCGGGTACAGATGGTTTTCCAGGCTCCCATTAGGCATTAGTGGCAAAACAAGTGCCTTGAAATCTGGACTGCTACAGATTGTTATGATCCTGATCAAGTTTCTGTGCCTGGTTCTTTTTAGTACCTGAAGTGGCAGTTTCAGAAATTTTAGCCCATCATGAACGATGTTTATCATCTACTTCTACTGAATTAATACGTAAACCAATTTTGTTTAAATTTTTAGGAGTGAAGCTGTCTTTGAGTACCTGACATTCTCTCTTGAAACTGCCTGAAATATCTTCTTTTGTCCTTGAATCCAATACTTTCACGGCAATTCTTGTGTTGTCTTGGAGTAACCCCTTGTAGACATGACCGAATTGCCCTGACCCAATTAGGCTTGAGCTGCTGAATCCACCAGTGGCTTCGAAGAGTTCCCGGTGAGTGATTCTCGGGTACTTTATCTCTTTACTTTCTTTTTCTTCTCCCTTCTCCATTTCCCCGCCACTTAATCCCGTGCATTGTCTTTTGAACCTTGCCTCGAGCGATAGAGGGACTCGAAACGTGCAAAACATGAGGGCTGCAATTGAAAATCCTGAGAGGATAACTGCCAGGATCATTAGATGTTTAATCCTTTTCTTGGGGCAGCTTTTCATGCCTTTGATTGAGCCACAGAGCCCCCGGTTACCCACGAAAGAATCGATGCTCAAAGATGAAAAGGCCCCCTCGTTTGATACATTCCCATGGAAGTTGTTGAAAGACAAGTTGAGATGTTCTAGAGCTGAAGACCTCTGCAGAGATTGTGGTATTTCACCGGTTAAACGATTGAATGAAACATCAAGGTCTTTAAGGTAAGTCAAATGTCCAATTGCAACAGGGAGAGAGCCTTGAAGTAAATTATGGGAAAGATTGAGATGTTCTAAGGCAATGCAACTCCCAAGCTGTGATGGAATTGTTCCAGAAAGATTGTTTGAGGACAAATCAATTTCTAAAACCATGTCCATTTTGCTCAGCTCTAGTGGAATAGGCCCTTGTAAAAAATTGCTAGACAAATTCAAGTACAACTTCAAGCTGCTTAGCCCTGCAACTTCACTGGGAATGCCCCCAGAAATTCTGTTTTGGGAAAGGTCCAGTATTTCCAAATTTATGCATTTCCCTAAACTAGGTGGGATTGTTCCAGAAAGCTGGTTTCCATAGAGGAAGAGCCTTCTCAATTGAGAAAGATTAGCAAAACTATCCGGGATCAATCCGGATAGCTTGTTGTTCGACAAGTCTAAAAGACCCAAATGGGGAACATTGCCAAAAGCCGATGGGATCTCACCGGATAGCGAATTGTTCGACAAATAGAGCCTCTCTAGTCTTTCCAATTGGCATATTTCGTATGGGATGGATCCATTCAAAAGGTTATGAGACAAGTTCAAGAGGGTGAGATTGAATAGGTTTGAAATCTGTGGAGGTATAGAGCCATAGATGAGATTATCATCTAACTGAATCTGTACAAGATTACTGGAGAGATCACCAATAATAGAAGATAGTTCCCCACCAATGTTATTTCCAGCCAATTCAAATTCTTGCAAATTAGAGGAATTAGCTAAAGAAGAGAAAAAGGGATCAAGGTTTGTGTTACCATGGTGGCTTATGAAGTTGTTGTACGAGAGGTAAACGTATTGCAGCAGCGGCATTTGAGCCACTATCTCACTTGGTAATTCCCCGGATAGGGAATTTGATTCCAAATCAATCCATTCTAGTATTGTGGAATTGGAAAGGGATTTAGGAATTTGACCCACCAATTCATTAGACCAAAGCAGAAGAAACCTCAACTTCCTAAGCTCACATTGATCATTCAGAGGTATGAAACCACTGAGAGAATTGTTGGAAAGGTCCAAATATTCCAGAGAAGAAGATCCATTGCACAAAAGTGGCATCGGGATTTCACCAGAGAGTCGGTTACTTCCAAGATTAAGGTACTCCAAATCGCGAAGTAATCCCAACTCGTTAGGAATTTTCCCTTCGAGAAAATTAAACGATAAACTGAGTTGTTGGAGGCTGGAAAGTCTGCCTAACTCAGCCGGAATTCGGCCTTCAAATAAGTTACCAGTTAAATCAAGAATTGTCAAGAAAGAAAGATTTGAAATGGAGGGTGAAATTTCCCCCCTCAAGGATCGTCCTCTAAGATCAAGCTTTATTACTCGGTCTCTATCGTTATTGCACTGAATTCCTAACCAGTTGCATACGTGAGTACCCGAAGAATTCCAGTTCTTCAGAGCATGTCCGGGGTCAGCAATAATCCCGGACATGAATGAGAGGAGAGAAGTGCGGTCACTCAAAATCTGAACATTTTCTTGACACGATACCTCAAAGAACGCTATAAACAAGAAGAGAAAACTAAACTTGAAATGATTGCGAAAACCCATTTTGGTGGGGGGATCGAAATTCTTCGAAGAGCCAAAAAATCGAAGAAAGAGGGGGAAGTGAACAGGTAGAAAAGAGAAAGAGAGGGAAGTGGATAATACAGGAGAAATATTGCACCATTTTTATATGGTTACAAGATGAAGGAAGCTGGAGATGTCCAATACAAAGAAGTATCGCAGAAAATTTGCAACTTTCTGCCTAACTGCCGTTGAGGGAAACTCAACGTTACGTTTGGCGCCTTAGATATTTGACTATGAAAGTATGAATTAAAAAATGGGTTTGGACATGTGTAAACATGCAACAGCGGCCTGGCTCATGAGGCTGGGGACATACCGTGTTTTTTGCACTCACAGCCCACAGGGTCATATTTAGAGGTTTAATATGCAAGTAATATAAGAGTTGTCGGACCAAATTTTCGCCATATGCCGTAAAACCAATAGGTGTTAGGAAGAGCTTCACTAGAGTTGTTTATGGCCTTGGACGTCGTACTCACAAGTCTGTTTTCAGAGCGGTCGAGGGGAGCGGTGCAACATTGTTTTCCCAACAATTAATCCATCTCTCGCGATGATGCTCCCGTGATTTGTAAGCCCATGACCTTCTAACCTTGATATACCACTTGTCGAATTGAGTTTCATCATCGCTCCTAAAATCAATTAGTGTTAAGACGGACTTCAATTAAGACTTTTAATGCAATTAATGTCACATATGCATGTTTGTTTTCAGAACGATCACAAGAAGCGACACTATGTTCCGAAAATAGCTCAAGTAAATTGGAATTGATTGTTCTAACCTTATTATCCTTGGAAACGAAAAGTTACATGCATTTCACTCATGAAAAGAAAATGATTACTGAAATCTAAGTGCATTGAACGAGGAGAAGAGAACATGCATTTTGAGAACAGGGGATCCTTCCCTTAACGAGCAACTTTACAAGCAAAGTTAGAGACCTTTAATTAATTACGCGATTTGGTGGTGTACATGTCAAATAATTATTAAAAGGGAAATTAGCTTAAAATAGCTTAAGGCCTAACCTGATCGATCACCATGTAGTAGTTGTTTTTTCCTTGTGGGAGTTGTGTGATTAGTGGATGATGCGTTGTTAAGCTGAAGATAATCCAGGTTATAAAGCACGCTTAGGTTTGGAGGGTAGGGGTGACGTGGCAACAAGGCTCTCCATTCCGGTATATTTGTCGGCTCAAGGGTGATGTATGGTGATGTCACTTCTTGTAGTGCCTCTGAATTGTGTGGACGTCATTGTCGTCCTAGTCCAACAAACCCTAGTTTTTACAACTGGAAATAGGACGAGAGAGGTGGAGGGAGGGAGGAATGGCTCGGAGGAGAGGGGAGGGGAGAGAGAGAAAAGCTCTCATTGTGAAGGGAGAGCAGAAAGACGGGGAGAGGGGCTCACAGATCTAGGGCCGTGCCCCCCTCCCTCCACCACAACACCAATTAGGAGAACCCTTGACCAAAATTGATCGATCGATCGAGAGTGAGAGAGTGTTGTTTTGTAATAGAAAGGCTTATTATAATGAGATCAGTGAATTTGATTAGATCAAGCTAATATTTCTGTTGAAACACTACTCCTAATTAAATAGCCCCAGCGTGATCGTAGAATCACAGAATCGGACCAAATAAGACAGTTCGGACCGATTTTACGGTTCAGGTGATTTTCTTGAATATCCCTAAACTAAACCAATACTTTTGCAGTTTTGTTACATTTTTTTAGTTAATTTGGTAAGTAAATTTAAAAGTCTAAACATAAACCGCAAAATTATTTCACTCTGCTTGACTAATCCCCACGTCAAAACGTGACTAATTCACAATTTAAAAGCCAAGCTTTAAGAGACAGAATTATACTTGGTCGCCTACCTATCCTATCCATGGTATGAACAGATCTTGGCAACCCATCAACCCATTACTAACAATCACGCTGGGGCTATTTAATTAGTATTAATTACAGTTGTTAGAGACCGAGAAATAAATATCATATGATAAATTATGCTAATCCGAATCATCAATGCATTAATATAACAGATAATGCTGCAGCTATTTTATATGGAAACACAAGTAGAGAATTCGGGTTGGTTTTTGTTAACAGACAACCCGCCCCGGGCAGGGCCACAGCGGTCCATTCTTTCTAGCCGGTTCATGCGGTACGCTCTTTCCAGCACGGTGAAGGAGGTGCACAAACTAAGATAAAGCGAGCTGGTGTTAGCCAGAAGGAGCCGAACACAAGACCTCCAAACTTCTAGACGGCCAAAAACTGCTGCGCTACCAATAACAGGTTAGAATTTGAATCGGCTGCAGGCCTCGCATTAAGCCCTTAAACGAAAGGGAAAGCAGGTGAGATCGATCATACGCATAGTTTAATGCTAGCAAAATCTAGGAGACTGGATTATGAAGTCTTAAGAATTATTTTAATTGGCCGCAGAGAAGTGAATAGATTTCACATTTGTAATGGTGCTTTAACAAGGTTAGGCGGCAAGTTGCCTAGTGCTACATCAACTAGAGGAAAAAGTACTTGCTTTCTTGTTTTATTAAGCTTACCACTTGCTTGTTTTAAATTCCATTAACACTTAGAAATTCAAATAAGGACTTTCAAAGCTTTTATAAACAATGTCAAGGGCAGGAGAGAATGGGATTTCGTCATCATTAGGGTTCAAACAGGACCACCTTTTCAGTTTTTTCCTACTTGCTTCTTTTTCACTCTGAGAAATACAGAAAACAAGGGGTATCAAACTCTTTATCTTACAAACTGATTCGAAAAATAACACAGAATCTAATAACACAGCTTTTCCTAACATAAATTTCGATTGTCATAGATAACCATTCTCACGTGTCAAAATCAAACAGAAAACTGTATCACCTTCCTCCAGTGGAAAACCAAGTCACATACCTGACAAAGACCATGTCTACTCAAATCCAAATGCCACCGAAGGCTTCGTCAAGCGCACGTTTCTTGCTCAATTCTACACTCCAACCTCCTGCCCTTCCCCCTCTTTCTGCTTTAAGTTTCATCATTTCTTCATCATCAATGCCGTACAATTGCATGTAAGGATCCGATCCACTGGGAAAGGGCTGTGGAGCCGTGCCTGTTGGCTTCGGCTGAGCAATCGCAACCCCAGGAATTGAAGGTGCATAATACCCCTGTGTGCCAGTACCAAACCATTCTTGAGAGCTCTGCCTCCATAAAGGAAATGTAGTTTAGAACGTGTGATATTCATCGGCACATAGCATATAGAAACAATCTTGCAAAGACAAGCTGAAAATCCACATATAATGTCATCTCACGACAATGTTGTTATACAATGACCGAATAACATAAGCCACTACATAAATTACTTGTTTTTCGTTGTTATGTTTGAAATACATACAAATACATTTGGTTGCAACCTCCCTACCCATGAAATAGCTGGGGCTCTGGAATGATAGTGGTATAGAGGTTTCGTGAATGTCTTCTCTTGTTAAAAACATTACAATTCATGTTCACGTGAAGGTGTTAAAGCATCCAACTCAAAACCAATTGGCAATGAGTAGAAAGGCCACCCAGGATCATATACTAGTTTGGGGAGATATTTAACCGATGTGGGACAAATTCCACCAAACAACATAACTACAGTTTACACATGAGCAAAGTTGGTACAAGGTTCTTCCAACTCTGCTCAAGGATGGAGATGACAGAATCTTGTTTTAAACATTACAATTCATGCTCATGTGAAGGATAAACATAACTACAATTTACACGCAGCAAAGTTGGTACAAGGTTTTACTAAGTCTGCTTAAGGATGGAGATAACAGAACGCATGCAGAAAAAGTTGGTACAAGAGTTTTCTATGTCCGCTTAAGTCATTTTCATTGGCTTTCATCTAGGTTATGAATAGTAGGACGTTGAAGCAAGACAATAACATGAATCCAAGAAAAGAAAAAAACTCGCACTTCCACTTAATGTTGTCCATAAAGGACTTAAACAGAGTGCAAGTTCATTAGATACCCAAGACAAGAAATCATAATCCATCTGAACTTCTTACCGCGTCATTATCTGGCTGTACCTTACTTGCAGCCAACGCTGCTGCATATTCTTCAGCCTGTTGTAACAGAATAACCAGATTCCAGAATAAGGATAGTCAAAAGATTATGCAGCAGGTGTCACGAAATTTGCAAGCTTGAGAAAAAAATATAACCGCATGAAACATTTGCAGAGCGTGACAATCACAGGTTAGCTAACTTGAAAACGAACCTTACGAGCTTGAGCATTCATAATTTGCTCAGCATTTTCTTTCTGGTACCGTGCAATGTATGCTTCAATAATAGGAACATCTATTCCTTCAACCAAGTTTACTGCTGCAAAGGCAAAGCATTTTTCAAATGGGTAAGAAAATGTTGGATATTAACAGAAAGGGAAATCACATGAAGCTCAAACTAAATCCAGTGGAGGAAACGCTCACATCTCTAGAGGGGATGGGAAATCCACATAACAAACCACGAGATAACGCAACAAAATCAAAGTTTCTATCACAAGTTCACAACCCAAGAATAGGTGACAATCATACACCCAAAGAAAAACCTCAAGCCATGTTTGACTTCAATTAGGATACCAAGTGCAAGCATTTGGAGAGAAGGAAATCATTTTTACGTAATAGAAAGCAAATTGAGTGAAACAAGGAACTCTTCTATTCCTGATAAAGAGCAAGACTACCAAAACTTACTCATGTCCTCCACTTCTTCCAAGTAATCATTGTATTCTCTCAAAGATGGGAAATCCTCCACTCTTTTATTAAATCTGAGCAATTGGAGAGAGAGAGAGAGATAGATCAAACAACGTTCAAGAGTTCGGCTTATTTTAACTTGCTTGTACATTGCCTAGAACCAAGTGTCAGTCAAAACAAATGAGATTCTTGCAACAGACAGAAATACTGGAAAATCTCAGATGCCTGAATGGGTAATCAGGTGTACTTCACTCACCATCCTACAGTCTAACAAAAAGTAATACTCCACTGTAATAGATGATGCAACAAAGCAGTATTATAACTTTCGTAAAAGGGAAACTTCTCCTTCCATTGGATCCTCTCTGATTCCAGGACATAAGCACTTCAACTTATGCTGATGGCATTTCTGTTGACAATTTATATAATGCTCGTCTCCTTTTTGCCGTCTGTTTCTGTATAAGTGTGGCATGTTCCAAACAAACAAATATGCTTCCAAATGCAATATCCAGTATATGTTTAAGGCAGGAAACACGCTGGTGTTTTTAGCAAAATTTAACAATTTTCTCTAAGTGTTGAATAAGAGCCAGTGGTAAGCTGAACTATGTATACTACTAAGCCGGATGATGAAGGTTGATTAACCAGCACTTGACATTTTATTCTACTAGTCAACCTAAAGAATTAGTTCCACAACACTTCCTGTACCAGTCCAGTAAGATATGAATTAAAATAACAGATAACGAAACAGACTCATTCTTAATTTTGGGATTGACCATTCTAACACATATTCAGTCATAGCAGCATTACTAGATTTAAAACCAGTTCATTACAAAATTCATGGGTTTAGGGTTTAGGCGTACGACTCTATCTGTCCATGCCAAAATATATAAATTATGCTTTAGGGTTCATGGGTATAGGGTTTAAGGTCTAAGCATGTCTGTCCAGATATAGACTAGAAACACAAATACGAAAAAGACACAATTATGCATAAAATTTTGAGACTTAAAACCAACTCATTACAACATTTCATGGGCTTTCCTCATATTTTCTTGAACATAAGATTCCATGTTCCAAGTCCAATTAGCAGTAGTCAACAAGAGAACCCATACCCTTCGCCTCATTTTTCAATAGCAGATGTACCCAAACCTAAACTTATTAATGCTTCCCTACCTTAATCCTCAGAAGTCAACACTACTACTTCTCATCATTTCAATTCCCAAAATTATCTTGAAGCACTGGAGAACCGAACTTAACAACAAGTTCAAGTTCATCACTCTCTTTCATTACCCGTAGCTATTCAAAAAACAGATCCCAGAAAATCTATTCAATCTTGAAGCTCTGGGGAGACGAATATATCAAAACAGAGAAGCACATTTGCCAAGATGTGTGCGCGTGTGGAGAGAGAGAGAGAGAGAGAGAGAGTACATGGTAGCGATCCGCTTGCGAATGGCCATCTCCTTGGCGAAGGGATTGGTACCGGAGGCGACCACCATTCCGTTTTCCCGACCACCGCGAATTGGGGAGCTATTTAAAAGCTTTTTCAAGGTTTTAATTTTGGAGGGTAGCTTTATTCAACGAAAGATAGTTGTGGGACCAAAGCTACTGTTGTACTAAAGTTTCGTTTCTACAGATTTAAAAAAATACTCCCTCCGTCCTATTTTCATTGTTCTTTTTTGATGTTCGTGCCAGTTTTCAATCGCTTGTATCTTCCTATGTGAATCTCCAAAAATATGCAATATGGATCTTATTTGATAGATTTCAATTTATTCTATAATACAAAGATGTCAAAATCATGAAAAATATTATAGATTGAATGATATACGCAATAGACACAAAAGTGAAAAAAGGAATAATGGACAATGAAAATGAGACGGAGGGAGTATTTATCATATCTGTTGGAATTGATTTTTTATAAGGTCTTACAAAAATGTTATTTTAAAATTTATAAATATTTTTCTATAATTATTTGGGAACCCAAGTGGACCCCAATAGACGTGCGGTGGACAGTCACTGTGAAATCCATGGGGTGACCGTAATCTTACTCTTAATACTCCTGATAATCTGATCCAAACAGTGTTTTTCACCCGAACACCCGCTGTTGACAGACACTTGCACAGACTCCCCAACCCAATTTGCAATCGTGGAGAAATTTGTCAGTGTCGGATGGGCAAGGGTCACGTGGTGCCGACCACGCATCTCGGCCATTTAAGCGTGTTTTAGACGTTTCAAATCTATTTGGGTTTGAGGGGGTGTTTTGATAATTTTACACTAAAAAATTATCCAAACAGAGCTGGGCCGTCCAAAACACGTTTGGAGGGCCGAAATGGCGCTCGGCACCCCGTGACCGTGTCCACCCGGCACCCAAAAACTTCTCGCAATTGTGTGCAGTGTGTGGATCCGTTGTACTTTGTTTGGAAGTTTAAGAAAGTGAGAGAAAAGAGTAAAAAGAAAAATGGGAGAAAATTGAGAAGAAAATGGTACCATAATTATCATTCACACTTCTAAATGGGAGAGAATTTATTTTAATTTTTCTTTCCTTTTTCTCACTTTCCTCATGTTTCAAACAAAGCATTACGTATAATGCGAGTGTGTGCACACGTGTCCAACATTGCCTTTGGGGTCAAAGCTAAGCATGGCTACATTGAGCTCATAGATCCAATTTTTATCGTCAAAGCATAGTAGAATTGAGCTCATAGATTCAATTTTTTATCATTTGCAAAAATAAAAAATAAAGCTACTGAAGGATATGATATGCATGGTACGTATGACGGTATGATTACTATGATCTGAGATTTAAGTTCTTTTTTGAAGTAGTAATTCACTTGTTGAACGATAGAGGTACAATTTGAGAATCAATCTGGAGGAGTATTTTCATTCTCATTTTGAAGTAATATATTGGAAAATAATATTTACACTCTAAAAATTTATGGAGGCACTATAAAAAATAAAGGAAAGTGACTTTGAAATTTAAAATTATACTGATTTTGAAGTGCATGGATCAATTTTTAGAGTATCAAATCATTTTCCTAATATATTCCGAGTATTATCCTCAAAATATACATTCGTAATCTATTTTGAGCATTATCCTCTCAAATACTATTATATTACAAAATATATTTTGCACATATCTCCAAAATAATCTATCAGATACAAAATTAGTAACTCACAAACCAAAACCAAAATACAAACATAGTAAGGCTCACAAATGGGCCCTTAGAGCATTTTGTGTGGATTTTGAAGGCTTAGATACGACATTTCTAGTCTACCCACTTGTTAGGCTTTAATGCTCTATGAAACCACAGGCCCAACAAAAACACATCGAATGAAATTGGGCTTCAACTAGTGTGCAAGATCATCTCATGTGTCGATCTTCGCAATTCCTTACTAACGTAAAAGAAGACTCATCACAATTCAAGTCTTTTATTGATGGGTCTCGTTGTATATACCACTGAGCAAAAAATCACGTTGGTCAAACATCGTTATCTAAGAATCATATTTTTCATTTCATTCAATAAAAAGGGAGGGTTCGTTCATTCTTTAAAAAAAAAGAAAAAAAAAGAGGAGTAAAGTTTATTATTCTTTTTACTTTTCTTTCGGTGCTACCATTGTCTTTCTACTGAAGTTCGTGCGACGTGATTTTCTACCTACTAGATTGATACAAATGGTTCAGTGGTGGGCCTCGTTACAAATTGCAACTCTGCAACGTTGGTCATTCAAATCTTTATTGAAAGAACGCAAAGCCAGTGCCGGCCCAATCCCAAGGCCCAAGAGGTTTGGGCTTTGAGCATCCTGAAAATCTTAAATTTTAGGGACACTTCAATATTTTTACTACTTGGATTTGCGTAGGACTCTTTTTATTTTTTAGCCCAGTAGAATGTAAAAAATGTTCAATTGGAGATAATGAGTTAACCCAATCTACCATCTCATAGCCCAACTGTAGGGACCCGAATATTTTATTTTTATTTAAAAAGATTATTAAATGTCTAAATGAGAAAATAGGGATTTTGTGGTGAATATTTGAATTGGGGTTTAAAGTGATGCAATTGTTAGTAGAGAGGTGAATGTGTGATTTATAAATAAGTGAGTATATATAATGGTGGTGGTGTGTGTGTAGGAAATCATTTTCCTTCTCTCTCTCCCTCTCTCTACCGTCTCTCTCTCTCTCCCTACCGATCTCTCTCTCCCTCCTCCTCTCACTCAAAACTTCAAGAATCAACTTCCCTCAAGTCCTTCAATCTCATTATTGAGCTCAAAATTTCGTGGGTCAAGCTCGGAGGAGAGTATTTCGGTTGATTTCAAAGAGTTTGGGGCTAGGGCTCGTACGAATTGCTTGGGTTTCGCTCCTTGACTCGAGGTAGGGATTTCTTGCCACTTTTATGTGTCTATATGCTGATTAAGTGTAGAAATCGTGCCTTGAATCGTTGGATGTTTTGTTGTTTGGCCTTTGAGTTTTCTGCACAAAATCGCCGTTCGTAACGTCCCCGTATCGATACAATTTCTTGCGTATCGATACGCTGAAAGGATCTGCATTCCAGTAGCTTCAGAAATTTGTCGTAGTGTTTCCGTATCGATACAGTTTTTGGAGTATCGATACTCCAGAGTCTGGAGTATCGATACGGTTTTGGAGTATCGATACTCCATGGCTTTCTGGGCAGTTTTGCCATATTGCTCCGATTCGACCGTTTTAACCCCCGATCATTTCTAAACCTTTTTGGACACTTCCAAACCTATTCCAAGCATGCCTAATTGACTTCCTTTGATTCATTGAGGTTATCCTTGGTCCGTTGGCATTCCGTTAGTACGAAATGAATAAGAACTTATTTGATTCAAACCGTGTTAAAATGTGACTTGTTGATTGATTGGTTTCTTGGTAGTATTAATGGCATATAGTATGACGATCCTTGCATGAAAGTGGTTATGAGAAGGTCCTAGTTTGCACATCGAGTAAGAAAATAGTTGATATTTTAGGTCGGAAGTTGATTTAGGAAGTTCCGTAACGCAAGTGGTGGTAATACGGAGACTTAAAGGGTTTCGTAACGCAAGTGGTGGTAATACGGTAACCCGAGTCGTTAGGGATCACCGTGACGCAAGTGGTGGTAACACGGTAATCCTTATGGTACTTTCCGGTAACGCAAGTGGTGGAAATACCGATGGTGGAAGTTTGGGTTAGCAAGTCGGGTTGGGATTATTAGAAGGGGTTAGTATTGTATGGCCTATGCATTCGATTTCAATAGGGTTTCATTTGCGAATTGATTGGTTATCGTCTGTCGAACTGTATTTCCTTATCCTCTCTTGTCGCACTTGTCATCATATTTGCATATAAATTTGGTAAAGATTTTCCTACTGGGCTAGTGTAGCTCAACAAAATCCTTCTTTTCAGGTTCGAATGTCGGGCAATAGACTGCATGCTATGACGTGCGTGGACATGAAGACTTTTGGAAACTAACCATGCTTTAGTTACTTAATCATCTTTTGTAATTAAATCCCTTTTTGGTAAAGATGAGTTTGTAACTAACTATTCTTGAATTACCTTTTGACTAAAGTCTGTAATATTCTAAACAGATACGTACTTGTAATTAAGCTAATTTGGGCCGTGGTGCCAATGTTGTAGTTCTTTAAACTTAGGGACTCGTTTGTAAATTAAACAGGTTGGGAACTCTTTTAGATAATACTTATGATACGCGAGACTCTTGTAATGAAATGTATTATTTATTGATGTCAAAAATCGAGGTCGTGACACCAACCCACCATCCTATAAGCTCAAGTGTCCAATTGGAGTAACTCTTTAAGGGCACACTTGTTTTTATTAAGTCTTGCACACTAAAAACCTTTGGACCGATCCTACGCAAAGTGAAACCGTGATCAACAAAAGGATACATTACTTTGAGCTATAAGTTTTAGCTTCACGGGGGGCATGTCTGATGAGGTGGTCCTCATTGAAACCGTCACCATCGTATCTACAGATAGGAATGGCAACGGGGCGGGGCGGGGCGGGTTTTTGCATACCCCGACCCGACCCGAAAATCATTACCCGCCCCCGGCCCCGCCCCGACCCCGACCGGCAGGGGCGGACCTAAGATTTATAATCATTGGGGTCAAGTTATCTATAACATGTATATATAATTTTGTATTTACACATGATAAAGGATAAACAAATTCAATATTAATACTACACAAAAAAATTGCCTATTTATATAATAGGTAAACAAAAAGCGATTTGTCAATCCATTATACATCATGTCACTTACAATTGACCCCAAAGATTTTTTATATTTGGTGAGATAAACAATGAACATAGTACACAGAATAACTTGACCTAAATTTATACTAATTTTTAATTAACAAAACAGGGTCACAATATAAGTTTGCTAAGGTAGTTAGGTTGGATTAATGATAGGGCTTAACTTAGTACACAAAATTCAAAGTCCTAAATTAGAATTGACCAACGTAACGTGGATAGTAAATATTAAACAATCTAATAAACACTACTTCCTCCCTTCTATTTTGTTCGTCCATTTATTACCCAAAAGACTATTATTGTTGGCAATGTTACCCGAAAAAAGAGATCTGAATGGTTAAAAAAGACCTAGGGCAAGTATATTACTTTTCGGACAAGAACCAAAGTGTAAAATATATATGGGGCAATTATATTTCCTTTGGCTTTGGGGCAAGAACCAACGGATCTATATCTATGAGGCAAAAAACAACCGAAATTTTCAAAATTTAATGTATATCCCTGAGGGGTTTCCACCTTTAATGGGGTCAATAGACCACCCTTGCCCAAGTGTAGGTCCGCCCATGCCGACCGGGTTTTTTTGGGGTACCCCCGTTCCCGCCCCGATCGGGAAACGGGTTTACCCGCCCCGCCCCGCCCCGCCCCGTAAAAATTTAAAAAATTAAAGTATAAGTAAAAAAGGTAAAAAAAAAAAAAACTAAATAAGAATAAAAATTATTTAGAAAATAAAACTTTTGAAATTATTTTTATGTCTTTTGGTATCAAGGTTAAATTTAAACTTTTAATTGTAATCAATATTTTAGATACTTCATTCCATTTTTTTATGTGTAGAATTTAATATAAATATTTGAAGAAAACTTTTTAAAAAATCCACTAAACACCAATAAATATCAATTTTTATTTCTTTTTAAAATTTAATTAGGCTACTTGACAGTAAAGAGACATTGTTTTTTGGATTAATGCTAAAAAAATGAAATAACATGTATATAAGTATATATATACATATATATATTAGTACGCCGGGTCGGGGTCGGGTAATTTCGGGGCGGGTATTTCGGGTCGGGGTCGGGGCGGGTTTAGGGGCGGGGCACTATTACCCCGAACCCTACCCGAACCCGGCCGGGGCTCAATTTTTTACCCGACCCCGACCCGAAACCCGAAAATATTATAGAAAACCCGCCCCGTTCGGGGCGGGGCGGGGCGGGTTCGGGGCGGGGCGGGTTGGATTGCCTAGCCTATCTACAGACAAGCATGCATGTGACCCTCAAATCCATATTAGTGCAACATCGCTGTCTATTGGAGGCTTGGAGTACTACAGATCTCAAATGTTAGCTATGCACCCAGGGATGGAGCCGGGAGAGGTCAGTAGGATCGGTTGGGTCTGTAAGAAGAAAAACAAACACTACTATTATACGTAAAAAAAAAAAAAAAATTCCTATTAAAGTATATAGGCTCACCCCTGTGTATATAAACTCGCCTCTGCGTGATGAAATTCCTAGCTCCGTCCCTGTATGCACTGTTTTGACTAATCTCTCATCACATAAAAATACGTTCATTCACGTTGAACGGTAGGTGGCTAACTTTGTTCTTGTATCCATGTTCTTACGGCATAAAATCTCTACTGGTTTTACGGGTTGCCAAGTGGTTGGTGGTGAGAAGGCAGGATCTCTACCTAATTTAATTACAACCAAACAAAATTACACTGTAATTGACAACTCATTAATACACACTGTAACAACTGTCACTAACTAACACAAGGGTATTACAGTATTAATTTATTTTCTTAAAAAAGAGCTTATATACCCACTCCTGCAATGAGAATTCTGTCAATATTGTGTTCCGATTCATCCGGACAAAATTTACACTCATATGTAAAGGCAGCTAAGCAATTCTGTCCGAGCCTTAAATATACGGTAAGTCTACTCTTACCGATCAAAAATTCCGATCGGAATTCCGATGCTCCTAGACGGCCGATCTGAGCCATCCAAAAATTCTTAAAAAAAAAAACCGAGTAGGCCATTGTGGGAATAAACGGTATCTGACTGGTGCAGATGGCCGATCCAAACAATCCATTTTTGTGTTTGGATCGGCCAAAAATAGAGTGTTTGGATCGGCTACTTACACATGTCGGATGCTGTTTATTCTAGCATAGGCCCACTCGATTTTTTTTTTAATAGAATTTTTGGACGGCTCGAATCGACCGTCCGGTGGCCGGAGTGTGCCGGGCAAAACGTCGGGATTCCGATCTGGATTTTGGCCGTCGGGAGCTGTAGCTTTACTGTTAAATTCCTTCATCAAAGACTAGATTACCTGGCCCTTATCAGTCAGTAGTAGATGCTTACAAATACTCCACATATAAAAGCATGTGGAGGGTTGCATGATAAACGTGCATGTTCTAATTTCCGAATTCTCTCTCTCTCCACGTCATTGATTGTTATTTTTATAGCATCTGATTATATGTTCGGTGCAGAAACCTTTCTCGGAGTTAAACCTCTGTATAATTTGCTTGTTTTTCATGTTTCGCGCCTTATTCTGTTCGGTTATGTCGGTCTTCGATCGCACTTACTGATTTTTTTTTGAATTGAGGAGTTAGGTTTCGGCGGTTACAGCATAAGCTTTCTTTTGGGGATATTTTGCAGTTTTCTGTGATGGGCCGGACGTAGTTAGGGCTTTATTATGCATCTCTTGGTGAGAACTTGCCTGTCTTTTTTCGATTCCCTTTGAGGGTCTTGAGATATTTATTGTTTTGAATACTGGAGTGTGAAAAATTTGAACTTTATCATAAGATCCCTTGTGGGTTTATTGGGGTTTTGCTGTTTTATAGAAACTGGTGGTGGATGGTTGGATTTAATTGGTGTTTTATAGAGTGGAAAGGTCTGGAATTGGAAAATTTTGTACTTGGGTGGGGGTATATCTGGAAAGGGGTGAATTAGGTTTTCTGTGATATTGGTGGTTTCTGGGTGTTGAGCTATTCTTTCTGGTGGTATAAGATGAGTTCAAACGTGTCCGAAGGTGTAATTCAGGGCGGCAAACTTATTGTTCATATCGCCGAGAATGGACACTCGTTTGAGCTGGACTGCGACGAATATACCCTCGTGGAGGCAGTTCAACAGTTCCTACATTCCAAGTCTGGGATTCAACTGAGTGATCAGCTGCTTTTATGCTTGGACATGAAGCTTGAGTCAAAGTGTCCTCTTTCGGTCTACAAACTTCCGTTTGATGACTGTGAGGTGTTCTTATTCAATAAAGCGAGGATGCGTAGTAATTCCATGCTTCCTGAGGCTGAGCAAGTTGAAACCCCTGAAATTCCAGACCCTCCATTACCTTCCGATTCTCGTAACCCCCACCCCCTAGATGATGCTTTGGATCCTGCACTAAAGGCATTACCTTCTTATGAGAGGCAATTTAGGTACCATTACCACTGCGGGTACGTGATTTATAGGCGCACCCAAGTGGCATTTGAGATTTGTGAGAGACTCTTACAAGAACAAAAGGTGCAAGAGAGGGCATTGGATATTGCTAGGGGTAATTTGGATTACTTCTACAAGATGATTCTCCAAAATTATGTGGACTTTATGAAGTTTTACTCGCAGCAACATAGGAGCCATTCCTACCTTCTTGTGAATTTTGGGAGGGAGATTGAGAAACTGAGATCCTGCAAACTTCTGCCTGCTTTACAAACGAGTTCGCGTAGGAGCTTGCTTGATTTTGTGAAGGAAGAGAACTTGCACAAGGTGGTGGAGGATTGCAGCAGTTCACAAAGGCAGTTTGAAAATAAGATTTTGGAATTTAAGCAGGAGTTTGGAGATCTAAAGCGCAGCGCTGAGCATTTGTTTACTAACAAAGCTTCTTTTCTTGTTAGAGATTTGGCATTTACAATCAGGGATCACCAGCGATTGGTTAATGAGCAAAAAAGTATAATGCAAGCTTTGAGGTTCTCTCTCTCTCTCTCTCTCTCTCTGGTGCCTTCAAGTTATAGTTAGTAGTTGTTCTGAAATTAGTAATGTTGCCTATGATAGAGTCTTTAAAAGTTTTACCCGGGTTGTAGTTAGTTGGTCATATTAAAATCTAATATGGCTACGGAGCCATGCAATTCTAAATGATTGATCAGTTGTGTAACCGTGGTTATAATTCTTGTGCGCTCCCTCAAAAGGCAACAAGGTTGATTATAAGGGCACACATGACTTCTTATAATTCTGATTGTACATGCATATTTTGAATAATTTGTCCATGGAATTGGTACATGTGTCATTAGTTTTCCCTGCCGTCAAGTTGGTTTTCATTCAACCGAAATCTTAGCGCTAGGGTTCAGAACTCGTGTGCTGCAAAATACTTGATTGTTTCCCCTAGCGTAAAACTGTCAAATCTAATTGGATTTGTGCATGTGTTGGATTGGAAACTCTGTTAAGAATCTCCAAAGCTATATAGTTGAGAAAAAATGATTCAATGTTATGCCACCTTAATAAGATGTTTCGTAGATCTGCTTCAAATCTCCAGAGTTATTTACTTTGCTTTGCGTATTAGCAGAGAAAACCCAATTGACCACTTCACTTTTCTTAATACCTCTATCTATCCTGAAGATGGTAAAGTTTCTCTTTTGTTCCTACGTAAAAACATCTGGATCTTATCAGCATATGAATGTAAAAGACTTCATGCTCAAATTGGTACTTGCGCTTAAGATCTTATATTCATTCCAAGACGTGTTCCAGAGGGTGTTTGGATATTGCGGTTACGTTTTATTGACCTCTAACTTGAGGAGTTTCTTTTCATCTTTATGCTATGCTTAGGTAAGAGATCTCAACATTCTTTATATCACTTGTATAAGTTCCATGTATACGAATTCGTTTTCTCCTCATTTTTTGCTATGTTTTTTCATGCATAGATTCAATATGATGACAAAATACGTTCATATTCCTGCAGTAAAGATGTAAATATAGTGAAGAAACTTGTGGATGACTGTCTGAGCAGCCGATTGTCCTCTTCCCTCCGTCCTCATGATGCAGTTTCAGCCTTGGGTCCTATGTATGAAAGCCACGACAAAAGTTACCTTCCTAAAATGCAGGCTAGTCACTGTGCAATTTCGAATCTGGTTGATTTCTGCCTGGATAAAAAGAACGAAATGAACATCTTTGTGCACAATTACATGCAGAAGATAGCGTATATTCAATACATTATTAAAGATGTGCGCAACAAGTTTTCTGTTTTCACAGAAGCAATCAATTGTCAGAATGATCAATTTGAGCACTTGAAAGTTGTCTTTGGGGTTGGCCCTGCATATAGAGCATGCCTCGCGGAAGTAGTGAGAAGAAAGGCTTCAATGAAGCTCTACATGGGCATGGCTGGACAATATGCCGAAAAGCTTGCAATAAAGAGGGAGGCTGAGGTCAGAAGAAGGGAGAAGTTTCTTAAAGTACAATGTTCATTTATACCTAGGGATATTTTAGCATCCATGGGATTGGATGATACTCCTAACCATTGCAATGTCAATATAACTCCTTTTGACACTAATTTGCTTGATATTGACATATCAGATTTAGATCGTTTTGCCCCGGAGTATTTAGTAGGACTATCGGAAAATAGTGGAAAACATGGAAATTTGAAGGGTTCATTTTCCGTTTCTAATGACAGTTATTGCTCAGCCATCCTTGAAGACAATGCTGTAGATTCCTATATAAAATATGACACAGAGGAGCAACTTGAGGGTTCTGAGTTGGTAGAGGTTGGTGGAACTAGCAAATTGGAAGTTGAGAATGCAAAGCTGAAAGCAGAACTTGCTTCTGCAATTGCCCTCATTTGTTCCCTTAGTCCTGAAGTTAAATCCGAATCACTTGATGATAGTAAAATGGATAGATTACTGAAAAATGTAGCAGAAAAGACAGCTGAAGCCTTGCATCTGAAAGATGAATATGGGAAACACCTTGAATCTATGGTAAAGGTTAAACAAATTCAATGTCATTCATATGAGAAACGCATTCAAGAATTGGAGCAAAAGTTGTCTGATAAGATGGGGTCGAACTTTGCCCTTCCAACTGTAAAGGTTGGTGATAGCAGATTGGAAATCTCAGATGAAGCAGAAGCTCACATGCCTTGCATGTCAAGTGAATTCATGGATGAGGTTTCTTGTGCTTCTAATTCTTTGCAAGTCAAATTAGGGCTTTTCACTAAATTGTCAGAATCAGAAGGATTAGATGATAATATGGTAGATTCTTCTTCAATGATAAATCCTCAGGTAGATTCGTCTATATTTGAACTACCTCATGACATGGCCTATGCAAATGATAAAGCTGGGAAAGATACAACGGCAGCAGAACTGGGCATGGCGTTGGTAACCAGTTTCACTGGAGAGGGAGTATTTGAACCTCAAAATCATTTACCTGCTGGAAAGGTTTTGGACTCTAAGGCAAGCTCTGATCTTGTGCTGGAATTGCAGAATGCACTTGCAAGTAAGTCAAGTCAACTAAATGAAACAGAAAAGAAGCTGAAAGATCTAGCGGACAAGGTTGCTAAGCTTGAGAGGGAGTTGGAAATTAGCCGGAAGCTCCTTGTTGAATCTCAGGTATTAAAGCAGTTGTACTGAATAAATGCTCTTGTAAATTTGATTTATCTTGAAAAGTGCAAGTGCATGACTAGTAATGTAATGTTTCTGTTGAGAATTATTTTTTTCTTTTCTTTTCTTTCCAACTCATCCTCTTTCATGCTTAGAATCTTCTACACAGCCAGTCCCAAGCTTGGATAAAGGAGGAGGATTGTGCCTTACTACCTTAGGTAGCCGAAGCCCATTAGATAGTCCCAAGGAGGAGGATTGTGCCTTATTGCCTAGGATAGCCAAAACCCATTAGATCCTTATGACATGATTTTGCTTATGAAAATCTATCGTAGTCAGCCGATGTGGTAGTTAAGATGAGTGATAAGGTTACGGTAGAGGGTAACACAAAGGGGAGGGGTAGACCTAGATTGACTTTAGAGGTGGTCGTTCAAAAGGATTTAGGTTTTTGGAATATCACGGAACACGATGCTCTCGACAGAGCTCAATAGAGAAAACATATTCATGTAACCGACCGACCTCAAATTATTGGCTTAGGCTCGGTTTGGTTTTAATGGGGAGCTTTTCGCCATGTTTACTCCTAGTTGCTTAAGTTTGTCATGACAGAAAGAGAGCTCAGTTTATTCTCGAGAGATGGATGGCCAATAGACTGCATAGCATAGAATGAAAACTTGAAGCCTGGTTAAGGATGGATGTCAAGTTTTGTAGGATGTAGTTTAGAATATTTGCACAACTTCGCTTTCTCCTCTGTAATATTTATCTGATGCAGCAGACAACTAACTTGATTTCATATTACAGATGAATTATGCTGACTTGGGGAATTATCTTCATGAAGCCAGAGAAGAAGCCCAAACCCATCTTTGCACAGCTGATCGCAGGGCCTCAGAGTATAGGGCATTGCGTTCCTCTGCTGTAAAGATGCATAGCCTTTGTGGAAGACTAAAGAGCTGTGTTTCTTCAGGCAGTGTGGCTGGGTTTCCTGAGTCCTTGCGTGCTCTAGCTCAATCTTTGGCTATGTAAGTTGCCAACGTATTTCTTTATGTTCCCTAGCATATCCGCATCCGCCATTTGTTGATAAGCTTTAGGATTTCCTTCACCATATGAGCATTTTATGTACGTATTGATTCCCCTACTTTCCTAAAGTCAATCAGAATTTAAATGCCTGTTAAATATAATGCCGCCAGGGACTTGGATAGGTGTGTCCACTGCAGATATTAGGATTATGCTAATTCCATTTCAGGGACACTGGGCGAGGGTTAAATATTTGAATTCCTGAATTACTGCTGTTGTAAGTAATATCTTTAGACATCAGTGCGATGTTCAATCATTCTGAAGCAACCATGTTGAAAAGTCACATCATTCGGGCTTGTAAGGTGCTATTTTATGGTAAAAGTAAGTCTTCGCTTCATTTGCGTTAGTGTACTCTGACAAAATGCCATACCTTTCTTCTTTTTATGGTATCTTCTTCTGTTGTCTCTCTTCAAATGAATCGATGTGTGATGATTGACATTTAAACAAACGTCATGACCTTTATGTCCTCTAATGCCCTCTTCATTTTGATTTCTCAACTGAACTCAACTTAACTACAAACCTTTGTCCCAAGACTCCCAACTTAACAACAGCACCAGTGATTTAAAAAGCGTGCTTCAAAGCAAGGCACGGATGGCAAAGTGCAGGTGAGGCACAAAAAGCACGCACCTTGGGACTAAGCCCAAGGCGCATGAAGCAAGCGCCTAACCATTAACTCTAAGAAATGTGTCTTTAATCAGAGCCACCCATTTGTTGTAGTCTATAGTGTTGAATAAGATCCAACGCACCCGATTAGAACTTTTAATGAGATCAAAGCACCAGATCACAACTCTTATAAAGTACCCTAAGTCCTAATATGTTTTCCACTGGCGCTACTTCTAGACGATGCCAACTCTCCATATTGGACTGCTATTCGCATTACTTCATCACGTTTATAATTTCTAAAGCTAAAGATTCAAAGATTAGTTCTTGATGGATGCATACTAAGTATGTTCTTTTGTTACCGTTTCATGTATGGTCTTTTGAATGTCATGTATGATTATTGACATTCCACCTTTTGGACATCAAAGTAGGGTACTTGGCTTATTATATATGTTGCTTTCAATAATAGATGTAATATTTGATGATATTGGGTCATTTTGTTGCTTGGTATGGTACATTCTACTCTTTTTTTTTCAATGCACGTTTCAATTCACTGAGGAGCGTCGTTCGCTCTTCGTCGCTTAGGCTCCAAGGGCCCTTGGCGCTTCGATGCCCCTCAGGCTTTTTAAAACATTGAGCGGAACTATTGCCTCATCCATTGTGATTGAGCACTGATCTTCAAGGTCTATATCACTGTGACTTATATATACACAATAAGCTTAGTCATCAAACATGGGTAGGTGGCATGAAGTCTATTGGACTCTGTTATCCCTTTTTTCCACGATAATAAATTGTGAAAATCCCTGAGGATCAAATTGCTTCCACTGTGAATTTCAGATCCACCAATGATAGGGACAATGATGGTACTATTGAGTTTCGAGAATGCATCCGGGTACTCGCCGACAAAGTTGGTGTCTTGTCAAGGCACTGTGAAGAGCTGCTTGATAGGTATCCAAAAGCTGAAGCTGCAAATGAGCAACTTAAAAAGGAAGTGGAAGAAAAGAAAGAGTTGCTCAATGCCCTGTACATGAAACATCAGCGTGAGAAACAGGTAAGCTTTCAGGCCAAGTTTCACGTCTTCACCAAAGTTGTGGCTGAGTCAGTGCTGACACACATATTGGGAACGGATGTCTATTGATTATGAATACTGGACACCTTTTACTTCATTTATGGAGTACATTTTTGGAAAGTGTTAGTTCCATATTCATTGAGCTGATGACACTTAGTTGGCTGTTTGGCTGCTAGGCCGGTAGTGAGTCCGGTACTTGTGTGACGGGTTTATACTATATTCAATAGAAGAAAAATGAAGATAGGCCATTTGACTTCCAACAAAAGTCTTTCTAAGGCTCTGTTTGGATTTAATGGTTTGCAAAGGGATTATGGAGCGAAAAGCAAGATGAAAGGAAATTTTGAAGTGAAAAGGCAATTTATTCTCTTGTTTCCTACCATTTTCCTTTCTGCTAATAAAGCCCCACTAATAGCCTAACGAAATTTTTTAAATCGGGAAACCTATTAAGGGACCTTTTTTCAGTCTGTTCTTACAGTGGAAGCTTAATAGCCTATGTTAGTGTGAGCAGAATGGTCTGAATATTTCTTCTTCTTAACGAACTCCTACAGATAAGAATTCAATTTTCTGGACGTTTGTGATGCTATTGTCTTCTATTCTCTGATTGCTTTCTGCTTTTCAAAAAAAAAAAAAAAAACACACATTTTCTGATCTTTGTACAGGCAAACAAGGAGAAGATTTCTTTTGGCTGTTTGGAAGTCCACGAGATTGCTGCATTTGTCCTAAACTCTGCTGGTGATTATGAGGCAATAAACCAAAATTGCCCTAACTACTACCTTTCTAAAGAATCTGTTGCCTTATTTGTGGACCATCTCCCAAACCGCCCGAGCTACATCATTGGGCAGATAGTACATATTGAACGTCAGTCTGTCCGAGCGAGGCCCTCTAGGGGATCTTCCCTAGAATTCCAAAAAACTCCTTATTGTTGTCTCCCGGTCGGCAGTGATTACTTTATAGTGACAGTAGCTATGTTACCTGATACTGCCATTCATTCGCAGCCTCCTTCCTGATCTCTGAGAAAATGAAGACTGCCTGATGGAAGAAACCTATTGTACATATACGATGCTCTAATAAAAGGTAAGTCCTCATGCTGGTGGGAGAATTGAGTAATTTCCTTTCTGTACAGATGATGATAAACTCAGTTCAATCTTGCCATTGTATATAAAACTACTAATTATCTGATTTGTAAGTATTATCCCTTAGTAAATGTAAAATTATCTGTTTAGAGTCTTTAGACTCCCATAATGGTAAGTGAACTCTTTAAAACTGTGCTTTTGCAGGTTACTTGCTTTCTTAGCCACAGGGTAGGGCTGTGTAACAAACCAAAAACTCGAGTTCGGCTTGATTACTAAATGAACTGAGCTTTGAGGAGCTCGGTTTGTTTGTAACCCTACCCTAGGGTAGTTTGCGCTTTGTTTGAAACTTGTGAATTGGATAGAGTCCCAAATGTCTTTCTCCTCGAATGGGCTAAATAAGAGTTCACTTCCCACGAGATATTCAGTCCCAATCGATTTTTAGCCACTTACCTTATCCCTTTTTTGGCTTTTCTGATAAAGAACGAATGTCTTTAGCAAGAATATTCCAGAAAGATCATGTCAAATTGGTGAGATATGGTGGTTGAATTCAAACACTAAACTAGTCGAAAAACCGTTTTCACTAGCGGTTCAAATGAGCCGAGCTGAGTCAAGTTAAGCCGAGCTAAGTTTTGAAATGTTTAAGCTCGACTCATCCAAAACTAGGTGAGATTGAGCTCATTAGTGTTTTAGGAAAATTGAGCTCGTCAAACAAACATAAACGAGTCAAATGCAAAATCGACCAAATGTAAACAAGCAGAGCTCAAACTCAATCAATTCAAACTCGAGCTCTCCAATCAAAATTTAGTTAAACAGTCAAATTATCTTATATAATTAAGATAAAATTTTGTAAAATGCATTTTCATGTTCGCGAGTTGTGGCATTGATTCCCCAGAAATAATCGAGCTGCGCGTGTCAACATAACATAAAGGCGTACCCTTTCCTTTACCAGCTACGCTTCGGACGTGGCAACCCCCGAAAACTACACTAATGATGACAACCGCACCGGATTAATCCCGTTAGAAACCGACATCATGTATGCACGCCTTGTGGGCCCACAACGAAACCTTTAAAACCCCACGAGCTCTACCGCCAAAAGCCTAACCCCTTATCTCTCTCTCCCTCTCTCTTTCCTCTCCGCCCTAGGGTTTCTTCAGTTTTTATGCTGCTCCGCTAAACTTTGTTGGGATTTTTTCCCCTCTTCGGCTTAGGCTGAACGTCAACCCACTTGTTGAATCACAAGGTTGGTTCTGCTACCTTTTTCTTCGTTTCATAAATACATCTTCAAAGTCTAATCGTTGATTTGAAATTTTCTGTATGTGTTTGTTTCTTTGGGTATTAATGGGTTGGACTTCGATTTTATTTCATTGCGTGTTTTTTGTTTAGTAGTACTTTATTACCGTGGGGTTTATATGATTAGAAGTTTGTACATTTGGATTTTGTTTATTTATGTTTACCATTTTCAGTCTAATTTTCGTTCTAAAATTAGGGTTCCTATATTCATTATTGCTATTGTGATGTTTTAGTTAATGGAAAAGATATATCGGGATTTTGAAGGGAATTGTAGCCTCTATTCGTCTGTATGTTACAAAGGACGTTTTCCAGTAATATCCTTAAAGCTGTTCCAAAATCAGGAATAGATTGGATATGGAGATGATTCATCAGAGATTCAGAGTCGTGTAGAAATCACAACGGTGTCTTGGATTTTGTTATGTGATGCAATGGAAATTTCTTGTGTATGTGTTTATGAGTTAAAGTGTAGTTTTCCTTCCTAAATTGTATCAACTTTCTGGGTTTGGTAGATAAAGTCTCGGGGTTCATTAATGTGACTATGGTTTTGTATCCACTTTTTCAATCTTTCTAGCACTTCTCGGTGAAACAGAAAAAATATCGATCATTGGTTTATTAGCTACAATTTAGAGAAATATCGCTGCAACTTGACATAAATAATAATTCTAATAATCTTCCTATATGTTATCTAATATCAGGAACAGAATATGGAGAGGGTTTATCAAAATCATCCAGAAGTCGCCCCTGCAAGTGATTCTGGTGAAGATTCCCAATACATCATCATGCGAAATAAGCCATCGAACCATATTGGATCTGTGCAATACTTTGGATCTAACTACACCTTCCCTCCCATTCAATATGGGCAAATGCCGGTTCCGGGAGGCTATATCACCAATACGTACCCACCCTATGATCGTGTTCATATGCATGCAGCAAATTTCTTACCTTATGGATCACAGTATGGTCATTCACAGCAACCACTTTTCCAAAGGGATCCTAGAAAGTTTCAAGATCGTTTGTTTGTAGCAAAGAACTTTTATAATAGAGGAGGGCCAGCTGCTAAATATTCTAGAGGTCAGCACATTCAGAGACCGTTTGATGGCAATTCGCATTGGTTTAGATCTGGAGATGATATATATGCAGGAAACCAATCTAGTGTTCATACAAGCAGGGTTTACTCTTGCAATGAGGGGCATTCTTTTACCGACTCATGTTTCTTCCCTTTGTCACAAGCCAATGCAAACTTTTCAGCTCTCAACCAGGACACACAATATGGCTTCTATTCACTCCCTGGCTATACAAGTGGTGGGGATCTTGCCTATGATAGAGGTGTTCAGAATACCTACCATGGTGAAAATTCAACACAATCTAATATCCTCTCAATGGCACAAGGGTCTATGCAGCAAAATTTTCCCCTGGCAGAGGACTATAGTTTGAATAGTTTAAGTAAAGGCGCCGATGGAGATACAGGATACATAAGTGAAGATACTGATAGAGACTTTGAAGGATGTGATGCTGCTACAAAGCTCGTTGGTCAAGATCATTCACAGCAGCAGCATGATTACAAGGATGGAGTAGGGACCAACTCACCAGACTCTTCTGATTCTTCTGTGGTTTCTTCTACATTGGGGACCTCAGAAAGTACTATAAAAGCAAGACGAAAAGGTAGCATGTTTGCACTTTAGCGCTCTACGCTGAATATTGTGATTGCGTAGGATAGAAACAATTCTCATTTTTGGTGACATTATTGACGGTTAACAATCCCCCCTCCTTCCCGTTCGCCCATAAGCCTGAGCTAACCTACAATGAAGAGCTTGTTTCTTTGTTGTCTTCTTGTTTGGTTTCGGTTGGGTTTTAGTTTTGACATTCTCTGCCCTCTTTTAATAGTCCTAAACAGCGTAGTTATTGCTTCCTGCACTTCACGGTAGTCACTAGAACTGTGAGGATTGAAGTCCTGCCTGAAGCAGCTTAAATTAAGCTAGGATTGTTGACACAAGAACTGTCTAATAACTTGTAAATTGTTTCCTATCTTTTGATTTTATGAGAAAACGTAATTGGAAAATCTCTCCTCTTGCAGGTCAACGACGTAATACTCTGCGCAATAAGTCAATTCAGTCAATCCAAGATCATGCACCACAGATCAGAGTAGGAAACCGAAAGGCTTCAATTCCTCATCTAGTTTATCTCAAGAAGATCAAGGCTCAACTTGCTGCTAGGCGATCAAGGACTCCCACCACTCCGATCCACCATATCACATGGGATGGTATGTCTCAGGTTTCTGTTGTTCAAATCTCTTCTTGTTTTCCATTTTCTTGTCACTATTGCGGTGCTCAGCTTATGGATTTTCAGATTACTAAGGAAAAAATGAAAAATGATACGGAAACTACAGAAGTAGATAAGCTTCTTCACGTCATTATCTTCTTATATTTTTCTTTGCCTTTTCCTTTGTCTCCAACTTCACAAATCATTGATCCAAGCACGGGCTGATTATTGATAACGTGCCCAATAAGTGGAGTTAGCAATTAAAGTCCCGTAGAGGCTTACGTTTCAACCAGAAGCAGGAATTGGTGCCTTTCTTATAAGACAGCAAGTATCTAAAGTTACTCATGGGTACTACTTACAAAATCGTTTCAGAAATCAGGATTATGTTGCTGTATTTGTGTATTTTTTTGCATCTCTCTGTACAGATGTCTCTCTATTGTCCTTATCTGCACTTCTCAATCTTTAATCTCGCATAGTCGCATTCTATCTCCACTACCCCTCCGTGCTTTCAGGCTGCGATGAAGAATCTGAGCCAGCTGGACAGAGTTGCCCCTTCTGCGAAAAGGATCTCTCATATGCACCGACAGACGACGATGAATATGAGTATACAGATATACTAATTGACGAGCCTCCTAAACTTCCAGGAGTTGCAGTTTTGTCATGCGGTCATTTTTTCCATAGCCAATGCTTGGAGCTCAACATTCCTGAAGAACTGTCCACAGACCCTCCCTGCTTTCTTTGTTTGAGCTATGGCGAAAGAAGTTGATCTTCTTATTCATTTTGCTGTTTTCTCCTATTAGAAAGGCGGATACAGTTGAGTAATTCAAGAACAGCCGGAAGGAAGTTGTGTTTAACCGTTGATGTACGGAACTATAAACCATATGCCACTTATCATAAATGGGAATGAGCACAGGAAATTATAGCATCGTTCTGTTTTAGCTCCAAGTACAGATTTTCAAACTGGTTGTTGCACTTTGTTTATATTTACTGCATTCATTCTGTGGCAAATGTTTGTATTTACTGCGTTCATTTCATGGCAAAAGTTTTACGCACCATGCTTTCCACGGTGAATGTCACGGTCACTCCTGCATTGCCCAGCAAGCTAGCCAACCAATGTATATTTCGTCCCTTCATTGCTATGGCACGGGTTTGGGTCACAAAAATTAGTTGTGGATAAAGTTGTAGACTATTATCTAGATGAACCTACAGATGTTACGGAGTACCTTGTACACTTTTTATTTATTTATTTATTTATATGATTATGAGAGCAACAGAAGAAAGGACAGAAAACGGCTCAAGAGGGACACTCTTTAGCCATTATATGCTCTAAATCGGGCGGAATACAACCCGTAAAAACTACTAGAAGTTTCCTACTCAAACAATTTGTCGCAATCCAATTGTTCCTGACGCTGCCCAAGTCTTGATATCTTTCACTATCACAGAGATTTCCCACAGGCATTGCTCCGGGGAACCTGTAATGCCTGCTAATCAACTCCTTGCAGTCAGATTCAAACAAAACTTCTGAGAAATTCTGCTCCCTAGCTACCATACAGGCAAGCTGATACACCACGGTCCCTGGCAATGATGCGGGAGGAATGAAAGGCTCCATCAGAATTGATTTTTACGCCAGAAGTGGGGGGAACCCACCTCGATTCGTGAGAGCTTCCAGAATCTGAATTAGTAAAAATCGCTTGTAGTTAAATCTTTATTCGCCATGCTAGCCTTGCTTTCCCAATACACTCTTCCGGATTTGGCTGCTTGCCATTGAAAACCCACACATTTCTTGCTTTGTAAGAGAAGAGTGAGGGTGGTTGTGAGGGAGATTTGGAGCGGGGGTAAAGGGTAGGGTTGGAGAGATGGTAGGGTGCTTGAGGAGAGGCCGTGAGGAGCCAGAAGATGGTGAAGAAAGCTGGGTTTACGAAAGTTGGGTTTGTTTATGGCGGACACGGGGTCAAGGAGCCACTCAGGGCATAGCTCTCATTTTAGAGAGATAGCTGCTGTCAATACCTTATACACTGGGTATCCCCTTACTTTAGCACTGATATAAATCTAGCTAGGTCATCTAATTGATTGTATTTTGATAACATTTGTTGCTTACCATCTGATATACCTAACCAAGTAGTTTTTGTCTACCATCAAATATGGCACGCTAACAATATTCTAGGTTAAAAGGATTCACGTTGGATCGATTGTGCAATTATTGTGCATCTGCCCCATTAGATGTAAACAAAATGTGGTACACATCAAGGGGAAAAATCGCCATTTGCATAAATTAATACGGAAATTCGAAGCATTAAGAGCCTCATTTACAAAAAAAAAAAAAAAAAAATGTAAAGTAGAAATAAGAAACCACCTCCTCCGAAACAATGCAAGCACTACGTCTAGTTCTTTCGATTAACCTTCAGATATGGCAAAGCACCGACGACATTGTTATAGTCACTCCGGTGAACTTGTACCTGCATATGATTAGACCATTCTAACTTTAGATAACCCATATTAATCCAAAATTCAGATATACATAAGGAATAAAACTTAGTGACATCAAGAAATTCTGTCTACTCTTTGGTAAGTTCAGCTTTCTTTGGCACTTCTTATCAACATATGTAATCGATCATCAGAAACTCAGAAATTGCAGTTAATCACCCAATTAGTTTTCCTTTACAACTGGGTGATTCTTCAGTTCCATAGATGTCATATAGCATCAATGTGATATAGCTTCCGTCATCTCAACATGTGATTTAAAATTCTTTGCAGTATGCTGATTCATGTGCCAAGTCCAATATCAAAGCTTTGAATCTTGGACCAGACAATTTATGAATTTCCTAAGAAAAGGAAAGAACTCCAAAGAGCAAAGAGAGGGAATGCAGATGGTTTTCAAGCTGTGTTTATCTTTGTTAGATTGTTAGAGGGCGCAAACATGGCAACAGAAAGTAATCATGGACCTATTACATAATATTTAGACAATGTAGTCTTCATTACTATTAATGCCAGCGGGATTCACCTTGGCACGGGTTTTGGAGAAAGGAGACAACTTATACTAAAGCTTAAGTAATCAACAAGCCAATGGATGGATGAAAGGATTTATTGAATTCAACCGAAAGTCCACCAAAGTTTGCAGCAAAAGAGGGACTTCCCCGATTTTAAACCTTAGAACACTGTCGGAATGTTGTACAACCTTCACTCCACAACCAAAGACTAAGTGTCAATAAAAGATGCAAGTTCTCTAGGGTTTTGAAGAAATGGAGGCACAAAAGCACTAGAAACAGCAGCTTCAAACTCTGATGTTGGCAATAGCTGTTTCCCCTAATATACTATTGGGATTCTGTTATAGTTCATATTCCTAAAGCGATCAACATAACTCTGGAGTGACGATGAAAAGTTCTCCTAAAGATTCAAAATTGTATTAAAGGAGAAGAACGCCACAGGCTACCCTATGTGAATACACAAGAAAGATCACAAGCAAAAGGGGGCACCGCCCATTATAACCCCCTAACAATTAAGCTGAGTCAGCTGACTAAAGATCACAACACTGACATGACTATTCAAATTTCATGATTCTCAATCTAACAGCAATCCATTAGGACTCAAATCGTGATCACCTGGAGAAGCAAGAATCCAGGAAAAGGAGGTTACAAGAAGAAGGAAATTGGCAGGAACCAGCAACAGTTTGTTTCTTTACTGAAAGTAAAGCCACATAACATGGTTGTCAAAAACTTATTTATTAAGCTGGACTGATGAAAAATTTGAAAGGAATGTTACAACAGCTAGTCCTCATGCCAGAAATTAGGCAATAAGTACTAGTGGGGAGAATGAGCCAAACATCATTCACGCAAAAGGTCCTTCACATTCAACAAACATTATCTTCTATCCCACTCCCTTCAAGTGCCAAAACTTTGAAAAAAGGAATAGAAATATTGCTGATATGTCACAGCTTAAATTTTCTGCTAAAGCTCGCAGGTATCGAGCGTTGTGAGGGCTTTCATGTGCGCTTAAGGGCATTTACTATTACAAGATGACCCAATCCAAACCAAGCTTCATCCCTAACGAGTAACGCCTCATACAAGCCAAAGCTTGTTGGCTTGCCTACGGCGTTCCAGCACACAAAACCCTTCAGCTTGCTCAAGGCATCCAGCTCAGAATAGTCAAAAGTCACTCAACTGGTATGGTCGCTGACATGAGAACTGTTCAAATGTTAATTTAAGTGGGACCAGTTGCAGATTGAGGCTTGTGGGGGCTTCCATTCGCGTATTAAGGGTAGTTTCTGTCATAGCGCATTTCACTATAAAGAGAACTCTAGCCACATTAAGCAAGGTGCTACGAGAAGAGGCTAAACCAAGGTGCAACCCAAAGAGACTATTTATCCTAATTCCACTCAAATAGGACCCTAAATAACAGCTGAACCATAAAACTACGACGGTAAAATCTTTTAAAAAGCCCCATCAAACTTATACATAGAACCATTGACATTGTAATCCTTACTCCTTAGTACCTGAAATTCGGTAACAAAGACTAAGGCCAAATAAATTACAAACAAATTCATGGACCAGCTTAATTCAAAACAATGAACTTAAATACTAAACATTTGTAGCTGTCTATTCTAAGAGATACTAAAAGCTAGAAGTTTTATAAGGACAGAAAACATCAAATACAGTAGTTATCCACAAACCACAATGGGTATAGTGAAAGAGTTAGGAGCCCTAACCGACTTGGAGAGGCGATTACGCCTCTTGGCATTCTTTTTCCCCAGCAAATGCTGCTTCCCACATTTCCTCCTCATGATCTTCCCACTACCTGTCACCCGAAATCTCTTCGCCGAAGCCTAAAACAAAGCCCCAAATTCAAGTCAATTTAACCACCCTAATAACTTCGTGATTGTCATATAGTAATAATATATAATGAGAGATAGAGAGAGCTACCTTGTGGGTTTTCATTTTGTAGCCTTTAGCGCAGACGACAGTGAGAGGTGGGGGGTTCCGAGTGGGAGAGGCGACCGTACGGATTCTTTGAGGAAGGAGTGGAGCGAACCCAGATATGGTGTGAGAAGAAGTGAGGGTGAGGGAGGTTTTGTTGGTGAATTGAGAGAAGTGAACAGTGCTAAGAGGGCTACGGAAGCTGCTGCGAGTGGCAGTTGATGATGAAGAAGAAAGTGATGATGAAGGTGAAAGCTTGAAAGAGATGCAGAAGGCGGTTGAGGAAGCCATTGTCGTCATCAGTTCGAGTTTCTTTGGTCTCTCTGGTTTTGGATGTGAGGATAAGGGGGTAGGACGAGGGTCAAAACGACCGGGATCGCAACTTCAGCATTGGAGGACGAGGCTCATCAAAACGACGTCGGTCGGATTTCACTGGGACTTTGACTTAACTATTTGCAATTATAAATTTTCTATACGAGGCCTGTTTTAAGCCTAACCAACAAATCTTATACTCCCTCCGTCCCTTTTTAAGAGTCCTATTTCGTAATTCCAACTTATTAAAAAGATATCATCATTATACCTTTCACATCAACTTTTTCCTCCATTTTCCTATGAGAAATGCTAAGTACAAAGAAAATAGACAAAGAAACGACCCTTAAAGTGTATATGAACTGCTTAGATGCACTGCACAGAGAATCTAGGCCGTTCATGTACACTTTAAGGGTCTTTTCTTTGTCCCTAGCACTCCTCTTTTCCTATTTATTCATCATCATTACACTTTTACTCACTAACTTCTCAAACTAGAATCTACTTTTAGGGACTAAATAGACAATGCACCAACTTTTACCTACTAACTTTACAAAATGGACACTTATTAAGGGACAACCCAAAATGAAATATCGGACTCTAAAAAGGGACGGAGGGAGTAACAATTTGTTATATGCAACATAACAAATATTTATAAACTTCCTAAAATACCATTCCCTAGCCCCAACCATTATTTTCTCCCAAACGACGTCGACTCTCCACATGCCCCTTCTCTCTCTTCCCGTCTTTGTTTCTCCCTCTTCCTCTCCTCTTTTTCTTCTTTTCCTCAGACCACCAGAGGTCCAGAACGACACACCACCACCATGCCACAACTAGATGAGCTGCAGCCTCCCCGCCAGCACACCACCAAATTTCAGATTTTCGAGTATTAAAATCTGAAATCGTTATGGTTTTTTTTTTTCTCGTAAAACTCCCATCCATGTATCAAAATCCGAAAATGTAGGAAATTTTTGAGTATTGAAATCTGAAATCGACATGTATTTTTGGAGTTTGAAGCACGAATGGGCAACGCAGGGGCCAATTTGAAGAAGATGTTCGTCTCCATCTTCGAATTCCCACATAGCCTAACTGTTGGGTCCATTTTCGGAGTTTCAATCGGAAATCGACATGTATTTTGAAGTTTCAAGTACGAATGGGCACCATGTGCAATAATTTTTTTGGTAATTAAACCATTTTATAAAGCAAACCAACTAAAAACCACGAGAAAGACCCAGCATTATAGAAAAGAGAACCAGGCACAATCTAACAACCGCCTATATGCCCGAAAAAAATACAAAATAAAGTAACAAGACTTTACATTTGATCAAAAAATTTAGAACTAAGACACCATGTCCTAGCTCCCAAATGAGTAGCATCACAAGGCTTCACACCTCATCACGGACACAAGCAAGCTCTAATCTCTTCAATGATCAGAGTACTGAGACTCAAAGTAGCGGCTCCTTACCCCTGAAAAATCCGCTTGTTCCTCTCCCTCCAAATCCAATAAATGGAGCCAAAGAAAGTTTGTACACCGTGCATCAGCACGAATTGCCAGCTCTATGATTGATAGCCCAAGCCATCTCGTCAGCAAGAGTAGCACCTTGTCTAAATATATTGTTCCTTTGTAAGAGTGTATCCCACACTGCACTAGAATATGCACAAGCAAAAAACAAGTATTCATGTGATTCGTTTTCAACCTGACAGAGCACACATCTTTTATAACCAACCACTCTCCAGCTAAAAAGTCTATCTTTAGTGGAAAGTCTGCCCAGAAACGCCAGCTACTCAATAAAAGCTCAACATGGCACATGGTGTGAGAACCAAACACACTTAGCCCATGGGACCAAAGGGAAAACTTGCCTCACTCCCTGCCATGCACTTAACACGTGCAATATTCCTCCCCATTATTGTCAAAATCATCTCGATTGGGAATTAATCCGGCAAACAGAAGCGGACGAAACCCATATGCATTTGTACGGAACTCACATTTCTCTGACGACGAACCCAGTTCCATCGTGTATTTCGTGAATGCGTTATACAAAGCATGATGCATTCGGAATTTATGTTTTTTGTGTTTTTAATATCAAAATCTGCGTTTTTAACAACAACAAAAAATGACGCATCTTCAAGATGTGTCATAAAAGACAAAAGTGGTCAGATATTAGAATCTGAATTTTGTAAAGATTTTCAAGTTTTAAAATATGAAATTGTCTAAATTTTTTAGAAATGTGTATCCAATTATATCGGGGATTTTTTTTTTTTAAATTTTGAATACATAGTGGCGGTGGTGGTGGGTGATGGTGGTGGTGTGTTCAGCAAAAGAGAAAAGAGAGAAGAGAAAACATCTTCTTCAAATTGGCTCGGATGGTGATGGAGACGAACATAGCTAACTGGTCTTGTTGATGCACCCCTTTGGGGCAATGTAATTCACGTGTTGGGAGTGGGTTGTGGAGGTGGGAGCTCCTCGTGTTAATCGGCTATGGTGGGAGGTACCATCGAGGTAGGAAGGCAGATGAGGAAGATGATGGATGAGGAAGATGGTGCGGTTATATGGATGTGGTTACATGTAGTAAAAGTAGGTATTTTTGTCAAATTTTTTAAGGACATTTTTGTAATTAATTTTAAAACAGGCTAACGTATAAAAAATTTGTGATTGCAAATAGTTTAGCCCTTAGGACTTTCCATTCTCAACTTGCGAAGTCATACCAAAACACTTCGCAATAGTTTAAAGCTCCCATTATGGGGACTGTGACGTCTAATTGGCCAAATTGTGAACTCATGAAGGACATTTTTGTAATTAATTTTAAAACAGGCTAACGTATAAAAAATTTGTGATTGTAAATAGTTTAGCCCTTAGGACTTTCCATTCTCAACTTGCGAAGTCATACCAAAACACTTCGCAATAGTTTAAAGCTCCCATTATGGGGACCGTGACGTCTAATTGGCCAAATTGTGAACTCATGAAGGATTTAATTCTTAATCGAAACCATCCAAGTTGTAGAGGTTGTCAAGAAATAATATTACAATACAAATTATGTTAATAAAATGTTAATTCGTACATAATCGGAGATGATTTCTGTGAATTTATTTTGCTGAAAATAAAATTGGCTACACTGGATCAAGTCCTCTTTATTACGGATTTAACTGAGATCTCGCGGCTTCACCACCGGAGGTTCACCAAACGACGTCGCTCAGATTTCGTAAAGACTTCTCATCTTCACCATGCGAAGTCCCATTACAGGAACTGCGAAGTAAAATGGGTAAATTGTGAACTGATTCTGGATTTATTTCTTGATCAAAGAGGTTCAAGATGTAGAAATTGTCAAGAAGATGAACTTGTTTAAAGATCATGTTAATAAAATACCGATTAATGCATAATTGCATATGATCAATGTGAATTTATTTTTTCAAAAATAGAATCGGCCACACTTGATCAAACGAAGAGTTTATAAGACCACGCTTGGGAGGTTTCGCAATATTTAAAGCTCCCCTTATAGGGACTGCGATGTAATCTGTAAATTTTGAACTCATGCCGGATTTATTTCTTGATCGAAATTGTTCAATTTGTAGAGCTTGTCGAGAAGACGAAATAAGTTAAAAATCATATTGATCGAAGGCTGATTAATACATTATCGGAGATGATCGGGGTGAATTTGTTTGTGTGAAATAGATTTGTTCAATTTGTAGAGCTTGTCAAGAAGATGAAAATTGTTCAATTTGTAGAGCTTGTCGAGAAGACGAAATAAGTTAAAAATCATATTGATCGAAGGCTGATTAATACATGGGTAGTCCTATGGTACACACCCCTTATTAGGGGGTGTACCGTACACACCATAATTTTAATCCCTTGGATTTGAGAGTGAATAATCCAGACCACACATTTATTAAATCAATTAACAAAATTAAAAAATGGCTTAACAGGTTAACGGTGGCTCTCCCTCCTGACTCTCTCTCGCTCTCCATATCTCCTCTCTGGCTCTCTCTCTCTCCCTCCCACTGACTACCCTTCGAAGACCTCACTCCGATGATTTCCTCCGCCGTCCTCCCACATCTCAATCCGCGTGATTTCACAGGACTATCGTCTTTGTCTCTCTGTCCCTCCCACTGCTCGTTCTGGTTTGACGACCACACTCGGGCGACCACTCACTCCGACGTCCTCAACCACTGGCTCATTCCATCTTGTTCGTCTTAATTGAATCCTTTCATGGGTTAAGAAATTAGGTTTTTCTTTAGGGAAAAACTAGGGCTTTTTCCATAGATAAGGAATTGATTCAACCTTTTGATTGTGTAGTTTTTTTATGCCTTCATCACATCAATGGTATTCATAGTTGAATGAAAATTTTGATTTCGTCGTTTCACTGCAAACCACGTGTTCGAGAAAATGCTTCTCTCAACTATATGACTCCAATTTATGATGGACATTAGCTCTACGTACTACATATCATCTTAGTTTGTGAGAAAATTGAACTAATTGATTGTTTCTAGATGCTAAAATCAGAATAGCCGAAATGATCTTGCAAGATTAGGCTTGGATACCCCTTAGTATATATGCCCTCAATGGGTTAAAGTATTCTTTTCTTTTCGAGATTTCCCCATCAAATTGACAAACGAAGAAAACTTAAGGGAAAAAAACTGTGCTTGCATCATGCATATTGATGTACTATTGCATGGCACGGGCTCAAACAATCAACACACATAAATAAATACTGAAGCTAAATATTTTTTAAGTACTTTTCAAGTTAAATACTGAAGCAAACAATCAGCACCTATGACAGAGACGCGGAGTGCATTACGAACTAGCGCTGGCTTTTTAATGTTGAGTATAAAAAATATGATTATTAAACTTTGGGATTTCAATGCTAGGAACTTCAGTTGGTAACCTAATTAAGCCCATCTTTGTTCTCTGTTTTGAAACAATAGTTTAATGGCTTTTTCCCCCTTTTGAAACAATTCTAGAATTCATCTTTGTCCTTAGAACCATGAAACAGAAATTGGTTTCTCCACCCATTTTCTTTTATTGCTACCGAATAGGTGTTTGGAGCTATCCCTCTGCAGTATATATTCGTTGTTTGTTTCCTGTATTTGTCACATTTAAAAAAGAAAGTACAATAACAATAAATTTACAAAATTATATAGATTGTACTTCCATAACCTAGTTCCAAGGACCTCCATTAAATTTGGATTTGTACACATAGGGTGAAGGTTTGGCACCGATCTGCCTGTCAAATATATAGTGCTAATTTTTAAGTGCACCGCCCTAAATATCTGTGTCTTGAAACAGTTGAATAATTATTTGTTTTAGTGATCTCTCATTTTTTCACGAAAATTTGAAGCAATTTTGATTTTTTGAATTAAATTTTTTAGAGAAATAACTTATTTTACACTAATATTTTGAGAGGAAACTGTAGTTGTATTCGAAAATTTGGGTATAGTACTTACTTTTTGGTGAAATTCTTGGATGAAAATTTTGAGCGAGAACTTCATTTTTAGTTTAAATTATTGAGGTATTGTATAGGGACAAATAAGAATTTGAAAAAATAGTGCGGAAGGAATCAAAAATTAAGATAATATGGTGAAAATTTTAAATTTTTGAAAAAATAATGTGGCGGGAATTGAAAATAATTAGTGGTATGGTATTTTGCTAATTATAACTATCGTATACTGAACTTTTCAATTGAATTTTTTTTATAAAACATATGAGTATGAAAACGCCAATTTATGGTGTTGTTATAACAAATTAAGTTATATTACTGAATTTATGGTATGATATTTTGTTGAATATAACTATCGTTAACTGAATATTTCAATTGAATTTTTTTATACGATACGTTGTGGGTATGAAAACGTCAATTTATGGTATTGTCATAACAAATTTGGTTATATTACTCAATTTGTGGAATGGTATTTTGCTGATTATAACTATCGTTAACCGAACATTCAGATTGAATTTTTTTTAAACGACACATTGTGGGTATGAGAACGTTAATTTATGGTGTTGTCATAACAAATTTGGTTATATTACTCAATTTGTGGAATTGTATTTTGCTCATTATAACTATCGTTAACTGAACATTCCGATTGAATTTTTTTTAAACGACACGTTGTAGGTATGAAAACGCTAATTTATGGTATTGTCATAACAAATTTGGTTATATTACTCAATTTGTGGATTGGTATTTTGCTGATTATAACTATCGTTAGCCGAACATTCCGATTGAATTTTTTTATACGACATGTTGTGGGTATGAAAACGTCAATTTATGGTGTTGTCATAACAAATTTGGTTATATTACTCAATTTGTGGTATTTTAGACATGTGTTATTATGGAATATTTTAATTAATTTCCTTTGATACGACACATTGTGGTAAGAAAACGTCAATTTATGGTATTGTCATAACAATTGTGATTTGTTTATAATTTGCGGTATTTAAATATATTTTCTTTTGATACGACACGTTGTGTTAAGAAAACGATAATTTTAGGTATTGTCATAACAATTGTGGTTATTTTATAAATTTTGTGGCATTTTACAAATATTTTTGGCTTGAGTATAATAATAGTTGATTCTGGTACGACATATTTTGATTTTGTTACGGAATATCATACGAGTCAATTGTTTTTGGTATGACTCATTGTGGTAAGATAATGCCAATTTATGGTGTTGTTATAACATTTGTGGGTAACATTATTTAATTTTTGATATTGTACGCATATATTTGGTTAGGGTACAAGTGTTATGGATTCCGGTACGAATAATTATGGTTACATAACAACAATATTTTTTAATTATGGGTAACCTGCTAATGACCTGTTCAACAGGTAAATTTTAAAGTACAAGTCGTAATTAGAATCATAAATATGCATTAGAAAACCAAAAATCGGCATAATAAAAATCACAAATTGTCGTAATTTAGACATACGGTATACCCTGTGTACCATAGCTTCCTCCCTAATACATTATCGGAGATGATCGGAGTGAATTTGTTTGAGTGAAAATAGATTTGGCCACATTCGATCAAACCCAATGTTGGATCTGAGGCAGTTATTGCTGAAGGAATTCGCTCCATTTTCATCACGCTCTGCAGCTGAGGAAGTTACGTGAAGAACCATGCGATGATCATCAATTCATCATCCGTTTGATTTCTGGGTATGCTTCTCTTAATTAATATGATGATAGAAAAGTGATCGGGAACAAGTTTTAGAGTTTACTCTTGTAATAATAATATACATAAAAGAGACAACGATTAGCTTCAAATGACAACATCTAAATTGAACTAAGAAGGAAGATTGGAATTTTCATGCCATAAGTCACATCTGGTGAGAACATGGTAAAAAAAACTGCCCACAACTCCATTATAGTTCGATCGCAAGGGTTGGCTCAATGGTCAAGGCCTGAGACCTTCCGAGGGGTTTGCTCCCTCCTAAGGTCTCAGGTTCAGGTAATATCAACTCTTTTGGAGCTAGTCCATACAGAGCTTTCTCTGAATTTAATTTAGACCCCGCAAGTGGACAGTGGGATTAGTCGAGTTGTGCGTAAGCTGGTCCGAACACCAGAGTTATAAAAAAAAAAAAAAAAAACTCTATTATTAGTTTAACAACGATTATGTTTATAAGGGATTTCATGGTAGCTTGAATTTTATCTTTATCCGCTGATGGTGTTTTTACACCTATTAATCTGCAGCAACAACAACAAAAAATTTGAAGCGGAAAAGTTAAACGAGTGACATGATGATGTTTGTATTACTCACGCCTCACGGATCATGAAATTTCTGCTCTTATGTCTTGTTTACATTGAGGCAATTAAGCTTCGTGAAGTATGTTGTTTATCACTGTACGAGATGTCGTGCGTAATGGTTTTTGCTAGAGATTTCAGGATCTTAGAATGGCAGCGATTGCTTTCAGATTTTCGTCAGTCAGATGCATAGAGTCTTAGGATGGGGTAGCTAATATTACATGGGTAGGTGTTGTATTTTTAGAACGACATTGGGCAGGTGACCTTCTATAATTTGGTGATTTTTGAAGGAAAAAAACTGCTCACAATGTAAAGAGAAATTTTGGAACTTGAGTAAGGCGGTCGCTTGAGCTCATTCGTCCTTCAACTGATCTTATTAGACTCTCTACATGTATTTGGTTTCCTTCAGCCATATGAATTCTATGTTGCATCACCTAGGGCATTACGGAAAGTAAATTTTGTCTAGTTCCTTGTATTTGGTTTAATTAACTGCTAATTGCTTTGTATGATGCTATTTAATATAGGATTGTTCAATTATCCGTCAGGCAAGTGAATCCTTGACAGTACGTGTCTGAAATTCCTCATGTGTTGTGCTTTGAGCTGATTTATGATGCAAGTTTTTTTTTATTTTCTTGATTGCATAATGAGATGAAGGTAGGAGAGGGTGGGAATGATGTGATGCTAACACTTTGAATCATGCAGTTTTGAAACTCCATTTGTTTGTGGAAACATCAGATTACATAGATGGAAATGCAAATGAGTTTGGAAATAAGAATAGAACAGGGATTTGGTTTAATGGCGCACAAGTTCAAATTTCTATACTGCATATGAGATGACAGGTAAGAGCTGATACTGTTTTTTAGAGTTATTCCATTGACTTAATTAAGAGATAGGTCATAACTGTGAGAAGCAAATAAGAGAGGGTTTTGGAGAGTGGCTCCTTTGTGTGATGTACAAAATGTGGTGTGAACATAATTGCTGATGTTTTGATGGTTTGACCGTTTGAGGAAAACCAAATTTTTATGAGTCTTTTGTGTAGGTGCATGGGGCCAATTTACCCAACAGTTTATGATTTGTAGAGGATTTTGAGGCTTGAGAGTGGACTCATAGACTTTTGCTTTGGGTTTTGTAGTTGTACGTGTAATGTAGAGAGATGAGATGATTTTGAGGGATTCCTAGACTTTTTGCTTTTGGCTTTCTATAGGTATGCATCGAGTGGCATTTCCCTCTTGATGGAGAAATGGAATTTCTCCAACTGATCTCTATACAAGGGAATGATACCTTCCTAACTGATGATAATGATGACTGTTGCATTCCTTTTGGCACTATCAAGTTTCTCACGCATCTGTTTTCATTTTTTAGTTTGATATGCTTCATCCGTCCCCAATGTTACCTTCCCTGAAGGCAATGATGTTCCTTTGGAATTTCATGCGAATTGGTTGCAACCATTGTTTTGTATATTAAAGATGTCTGCTTAATGCTATGGTGCTACCAGACCTAAATGTACTCTCCCCTAAACCAGAAATATTGAATCTTCCTGAGGCGCCAAATGTACAGGAGTGGAGTTCCACTGCCAAATTAGATTAATGGATATCCAGAGGCAATAATTATAGAAAGACAAAGAATAGATGTGGGGCAAGTTGAGGGAGGGGCAATTGAAACAGTCCACGTGCAAATATTAACATTGGAAATTAGTGTTCATGATGCACTTGACTTCGAAGATTGCAGTTTATCCTTGGCAGTATCTTATTGTCCCCCTTTAACATGACTTAGCGTCATGTAGGTTGTCCATGATTGTCACATTTGTAGTGTTAAAACATTTTTTGCTTTTGTTTAGATACCCAAATATGGGATTTTTGAGAACATAAATTCGCTGTGGGAGCTAGTGCAGATGCCTCAATGGACACCCGAGAAACCTCTCAAGAGTATGGACATTGTATTTCAATTTTGTCATGTCACATTTCTGCTTTTGTTCAACTATCCCTTCTCTATATCAGTTTTCTTTGGGAGTTGTTGATAAGAATTTTCAGTTAGGATTTAGCTTCTATTCCATCCTTGTGCACAGCTAGCCCAAGTTTAAGAAGGAAAATGGACTGAAGCATGTCCCTTGTTCGACTGCTGACGGAGCGTTAGAGGTAGCTCCTGCGGTGAGAGTTGCTTCTTTTCTGCATCTCAATATTTTTTATAGTAATTGTACACAATTATACGATCCCTTCTTAAGTTTTTGAGTTGGGTTTTTTATTTATATTATCTGGTTTCTTCTTAATCTAGATGGGCATTGCTGATGCTATCGTGGACCTTGAGTAGCGGAACCACATTGCGAGGGAACAATTTAAAAGAAATCGAAGGTGCAGAAGTCAGGTGAACTAAACTCTTTTGACTTAACCAAGCATGTAAAAACCTATCTTGTAATGCAGATTGGGAGGCAGTGGAGTTCTTTACTTCTCTTGACCTACATATTTTTTTTTTAATGAAGAACCCCCTCAATGGCGCGAACTCCTTTCAAAACTTGGCATGTAAATAGTCGGGAAAAAAACTAAAATGGTCCCTATAGTTAAGTGTTTGTGTCAACTTGGTCCTTGTAGTTGTAATTGGCTCAATTTACACTCTGTACTTTCCATTTTGTTTCAACTTGGTCCAATTACTAACCGCCGTTAGTTTGCCGTTAGTCCTTTAATAACAAAATCAAATGTCCCCTTCTTTGGGGGTTAAAACAATAATTTTCTCATTCCCCTTTTGCCCTAATATTAGGGGTGTGCATGGGTCGGGCGATCGGATTTGACCACCCGAACCCGACATGGTGGGTAAATAAATGTTTTAGGCCTGCAAACCAAACTGAAAATGGGTAAGAACCGTCCGCGATTCCGATTCTTTACGTCGGGCTGGGTCGGGTTCGATTAAAAACCGAATTAATCTTCATGAATTGGTCGAGTTGAGTAAGAAACGCACCAATCCGAACCCCGAACCAAAATCTGATTTTTAACAGAAAATGAACCCATACTCGTCCGAAGCACATATTCGACCCCGCCCGGGACCCTTCGGGTCGGGTCCGCGGGTGGACGGATTTTTTCACAGGCCTACCTAATGTACTTCTGAACTGCAACACAGCTCATTATTCCATTCTCTATTAATAAAAAGGCACCTGAGAAGAAATTTGGCTATAGTTTTCTGCAAAAAGTCGCCCTCTAATTAAGGATTTTCATGATCAGCCATGAGGCAACATAACCACTGGTATTGTCTACCTGTTTAACTTGTGGACAACTACTGAGATACCTTATTTTTCTGCATAGTATTGAAAATGCATATAGAATCATGTCCAAAAGTCACAACATGATAAAAAACCATGCCCAGAAGTCAGAATATTACATAAACTCAAGGGTTGTTAGGCTAAATAAGCCAAGTGGCTTATTTTTTTTGTCCTTGTTCAATTTTTTTATATTTGTTAGTTTTTTTGTCAATTTTTTCGGGATTATTGCTTCGTCATGATAAGAGGAACCTAAAAAGTAAAAATTTACCATTAAAATCCAATCTTTTTGAATAAAGATGAAAAAATTGGCTTATTGGTTTATTTTTTTCTTTATTAGCTTATTTTTGTTTTTATTTAAAAAGACTAACGGCGGACTAACGGCAGTTAGCAATTGGACCAAATTGAAACAAAATGGAAAGTACAGAGTATAAATTGAGCCAATTACAACTACAGGGACCAAATTGACACAAACATTTAACTACAATGATCATTTCGGTTTTTTTCCCTAAATAGTCTCATGGGAATAGTTTTTGTATTCTACAGCATTAGCGCGTCAAAGAACTCTTGGAGCTTGTGTTAGAAGAGAATTCAGCTCAAGAAGTTAATAACTTGCATGTATTTCGGGGTAGTGTATTTTTAGTCTTTTTTTAAGAGTGCTAATTGAGAGTTATCAAACAAGATTCATATTGCATATAAAATGTATTACGAATTGAGAAACATAATCAATCAATTTACTATCCGGTTAGGATGGAACGAGAAACTAAAAAACGGGGAAGGAGGGAGTATATCGCATCAGTATCTAGAGATGACCTCGGGTCGGATTTGGTGAGTTATGAGAGGAATTCTCAACCAATACGTATTTGACGAGCTGTCATATTTTTCATCTGCAACAAACCTGTATAGGCTCAAAATCGATGGGCTAGCTAAGGTTTTCAATCAGTTTCGAATCGCGGGTTAAGGTGCGTTGCGCAAATGAAATTTTATACTAATAAGATATCGAATAAGATTAGTAGTCATGAGTAACGCACAACTTTTTAGATCATTGAAAGTTATAGAACAAGTTCAACAGCAAAATCAGACTAAAATTTGAAAGTTTAACTACAACGTTTGTGCTTATTTTGCAACACAAATATGCAGCTGTTAGAGCAAGTTCTGAAGATTTAACTCGCAGTGAATCCAACCGGCCACCGCCCAACCTCTCACCCGCTCAACCCAACCTCTTCATCCTCCCCAGTAGCGGGTGTCAGTGCAAGTTGGCTTGGGTTGAGTTTCCTTGACAGACTTTTTCCACATCCCTATCAGAAACACAAGATTCACAACTGAAAACATACTCTCTTTTTGTACTTTTTCAAAACTTCCTCCAAATATGGTTCATATAGTATTTTGATTTGAGCTGAAATGGCAATGGGGTGCGGGTTCATTGCATAATTGTCCGTCCTTACCATACATCTCAATCCGTAAACTCGTTGCAATTTCATACCAGAGCAGACAAAGAACGAGTCAATAAAGCAATGAAATCGAGTCCAGCAATATAAAAAAAAAACAGTAGAGCTCGTAGAGAAGTATGGATACATTCCCTCACTGGTTAGATGCCTGCCTTCCACATACTTAAATCATATCCGATAGGATATAAATAAATTCCCAAATTCCATTGATGGAGGGGAAGAGGAACTGATAACCCGAATTTCCACAAACGAAAGGGCTTTCTTTGTTTAGAACCTTCAAAAGTCAAGAAATTCTTTATTGACAAATTCAGAAGACATTAACAGACAGAGAGAACTCAAGACACAAAAGGCAAAAATCAATCGAAAGAGAGAAAAATGACGACCCCAGCCATCGCCAACTGTTTCCCTTGATCACTAATAAATATTCGACTAAGTGTTGTTTCACCTTTTAATGAAGGATAGTAGATCAGGTCACAGTTAACTACAGTGTTTGCTGTGTTCATTTACATTTGAAATGTTGCAGTTGGCTTCAGAAACACACAAACTATGCTCCATACGATGAAAGTAACAACAAACCTTAAAAGTTTTCAAGTTACAGGTTTTGTATTGAAACACGTACACCGTCAGTTGCTACGTTCTTCACCCAAGATCACATTGTACAACTTCAGTGCCCAGTAGTAGGGCGGAGCTTCATCCTCTCATGGTACACAAGGAAAAAGACATTGATAGGATCCCAAAATATGATAGAATTCATGTCAGAACAAGAAACTACGGCCTCAACAAAATGGCTATGGATTCCCACTCCAGACTGCATACGACATCCTGTATTCAACAGTTCAAAATTCAAATCATCAACTGAGTAGAAGCTCCATCAATTTACAACAAGGCAATATAATTATTCCCAAGAGAAAAAAAAAGTGATTTACACACGCGCATGCCCGCGCGCGCGCGCGCGCACACACACACAAAGAGAGAGAGAGAGAGAGAGAGAGAGAGAGAGAGAGAGAGAGAGATTTTCCAAAACTTAGTACTCACTGATGGATTCTGACGGTCGATGTCAAAGCTGTTGATGGCACAAGGTTCTGCCAATAGCTCAATGGGTTCCTCACCTGTTAAAAAGGTAACAGATCAGTCAGGTAAATACGTTGGAAGTTCTATGAAGCATTCTCTATTGTTACCCAAAAAAGAAAAAAGAGAGACAAGTAGGATCCAGAAATAGCAAAAGACACGCCATCCAACTACTACTACTATATATTACTCCATTAACTGCACAAGATGGCTTAAAAGCTTTTCATATAGGAGAATAATTTTTTACCATTCGAAATAGATTCAGGAGAAAGTCCGTACCTTGTTCAACAACAGCAAGGATACCGTCTTCTGAGCAGATCATAACAGGTAAAATCCGCGAAGATGACATGTTACCAATGTTCTTTGAATGCATATAATTGTCATACTGAACTTCCCACACTTCACTTTCACAAGGTGAGTAAGCTGATACCTCGCCTGTCTCAACCCCAGAAAGAATAATCGGCTGTTGTTGCCACCGGAGATCCCATGCAAATACAGTACCAGAAGAGCCTCCTGCCTTCAAATAGGCCAACACAATACAGAAACAAGCGTGAATCTTTCTCAAGTTAGATGTCAATAACAAACATCGTTCAGGTTATAAGTAACCATGCAAGTCAACTACTAAACATAGATGCATTCTAGTGCAGTAGTAAACGACTTTGTAATTGTCAAAGCATGGAGTCGAAGCATATGAAAACATAGATGTGAAGTCACTCCTCAGCAAAGGTCTTAAATTCAAATACATTAAGATTGTAGTGAACTACTGTATAATACTCTATTAAGCTGATAATAACTAGCCGAGCCAAAGAAAAAGGCTGATAATAACTAACTCGAAAATCTCTAAGTCTCTGCCCAGTGTAATAGTCATGGAAGGGGCAAAACTGGAGAACTCATGAAGCATAGGATATCAAATTCCTCAGCGCAAATATTTATGCAAAGCAAGCAATGGCAAAGCGAATTGTAATAGCTACTTAATCATAACACATCAATTATATGCAGCGAGTATGGGCAAAGCCCCATATTGACTCGCCCTAAAAGAGTTCATAGTACCTAAGGAGGTTTCAAACCTAAGACTTTGGAGGAAGCAAACCTCTAAGTCTCTGGTCCAAAATATGTCCACAAACCTAGACCAGGAATCGATTTGCGGGTGGTACGACTGTCCTTAAAATTACAGACATGATGTAGTGACTCAAACTCAACTTGAACAGAGGATACTTTGCGATAAGATCTGTCCATAATGCACACGTGTTCGAATGATATCGCATTCATAGCCTTTTTACATAAGAGTATTGAGCAGCGAAGAAAATTACACCAGGAATTCTTGACCATTTAACTCGCTTGAAAAACCAACAGTAAAAGAATTTATGCCAATCACAATATCAGGGGAAGAAAGAAAATGAGAGACAAGTGGAACGTGGAGAAGAAAAAACACAGACAGCTAAAGACATGTCCTACTCATACTTCTAAAGGTTTTCTCATCTGACAAACTATCCATATCCAAAAGTTAGCCCAGAACATCAGCAATCTTTATTCATGATAATGAAAAATGGTAAAGCGGCATCTTACAACACAAGTGTGTTTTCGTGATGGATGTATATCAATGGAGTGTACAATCCCAGAAGTAGTTGCCCGAGCCCTGAAGCAATACAAGAGTAAGAACCATTAACGCGTGAGAAGATTCACAACTAAAATTCTAAACCAAAGTCATAAAGTAAATGAGATCCACATTTTAGGCAATATTGACGCCAAGGTAAGAGCATCTCCAGCCCTTTAACTTTTTTTTACTCAAACTCAAAAATTGAGTAAAACCCCCCTACAATCCTCTCCACTCCTTGAGTCAAATTTATAACAAATTGAAGGGATACTCAAATTTGGCAAGGCTACTTTTCCTCCTCCCATATTTACAACCATGTCATTAATTAACTTAAACTCAAATGTGTGCTCAAATTTGAGCACACAAACTCAAATGTGTGCTCAAATTTGAGCACACAACAACAACAATAATAGAACTCATCCAATCCCCAATCATTGAGGGTATGGTTCGGCAGCAAAACATCCCGTTAGCTCTTTGGTTCTTGGAGGTATAGGGTGGTATTCTAAGAGCAGTCATTTTGTGCATATATTGCCAAAGCTTAGGTCTATCTTCAATCCTCTCATGCCCATAACCCCCCAATGATGTTGTTGTTGTTGTGTGCTCAAATTTGAGTTTGCACGTTAGAGTGTTTCATCCCAATGAAGCTTTTAGTCAAATTTTCACTCAATTTAATTTGGAGTAAAAGTACAAGTAAGGGCCGGAGATGCTCTAACAATTGCACAGCATACAAAAACAAAACAAGCTCTCAGCCTGTTTATCTTACCAATTAGCCTTGAACTGAGAAGCTGGTCCACCAGGCTTCCGTAGATCCCACCACTGAAGCCCAAACCCCAGCCCACCCGTAGCAAACTCCGTCGGCGACGCCCACTTGGCCGCCGTGTACCCCACCAACCCATTCCCATCAAAAACCCTCCTGTAACTCAACCTCTCACTCCCACCATCAACAGTCACCAAATTCACCTTCCCGTCCTCCCCAACCGTAACGCACTCCGACCCACTTTCCGCCAGGTCAACACACGAGATGGGTCCCGCGTGCAACTCGCCCTCGGGCAAAGAAAGTTCCGATTCGACCCGGCCGCGTACCGGGTCGGTTACGAGGAAATGGAGGGACCCGACGGCGGTGGAGGCGGCGACGAGGGGTTTGTTGTGGTGACAGACTTTGAGGGAGCAGATTCGAGAGGGTGTGGGGTGTGAGTATTGGAGGGTTAGGGTTGGTGGGCTGTTGGGTTGGGTCACGGTCAGGGAGTGGATTTGGAAGGTGGAGGTGGTGGTGTCGGAGTCGAAGGCGGCGGCGGCGATGAGGCGGTGGAAGGGAGAGAGAGGGGGGATCCAGCGGACGGCGTCGATGTAGTTGGGTTGTGGGAGGATGTGGACGTCGAGGGGGTGTGGAGTGCCGTTGGCTGCCATAGCTTGGGGTTTTGCGGGGGTTTTCGGAGTCAATACAGTAGGCCAGTGGTGTGTGGGGGTTGAAACGAAGAGTGACGTTTCGAGCCCCTTGGAATTTCATGAGAAAAAGAAAGTAAAGGAAGAGAATTGATTTCGACGCCCTTTTTGTTATTGTCACTCTTTTCTTTTTTTTTCATAAAAATAAATCATCTTATATAGTTATAAAGAAGAATGTCATTAACAAAAAGGGGAGTAACAAAATCACTCCCCAAAAGGAAAGGGTTGTAATTTTTTAGTGCGAGTAGTATTTATTTGGATTGAATTTTTTGATAAAAAATAGAGAGAAAATGGTGAAATTGGAGAGAAATGGCTCCTATTTATTTTAGAGTTTTTTTTTAAAAACATCTCTCCAACTATCCACCAGATTTTTACTTAGTCCTCAAACTATCAAAATGTTTTATTTAGTCCTTCAACTATTAGCTTGCATTCTATTTAGTCCTTCCGTTAAGTTTCAAACGGCCGGGCAACGTTTTGTTAAAAAAAAAAAAAGTTTCCAACCACCAATTTGCAATTCTATGGAGTAGAAACGTGATTATGAGAGCATTAGAGACAAAATTTGATTATGTCTCTTTAGAATAATATAATCAGAATAATAAGATCTTCACACCCATTCAAACGGATTAAAATTTGAGCACTTAATTTTTTTACTATATTTTTTAATATATAAACCGTCTCAAAAAATTAAGTGCTCAAATTTAAATCCGTTTGAATGGGTGTGAAGATTTTATTATTCTGATCATATTATTCTAAAGAGACATAATCAAATTTTGTCTCTAAGGCTCTCATAATCACGTTTCTATTCCATAGGATTGCAAATTGGTGGTTGAAAACTTTTTTTTTTAAAACAAAACGTTGCCGTCCGAAAAAATTAAGTGCTCAAATTTTAATCCGTTTGAATAGGTGTGAAGATTTTATTATTCTGATCATATTATTCTAAAGAGACATAATCAAATTTTGTCTCTAAGGCTCTCATAATCACGTTTCTACTCCATAGGATTGCAAATTGGTGGTTGAAAACTTTTTTTTTTTAACAAAACGTTGCCGTCTATTGTGTGGCCGTTTGAAACTTAACGGAAGGACTAAATAAAATGCAAGCCAATAGTTGGAGGACTAAATAAAATATTTTGATAGTTTGAGGACTAAATAAAAATCTGGTGGATAGTTGGAAGGATGTTTTCAAAAAAAAACTCTTTATTTTATCTTCCTTTCTCACCATCCAAAGGAGTGTTAAGATTTGATTGTGTGGATTTCGCCTTGTCCCTATTTTTGATTGACAAAAATTTAAGGACTTTCGGCATGGATGACCTATCATCGGAAAAGGAATTATTCGAGTTGCGTCTAAGCCAGCTCGGACCTTGATAGTTTAAACAAAACGAAAAGGTAAAATCAAAAAAGAAGAGAGAGTGGCTCGCGATTATGATTTTTCTTTTAGGGATCATGTCAATGTGATATAAGTAATGACCGTCTCACCACAAGTAACATCAATTGTCCGTAAATTCCCGTCCAACTCTCTCTCTCTCTCTCTCTCTCTCTCTCTCATTTTCATGCCAGGAATATAGTTGGATACTTTCTCTCTTCTCGTTTTCACCAAAAATCCAAGTTCAAATTTTAGCTAAGTGCCCTTTTAAATATCTCTTTCTTCTTTGTTTTAAAAAAATACGCTATATCTTTCTTCTCTTATGTAATTTTAAATGATCCAATTGCTCACAACACAAGACTTAGATCCTCAAACAACTAGCAACATCAATCTACGAAAATTCCACTATGCCTAGTTGGAGGCTTTCATATACAAATACAATTTCTTGTATATCATCTCTGAATCCTCTATGATCCAACATAAGCTAATTAAATGGTATACAATTTTATAACAATTAATCAATCTTGTTTTCAATTGTCGCAAGTACAACATGTCCTACCACTAGGAACCAAATTTCAGGTCACATAGTATAATATGATTAAACCAATACAAAGAGATGCTGCCTCACTGAAAATCTAAGGGGCATTTTGGAACAACTATTTTGCTTACCATGAGGCAAAAATAGCATAAATGAGCTGGAAAGTGGAAACAAGGATACTTCTTAACTTGTGCTTTCCCGATCCTTCAGCTTGCACCACAGTCTGGCAAACCCTGTCGCCAGTCCATAACAATCAGGGTGGCAACACTGTGGGCAATTGCTCCGGCCACCACAAAAACATGGAAAATCTGGTGGCTCTGCCCTGCAATATCAAATGCCCCGGGCTTCCACCGCTCGGGCACCCTACTCATATAAAACCCTGCACCCACAGCGTACAGAACCCCCATCACAAGCTCATACCCAAGGGCAACAAGAATCTGCGGGTGGGCCCGGAAGAGAACCATGGCGTGGACCGCAGGAATTACCCCTGAGAAGCCCATGATAAGAAAGAGGGAGGCCCGGAAGGAGCGGAAGCGGGAAGTGGAGAGAGAGGGGGCAAGGAGTGTAGTTATGACGAGGATACCAGCGAAGGAAATGAAGGAGAGGTAAAGGAATCGAGAGTAGGGATTGCAAGCAAAAGCGTAGTAGATTGGGGCAAAAAAGGAGCAGACTATCATTAGGGAGATGCCGGCATAGTCCAGGCGCCAGAAGAAGAAGTTGAAGCGTTTGGAGTGGCATGCGAAGAGGTGGGAGACGGAGCTGCAGATTAGACAGCCCATTGCTCCGGCTAGGAAAATAAACCATGGCCATCTGGGGATTGAATCGGAATCATCGTATCCAACCACATCTAGTAGGACACGGTTTGTAATATCGGCTATATGGGAATCCTGCAATCCAAGTTTCCAGGTTCAGTAAAAACAACAACATATAGAATGAAATTCGATATAACTCTATAGTTCCTTTTGGCTAAGTTCGAATTATGAATTTGTAGATCGAGTACGTTATCAAGAGACCGAACAAACAAATTAGATCCTTCATTTTTTTTCTCTCCTTCTCATAAGTTTCTTCACATATCCTTAACCTATCAGAAAATGTACTCCTCTTGCCGAGACTGTAACGTTCTTTTTGTTGCATGCACGCAGAATCTATATACCCCAATGCCTAATCAATTAATGTTTCTCGAGTAATTTTCACCGGGGAGCATTCCTTGAACTTTCGTCACTGGATTCTTGTAGTGCAGCAATTTTGGATTTCGATCTTCTAAAATCTTGCAATTTTATATTAAGTTTAATATAAAAGGTCCCACTTTTTTTTAACGGATATGATATAAAAGGTTCCACTTGAGTTTCCGAAAAAAGCCAACGGACATGTTGCCCAATGATACTTCCTCACATCTTTCACATGAAAGATGAGAAATCTATTCTTGTTAGGAGCGCAAGTGCTTGGTGTGGTGGTTGATACTCTTTGGACTTGCCTCACCCGTTTGTCGACTTCTTTCTCATTCCCTTAGAAATACTAAAATATGCTAGAATATCTATTGAGTAACAAAAAAAAATTCCTAAAAAAAAAAAAAAAAAACCTGGCCTGCCCAAGTAGGCAACTACTAAAGCCCCTTTCCTTAGTCACGATATGGGTCACAGGCCCAACTAGATAACTACTAAAGCCTCTTTCCTTAGTCTTTCCTTAGTCACGATGTGGGTCACAGGCCCAACTAGACAACGACTAAGCCCCCTTTCCTTAGTCACGATGTGGGTCACAGAGAGAATGACTTTTTCCATAAGTGTTTACATTACGGATAGGAAGACAGACAAATGCATCAAGTAAAGCCAAACGTGTTTGACCGGAATATGAAAGGCCAATTTGTTTGTTTGTTTGGTACAGCTACGTTAACTACTGGATACGTATTTCATGACAAGGAGTAAAAGCATCCCTCATCTTTTTCATGACATACACAAGTGATTCTTTTCATTTACTTTACTTTATAATTAGTTTCATGACAAGGAGTAAAAGCATCCCTCATCTTTTTCATGACATTACACAAGTGATTCTTTTCATTTACTTTATAATTAGTTTCGGCTCTGCGATTTTCGAGGTCCTAGGGAATATTAAAAAATGGGGCCTCCCATCATATCTATATATAGTATTAGTTATTTGATAAGAAAAAATTAAATGTACTTGTGGCTAAGTGACAAGTACCTAAAGCATAGGTATGTCGTATGATTGAGTCCTGCAAAGACTTTCTTGAAGCAATTTTTTGGTAAAACTTAGACAATTGTCCACGGGAATAAGGAAGGAGTGGGGATCAAACTTGTGACCTTGTAGTCAGAGAGCAAACAACTTACCACTTGAGCGACACTTGCAGATTTGTAGAAATTTGTATATACATTATATTTAATATATTTTGAGATTTTGGGGCCCTACAATTGAGCTGAAAACGGGAGGCTCAAGTCGGCCACCTGATGGGCATAAGCCAAGGGCCGGCCCTGCTTATAATTGTCTTTTGAAAAGATTAGTACATACTGTAAACATTAATGTAAGTTAGCGATTACCTTTTGAGTATATCTTACGTAGTAATCAAGACAATCACTATCTAAGCGATATCCATTTAAGTTTGGAGCATATATTAACTTTAAAATTAGATCAAAGTTTGGATTTCTCTTGTACAAGGAAACCTTAAGAATTGTCAGCTCTCTCACCCAACTGAAAGTATTCAATAGTTCATTGGATATCGTCACATGATGTCTCCACAATCACAAATTAATATGAGACGGAACCAATTTGGTAGAGCTGACGTTCCTTTTCAAGAGAAAAAAAATTCAAAAGTCTATCCACTTGGTTCTAGATCGATTCCACTGTGTCCTTGGAGGAGCATCCAATCAGCTCCACTTTAAACCATGGAAATCTGTAATTATTAAAGTGTTCTTGATACACTTTTGTGGCGTCGTAACTCTTTTCCGTCCACACCTGATAGGAAAGGACTAGAATGGCAGTACTCATTGTCATTGAGCACTAAATTACTCCATGGGACCCACAACCTGATAGAATGTTGTTGTTTTATCTCTCAATTTTTTCAATAAGTCTCCGTACACCCCTATTGACTCCATAATAATGTACGAGGTCGGTATATATGTGAGAGAGGAATAATCGGAGAGTGGTCACTTCACCACAACACCAATACCGCCCGCTTATGTGACAATGCATGATTGGTAATTGCAAAATAGTTTCAAAACGATTGTTCTCTCATTATCAATTATGTAGTGCCACATAGGCGAGCGCAATTGATGTTTACGGTGGAGTGGTTTGTCCCCAGCATTATTACTATTGCTTTCTAGAAAAGAGGGAGAAACAGAAAACACAACTCACGGGGAAGAAAGAATCTGAGCCGTTAGTGGTGTTCGTCTTCGCCGCCATCGTCAACGTTGTTCGCATCGCAGGTCTGTTCAAAATCCCACAAATTACGAATGACTTTCCCGTGGACGAAAAAGGACACACCAAATTCAAAAAATTACGATACCTGAAAATTTTCCCGATCAAGCTTTCGATGCTCGTCTTCTCCATCGAGCTCAACAGCGTCAATGCAACAAATATCAGAAACCCTCCCAAATGCCTACAAAATTCCATATTCAAACGCAATTCCCTCAAATTCAAAAATCATTCGATCAAAAAGGCCAAAATTTCAAAATAAATAAAAAAAATAAAAAAATTGTCCGCTTCATTTCATTATTATCTTATCGATGGAAAACAATACTCACGTCCATATATTGAGGGTTTCGTTGTGCCAAGAGAAGACGCTGAATAACGTGTCCTTCAACGGCCATTCACACCTGTAATGGTCCAATATGAATTCGTTGTCCTTCAAGTACTCAGGCAAAGCCTCGAACTTGATCAATCGCTTCTCGAATCTCCGCTTCTTGTCCGAGTCAACTCCGTCGCCGTTGTCGAGCTTTTTCCCGCCTCTCCTCCTCATCTCCCCGGGGAAATTCCCAATGTTTCTCCTTGTTTCCGGCGAATTGTTCGCCGGAAAAGCCTCTGTTTCCCGGCTTTCCCCTCTCTCTCTATTTATGAATATGAATATCTGGATAGATGATTTCTGAATGTATGTATTGGTCTGTGTATATATATAGAGGTCTTTCTAATATTGGACCTTCAATCTAGCCGCCAACGAAAAGCGTGTGATGCTGGTTGTAGGAATCACGTGAAAGGGTGGGGCAATTGAAAATGTACGATATCCACAAGCCACTAGTACGGTACCTACTTTTTTTTTTTTTTTTGTCGTTTTTTTAACAACGGAACTATGAAATTAACAACTTGACAAATTTTTTATTTACAAGATATATGACGTTTAGTCTCTGCGAAATGCAATCTTATGGAGAACAAGCATTTGTTTTTTCTTCATGCATATTTGGACAAATTACTTGGGGTAATTCACGTGTCAGTACAGAATTGGATTGATCGGAGAAAAATCGTGGGAAAAGACCAAAGGATTTCAATAGGAGTATTTTTTTTTTGGATTGAACAAATTTGGAGATATCTAACGGCATAAAGGTTGGAACCTGTCTTACATTTAAATTTAACTTTTACTCTTGTTACACAGAAATTAGCGTATGTTCATGATTGAGGATATGTCCTCAATCATAAACATACGCTAATTTCCTTTTTTTCTTGGACATGTATGATTTCTTCTAAATACTAGAAAATTTGGGCCACTTTATAAGAGTTTTCTCCTCTACTTTTCTTGGATCTTTTTGCTTTGTGCTTGTTTAGTTTCAAAAATTCAAATTTGGAGGAAGGTGAGAGAAGTGGAACTTGAGTGAGAGAGAGTACTATCATTATCCCTTTTTCGATTCATTCAATTGATAGCTGTTTGATTCATTCATTTCTTATTGGCCTTCTTCAAGTGTTCCTTTAATTAAATACTACCGTATGTGTTGTCGTGCAAGTCTGTACAAGTGTTTCTTTATTTTTATATATCAATGGCGTGGGGGCCCGGGGGGTGGGGTACTGGGGTGGGGAATTTTTAGTCAAATTTTGACTGCATTTTCTTTCCTCAGAATAGTATAAAACACATGCTTGAGGGGGATAAAATAAGAGATTATAAGTCAAATTTGACGACCTTCTAGAATCCGTTTCCTCCATTTTATTTCTCTTCAAAATGATATTACTAAAAAATGATACTTCCTCTGTTCCTTTTAAGTGTTCTGTTCGTAATTTTAACTTATTAAAAAGACATATCATTACACATTTCATATCAATTTTTCCTATTTACCCTATATGAAGCTATCATCATTACATTTTTAATCATTAACTTTTCAAAATGCAATCCACTTTTAGAGGCAAAAATAGAAAATGCACAAATTTTTACCCATTAACTTTATAAAATGGACACTGATTAAGGGACAACCCAAAATGAATTACTAAACTCTAAAAAATGGACGAAGGGAGTACTAATAATAGAGAGTATACGAAAAATGATTCATAGAATTTCTGGTTTAGAATTCTTGAGTGCAAATTACGAACCAAAAATTATACGAAGTGATGAAATACTAGTCGATATCAAAATAAATTGAATTTTTGCAAGATACTCCATACATTAATATATTTTTTTTTAACAGAATTAATGTCTCAAATTATTTATTTTAGACCCGAGATGGACCCATACATAGAGTCGGTACCAACTGTGAGTAGCCTTGGTAGCATTTGGGAAAATGACGGGCAAAGACGTGTTTTGTTAATTAATACCCGCCAATGACACTTTCAGTATTAACAAATATTCTTAGTTTGTTCTTGGCAGTATTTAGAGTTGAAAATACACATTATGCTCCCAGAGTTAGGAAACATGAGTGGATTGCGGGCTTCGGCCCATTGAGTTTATAGTTGAAATAGGGCCTTGACCCATGAACTTCTTCTTTTTTTTTTTTTTTTGAGGAAACGAAAAACTTTCATTCAGAGCAATAACAGATATTAATACAAAATGAGCACCAATAATGTTACGGGCACATCACTCGGTCACACCTCAACTACATCACTTTCACATACATGTGGGGTTCATCCGACAATTAAATGTGTGGGCTCCACACGTATGTGAGACAGTGAGAGTGACGTGGTCGGACTGTGGCCGAGTGATGTGTCCGTATCATTATTGAGTTGGCATCCCATGGCAAGGGCTGGGTTTGCTTGGTTATGTGCCACGGATACAAAATTAGAAACATTAGCTAACGAATTGCATGCAACCTTAAGAAAGTTATTAAGTATTCTAGCCATAACTCCACCGGACTTGAACCCTTAAGAGCATTAATCAAAACTATGGCATCTGTTAATATAGAGATCGACAGATCGTTGAGTAGTTCTTCCGAATGCACCACTGAACTGCATCCAGACTGATGCTCTAGCTTCTGCCATGAACTTTTACTGCTGTTGAGTTCTGCCTCTCAATAGTTAATACTGTGTTTGCACCAGGGAGAATATGATAGACCCCATGAAGTTAATTTTTGGCCCGTTGCCGGCTGTTGGGCTGACCATTGTCTATGATGGATTCTGGGAACAGAAAAAAGAGAAGAATGAATTCCTTGTCCGCCACGTCTATCTCTTGTCCAACCTTACGTCTACCGGCCTCACGTATCCATGTCCGACATGTGTTGGACATGCCTAAATACTTGTTCAATGTTTTTACTATATTTCTTTTACTCAGACATGTTGTGGATACTACAGGCCACATAGCGTGTTAGGTATGGTGGGATACGACGGGTACATGCTTGGGACACGAGGGGACACGGCGTAGACACACATGGTCTTTGTGCATGTCCGCTTTATTCTTGTGTCTATTTTCCCCTTTTTTGTGTACATAGGAAAGTTAGGATGATAAGTTCAATATATTAGCATGGATCTTATTCAGCCAGAAACAATTTGACAACATAGAGCAACGCAAATTAAAACCTTATGTTGTAGATTTTTCTTCATGGATTACAAAAGGCAGCGACTGAATGTTCAACCACTTCCTACAAACCTAATGCAAGCATAACAACAAATAAGGAAACAACATAGCATTTAAGAGTAAATTTCATCAAATGTAGTATAATCTATGGAGTATTTAGTTTAGAAACCCAAAAAATCAGTGACTAGTTTGGTCATCAGTGGACCAATTTCCAGTTTTTGCCTTACATGTCCAAAAAACTAGTTTCTACTTTCATGTCCAAAGAACTGGCTTCTACATTACAACCTAGTGACACAATTTGATTAGAAATAGAACCAGAACTAAATTTCAGCAGAAACATATATACAAACAGAAGCAACTCGATGGTGTCCAATTCAGATACAAACAAAAGCAACTCGAGTAAAAGCGAAATATGCCCTTTAAGTTACACTGAAAAACTTATCTCAACCTCAGATTGATATTGGTACTGGTAATATTGGTTCACTGACAACAATGAAAAAGACGCACAGTAAATGATACCAAGATGCCTAGATACCAAGATTGAGCTCTGTGCATCTCAATCTGAACACACTACACTAAGTCAAAGTAACATATGTTACTCTCTTGGCCCAAATTCTTTTTAACAGAGCTACAGCACAAAAATAAAGTACGACAAGGAGTACGATTATATAGGCAGATAATATACCTGTGAAACTAACCAAGTCACGCTTCTGTCCACTCCTCTGCATCAAATGAAAGATGTCAATAACTTCCTTGGCTTTTTCATGCATTGCATACCAACCCCCCCCCCCCCCCCCCCCCCACCCAAAATATCGCATTCCAATTACCCAAATTTCAATCAGGCATCCTATCAAAACAAAGACGAGACATTGCGATCCTTCTGCAATTAGCCTACATGTCAATCAATGCACTCACTATCCACGTACACATCACTAGAGATCCCACTTCTGATAGAAAAACCGTGAGCTGCCTTCCCATGCATCAATACTGCAGTATTTCCACGAGCTGGTAAAATACAAGGGATTGTTGTTGAATTTCTCTTTTCCCCAACAATCTGCATCTCTTTGAATAGATCCAAAGCCTACATGCCTTTGCGATTTTGAGAACAAGCAGCGATCACTGATATCCCAGACATGACATTCAAGCCTATCACTTAGTCCTTGAATTCCCTAAATATCATCAGTGCCTCATCCACAAAGCCATTTCTCAAAACGAAAGCCAACTAACATGCGCACTGCAAGCGTCTATATCTAACACGTCCATTTCAGCAAACATTTGTGACATCTGTGAACTACAACCACTTTTCCCATACATATCCATAAGGGTGCTAACAACTGTTGGGATTATTCCCCCTAATCAATCCCACCCACAAACGGATGTGTAATCGGAAAAATTAAATACGCAATAAACAAGGCACAACGAAGACAACCAATATACGTGGTTCCCCAAACTCGGGTACGTCCACGGGAGAGAGAAAGCAATTTCCACTATCACCAAAGGTTTACAAAGAGATCAAAGATCTCACAAACACCCTATCCAACAACCTACAATCAAAGTGGAAAGATCTTACCAAATACTCTCCAACACGGCTGGAAATGAAAGTCCGAAACCGAAATCAAATCAGTCCCAAATGTCGTCAACAAGCTGCCACCAATTTGCTTCAGTTGAGAGGACCAATGGCTGCCCAATAGCTTTCCCTTTTCCACCAAGAACACACTGATGCACTCCTTTTTCTTATCTCCACCGAGATCACCAACACACAGTGCACCTCTCTGTTTCTTTTTCTTTTTTCTCACATCCACTCTTCGGCTACTACTTCCAGGAGACAAAACAAACCTTTTTAGCTTCTAAGAGAAGTCAAGTTACTCACGTGCCAAATGGTGTGTAGAAACTTCCACAAAAATAACTAGCCCACAAAAATTTTTTTTGGGCCAAACACTATTGGGCTATTTTCATAGGCAAAAACCCAACAACAACGCATTTGTCCAATTCGATCCATCCCCATCTTGGTCACATACCATTGAATTTGACTACCCAAAATCAAATCCTCCATATCCCAGACCATGAAGAACACTTGATACACCAGTCCCATTAGGTTTTAAACCGCAGGAATGCATCTTTTGAAACATCAACACTTATTTCAAATAACATCCACTCTGATTGAATCCAGCGATCATCCCATTACAAAGATACCACATTCGGTTCGATCCTTAAAGATCTCTTTCGCCTCTCTTCCATGTCCGGTCGAGCATACCTGGAAATTAAAACACTCCAAGAAACCACCTCTGGTTTGGACATTGCATTGAGCAGTTTACGGTCATCCTTTAATCGATTGCATTTGACATATATATATATGAACTAAGGAAGACTGAACATAGGAATCTGAATTGAGCCTGGACACCGACGCAATGCCATCAACCTGCCGTCCAGCTTTGATGTCGGATAGAGCAGTGCATGCCTTGATCGTTTTGGGGAGGACAAAGGCATCTGAGGGAAAGGCTTACTGTATTTACCGTATTCATATGTTTTACAATACCGTGTGCCATAAACGCGAGTTTCATATTTGCTGAAATCGTGTTCAGGTAAAACGCGTTACCAAGTACAATAATTCCCGGAAAATAAGTAGCGCGAGTGTACAAAACGCGAGTTCCGTTTTCAATACACTTCTCACCTTAAACCTGCGAAGTCTAAGAAAAATGCTTCTCCTCAATTTTTGCCATTTTCGAACTTATTTTCGATTTACTTTGATGAATCCAATTCATCCACATTATAGGAATTTTCAATTAAAATAACTTTGTAGAATATCAAATCAATCGAGTACTTAATGTATTTAATCGGAGAAGATATATAACAAAAAAAAACCGAAAAATAGATGGCTGGGCACACTTGATTACATCCTTTGCACATTTAAATCGACTGAAAGAGGCTTCTCTGCTGTTTTTGGCAAATTTTGATCTTATAGCGGAATCAATTTGATGATCAGATTCGTCCACATTGTAAAACTTATCAATTAGAGTAGTTATGTAAAATATCAAGCTAATCGTATGACTACTGGTATTTAATCGGAGAAGAAATATTTTGAAAAAAATGAAAAAAATGTGAGCTGTGCACACTTGATTACAACTTATTAGACTTTTTCTCTCCTCTTGGCGTAGTCCGTTATAACCGTTGCAAATCCAAGTCGGACCCCATCCGAGTTTCGATCACTGAGTCAGCCGGTAAAGGTGTGTTCGTGACTCGGGCTATCGGAGCTGGTGAACTCATTCACACGGCCAAATCCATTGTCTCTCTCTACAACAACTGGTGTTTTGCTATTTGTGCCTAAGAAGTCTCAAATACAGACCCATATCTGTACGAGGAACAATCTAAGATACAATGGATAGTTGTTGCATCTAATTCAATTTCTATCGGCGCACATTCTAATAGCTTTTCGGATTTTCAATTTATACGACTTATGGTATTAGAAATAGATGCAAGGTATATGTCTTCCACGTGTTTGATATTTGGCTTCTGAAGGAAGTCGTTTTCCGGCCAATGGTTTTTGTGAAGTCAATAGCTTTGACCCGTTACGTAGAGCCTTGAGGTATTTAGTGTTGTTTAATTCTTCTGGTCAGCAGAGTATGTTTAAACTTATGTTTGAAATCTTTTTGTTTCCTGGAGTTATTGAAATTCATCAACATGGCTGCATCTGTTGGAGTTCATTTCATTTTGTGAGGCGATGGAGCTTGTGTCTGAAGGGGAAGTAGAATCTTCCACCCAAGCTGGTCCAAATTCTTTTGCGAATCAAAGGGCTAGCTAATGAGGTGGAATTGCTGATCTTTAGCTGTATTTCCACAGAGCGTTGGATTTTTTCTGCGATATAGAATTGAATGGGCTTTGAAAGTTGTGATAATATCGGTTTGTTGATTGTAATTCCCTGTTTTAGATTGCGAGGTTGAAATGGCATAGAGATACAGAGTCGAAGCTGGTTGAAATAAGGGAGCAAAAGGAGCAACGAGGGCGTTCAACTAATGCAGGTGCCTTATCTTACACCTGCAGAAGTGGGAGACGAAGATGTATTGGATGCTGATGGACAGGAAGAAAGAAAGGTTAGTTGTTGCTATAGTTGTGCTATGGAAAAACGTTGGACCTACTCTAGAGTTATATTGCAAACAATATCGTAGTTCTCCTTTGGTTGATAATCATTAGTTAAATTATTATCTCTGAAAAATGTCTTTTACGTATGAATTTTTTTTATCATCTGGAACTTTTCTAGTTCCCTTAAAATCGAACTCTGTGGGGGTTGTTTTTGGGCGGGCATGGCTTATTAGTTATTAACTTAATTATTACCATCTCCTTGTGTATTTTAAAGTTTTGTTTTGACTCTTGACAAATCTGTTTGTACTATGTTCATCGAGTAATTTCTTTATGATGATTTTGAGATCTTTATTGAATTTTTCTCGCTTTGAATTCTTATTACAGGTTTTTGATCTCCTGGAAACGGTAAAGCTAGAGAAGAAATGCCTGTCTATGAATGAAAAGAAATTACAGGTACAGCTATGGTTTACTTGACGTAGCTGAAAGTGTTTAATGTATATCTAGTTTCTACACACACATTAAAATTTTTTTGATTTATGTGCTATTAGTGATGGTTCTTGGAACAAGATCAAATTTTCCCCATGGATTTCACAAATTTTGGGATTAGTTTAATTTTATTTTTACAGAAATTACAGATTGTGTTCTGTAGTAAAGGCATGCAATTTGAAGATCATAATATCCTTTGAAAGTGTTGAGGGGAGTTGTGAATTACTCCTGTACGTAGCACCTATCCATATACCCTCTTTGAATCCTCGACTAACACGTTCTTAGTGACTCTTTGTCTTTTGCATCGTGAACACCTGGGTGCACTTCACTGCGTCATCCCTTTTGTACAGTTTCTAGCAGTCACTTCTGCTTCTCATGTACTCTATATCTTTTTGCTGTCAACAATATCGATCTTTTTTTTTTTTTGCAGGAAGGGGACAAGGAAATTTCGCAGGCTCTACCTCCTTGACAAGCGCACAAAGAGAGCAGAAGAGTAGCATCGTGCTGCTACAGCTCAAGCTCCAGATAGAAGATGGGCACAACTAATTAAGCGGGCTACTTTTACTCGAGATTTTTTAGAAAGGAGAATTCACAGGCACTGGAACACAAGCACCATTATCTACCAGCAAGTCTGTGTGGGTGGAAACCTATCTAGTGTAAGGGAAAGGATGGCAGAACAAGTTTACCAACCTGGTCATGGTACTTTTTCAACCTTGATAAACGAACAATGGAGCTTCAAAACGCTGAATTTTTTTGAAAATAGCTTTAAATATTGTCATCGTTATTTAGTTATCCGCTTAATGCAAAATTGGGATCATTAGATTGCCAACTATCAACTATGTGCATCGAGGAAGCTGGCTTGAAGGAATGGAGATCATGAACAGATTTCAGGAGAGAACTGCCAAAGCTCTCGGATTAAGCCAATTGTCATGGTGCAGAGATGATCGAAATACGAGGGCAGGTGAAGAAGATGATGATGATGCCCAAGAGAAGGCAACAGCATGAGATGACCGGAAAGATGACAATCCAGGGAATAAGAAGTTCACTCTCTGTGGGAAGAATGCAGCAGCAGACTGCTTTCGGTCTGTCATGCATCGTATAGAAATCCGGCAAGGTACTTCTAATGCTCCAGTATATTGTTCTCAGTTAGAACAGCAACAGAACAAAAACTAAAAAGTAAAACCGTGACCAAGGAAGCCCACAACAGAAGGCTTTCTACACAGCTAGGTTTTCAAAATTTACAGTTACTACTTTGAGTGCTTGTCTTGGTAAATAATATCGGTCAACTATAGCAGGTTTTATTTGACATGTTTATGAAGAACAATATCATGTAGTCTCTCTGTACCTTTCTACAATTTCCCATTACAACTCTTACGATGAAGCCTGATCATTATTACAGGAATCTGATTTGGTCATCTCGTAAGTCTCGCTTTATAGATTGTTCATATGGAAAATCAGTTCAATTCCAATGATCATAACCACATGATTCCATGACTCTTGAAGCTCAGACATTTAACCAGCCGGCCCTCAAGTCTAACCGAATCAAGTATTGGTAAGGAATTTTTTCCCGACAAGGAACGTGCTTTTAACTTGTTTGATTCGATGCATTTAACGACCGCCGCGCGTAAAATGTGGAAGGCAATTTCTCAGCCCTGTTTCTGAAACAAGTTAAACGCAGGTCCATTGACTTCGTAAGACCTCAAAATTCAGCGCCAAAATGTTTCTTAAAGTAGTAAGGTGACTCATTTGTTTGGGTTGGGCCCTTTTGGGGGGTGTTTGGTTTCTTACCAACTTTTGGATATATATATATATTTTTAAATTATGAGGTGAGATGTAGTTATAAGTTGAGTTTTGCATCTTTGTATGACACTCGCTTATAGGGTTTCTCTTTTGTATCATTGTATCTTCTGATTAACAATATGAAAACCTCTTTTTTGCCGATAAAATAAAAGGTAAGCTAACTCAATATGTACTTTGCCTACCAAAAAAAAAAGGAAAGCATAAATCAACCATTGTCAAATTAGGATGAATCTAAAATGGATAGAGGGTATTTTAGTATTTTTTGTTAACGGTGTTAGCTTGGCACTTTAGTCCAAAACCATGAGAGGCGAATTGGTCATTTTAAAACGTTGGGAAGGTGATGTGCTAAAGGTTCAATCACAGAGAGGTAATCTGTACTATGCCTTTTTGAATTTTTACATCAATTGTTCCATTGAGGGCTTTTGTCAAAAACAGGTGGTGTTCATTCAAATTGCAAGGACTGTATGATTTTCGTAGGATTTCGAAAAACTAAAACTAGACTTTTGCACTGTGAACAACCCGTCGAAAAGAAAACTGCTTCGATCAAGCCCTTAAAATTTTCAAAAGGAACGGCCCTTAAAATGCAGGGTTCACATCCTTATAGTTCACATCCTGCACGCATTATGAGCTTGGGAGAAATTTTGGAACGTTCCTCATGGGCTTGGGAGAAATTTTCGTTCCAAGCCCTTACTCGTTCTATATGTACGCGGCGTTTTGATCTATATGGTGTGCCCTTCCTGCACTCATTATGAGCTTTTTGAGAAATTCTTTTCGGGTTGAGAAGGAAAAACAAGTTAATACTTCACCGATCTCTATGTCTCCAAAGTGTAGGTATCGCTACCTTGCGAAGAATGAGAAAAGCTCTAGCAAGACAAATTGTAATTGTTTTGGCGTAAATCATTCAAACTCTTGCTGGATGATTTGCGTCTCCCCTTTCCCTGGCTGAGTTTGAGCATGTGTGCTCCTCAGCCTTCCCTCTTGATGTATCCTTTCGAGTTTTATAAAATTTCGCCTTTGCCGAGCAAAAAAAAGACAAAATATAATCCAGTTATAAAAAAGAAGAGCGATAATATCATCCCACTAACCACAACGGCTAACAAAATCATACAAGTACACATGAAGTATGCACCACCTCCAATTGAGAAGTGGACAATGAAGAATACAAAACCAAAACGGCTTGAAGGAATAATATGCCTGCTGGTAACATAACAAACAAGTTGTATCGGTGAGTTTTTAGGTGGTATGGATTAACTTCATAAGGATTCAGTACCCCCAAAAAAAAAAAAAAAAAATAGTTACCAGCAGATGTTCCTCTACCTTTAAATCTCTACTAGCTTCAAAATAAAAACTAAAGAAATATTTCTTTCCAGACATCAGCATATCAAATACTCCTCAATGCCGGATATGGGAATAATTAGTGAAATATGCAGCAGATCAACGAGACCAAGAGAAAATGTGTAGATTTCAATTTATCTTTCGATTAAGAAGGAAGCATAGAATAGTCACCACCAGAGACAACTGAAATGAATGGCTAAGCAATTAAAACTACAGATTCCACAACAGATGAGGAATATTAATTAAGTTAGAACAATCACATAGCAGCTACAACTTACCTTCTCAAGTTCCTCCGAGACAGCTTGGGCAACATCACCTTTTTGCTCAAACAGCTCATCAAGGGTCATGTTCGGAACATGGGCTCGGACAACTGAAGAAACGTGTGACGCTGATTATAATACAGGGAAAAGAATACGGGCAGGAGGGGAACAAGGACAACGCAAAAAATGGGGAAACTGTTGACTAGATAGTGAAAATTACCATCAAAGATGTAAGCTTGAATTTGTTCCTTGGGGTTTTGCAACTCGTAAAATGCATCATCAGCATTTTGTTTAATTACTCGGTACTGAATCGAGCAAAGCGCGCATTTGCACAAAGACATTGTCCTGCAGGAAAAAAAAAAAAACTCTTCATAATTATCATATTTCTCCAATAAATGCTACCAAAAACTGCCTCGTGTCTACATTAACGTTCTGCTGCCCCCAGCTTATGGCTACAACCATGAAAGCTTATTGCTACAACAATCAAGTGGTTTTTTCCACAAACTAAACAGCTGGTAAAAGAACTTGTTCTACTACGCACTTAAAACCAGAGAATCGAACAACATCCCAAAACCATGGTAGATAAAATTTGTCCATGGGCAAGACTCAAACCAAAGTCAAAACTTCGCCAACATAACTCCTCGACCGTGCCTTCCAACTCCTCGAGAGTTGGGCATCGTGTGACATATTGTGAAAAAATGGGTTCGAGGTCTGGGAATTCCCGGGTCACTGCATCCCTAAAACGGCTCAATTCTGAAAATATGGACTGCCAACTGTTGCAAGTTTCCTGGATCGCTGGGCATACTCAGCAGCCCATACTGTTATTATCAAACATACATTGCTGTTACTAAAGTTCATCGTTGCTACCCATGTAAAAGGAAAGCGAGGAATCTGACGTATTAGTTTATGTACTCTTAATGAACGTGTCTGCCGTCTAAACGCAATAGTAATTGGTAAAACGATTACATGTTCATTGGGTAAACAGTCAGCATATAGTATGCTTTTCCACTTAACTACACTAAAAAAATATAGAGGAACCCTCAAACAAACATAAAAGAAAACTCCGATGTTCTCAAGTTTCGATTTTTCACAACTATAGAGAGGGGAATCGAGGAGTATTAGATAAGCAGGATACAAGCGATGAGAGAGAGAGAGAGAGGGGTGGTGGGGACCTTGGTTTTGGTCTCGATGCGGACGTCGAGGGAGCTGATCCTGGTGGAGAGAATACCGGCGAGGAATTGGCCGGCGAGGGGGTTGAAGCAGTGGAAACCAGGTTCTGCGATCTTCTCGAAGCGTCCCCACCTCTCCACCACACCAACGCTCGCTTGGTCTACGCATCCACACACCACGCAGAACACGTTCCCCATCCTCTCTCTCTCTCTCTCTCTCTCTCTCTCTCTCTCTCTAACTGGGAAGTTGGATACTATGGCATCACAGAAGATGCCGACGGAGAAAACATATAATCCGGAGAGTAGTAACAAAACCGCCATCAACATAAACAAAATTGGGTTTGATCCTCTGTGACCAAATCTATTTTCGTAAAAATAATTTCACACAAATCATTTCCGATTATGAGCTAATCAGCATTCAATTAATATGATATCCAATTTGGTTTATCTTCTTGATGCGATCTACTACATGAACAGTTTCGATCCTAAAAATAAACCGAGATGAGTTCACAATTTATAAATTAAACTCCACAGTAGAATTGAGTTTGATCTAGTGAGACCAAATCTATTTTATTAAAAAGAAAATCACACAAATCATCTCCGAGTATAAACTAATCAATACTTGATTAACATAGTCTTTAACGTGGTATATCTTATGAAACAGATCTACAACTTGAACAGTTTCGATCATATAAATAAACAAGATTGAGTTTGCAATTTACCAATTACAAGTTTCGATGTACTTCTCAGGTTGAACCTGAGAAGTCTGAATGAACCAGGGCGACATCGTTTTGAGATACCTCGCGTCTGTTAAACGCGAGTTCGTGTCGAAACATTCAACAGCTAACTGAACTGAAAATGGTCCCCGGGTAAAAAATTTCAGTCCACTCCCCTAAACAGACTCTCTCTCTCTCTCTCTCTCTCTCCACTTTTTTCCGATACTCAAATCTCACAGTTTGATCTTCAGATTTACAGCGACGACTTACTTACTGTTACTCAAGTATTCAACCCCTCTCTCTATCTCTCTCTCTAAAAAACTACTAGAAAACCACTTTTCTCTCTCTACACCAGTGCGATCATGAACTTCAAAGATCCATCTACGGCGTTCTTGGCGGCTACCGGCGGCCACACCGTCGAGTCCGGTGATCCTACACTCCTTCGCCCGGTTTTCAAGTGAATTCGGTCATATGGAACCACACCATTCCAGTGTTAGCACGATTATTCTTTAACTGATTTTTTATTTGTTTCGAGTGTTAACACGAACGTTCGATCGCTCGGATTCGTCGTTCACGTTCTCAAACCGACCGCCTCAGTTACATAATCCTTCAATAGATCCCTCCGCGCTGAGTGCCCGCTAATTCTGGCTCTCGCGAATTTTAGTAATATTTCTTAAAAAAAAGCCTTCGCTCTCCCTCTTGTGCACACGGACGTACATTATGTGATTTGGTTCGCACCATTAATTTTTTCAGAGGAAGGGCGGCTCTAACATGGGTTGAGAATGTTCAAACGAACCCCTAGGTTCAAAAAATACATGAAAATTTTATTTTTATTTTTATTTTTTTCCTATAATATTGTTTGCATTGAATCATCCTTATGAAGTTAAAGTAAATAAAAATTCACTTACATTTGTGAGTAAGTAGACAATATAACTCAACAAAACAGATTACTCAAGCCCACTAACTTTCAACCAAAATAATTAATATCACTACCGTACACAAAGTTTTGTATAAAAAACAACTTTTGAACATTTTTGTCACCGTTGAATTAAAATCATGAAACCACCCCTGTTTCGGAGTACTATTATGTTGCGGTGCTATTGTTGCAGATTTGGTTGTGGCGAGTGTTGGTGACGATAGAAGATCTCTCCGTGGCGGAAGAATGGGGAGAACATGGGGACCAAGTAATGGATATGTTCGATAAATTGACCGTCTATTTTTACATAATCATGTGTATAAGAACTTAAACTGTTTATTCTTTAAGTTTTTTTTATATTTATTTATGCAAAAAAATCCTTAAAGATAGGAGGTTGAGAAGTGCCTGATTCAAAGTAATTGAATTTCACACTACTTCAGCAGCTGCAAGGGAGACACCATTTTGGACCGCTACTACAGACTTGCAGGCTTTATTTACTCCTTTTGCTTATGTTTATAGTTGTTGTATTACCGGTTGTTGTATTTCGGTATTTCTCTTGTAAACTGTTTCTTATTATCTATGCATTTCTCACTCTTCCCAAAAAAAAAAAAAAAAAAAGGATGAACAAAGAAAATTGTACAACATTATTAATTCATAAGAGAAATATAGTGTACATTTTTTGGATTGCTACTGTACAAATTCTGATTGCTGGGCATCCTCGCTCTCTCACGGGTCAACCGAGCATGAAATTCGCAAGTACCAAAAAAAAAAAAAAACGGAACGGAACAGGTCAACCAAGCATGAAAATAAGAATTAAGAGAAAATCATTAAAAAGTTCATTTTTTAAAATCCTTTTCGTTGTCTTATATGAATTTTTTTCATTTTTAATCTATTTCATTTTTATATTTTTTCAATTCCAATCATCGAAATGAATTATGTAATAGGAAATATAACCCAAAAAAGGCCACACCAAAAAGTCTTAAAAAAGTTAGACTCATAACTTGTCTTTCTATCATAGACTAGCTCATTTTCATTTTATTCACCTTCTCTCCCGTCAACATTACCTTTACTTTTTTGTTGTTTTATAATAAAGAGTGTCTCGAACCAATTTGCACGCACTTTAAATTAATTTTTATAGTTGCTCCTACAATAGTATCACATACTTATGCAAGAAAATGGAGTGACCTCTAAAATTGCAGTAGTTGTATTTGGTTGAACCTTTTTGTGATTAGATTTTTTCTTAAGCAGTTAAGCGGTAGAAAGATCTGAGAATATTAAATTAAACATGAGTTAAGACTGATGATCGAGAAAATTAAGTAGTAAGAATTGTAGTAGAAGGTAGTAAGTTTATTTCAGAAAATAACTTACGAAAGATTTAAGAGTAAGTAATTTTCATCCAATTAATGAAAAATATTTTTCCCATTTTTTACACAATCAAACACCGAAAAATAGAAAAATATTTTACGCCCAAACAAACAGAGCTTAAATCCATAAAATTTCCGTTTTCGAATCGATTTGCTACCCACCGGGATTTCTACAGAAAATTTAACCATTTAATGACCTTTTCCATTCATTCCTAATGGGCTTTGAATGACCTTGATTCAGGGAAAGAGAGAGGAAGACCAAGGTCTAGACAAAGCAGAATTCATCACATCCAACAAGAACAGGCTGAACAGCCAAGTTCTTCCTCTCTCTCTCTCTCATAACATCCAACAAGGACAGCCACATCTCTCTCTCTCTCTCTCATCACATCCAACAAGAAGTCAAGAACAGCCACATCTCTCTCCCATCCCAGTAACAATCAGATTCATTTTCGATTTCGAGTAATTATATTCAGTCATTGTTTTGGAGGCGGGGAGACGAAGTGTGGGCGGCGTGGAGGTCAGCAGGAGGAGGGTGGCGAAGATGGAAGTGCTTCGTCGAAGTCTACGGAAACGTCGGAAAGTGCTTCCATAAACAATATTGGGTTTGATCCTCTGTGACCAAATCTATTTTCGTAATAATAATTTCACTCAAATCATCTCGGATTATAAACTAATCAGCATTCGATTAATATGATATTCAACATGGTTTCTCTTCTTGACGTAATTTACGACTTGAACAGTTTGGATCTTAAGAATAAACCGGCATAAGTTCACAATTTACAAATTACACTTCATAATAGTATTGGGTTTGATCCAATGAGACCAAATCTATTTTATTAAAAAGAAAATCACACAAATCATCTCCGATTATAAAATAATCAATACTTGATTAACATAGTCTTTAACTTAGTATATCTTATGAAACAGATCTACAACTTGAACAGTTTCGATTATATAAATAAACAAGATTGAGTTCGCAATTTACCAATTACAAGTTTCAATGTACTTCTCAGGTTAGGCCTGAGAAGTCTGAATGCACCCGGACGACATCGTTTTGAGTGACCTCGCGTCTGTTAAACGCGAATTCGTGTTGAAACATTCAAAAGCTCAACTGAATTGAAAATGGTCCCGAGCCCACTCCCCTAGCAGACTCAGATCTCTCTCTCTCCACTTTTTTCCTATACTCAAACCTCACATTTCGATGTTCAGATTGATTACAACGACGACTTACTTAACTTAACCTCTCTCTCTAGATCTCTCTCTCTCTCTTCAAGAAACTACTATGGAAGTATAAAATAGAAAACCAATTTTCTCTCTCTACTCTAGTGCGATCATGAACTTCACGAATCTATCTACGGCGTTCTTGGCGGCTGCCGCCGGCCACACCGTCAAGCTCTTCGACGCCTCCGTTGAGTCCGGCAATCCTTGCACCTTGAGCTACACTCCTTCGTTCGGGTTTTCAAGTCAATTCGGTCAAATGGAACCACACCAGTGAGGACTCAATATTTCTTCTTCTTACTATTTGAACCGATTTTGTATTAAATTGATTCGATTGTTAGCACCCTCAGTCATCAGTAGGGTCCTCGTCGGCTCTTGCGAAGTTTAGTAGTCTGAATTTTTTAAAAAACATTGTGCTCTCACATGCACGTGCATTATGTAGCTTAGTTCCCACCCTTAATTCTTTCTAAGCAAGGATGACTGTAGCATGGGTTGAGGGTGTTCGAGTGAACCCCTAGGTTCAAAAAATATACGAAAATAATACATTTTGTTTCTATAAAATTGTCTGCACCGGATCATTCGTATGAAGTTAAAGCAGATAAAAATTCACTTATATTTGTGCGTAAGTAGATAATATAACTCAACAAAACAATCCCGAATAAGAATTAAGATAAAATCATTAAAAAGTTCGTCTTTTCTAATATTTGTGCGTAAGTAGATAATATAACTCAACAAAACAATCCCGAATAAGAATTAAGATAAAATCATTAAAAAGTTCGTCTTTTCTAATCTTTTTCGTTGTCTTATACAATATTTTTTCAACTCTAACATATGTTTTTATACTTTTTTTTTTAATTCCGATCATCAAAATGAACTATGTGATATGAAATATAACCCAAAAAAATTCGCACCAAAAAAGTCTCAAAAAATTAGAGTGATAACTTGTCTTTCTATCATGGACTAGGCCAACAATCCAACTTGCACATACTTTTGTGCACATATGATGCACATACATTTTTGTGGGATCCATATCGGGATCCCACAAAATGATCCGAATCGCTTATCTTTTTTAAAATATTTTTTGATGGATTCCTGTAAAAAATCAGCTCCAACGGATATCGGTAAGAGCTTTATCAGAAATCGTAGGGCAAAATATGGGTCCCACAAAAAAGTATGTGCATGATATGTGCAAAAAAGTATGTGTGGAAATCCTTGGCTTTGTTCGTTTTTATACTTAACTTTATTTTCTAATAATTACCTTATATCTTTCTCCAATCATTACCCTATTTTTTCAATTATTACTTTCATTTCTCTCTCTATCTCTCTCTATTCATTAACTCTCTCTCCAATTATTACCATATTTCTCTCTTCACCCACTACCAAAACTAAAATACTCAAAACTCGCAAATGAACAAGGCCAATTTGTTGTTTTCATTTTATTCACCTTCTCTCCCGCCAACATTACCTTTACTTTCTTGTTTTTTTATATTTTTATTTTTTATAATATTGGGTGTCTTAGACCAATTTGCACGCACTTCAAACTAGTTTTTATAGTCTCCAACAATAGTTTTACATGCTTATGCGTGAAAATGGAGTGGTGTCAAAAATTGCAGTACTTGTGTTTGGTTGGAACTTTTTGCGATCGAAATTTATTAATTGAGGAGAGAAAATACTGCAAAACATTAGCTGTAGATCAATACTTTGAGATTTGAGAGCACAATAAATCCTCTCAATATATATATATTTTGGAATAGGGCAATTTTATAAAGGGACGACACCCAAAAACTCAAGGGAAAACCTTGAGAAGGAACTCAACAATACAAGACTGAAAATCAAATACAAGCAGCGAAAACAAAACCCATAAAACAATGGGAACTGACAATTGAAAGCAGATTTAAGCTGGACCAAACACTATCTCAGGAATACCCACCCTAGACAAAGCCTAATATTGTCAGTAGTCTTAGGAATCCTCCTCTATGAGACTGCACAGGCTTTCACTTCATTCACAATCTGCTTATCAACAGTAGCAAAATCATGTCCAACATGCTGAAAGATTCTATGATTCCTCTCCTTCCAAATGTAATAGATAGAGGCAGAGAGTCTAAGGTGAGATTGGATAGAACCTTTCTTACAGTTGGATATGCTGCATTGAAGTTCTGAATGTAAATCCTGAGCATGAGGAATAATCCCACATAGGCTTCTAATGCTAAGCCAAATTCTTGAGGAGAACTGAAAATCAAAGAATAAATGGGCGTGAGATTCTAAACCCCCATTGCATAAAGCACACTCTCTATCATTTAGCACACCCCACGCAGAAAGTCTATCTTTCGTGAACAACCTATTCAAAATAGCAATCCATTGAATGAAAGACCACCTTGGAACTGATTTTGGATACCAGACCATGTGAAACCAATCCACTTCTGGAGCACATGAACGAATACCTGACCAGGTAGATTTAGTTGAGTAGCAGCCATTGGCATTTAAAGACCAAAAAAACTCTATCTTCTCTATCCATATGAGGCACAAGATCATGAGAAGTAGAAGCAATGATATCCCTTACAAGATCACTTTTACCCCTTTGCCAACGCCATTCCCCATCATGAATAATAGAACTGACCTTAGCATTTAATGACCTACCAAACAAAGAACCAACCCTATATCCAAATCTTAGGTACAAAGGACCAACAGAGTGCCAATTATCATACCAAAGAAACGTAAAAACCATTTCCAATGTGAACTTTAATGAACTGCTGCCCTTTTCTCCTTAGTTCAAAAATTTTCCTGAGAGTCCAAGAGGAGTCATTGGGAAGCTTCATAGAACAGAAACAATGATGCTTGATCATATAAGAATGAATCAACTTGACCCAAAGAATATCCTCTTTGTTACAAATAGCCCATAGATGCTTTATTCCATTCCTTAAGTCTTTTGAAACCCAAACCACCTTCATTTTTAGGTTTACAAACTGCATCCCAAGCTACTTTTGCACCTTTAGATTTCACCTCCAGGCCTTGCCAAAGAAAGGCACTAAGTAAAGTTTCAATCTCTTTAATGATCTTCTGGGGCAAGATAAAAATGGACGACCAGTAGATTTGGATACTGAATAGGACAGAGCTTATTAGTTGAGCTCTACCCCCAAAGGACAACAACTTATTGGACCAAGAATGAATTCTCTTGAGCATTCTCTCTTTCAGAACCACACAATCAGAATACTTTAGTTTGGTAGATATCAAAGGGACACCTAGGTATTAGAAAATAGTACCCCAAGGGGTTTGGTCAAATGGTTGTGAGAAAGTAATAAATACTTCTCTATAAGGTCACAGTTTCCATTCTCATGAAAGCCAAACATTTCAAACTTTGGGGCTATTAGGGATTATGCCCGGTCATTACCTTCAAGACCCCAGAATTAGTCGAGGACCTCGAGGTGCATGCAAACGGCCCTGACATCCGGTTATAAAAAAAATGGAAAATTTATAGAAACGGTCCTTTTATTTTCACCTGAGTCTTATTTTCGTCCTCCAAGTATCAATTGCAACTTTTTTAACCTTCAAATTTAGTTTTCGTACCAAATTGGTCCAATTGATAACGTTTGTCAGCCTAACTGGATAAAAAAAAATCAGATTGAGGGCAGACATTATCAAGTGGACAAACTTGGTAAGAACTGCAACCTCCAAACTGTCATCAATATAATTTTTTCTGTCCAATTTTGTTGATAGAAGTTATCAATTGGACCAATTTGGTACGAATACCAAACTTGAAGGTCAAAAGAGTTGGAATTATTACTTGGAAGATAAAAATGAGACTCGGATGAAGACCATTTATAAAAATTTTCAAAAAAAAAAAAAAACTATTAAAAGTTGTTCAAAGGCACGTCCTAGGCAGAAAGTCTAACCATCCCGACCGTGGGTTCCCGATCGAATTTCCGATACTGCATCGGGCCCACTTCGGCCACTGAACGGCTGATCGGAGCCGACCAAAAATTCTATAAAAAAAAACCGAGTGAGTCTATGCAAGAATCAACGGCATCCAACGTGTGTAGGTGGCCGATCCAAACACTCTATTGTTTTGTATAATGTGTTTACAAAAAAATGGAGTGTTTGGATCGACCACCTACACACATCTGATGCCGTTGATTCCCGCGATAACCCACTCTGAAACCCACTCGGTTTTTTTTTTATAGAATTTTTGGTCGGCTCCGATCAGCCGTTCGGTAGCCGGAGTGGGCTCAGCGCGGCGTCGGGAACCCACACTCGGAAACGGTAGTCTTACTCCTAGTCCTAGGTGATGAGTCTGATGACTCGTCAATGACGAGTTACCCTTTTCTTAACATTGCCGGTTGGAATCCCACGACCCTTCATTAAATACCCTCTCCCCTGTTTGCTTTATACTATAAATTTCCAATATCTGCTGCCAAGAATTTAGTCACCTTTTGGAAAGGCCTTCAATTCACTCAAAACTGGAAGCAGAACACAGAGGAGAAAAACAAATTCACAGAAAACAATGGCCTGTTGGTCTGCCGAAAATGCCATTAAAGCCTATCTCAGAACCTTGAAAATGGTAAGTACCATCAGCCCTTACTCGTTCTACCGAAAATTTAACCATTTAATGACCTTTTCCAGTCATTCCTCATGGGTTTTGAGATGCAAGATGTGAACGGTCATTGGAAGATCATAATGAGTGCAGGATGTGAACTATACAGAAGACTTGGGGGAGAAATTTTCAGTGCGGGGTGGGTACGGCTAACATAGTGCCGCTCAACGCATCCGGGCCGTCCAAAAGTCCAAAAGTATTTTGGACGATCCAGATTAATATCTATTACAGTTAAGAGATTATTTTTAATCCGAATCCTCCAAAACAGTTTTGAACGGCTCGGATGCGCCGAGCGGCACTACATGGTACCCAACCGACACTGAAAATTTTTGCAGACTTTGGACCATCTGTGCAAATTTCTTGAACTACCTTCATTCGTAAAAGGGAAAAACAAAAAAAAGAATAATTAAACAGTTAATGGTGCATGCAGATGCCTTTAAAATTCCTCAAATATAGTTTTGGGATTATCTAATAATATTCGTCATACTTGAAGAGGAATATGGTTCCTATATTCTAATTTTGGTTGGATCAGTACCTGGTCACTAAATAGAAGATTTGGCGCACTGAATTCTGTTCTTCAGAACAAGTTGAACGTTTTAAAAAGCAAGAAAAAAGTGTACACAATCCAGATGAAAAATTAAAAATAAAAAGGAAACTCGTGCTCTTAATTTGATGCTCTGTTGATTTCATGAGTTGTGCTACGAGCACAGAATTTTCAAATACAGTCTCTTTTATTAATTCCATAATGGGTGGTCCATTGTAACACTCAGCTCTTTGTTAATGGATTATCTTTGTTAATGGATTATGATGTTTAGATTCGTACACAAGTCTTTTTTCATATATGTTGAATTTTTTTTCAATCTTTTCGTCCTAATTTTGTAACGTTGGCTTGTTCGTTTCGGTGTCTCAAAATCTCTGTGCATGGTCTCCAATAAATTTTCTCTATCTATTTATCTCCCCTTGTTACTCTCAAAAACCTCTCTTAAAATCCAAACCGAACAGGACTCTCGTCGAGATGATCGATAAGTTATCGAATTTAGGTAAGCATACCAACTCCAACCCTTTTCAAAAAAAAAAAACACAAAGAAAGGTAAGTGTGTATGTGCTCAATTCAATGCTGGAGAGTATTGCAATGTCACGCCACACCGCTATTTGTTGAGGATCTCATAACCACACCTATGATGGGACTGAAGCTAAGGGTGATGTTAGAGACTCATAAGGATGTTTAGCTATGGGGGACTTGAACTCGGGTCTTATCCAACCAAGTCCAATTTTTCCAAGCACTAAACCAACCCTCGTAATTGCCTCTTTCGGATATTACACATAATCTACATGGAGATAATGAAGCTAGCTATTGAAGTCCCTTTCATGCTAGCTGCTCAGATGAGTTGGCCACGTTCTTGTCAATTTAATTCTCAACTTTCCCCAACAAGTAGGGATCGAATTCGGAAGTTTTTAAAGATTCTATAATGAAATATATGATGAATGTTCACAATCATTTTGCTTGAGTATCACACACACACACACATGATTCTCCAGTGGTATTTTGTACAAGGGAAAAATGTTTTAGACATTTGATGTACATCTTGTCATCGACAAAATGATCCGAATGGATGACTCAGCCAAGGGGTGTATACGAGCCGAGCCGAGCCGAGCTTCAGCGAGCTCGAGCTCGGCTCGTTTCCTTAACGAGCCCAAAACTCGAGCTCGAGCTCGGCTCGAGCCTTAACGAGCCGAGCCCTTATTGAGCCGAGCTTAGCCATTTACTAAACGAGCCTCTCTTAATCGAGCCGAGCCTCCCTTAACGAGCCAAGCTTTTGTCGAACGAGCCGAGCTCTACTCGGCTCGTTTAGTAAACGAGCCGAATACTCGAGCTCGAGCTCGGCTCGTTTAGTAAATGAGCCGAGCCGAGCCGAGCTTTAACGAGATGAGCCGAGCCGAGCTCGCGAGTAGCTCGGCTCACTTACAGCCCTACTCAGCGTCACTCAAGTGAGGAATTTAGAGTTTAGAATCAGTTTAGATATCAAGGATCTTGGTACTACCTATCGAAGCCGAAACTAAGCAATACTGATTCCTAAGACAAGGAAATGGAGAAAGCGGATAAATTTCCAAATAAATTACTTCTCGACAAGATTTAGAAATTAACTGTGATCAAAACACTTAAGTGGATCGCCTCAGAATTAGACGATTGAAACAAGGTACTTCCTCGTGAGATTCCTATTTCTCACTTGGATTGGGGTCACCCAAACGTAGCCGATCGAACACATCCAAGCTATTATGGGTTCATAGTGTGCATGCATGCACATTGCTCGATCCCACGTTGATGGGTTAGTCAGTCTAAATACAGTATAGTAACACAAAATCAGGGCAAAAAAGAAACCCCCATTGAAGAAAAAGAGACTATAGCTGGTTCCATCGATCTCCCCTTGAGAAAAATTTTGCAGATCTTTTCCCAACACTTTCTATCTGGTTCAGCTATCTCCAAATGGGATTTCGCGTCTTCGGCAAAACATTTCTGTAATTCAATCATCAAGAAAGCAAAATAAAGTTTAATTTGAAGGACACAAATTTCACCAAACTACAATATGGGAATCGATTAGGACAAATTTCACCGGATCGATCGGAAGAGGCCCTTGTTTACCTCGATACAGCCATTAGTAAGAAGGCGGTCAATGAGATTGTTAAGAATGTCTTTGGTGTACTCGGGATGGCCTTGAATGCCAAGAATGTGATCCCCGATTGTGAACATCTCCACACCAGTTTTGTCCGAAAATGCGATCACTTCGGCTCCCTCGGGGACCTCCCATACCTGCCTTCATCAAAATTTTGGCACTGTTAGAACTATCCCGGCCAATTAGTGTTACAATTCATTTCTTTTGCTCCAAAAATAATACAAGAGCGAGGAGGGATGGGACCTCATCTTGGTGACACTCAATTATGGAAAGGGCTGGTGGGATTTCTTGATCCAAGCCATCAAGGAAGCCACATGGGGAGAAGTCTTTCACAATCCTCACTTTCCTTAGCCCAATGTCCCAACCACTATAAGCTTTCCCAACTTTTCCTCCAAATGCTCTACACAAAACCTTCACAAAACCAAGAGAACTTACATTATCAAATAATCGAATCGTTTTTCAATGTCAACATTTGATAGAGCAACAATTAACAGTACTAACTTTTACTGAGCACAAGAAAAGAATACAGTCATAGTTCAGTTGAATGACTCTTTCAAGATGCTAATCTAATTATTCTAACAATACTGACCTTTGTCAACAAAAAAAATACCAAAACTATTTCTATTTCTATTTCTATGAAGTACCTGGTGACCAAAGCAAATGCCAAGTACTTTCTTCCTCATAACATCTAGGGTTTGCAAGAGGGAGCAAAGCTTGAGAATCCAGAAGTCATTGGCATAAGCATCATATGGGCTGCCACTAACAATAAACCCATCATATTTTTGGAGCTCATCCATGTCTGGGAAATCTCCTTCAACAACTCTAAACAGGTCCCATCTCTCTCCTTGTTCTCCAAATGCTGCCACAAACACATTGAAGTACCCTCCATACACCTCTTTCACATACTCTGAGTCAGTGCAAGCTAGTAAAAGAGCATATCTTTTCTCTCCTTCAATCCCCATTTCAAAGCAAGCAAGAGAGAGTGAATGAAAGCAAGTGACTATTGAGTACAGAGAGAGAGAGAGAGAGAGAGAGAGAGGAATGGACTGTTTGGTTTATGGGGTGTTTGAGGAAGGATGATTCTATTTATAAGAGGGGGGACAGAAAAAAATAAATATATAGGAGGGGGACAAAAAAAATGATGTACGTTCAAATTCCATTAGGGATATAAAAGGAAACTCCCATGTGAAAACGTACATCAACTGTCTGCATGCTTTTCAAGTGGGAAAATTTTCAGTGTCGGAGACTCGGATGGGTAACATGTGGTGGCCGTTTGGCGCATTCAAGTCGTCCATAGCATTTTTGGACGGCTCAGATTTGGAGAGAGAAAAATAAGAGAGAAAGTGTTGGGGTAAGAGGAAAGAGAGAGTTTCAATCCAAGCCGTCCAAAAGTGTATTGGACGGCCCGGATATTACGTGGGATATACCCCCGTCACAGAAAAATTTCTCTTTTCAAGCACATGCATTGATAACCTCAACAAATAAAACACATAGTTTAGCTTCTCCTATAAAAATTTATGTAATTTTCTCTTGAAAAGAAAAAGAAAAAGAAATTTAAACTTGCTCTATATATATATTTATTCTCAATTTCCTTTCCTCTTTTCCTCCACGTACATATTGTAACATATGGAACCATAGGCATAAGGAATAGAAGATGCAACTAACGTTTGAGGATGATGCATGGCTGCTAATATATATTCTGGATCATTTGCTTTATAATTCGGATATGATCGATAATGTTCCAAGGAATAAGATTCTGATACAAATAGGCCCTTTGAAACTTGCCCTCACGCCCACAATTAAAGTTGATTCTTGCCGTTTTTCGCACAAGGGTTGCATTCCTTCTTCTCATTCCCTAGCATTAATTTTCTTTTCTCTAGAAGCAGCCAGAATTAGCAAGTGGAAACAGAATAATGGGTTATTTGTGGGGGTGAGAATAGCATGATTTTAAATGAAATGATCAGAAAAATAATTGTCAACAAGAAAATGCATCACAACAAAGATTAAAAAGGACCGTGAGAAAAGGCATTACAACTAGAGGAATGCATCTTCTTTTTACACGAATCAAGTTCTCAAGGTAAAAGTCAAACTAAACAACATTATTATCCACCTTATAAAAGCTTACTAGAGAGCAATAACTTTGTTATTTATTTCTGAAAAAGTATTATTCGGGTGCGGTCAGATATTCTCCTCCTTTGACAAGTGATCATACACATGCAAGTATTATAGTATATCTTTTGAGGTACGCGGCGTTATGACACGTGGCACGATGATATCATCTAACTCTATATTAAACTACCAATACAAACTCATCTAGAGGATTTATATATTGGAAACGAGTAACTTAATTTACAAGTATTGTATTTTAAGTTAATAATATGATTTGATATAGCTATATATATGTATTGTCAACGATTACTTACGTACATTTTTGTCATCGAGGATTGAGACAAGACGACAGTTAAGGCGGCCTTTCATTACTGGTCAGATCGAGTAAACTAGAATTTGAATTCTTCTAAACAATGATACTCAATGAATGACGGAGACGAATGCAATAACATAACTAATCAACTACCCCAATTTATTATTATTTTTTTTTATAATCAAAAGGGTAGGAAGTGGCGACTAGCGTAGTAACTTTTCCTGGGCGTGACCATAGGGTCTCCTTACCCGCCAATGGAATGTCCGGTTCGAGCCATAGCTATCGCCCGGGATGATGGGCCGTCATCACGACACCACTTTAGTATACAACTGGTGAAAAGTCCCCCATTTGGTCCGCAGACGGGTTTCGAGTACCTGCCGGAACTCAAACCTCTGCCTGCGTTAAGGGGAGTGGTGACCCTCACCAGCTCGGCTACCACCTCGGTGGTATCAACTACCCCAATTAATGCCTCTCTCTCTCGCCAATTAATGATGTAATGCTCCGATCAACATAAGAGTTGCAATGCTTGCGACCAAGAGTTGCGTTGAGAATAAATCGCCCGAAACTTAGGGCTGGCTAGGTATCATAGTAAACTCTAAAGTACTCAAACCCTAAAGAAATTGCTGCCCCCATCTCTCTCCTTCCCCTCCCGCTACAGGTTTTATGTCCCAATGGGTGATGGGAGGGGAGGGATTTCTCCCCCTCGTGGGATTTTTCAATCTCCTGATTCTAGATCTCGGAGGTTTTCTCTCTTTCCACCCTTCACCCCATTGTCCTTCTCTCCAAACCACCATCCGCCGCCTCTTCCGCCGTGCAGTCCGACAGCTTTTGGATGTAGTGCCTTGCAGATCGTGGTTGCCGGAGGCGTCCTCCTTCTGCCGGAGTGGGAGATCTAGGTAGGTGGATGAAGTCTGCTCCGGTACGGCGGACTCCGTCCGGTTCCGCACCGATACCGATTTTTCTCTTTTTTCTAGTTCTTTTCTTTGGTGTCCCCTCTGTGGGATTTCTCCTTGTTTGTAGGGGTTCTATTACCCCTGTGTGAGTGTTTTTGGTTATTTTCTGCAGAGCTCCGTCTGTTTGGATCGAGTGATGGGTTTAGTTGGAGTTGGGTGTAGTTTTTAAACGAATCTCATCCTATTTGGTTTCTTGATCCCTTATTTAGGGATAGAGTTTCCTCTTGATGTATTTCTTGGATCTATAATATCACTTGTTATCATTGTGGCAAAAAAAAAAAAAAAAACCTCGAAAGTACTCTCAATGTCGAATCCATAGGGAGGTCAATGTAACTTGATGAAAGACTTATTTTACGTAGGGTTTTCAGCATTAGAACGACCAAGCTTTATAGTTGATTTTGGTGGAATTCTCTTTCTAGCTACCTCTGCTTTGTCTAGAAAATGAAGTAAGATACGGAATTTAAAGAAGGCAAGATCTAAGGGTTCAAACCACCCATAACTTAGGCTGTTTAATTGCTTTTCAATGATATCTCCAGTGAGAGTCAAGGTCACTTGCTATCACTCGGAAGATTTAGCCATGAAAATCAAATTTAACTCTTTGAATGAGGGTTTGGAAATGAAAAGAAATCCATTTAGACATTTTATCGAACACATGCATAAAATGTACTCCGTACTACAGAAAAAGATACAGACCAAACCAAATGAAACACCCCAGCAAGGGCAAAGACCAATCAGTATATGTATTAACATCACAACACTAGGCAGCGGGCATCTCCAGCATCACAAGTAATATTCTTGCGCTCATTTTGAGACGCGTTAGTAAAAGAAATACGTGAGCAATTAAGAATTAAATCTCTATGTGCATAGGCGTGTCACCATCGATCTATAATGGATTCGATGGGAGTTCTAACCTAAATATAGGTCTGCATAACAGTATTAAAAAAGAATTGCCGTGTACACAGGTTATGTATTTATTTCACTAGGATGAAAATGAAAAAAAATTTAATGGGCCGGGGTCATGACAAAAAATACTTCAGTTAGGAATACATCGCAGCCCTTAGGTGGAGGTTTTTTTTTTTTTTTTTGAACAAAAATTTTATTGATAAGAAAAAAATGTGACAAAGCAAAGCTCAAATTGGCAAGAAACCAAAAGAGCACCCAATGGGCTAAGCTCAGATCATCAAAGGGGTCTAAATGGATAAAAATACAATAATAAAGCCCACAAGAAATCCAAAATCCAAATATAACAATTAAGACCAAAATACCGAAACCAACCCAAAGACTAAAAGGCATAACTCATAGACAACATAGGCCTATCTGGAGACAAACCCATAGATAACATGGGCCGACCTAAACAGCAACCCTACCCACCACCAACCGCGGCCACCTGAAATGAGACGGCCGGTGCCACCACCGCCCTCAGAGCCTAGGGAACAAGCCCCTGTTGCTACCCCGGAGAACGGTCCGACCACTCCACCACAAGCCGCCCCACCACAACCCATCCACAGTCACCAACACCACTCTTCAACAGCAACGAACCACCACCATGAAACGGCCCAACCTCCACCAGCAATGCTGCAACAGCTAGTTAGATTTGCGACGCGTGAATTAGATTTGCGACGCGTGTAGGACGGATTTTGTATCGGTCAATGAAAATGATGTGCCTCATATGATTCAACTGCATTTATCTTACGGCAAAAGAAAAACAAAACGTTAGCTAGATTCCTAATAAATAAATCAAGCCGTCATCGAAAAAAGGACGTGACAAGTCTATAAATAGTGGGAATAGTTGTTTAAGTAATTCTATCCATTTTAGATATTGGATTTCAAATCCCGACTAATAGGTGGACTAAAACAAAAAGATACTATTCTTGCGCTGATTTGGAGACGCGTTAATAAAGAAATCAAATACGTAAGCAATAAAGAATAAAATCTTTCACTGTCGATTAGAATTTGAGTTCAGCAGAATCATTAAGATCTCCAAACTTATATTCTCTAATTAATTAATAGTATAATTCACCATTACCTCTGTTGTTTCCTTATACATGCATGTTGCATTGAGGGTGGTAGAATATCCTCGAGATGATTAAGAAAATGTGATTCTTTTCTCCATTTGTGGTTGTGGGACTCTCTTAATTTCTTAGAACTCATGCATGTGATGTCATTAGACACAAAGATTGTGGATATGGTTTATTTGTATTTTATATCTACAAAAATTATGTCATTATCCATAAAGATTATGCCTTCACTATTTATTTAATTCTCCTTGTGTCCATTTATTCATTCTTAAATGGACACAAGCTTATGCCTAACACAGTAAATTATGATTTATGAGCATTCTCAGAGGTGTCATAGACACACAAATTTAATTTGTGATGATGTAGACTTCGGAAACAATTCTTGACCATTGAATAATTTTTTGGGAAGTGCTACGTTCACCACTAGTTCCATTTCAACCATTGTTTTCCACCGCTCCCCACTAAATACAAAAAAACACAAAAATTTTAAAATATTTACACGGCCCCATACAAAAATATTTTAAAATTTGAGTGTTTTTTTGTATTTTGTGGGATCTGAAGTTAGCCCCAAAATGGAGCGGTGGAAAGAGCGTTGCATGCTAGATGTTTTCCCTGCAAGGCTGCAACAGGTTTCCCCTCTCTCTCTCTCTCTCTCTCTCTCTCTCTCCAGTTCATCGCGAGGAATTGGGCCTATTTAATGAGCCTGTTTAAGGAGCTTGGAGGAATCAATAATTCAACCGAGCCTAAAGAAAGAAAGTGGGCCGTTTAATTGCAGAGGTAAGGACTAAATGGGCTTCTGTAAACAGAATTAGCACATGTACGAAGAATTAATGCAGCTCTTAACTAACGGGAAAATGAAACATACCGCAGGCTTATTCAACATCGGAAACAATTCATTTTGTTTGGTCCATATCAGTAAATTATCCATGTAAAGAAAATTAAGTTAATCGAATATCGATATAAGTTAGTTGAATCATATTTTAGACACCTTTACCTAGGGCTTGACGTATTCATGGCCCTAAACCAAAACACTTTCAGGAAATTTCTGGCCGGTCCTACTTTTTTGTTTGGGTGCATGCAGACCCTCTTTTGTAAGTATTATCCCATCCAGAATTCACACCCCTTATAATTCACACCTTTTTTGGTACACCATTTTTCAGAATTCACAATTCACACCCCTTTTTAAAATACACACCAACATAATTCACATTTCTTTGCAAAATTCACACCATTCACACCCACTCAAATTACACAATTCTTGGGAGGTGTGAATTCTTGATGTGAATTTTGGGTGAATTCTTGGATGTGTAAATTCACACCTTTTTTAACAAAATTCACACCCTAAAAGCAGAATTTACACCCGTAAATTACACAATTCACACCTTTCGAACTCAGATCTAAGGAGCACAGCTTACGACAACAATGTTTAGTGCCTGAAATTCCCAAAAAATTCAACATTCATATACAACACGGCACGAAAGAAAAATACGCCAAACTTTTAGTACCATAGCAATATTATCATCATCTCTTCTTTCTACAACTACTGGTACTACAATCTTTCGATCTCTATGTATTTTTTTGTACCATAAATAAATGCAGTCACAGATTCTCCTTAATTATGGGTTCATAGTGTGCATCCACATTGCTCCCACGTTCATGGGTTAGTCTAAATACTACACGAAAATGATATTTGCACTCCAAAAATTGATGCAGACACTCGAAAATCGGTGTAACTCCAAAGTCACTTTTCTTTATTTTTTGAAGTGTCTGCATCAATTTTTGAAGTATCAATATCATTTCCCATACTGTATAGTAACACAAAATCAGGGCAAAAAAGAAACCCCCGTTGAAGAAAAAGAGACTATAGCTGGGTCCATCTCCCCTTGAGAAAAATTTTGCAGATCTTTTCCCAACACTTTCTATCTGGTTCAGCTATCTCCAATTGGGATTTCACGTCTTCGGCAAAACCTTTCTGTAAGTCAATCATCAAGAAAGCAAAATACAGTTTAATTTGAAGGAGACAAATTTCACCAAACTACAATATGGGAATCGATTAGAACAAATTTCACCGGATTGATCGGAAGAGGCCCTTGTTTACCTCGATACAGCCATTAGTAAGAAGGCGGTCAATGAGATTGTTAAGAATGTCTTTGGTGTACTCGGGATGGCCTTGAATGCCGAGAATGTGATCCCCGATTGTGAACATCTCCACACCAGTTTTGTCCGAAAATGCGATCACTTCGGCTCCCTTGGGGACCTCCCATACCTGCCTTCATCAAAATTTTGGCACTGTTAGAACTATCCCGGCCAATTAGTGTTACAATTCATTTCTTTTGCTCCAAAAATAATACAAGAGCGAGGAGGGAGGGGACCTCATCTTGGTGACACTCAATTATGGAAAGGGCTGGTGGGATTTCTTGATCCAAGCCATCAAGGAAGCCACATGGGGAGAAGTCTTTCACAATCCTCACTTTCCTTAGCCCAATGTCCCAACCACTATAAGCTTTCCCAACTTTTCCTCCAAATGCTCTACACAAAACCTTCACAAAACCAAGAGAACTTACACCATCAAATAATCAAATAATTTTTCAATGTCAACATTTGATAGAGCAACAATTAACAATACTAACTTTTACCGAGCACAAAAAAAGAAGAGAGCAACTATATTTAGTACTGGAGAAACCACTTATGATAGACCAAGAAGAATACTATCTATAGATTAGTTGAAACACTCTTCTAATATGCTAATCTAACTATTCTAACAATAACAATACTGACTTTCACCGACGAAAAAAATACCAAACTATTTATATTTCTATAAAGTACCTGGTGACCAAAGCAAATGCCAAGTACTTTCTTCCTCATAACATCAAGGGTTTGCAAGAGGAAGCAAAGCTTGAGAATCCAGAAGTCATTGGCATAAGCATCATATGGGCTGCCACTAACAATAAACCCATCATAGTTTTGAAGCTCATCCATGTCTGGGAAATCTCCTTCAACAACTCTAAACAGGTCCCATCTCTCTCCTTGTTCTCCGAATGCTGCCACAAACACATTGAAGTACCCTCCATACACCTCCTTCACATACTCTGAGTCATTGCAAGCTAGTAAAAGAGCATATCTTTTCTCTCCTTCAATCCCCATTTCAAAGCAAGCAAGAGAGAGTGAGTGAAAGCAAGTGACTATTGAGTACAGAGAGAGAGAGAGAGAGAGAGGAATGGATTGTTTGGTTTATGGAGTGTTTGAGGAAAGATGATCTCCTATTTATAAGAGGGGGGACAGAAAAAAATGATGTACTCCAATTCCATAGGGATATAATTAAAGGAAACTCCCATGTGTTTGGTGCATATGATTATGCCTTGATTTAGCCGTATTACTGCTATATTAATTATTAAAGAGACACTATCTATATTATAAAACAGAGCAGTTTTTGTCTACCCATACAAATTCAGCATCCTTCTTTCGATTGATTTCTTTTAGGTTGTTTCCTTAAAAAGCTTGATCATCTTCTTGAAATTTAAATCAACTCAATAATTGATTTCTGTTTAAAGTTGATTTCCTTACATTCAATTTAATATTTGTTTTTAATTTGTTTCCTTTTAGGTTGATTTTCCTACAGTCATAGACAAAAAGAAAATAACATAGGATCTTATGAATGCAACATGATATTGAATTTGAATTTGTTGGCTCAAATTTATGTGATTTGGATGATCATTGGTAGTGAAAATAGTGATGATCGAGGGATCGAAAACAAAAACTTTTTATGATAAAAAACTTTTTGTGCTCAAAACGCATTGCTTCGTGCCTTTGGGCACGGACAATCCGTAGTACATATATATAGCACCTGCACCATTAATGCATGTGTTATGAAAATGTCAACTGTCTGCATGTGTTTCAAGCACATGCATTAATTGATAACCTTAACAAATAAAATACATAGTTTAGCGCTTGCTCTATACATATTTATTCTCAATTTCCTTTTCTCTTTCCCCCACATCATGGGACCATAAGCATAAGGAACAGAAGATGCAACTAACGTTTGAGGATGATGCATGGCTGCTAATATTCTGGATCATTTGCTTTATAATTCGGATATGATTATGTTCCAAGGAATAAGATTCTGATACAAACCGGCCCTTTGAAACTTGCCCTCGCGCCCACAATTAAAGTTGATTCTTGCCGTTTTTCGCACAAGGGTTGCATTCCTTCTTCTCATTCCCTAGCTAGCATTCTCTTTTCTCTAGAAAGAAGAATTAGAAGTTGAAACGACCAATGGAATTGGTAATTTGTGGGGGGTGAGAATAGCACGATTGAATAGAATCAGTAATATCATTGTTCACGAGAAAAGATATTCTTGCGCTCATTTTGAGACGTCTTAATAAAGGAAATACGTGAGCAATTAAGAATCAAATCTTTCATACCTTGGAAAAAGTTCTTGAGCAAATATGCGCGTAACAAAGAAAGGTTAATATTGATTAGAATTTGAGTTTGACAGAATAATTAAGATGTCCAAACACCAATATATTCTCTAACTTAATCGGTTCACTGTTGCCTCTGTTGTTTCCTTAATTGTACATGCATGTTGCGTTGAGGGCGGCGGAATATATCCTTGAGATGGTTAAGAAAATGTGATTCTTTTCCCATTTGTACGTGGTTGTGGGACTCTCTCTCTTTCTTAGTCATGCATGTGATGTCATTAGACACAAAGATTATGCCTTCATGATTGATAAATAAGTGGAAATGATCACTAATATTTAATTAATAGTGTCCATTTAGTCATTCGAAAATACCATGCTTGACACGGTAAATTATGAGTGGTATCAGAGGTGTTATAGGCGCGCAAATGTGATGCTATAGACTTCGGAAACCATTCTTGGCCATTGAATAATTTTTGTGCAACAACCATTCGATTTTGCATTCGAGAAGAAAGAAAGTGAGAGTAACGAAACACTACCTACTAATTTCTCGATCAAGTCTCCTAGTTTCAAGTTCAGAAAGCTTTGCAACTTTTGTAGTTTATATGGCTTTAGGAGTACCTGTGATTATGTAGATGAGGGACTGTTGCTGGTGCTGTGACGATATTGGAAAAATGTCTCCATTTGTTTATTGTGGGGCAAACTTTCGTAGTCGTCTCTCTAGTTTTATGGCTGTCTCAATTTCATCCCTCTAGTTTCAATTGTCTCAATTTTGTCCATGTAGTTTCTTTTACGTTTCTTATTTTTTTGATCATTTTATCCTAGATGATCGTAATGAATTTTTGGCTCTAAGGCCTTTTAACGAGCACCCAAAGACTCCTTATTTAGTTACAGGGCTCTCTTTGGGTGCTCATTGAAAGGCCTTAGAGTCAAAAATCCATTATGACCATTTAAGATAAAATGATCAGATAAAAAGATCTTTGCACCGGTTTAAACGGATTGAAAATTGGAACACTTATTTTTTACACCGTTTATATATTAAAAAATATAATTAAAAAATTAAGTGTTCTAATTTTGAATCTGCCGATCCTGTAGAAAGAACGTGGGGTTAATTGCAGAGGACAGAGGTAAGGACTACATGGGCTTCCGTAAACAGACTAATTAGCACATGAACTAAGAATGAAGCTCTTAACTAACGGGTAAGGATACTTATAAGCGACACAAAATGAAACATACCGTAGTCTTATTTAACATCTGAACAATTGTTTGGCCCATATCTCAGTAAAAAATGAAGTTGCTCGAATATCGATGCAAGTTAGTTGAATCTGTGGGACCGTTTTTCCATCATCTCTCCTAAAACCAATTGGTGTTAGGGAGGAATTCAATTAAGTCTTTTAGAACGGTCGCAAAGAGTGGCATTGTGTAACCAAATCCATGGGGGCATCCCGGGTCCAACAATCCCTCCCTCACGATGACGTCCCTGCGACTCGAACCCATGACTTTCTGGCTCTGATACCACTTGTCGAACCGCTTTTCTACCTTCTCTTTTAAAACCAATTGTTGTTAGGGAAGGTTTCAATTAAGTCTTTTATGACATTCGATATTGTACCCACAAATTTATTTTTAGAGCTATTGCAGAGAATAACATTGTGTAACCTAATCCTGAGGGCACTTTGAACCCAACAAAATCATATTTGCGGACACCTTTATCTGGGGTTGACGTATTCATGGGCCCTAAACCAAAACACTTTTGTTGGCCCTATAACTGGGTGCATCATTTTGGCAATTTGATGTCTCAACTGGGTTCATCCTTGGGGCCAAACCTTCACCAGTTGTCTATATGGATGTAATAATATTCTTTAATCCTCTTATGGGATAAGAAGATGAGTTGCTATTCCCTGCTAGAGAATAAAAATGTCTGCTGCAATTATAGATTTGCAGACAAATTTAGTCAATGCTGGGAAAAATAAAATACAGAAGACTTTAACTTTTTTTTTTTGTTATATTAATTTTTGAATCTTTGACATGTTTATCTTCAGTTCTCATAAATTTCTCAATAACTGCACGGTGAGCCATAAAAATAACGGTGATAAATATTTGAGGTTTTTTACCTAAGGGGGAATAAAGAATTGCCGTGTACAGGAGTTAAGTATTTATTTGATTAGGATGAAAACTACGAAGATTTTAATGGGGTCGCGACAAGAAATGGTTAGGAGTACATTGCAGCCCATACGCGGAGCTGACCCGCAATGCGCCAACTAGTAGTTAGATTTGCGATGCGTGGAGGACGGATTTTGTATCTGTTAATGAAAAAGATGTGCCTCACATGAACCAACTGCATTAATCTTACGGCAAAAGAAAGAAAAAAAAAATTAGCTAGATTCCTATAATAAATAAATCAAGCCGTCATCAGACATTGAATTTCAAGTCACGTGCATTCTGACACGACTAAAGGCATCTTCAATCTACCTCTATTTCTTTAAAATAGAGAATGGATGTGAGACATTAAGAGGAGATTTTATAATTTATTTCCTTTTTTCTTTACTTTTTGTACTTTTTGAGAGAATTTTTGAAGGACTCATCGTTCTTTTTAAAGTATTGTCCTCCAAAATTAAATTTGATCATCTAAAAATAGAGGACCAAATGTAAATTTGGAGTACAAAATCTCTCTAAACTCTAAAAAGGATAATTGGTCCTTCAAATATTCTCCCAAAACTACAAAAATTGGAAAAAAAAAAGAATAAATTACAAAATCTTATTTTAATGTGTCACATCAATACTCTAGTTTGGAGTAATAAAGGCGGATTGGAGATGCCTTATAGATGGATTAAAATATGGAAATTGAAATCTACACTCCCCTTTTTAACATCTACACTCCCTTTTTTGGATTTTAGTGTTGAAAGTGTATGTAATTTTTTTGCTAGAAGACAAAAAAAGGAGTGTAGATGTCAAAAAAGGGAGTGTAGATTTCAATTTCCTAAAATATATGCTTAATTATGCTAATTTGGAGATGCGTTAATAAAAGGGAATACACGAGCAATTAAGATTCAAATATTTCACTGTCGATTAGAATTTGAGTTCGGCATAAGATCCGTTCGTTTTGGAATTTTGGATTTGAATTTGTAGGTAATGAATGTAGAGAAAAATAGAATAACAATTAAAAATATGGATAATGATTGAAAAGAAAAAAATAAAAAAAATAATTAAAGAAAAATATGATAATTCTTACGAGAGAATAAATTCTCTCCGCCAGGTTGGAAAACCCTAGTTTTCCTCCAAACCAATAATATGCTGCCACTTCATCAAATTGTACTAAGAAATGGAAGAAGCACGTGCTTGGTGTTCAGTCCCCCAACTTGAGTTAAACCTTTTTCAGTACTACTACTCCTACTAGTACTATTCCTGCAAGCTAAAAACTTAACCATGAAAAAGTTTTCTTTTCTTTTCTTTTCTTTTTAACAAGAACCGATCAAAAAGTTTAAGTATTTAACCGACGAGATCTCTTAACATACAACCTGATCGATAACCCTTTTTTTTTCAATAGTCAGAGGTGTTCGTGTCAGTTTAAGTGCTCCTCGACTATTCCCTAATTGATAAAAAAAAAAAAAAAAAAGCAGATACTTACTTAATTATGAGAGCTCTAAAGATAAAAATTAATTATGACATTTCAGAATAAAATTATTAAAAAAATAAGTATTTTCTCACCGGTTCAAATCAATATATATAGTCATATACCATGAATTTTTTTTTAAATCCCCTAATTTCGACGTGAATAACCTGTTTTTAATCAGATTAAGAAGAGAAATAGTCAAGACAAGCATAAACTGACCCGAATATTTCTGACAGTTGGAAAAATAGTTTATCAGCCTATAGGTTAATACTCAAACTTTTTGACCGACTTTTGTTTAAAAAAAAAAAAAAAAACGTTTTGATCGGTTAGTTTTTGGCTTGCAGGAGTAGTACTAGTAGGAGGGAGGAGTACTGAAACCGTAGATTTTACCCAAGTTGGAGAACCAAACCACCAAGCAAGTGAGTCTTCCATTTTCTGGTACCATTTGATGACGTGGGAGCATATTATTGGTTTGGAGGAAAATTGGGGTTTTCCACACCCTGGCGGAGAGAATTTATTCTCTTATTAGAATCCAAAATCCTTAAACAAACCGGGTCTGATCTCCAAACACCAATATATTCTCTAAGTTAATTTAATAGCATCGATGCCTCTGCTGTTTCCTTGTACACGCATGTTGTTGCATTGAGGGTGGTAGAATATCCTTGAGATGATTAAGAAAATATGATTCTTTTCTCCATTTGTGGTTGTGGGATTTCTTAGAACTCATGCGTGTGATGTCATTCGACACAAAGATTGTGGATATGGTATATTTATGTTTTATATCCACAAAAGATTATGCCTTTCTCTTGATCACTATTTTAATTAATTTTCCTTAATTCTCGTCTAACGAGACGTGTCATTCTCTCATAATAGATCACATTTAATTCAAAAAATAAGTATGTATTTGAAAAATAAATATTTATTTTCCTTAGCGGAACAAGGTCTTAGTCATTTCAAAATACCATGCCTAACAAATGTGTGACGCTATAGACTCTGGGAACAATTCTTGACCATTGACCAAATTTTTGGGAAGTGCTACTACGTTCACTGCTAGCTCCATTTTCACCACTCCATATGGGGCTAACTCCAGAAAATATACCTACCAATATACGATTGAACTAATTTTTTACACGGCCCCATACAAAAATATTTTACAATTTATGATTATTTTCCTATATTTTGTGGGGGATGGAGTAGGCCACAAGGAGAAGTGGAAAGAGTGGTTGCATGCGAGATGTTTCCCTACAAGGCTACAACAGGTTTCCTTCTCTCTCTCTCTCTCTCTCTCTCTCTCTCTCTTCAGTATATAGCGAGGAATTGGGCCTATGTAATGGACGGCTGCACTAAATGGGCCTGTTTAATGAGCCTGGAGAAATTAACGTATTTTGATAATTAATACCCGTCAATGACATTTTCAGCATTAACAAATATTCTCAGTATGTTATTAGTGAATATTAATTATCAAAACACGTCCTATGCCGTCATTTTGCCCATAATTCTGCTCTGCCGAGCCTATAGAAAGAAAGTGGGCCGTTTAATTGCAGGGCTATGGGCTTCTATAAACAGACTTAGTATTTATTAGCACACGACCTAAGAATGAAGCTCTTGACTAGCGGGTAACTGGGTAAGGTTACTTATAAGTTATAACCCCTCATGCAACACAAAATGAAACATACCGCAGTCTTATTTAACATTTTAACAACTCATTTGTTTGGTCCGCATCAGTAAATTATCCATGTTAAAAAAACAAAAATACTAACGGCAGAGACAATCTGCGGAGAACCACGCAGAGATAAATGCGTTTGGCCCCATTTCGGGTCCCGAAAAAATCTAGAAAAATATTCATAAATTTTTGAATATTATTTTATGGAGCCCTGTAAAAAATCAACTCCAGTGGATATCGATAAGTATTACTTTTGGATTCGTAGAGGCGAAACTGCTCAATTCGCCCCTACGAATCCAAAAGTAATACTTATCGATATCCACTGGAGTTGATTTTTTACAGGGTTCCATAAAATAATATTCAAAAATTTATGGATATTTTTCTAGATTTTTTCGGGACCCGAAATGGGGCCAAACGCATTTGTCTTTGCATGGTTCTCTACGAATTGTCTCTGCACGTAGCAAAGCTCGACGTATTCATGGGCGCGCGGACGGGCCCTAAACCAAAAACCCCTTTTGTTGGCTCCCGATCGACCATCATTTTGCCAATTTGATGTCTCAAGTGGGTGCATCCTTGTGGCCAAACCTTCACCATGCATGCAGTTGTCTATATGGTTGTAATAATATTCTTTAATCCTATTATATTGGATAAGAAGATGAGGATTGCTATTCCCTGCTAGCTCATGAGAATATAAATGTCTGCTTGATCAACTATAGATTTGCAGAGAAATTTAGTCAATATATGCTGGAAAAATAAAATACATTTTATAACTCTCTTTTTTGTTATATCGTTTTCGAAACTTTGATATGTTTATCTTTGGATTTTCATAAATTCCTTTACAAATCTGCAATTCTAACAGGATCTTAAACCACATACTGAGAGAATTTAATTTGTTATGATGAGACACATATATATATCTACTACTTGTGAATGTTGTCAAATCTAAGAAGATAGAATGGAAGATTTTGAGAATTATTATGAAAATGATGATATGGGGATGATTGTAGGAGTTTAGAATGTTGCTTTATTCATTCACTTTTTAAAGCAAATGTAGCAAATGGCATTTTGCCACGCACCAACAATTAATACTAGCTAGATGGGCCAAACTTCAACAAATATATATATAATTATACTACGTCGACTATGCTCAAATGCCTTCTCCACCTTTTTTAGATTAGACCTTAATTGAGGAAATCCATTATCGTGTTAAAAGTGACATTCGCAGTAGTAGTGGATGATAATTAACGTGGATCCAACATAATTCTAGGGGTATTCACTTTGAACTTAACTTAAATTTAAAAAAATTGTCTTTATTTGAATTTTTTTCGCATTTTTTAATTTTGCTCCAAACTTTTATGAGTTATTGAGGCCCCGTTCTGATTTTTGTTCTTAAAAAATAAGTACTTATTTGCAAATTTCAAGCTAAAAAATGGTAGGTTTAATGAAATCAAAAAAATATATAATATGGATCTTGTTTAATAGATCTCGATCTATTAAATCCTGCAAAACAAATTAATTTTTTTTGAAAGTCTATTATTTTTAAGTTTGAAAATAAGTCCTTATTTTTTAAGTACATTACTTATTTGAGAAAACGAAACGGGTCCTAATTCGTCTCGACGAGTGAAATTGGAAAAGTAATTATTATTATTTTTTTTACATTTACCCAAGTATTTTGAGAAATAACCATTTTTTAGCAAAAAGTGTAAAAATAACAAATGCGAAAAAAATTCAAATAAAGACAAAACTCGCAAATTTAAGTTAAGTTCAAAAGAACGCAACCTAGGTATTCCTTTGGCCAAAGAGGTATGAAAAACAATAAGTGTTTGTCTTCGTGAGGTTGTATGTCCAAATTTCAAAAATGGCAAACATTCCAAATTAAGCTTGGAGTCACTAGGGGGTTTGTCTGGTCCTTAACTTCAGAGTCCCGGAATTAATCGAGATGCGAACAAGTTGGACCAGACATCCAATTTTGAAAAAAAAAAATTTAATGGTCTAAAAATGTACAGGGAATCATATGAGCTCCAGTACGTACGAAAAGAAAAGAAAAAAGCCGACGTAGCTAGATGCTACATTAATGGATCATAATTCATTAGATCATGAGCCATGTGGCCATCAATTTAGAAGAAAAAGGCTCCGAACAAGAGATAAAAGGTGAACATGTGAGCACACATCTGGCTAGCCAGTCTTGTATTCAATGCAATCTTCACTTTATGGAAACTCTTACACAATCTATGTATATTTGTTATTTCTATTACGATAAACTATTTTTTATTTAGAATGAAAAGACGTACGACAATGTTTAATAGAAAATTATCTTCGCTAGTTGCATTAATTAGACAATTAAATAAGGAAACTCATGAACAACAGTATCAATTATTGTGATCTAATAAAATGAGAGGACAACAAGATACCGTTCTTTCCTTTTTCTTTAAAAAAACAAATAGTTTATGGATTGTGCGATACACAGGGCCGGCCCAATGGGGAGACCTAAGAGGCCGCCGCCTTGGGCCTCCATATTTTGGGCAAAAAATAGGACACCCCTTCCTAGATTAGTATATATATTTTCTGTGTGTAACTATAATACAAACTCATTTTGTGATTTAATGGTAAAATTTTTTCCCCTTTTTCATATAAGATGCTGCCTAGGTTCAAATCTTGGTAGACTACTTTTTTTTTAGTGTCTTTTTGCCAAAAAAAAAAAAAAATCTCACACAAATTGGGGTTGTTATGATTCAAACCCGAGTCTACTGAATATTATTGCAACTGCACAAGTCATTAAGGCCGAAATATTTACCATGTTGAATAGTATGATTGAAAATTATATATAGAAAAGAAATTCTGTTTATTGTTTTTAAATTAGAAAATTTATGTAGGGCATTATTCCACCACTTGGCTTAGGACATCTAAATATTTTGGGTCAGCCCTAGTGATCCACATGCAATTCTGAATAAGAAATTAATCCAATAAAGGGCTTATTGTAAAATTGAATTAGAATAATAAATGTACGTTTTGTTTTGGGATGGACCAGGGAGTGAGGGGATGAGGACTTGAGAATGTGGAGGCACGGGTGGTGGGTGCCTTTTGCTTTTTCAAATCCCAATGGCTTTATGGATTTTTTTTTTAAACTTCAAAATGTTTCGGCCAACTTACGCGTATTTTTATAAATTACGAGAACCAATCACATCGTTCACTTGTAAGATTTGTAATTAAAATCAGAGTAAAATTCTATATGAACCAACCATTAAAAAACATATGAGAGATTTTGAACTTGATCGATCAGACCAAAGCCAAGTCCTTGGAATTAATGGGTTTATGGCTTGTCATTTGCCACCACAATATTTTTATGAGGTGAAAGGGCAAGCAGCCAAGGTGGAAGGATCAATTCCACCGCATGGAAGAAGGAATAAACGCACCCCAACAAAGATTTCCTTTCTCTGCATATCTTATACTATATACTCCTTATCTTATACCATACATACCAATATTTTAAATGAGACAAAAGCCTTAATCTTGTCTCTTTGGTCCAACTCTTCTCATTATTATTGTCTTCACATACTTTAGTACCGAATTCAAAATTTTTCTTGCCTTGGGTTACTCGTCTTCGGGAAAAATGCATGTAGAACAAAAATGTACTAATAAAAGTGCACATAATGATCATATACTTACATGGTTCCTTTCGGTGAGGAGAATTAATAAGAAAAGAAAGAAAGAAGAAGGAGCGGCGGAGGAAGCGAAAGCGAAAGAAATAGGAAAAAGCTGAGGTGGTGCTTAATTTTTGTGTTTCTTTAATTTGGTGCAAATAGATTAATAAATTAAATCAGAATACTTTTTTACTGTTTAGTTTCCGTATACAGTATAACTCAATCATTAGTATTCTTTTATTTACTTCTTAGCAATTTGGAAATAATGCCTAATTCCTTCCTGGTACGTTGGGTTCATAAACTGTCACGAATTAAGCAAATTTTATTTAAGGTGGAAATATGAGAAAACCCTAACACTGCGTTATATCGAGAATTCTAAAAGTTAGGATAATAAAATTGCTAGTCTGCTTGATGTGGTCTATTGACGAAACCGACTTTGTAAACCTGTCTTCGCCAAACTCACTGCAGTGCAGTTGGTGTGAGGCATTGCTTCTTCAGTGGAGGCCTAGGTTCTAGTCCCACGGGGGTGTGTTTGGGGTTCAGATGGACAGCCTCTGGACCCCCTGTAGACTAATCTGCTAATTTGCTGACTCCCCTAATACCGTATGCCCAAAAAAAAAAACTTGTTTTCAATGTTTAGAAAAACAAAGACGACAAAGGACAATGTTGTATAAACTCACTAGTTGATAAACCCAGATGCCAAATCACAAGGCTTGTTCGGTTTGGATTTTGAGGGAAATTTTAAAGTGTAATGAGTGGAGATAGATAGATAAAGAAAATTTATTGAGAACCATGCGCATGGTGGATTTGGAGCACCCCAGACGAACAAGGCCACAACATTACCAAAAAGTTATAATTTCACATGATGCAACATTAAAAAATTATAGTACATCGTTTGGATTTTAACCCAATCGATCTATAGGAATATTACGATTATTGTATTATTTTGCTCATACAAATGCGGACGATTAATTCTAAGCATTAAATAAAAGAGCCACAGACAATAGATAGATTTTTCCTAAATTTGCCATTCAAATAAATAGTAGCTCATGCTCATGCTTGACAAGGACAATTACAAAAACTCACCGTTAGAGATGCTATGAGCGGTAAAGAGCCTATCAAGACCTACTAATATTGAAAGCTGACAAGGAACGTAGCTAATCTTGTCAATTTCAAAAGTAATTTTGTAAATCAGCTTTCAAAAAATCTAGTTAGTGGATTTTGAAAAACTTTTGACCTTCTAATATTGATAGAGCATGAAAAATACATTTTTCGTGCTCAAAAAGTGTTATATCAAAAAGATGAATCAAGAACAAAAAAAAAAAAAATTACACTATCTCATTTAAAAATTAATTTTATGAAAACAATACTCTGAACAATTGATGATAAACACTGCACAAGAAAACTAAAATAAATAAAAATTGGAATCAGAGTCTGCAAAATAGTTTAGGCAAAGAAATAGTGAAACAACAATAGTAATAACCCAAAGGATTTGTCGTGAAGCTAAAGCCAGAATTTAGGAGCTTGCTCTGTTCTAAATTGATGGTTTATAACTTTCAAGGTGAAGGTTTTGTTCATAGGGAACTTTGTCACCCAGAATTATTAATGCTTTCATTGAATTTTTCTATCATTTTATCAAATCTTACTTTAAATGAGCCCCACTAGTAAATAATGAGAATAACCCTTTAAATGATAGCCAAGATATACACGCACATATATATAAACTAAAAAGATATAGTATTACGGAAATAACAATGCTACAAACACAATATTAAAACACAATTCCACACATAAATGCGTTCGGAGCCATTCGATTCACATAATTATGATTAATTATTATATTTTAAAATTGTGTTTGTAGGCTTTTTGTTATAAAAAATACAACCAGTAATAAAAAATAAAAAAAAAAAACTAGTACCATATGCACAAGCCATAATAATGAGGATTGAAACAGAGAGGCATGCCCCCAGTCCCCTGTCCAGTCCAGTCTTCATATCTTTTAGGCTATCAAAAGGAACAAAAAAAATAGACAGCTGAGTGCTTTTTCGCTTCCTTCCTTTCACATCAAAATCTCAGAAAAAATCGCCCCACCCCCCCCTGCAAACTTGTTTCCCTGTATTGCTTGCCTTCCCCTCCTGGTCTTCCTCTATATGTTTTGGCTACAAGAAGTAATTGTATCGATGGAGGGAGAAACTACTACTTGTATGGAGGATTTTGTGTATAAGTAGAGAGAGAGAGAGAGTATCAACTTATGTCACTCTCAAATTCTGCGCTTCCCACTACACCCTCACTGACAACTCGTATCATCCTCACCTGATTCGTCCCCTCTCCTCCTCTTTTTTCTTTTTTTTTTTTCCCTGTCTATAATTTCAATGCAGTACACCCCAGCAAAAATAGTGTGAGAAAACGAGTAGATAACGAGAGAGAGAGAGAGAGAGAGAGAGAGAGTACCAAACCCACACTCATGGCGATTTTATGGGTTTTGGTTTGCCTTCTGTTTCTTGCAACTCATTCGGTCTCATTTGAAGGTCGAAACCCCGAAGGTAATAAGTACTACAAATATTCGACGAAAAACAAACTTCCCCCCTTGTTTAATTGTTTTTTGGCTATTAATCTTCCTTCTTTTTTTTCTTTTTTTTTGTGTGTGATTTTGGTAGTTGAAACGTTGATTAAACTGAAGAATGGTTTAATCGACCCTCGGGGAGTTTTAAGCAACTGGGATGAAGACTCTGTAGACCCATGTAGTTGGGCTATGATCACTTGCTCCCCTGATAATCATGTCACTGGACTGTCAGTATTTATTTGCTTCATCAACATCATTATCTATATTAGGTGTATTTGTAGATTTTGTGTATTTATCTCTTTTTTTCTGGGGTTTAACAGAGGAGCTCCAAGCCAAGGATTATCAGGGATATTATCTGGGATGATTGCCAATCTTACAAATCTTCGCCAAGTGTAAGAAATCAGAGCATTTATTTGTGCATCAATCTACATATACATGGGTTACAAAATAATGTACTTATTTTCTATGTTTTTCAATCATGAGTTTCTCGCCCTATTTGTTTTTTGTCTTTTATCTCTCTATGTTCGATTTTAGTGGTCTGACATGGGTTTTGCGTGTATTGGGGCAGTTTGTTGCAGAACAACAATATCTCCGGCGAAATTCCAGCGGAGATTGGAGCTCTTTCGAACCTTCAGACTTTGGATCTGTCCAGTAATCAGTTCTCCGGTCACATGCCGGAGTCTCTGGGCCTATTGAATGGTCTTCAGTATCTGTTAGTACTCTGTGCGTGCGTGTGTGTGTGGAGAATAGGGGTGATAGACGAGGCGAGCAGCTGGTTGTTAAGTTGGGTTTGAAATCTTAACGCGAGCTTTAAAAGATATGTTAAAAGTTAGCTTGTTTATGGGACAAACCGGTCTCAAACAAACTTTAATCGAGCTGAATATGAGCTCATCCTCGAGTAGTTTTTTTTTTTTTTTTTGCAACCATAGAATGAAAGGACTGAGCAGTAACTTGTTTAAACTTGGTTTGAAAACTTAACGATCTTGAAGGGGCTTCGAACGAACAAACATAAGTACAGACTCGAGTTATTTGGTTCGTTTATCTTGTGGTGGAATGTGGGTTTTTTCTTTTCTCAGTTGATTGCTTATGTTTCTGGTTTTCCTGTATCACTGTTTGTGTGACTGTTGTTTTTTGTCATGTAATGAGTAGGAGATTGAACAACAATAGCTTGCGTGGAGCTATTCCTTTGTCTTTAGCCAAAGTCCCACAACTTGCTTTCTTGTGAGTATGGCTTCCCCTGGGTTTTCTCTGCTCTCCGTCTATATCATATTGATATTGTTTGTTTTTTCCCTCACGTTCTTGAAATTCGAAACTATTTTTTTCGTGTTGCTTTTTCCAAATCTGAGTTTTTAATATTTTTTTTTTCAAGATGTGAATGATTGGTCTTCTGTTTCTGAAAACTCTCTTTGATATATCAGGGATTTGTCTTACAACAATCTCAGTGGACCCGTGCCCAAATTTCCTGCAAGAACATTCAAGTATGGCCTCTCTCTCTCTCTCTCTCTCTCTCTCTCACACACACACACACACACTCTTTGTGTTTTTAAAATTTTCAGTTTCTGATATTGGTTCTATATACAGTATTGTGGGTAACTCACTGATTTGTGAAAGCCACTCGACTGAAGGTTGCTCCGGATCGGCCTTTCCTATTCCCCTCTCATTTTCTCTTGGTTCATCCTCTGGTCTGTCTTTATCCATATGTTTCTCTCTTTACTTCAAGCAATTTATTCTCTGCTAAACTTTCTTATACAATTCTATCAGGAAAGCACAACTCCAAGAAACTAGCCACTGCACTTGGGGTTAGCTTAAGCTTTGTCTCTCTCATCCTCATAGCAGTAGTCTTCATCTATTGGAGGAGAAAGAAATTGACAAAGCATTCAATTCTAAACATCACTGGTAAGTTACCGACAATTACCTTTCCAAAGATATGATATGTAAAATTTAGGTGTCTGTTGACTCTGTTTAGTACTATTCTATGTTTTGTTCAAGTTTTTGTTGTTATGTGCATTGGAATCGAAAACTGTGAATTGTTTGAAGGCACTGTTGTTTGAATATAGTTTTCTTTTATGTATGCAAATAGTTTTTAAAACTTCAGAAACATTTTTTTAGTGGTTCCAGCGGACTATCTTAGGAAAATCTTCCACTAGATGAGTTTTCGAAAACATTTGTCTAACCTTAGTTGAGTTTCGCAGAAAACGGAACCAAAAACAAAAACAATGCACACGTTCCTATTTTTTTTTTTCTTCTCAAGTACATAGACCCAATTTCTACATGATCCTTAAACAGGTGTTTAACTTTGTTGTAGACTTGCAAGAAGAGGGTCTGATGAGCTTAGGAAACCTCAGAAACTTCACATTTAGAGAGCTCCAAGTTGCCACAGACTACTTTAGCTCTAAGAACATACTTGGCGCTGGTGGTTTTGGAAATGTTTACAAGGGAAAGTTGGGGGATGGCACATTGGTGGCTGTGAAACGCTTAAAGGATGTGATTGGAACGGCTGGGGAATCGCAGTTTAGGACTGAATTGGAGATGATTAGCCTTGCGGTCCACCGGAATTTGTTGCGCTTGATTGGATATTGTGCCACCCCAAATGAGAGGCTTCTGGTGTATCCTTTCATGTCCAATGGCAGTGTGGCCTCAAGGCTTAGAGGTTAGTAACTCTCTTACTTCCTTAAAAAGATTGTCACTCTTAGTCTGCGTTTGGATCATAAATGTATGAAGGGAACGGCAAAGGGAGAGGAAGATATTGAATTTGAAGAATCTAAATTTTGACTTCCCTGTCTTGTTTCTTTACCTTTGCAAATTCTTGATCCAAACAGAAAATTTCGGTACATTTTTGTCGACAATCACAATTGCTGGGCATGAGCATGATTCCTCTACTGTTCTCATAGGAGTGCTTACTGAACTATGAATTGCGGTACTTTTATCAGTTTTTAGCTTATTGCTATGGACCACTATGGGCTAAGACCCTAGACGTTTTGTATTTCGAGCTTCCATCCCTGTAGGTTGGAGCTTGGACCAAGCTTTACAACTTCAGAAGATTTTGTGGTTGCAGAAATTTATTTGTTTTTGTTCCTACCTAGACTTGTCCCAGGGATGCCAATTTGGGGTTGAAGTTGGAACAAATTTCCTAATTCTGGTACTTCTGACTCATTTCAAATGGAAAACTGAGTATCTGAACTAGCCAACTAGGTCTAGTGAATGAGCTTTGACAGATGACAGTTATCTTCATCCAGTTTTTTATCACCAAATCTCAATTTGGATGGACTTCATTTTGATCCGACTGTTCTCTTTCACATATCTAGCATATTCTTTATTCTCTTTTGACCTGGCATTCATACCATAAAGTTTTGCAAATGGAGTCTTGAATTTTCTCTGTTCACTTTTTTGGATTCTTTTCTGTACTTATCCACTGATATGGTTGTGATTAAGATACGAAATGACTGGGGAATTGCAACTCAACTTGTAAAAGAATTTCAACCTAGTTTTACTATAGATTGAATCCAATATTTGGTATATATTCTAAGTTTCTTAGTCTCAATGAAACTTCAAGGCATTTGTTAAAATGTAAGAGTAAATGGAATTTAACTGTTTAAATCAATCATATTTGTTTGGATTTAAGTTGACTTATCACTTAACAATGGGGCCTGCTTGAGGCACCAAAATCGAATGCAACCATTGCATTTGCGAAGGTAAGAAAGTCACGGATCCACATCTTGAATGTGGCCATATTGTTTCGCTTTCTAGCTAGTTTCAATAGTATTTAGGGTGTTTTCATTCCATGCAATAGCTTTATTATTGACTCGTGAAGGGTTTGAAAGACTTTACATGGGATACAAAAGTTTTTTCTAGCATGTTAACATAATCCACAATATGGTTTTGACTGTGACAGAAAAACCAGCTCTAGATTGGAACACTAGAAAGAGAATCGCAATAGGAGCTGCACGAGGTCTTCTCTATCTACACGAGCAATGTGATCCAAAGATAATCCATAGAGATGTGAAGGCAGCTAACATACTGCTAGATGACTACTATGAAGCCGTTGTAGGTGATTTCGGCCTTGCAAAACTCCTTGACCATGCTGATTCCCATGTCACCACAGCTGTCCGTGGTACTGTAGGACACATTGCACCAGAGTATCTCTCCACGGGACAGTCGTCCGAGAAGACGGATGTTTTTGGATTTGGTATTCTCTTGTTAGAGCTCATCACTGGGGCGAGAGCTCTTGAATTTGGCAAAACAGTTAATCAAAAAGGAGCAATGCTTGATTGGGTAAGACACTATCTAATGACTTAATCTTAAACCAAGAGAGATATCTTTCATGCTTGCATGAGATCATCGCATTGCAGCTTTGACTTGATGTATACTATGTTATTTCCTGTCACAGTGTCTTTGCAAAATGTTATTGATTCCACAATCTCATAGTGAACCCAAAGTTCTTATCTGATAAGGCATCAATCCGGACTCCCCTTTGATATGAAATCATCAAGAATAGAGAAGAAATTATGAACTTGATACTGTACCGCTCAAGACATTATATTTTCTGATTCAAAATTTGCGCCTCTTTCAGTTTCTTCTCATCAACCAAAGAAGCTTAACGGACAAAAAAAAAAAAAAAACCAAATAAGTTCTATTACTATTAGGGATCATGAAGGTAGTTGTCATTGGACTGCTGCAGCTAGTTTCTTTTTTCTATTGCTTTTCTAACATGTCTTAATCTCTTATACCTATTCATGTCAGTCATGTGACTTGAAGCTTGCGTCTTCAAATTGACAAACAAAGCATGCTGTGTTTTCAGGTGAGGAAAGTGCAGGAAGAAAAGAAATTTGAGCTGCTGGTGGACAGAGAGCTGGGGAGCAACTACGACCGGATAGACGTTGGAGAGATGCTGCAAGTGGCTCTACTTTGCACCCAATACTTACCGGCCCATCGACCCAAGATGTCCGACTTGGTCCGCATGCTTGAGGGTGATGGGCTCGCCGAAAAATGGGCTGCCTCTCACCAACTCACCACTGATCCAACCACGAACTTCTTCCTTTCCAACAAGCACAACAAAGCGCAGTTTTATTCAAACCCCGCCAAAAGGCATGATGATGGCAATGATCATGACTCTTTGAGCGTGTTTGGCATGATGATTGGTGATGAACATGATTTTCATGCCATGGAGCTCTCTGGTCCTAGATAGAGGGAGATGGCTAAATTAAAGGTAGAAGAAGAAAGTGGATTCTTTGAAATTCTTTATCGAAAGTCCGTAGTAACTTTGTTCTTGGAAAAGCACAAGGAAAAGGGTAAATAGAGCTAACTCTCTCTTTCCCATCTCTTACTTTTGGTAGTTCTCTTTGGGTATGTATATCTTGCTTGTGTCTTAGGCAGAAGACACTCTTCTTGATTGGATAGGTTCAGTTGAAGTGTAAAACTTGGTCTCCATCTTTGTTATATCTGTAGATGAAATTAGTTTGTATCGACTCATGGTGTAAATACCCTTGAAGCCCCTCCAATAGCAGTACAAAGGTAGAAGAACCTTTTTTTTTATTTTTTTATTTTTTTATAGTAGGATTTGGATTCTGTTGGGGCTGGGTATCTGTATGCCCTTGAGGTGTGCTTTTCCACTCCCGTTCATGCACACGTACCATTATGTGACTTCGATCCCAACAACACCCTCGAGTTGGGAAAGAATCCGTGCCAATGGGGATCCATTGACATTATAGGCATGATGGAAGCATCAGCATATTAGCATGAATACAAAAATACAACAAAAGCATGCCAGTATCAATGCTTTCCTTCTAGTAAATTTTTGTCTCTATTTTTTGTTGTTGTTGTGGAGTGTACAATGCACACTGGAGGTAGGAGAATGATGAGGTGCTCTGCCCTAAGTGTGTGAAAGAGTGAGAGTGAAACAGAAAGCAAAAGGGGATTCCACATTTTTTGACCAAAAAGTTGGCACCCCCACTGTTTTTGGCCCTCTTTTTTAGCAACATGGCTAGTGTGAATAAAGTGTAAGCTGTTGAGGGTCTTTTTTCGAACTTGATGCTTTTGCAGGTTCATGTGCTTCTTGCTCTTTTCATCTTTTTTGCCCCTCCTCTTTTTTCAAACTTTATCCAAATTGCAAATCTTTTAATTCTTCCAAATCTTTCAAGTTTGGGCTTTTTTTCTTGAAAGTCTGTAGCTAAAAATATCGTGCGGAATGCAATGCAGTGCAATAAGCTGTTGTGTGACGAGTTTATTTATTTTGGTTGCGTTGTTGACTTTATTTATTTCAGCCCATTTGATAAAAAAAACGAGATTAGTTTTTCCTCGATCGGGAAAGTGGGATTAATTGAAAGTTAGTAACTACAACAGACGAAAAATAGAAGTAGTTTTTAATAGGAAGAGTACGTGTAGTGTACTGTGTACAAAACTATTAAGGACATATATCATTTAGAAATAAGTTATTTTGCACACTTATTTAACCAAACGATTTGAAATTCTATTCAATCTTCACCAAAATCTACACTAAATTTTTAAAAAAGATTTCTAAAGTTAGCAATGTTGGTCTAAAATATGGTTCACAAAAATAAACTTAGCAACCCCTTAAAGAATAACCAAACTTTGACATTTGGATATCAAAACTAGCAATTATTTTTTCCCAAACAAGATTTCATACATCTCTATATCTTCGTAACTTATATGTTGATTGAAAATATGTACGATGATTTATCTGGTTCTATTTTTTAATATATATGGTGAGAAATTGATATTGCCTTTCACACGCAACAAACAAAATAGAATAATATTTGTCTGCTCAGCTTTGAAACTCTGTGTCCATCCTTGGTTGTTCCTCGTCAAATGCATCTCTTTCTTCTTGTACTTAAGTTGTTTTGTATCCCCTCTACTCTTTGATTTCCTCCACACACACACACACACACACAAAACAGGTTGAGAAATTTCATCATGCAAGATGATAATGAGAATGTGAGGATTTGAAGAGCATGTCATAACCTATTCAATATTCCATTTGCTTTTCCTTTTTCTACAAAATAACTTTTCTTTTTCTTTTTTGGTCAAACGGAAATTCCTACAAAATAACTTTTCAAGGTTGCATGCACACAAATAGGATCTTCATTGAGAATTTATCGAAAATTTCAACACACGTTTGGATGTTATTACGAGTCAAAAGGCATTACCAAATTTAACAAAGGAGATTTGTGGTGTAGATAACAACCAAGAGAACTGTACCGTTGCTAAGACTAAAATTAGCATCTCTGTGATTCCTATATATATATGTCCACCCCTCCATCCCTGAAATGGCCAATCTCCGCCAACCACAACCGCTGCCTGCGACGACCCGAGCATCCACTTTTCATGCCCTGTCCAAAATCGACAAAAATGCCCCCGAATTTCTATTTCAACATCCATCTAATCATTGTCTTGCCCTTATCCGTCTTCGTAGTCCACCTTCTCTCAAACGACGCATAGACCACGTCCGTGAAAATCTCTTCTGACTCCCGACCTACCATTGTCTTCACCAATTTTTGTCTTACAAAAAAGGCCATGTCTTGCTCGTCGTCTCTAAGTTCTGTCACCACCTCCTCCATGACCTTGACAAAAAATTCACGTCTTAGTTTCTTTCTCGTTTGAATTGATATTCTTCTATATTATGTCGCAATACAGCCTGATGAAAATGGCAAGATATGCATTGCTGAAGATCCCGAAATACTCCCCGAAGCATCTCATACCATATCCAGGTTTGATGAACTCTCACATGAATCCTTGATCAAAAGAATCTTGCTCGTCCCCACTCCCGACCGTTACGGTATATATTTTCCAAATTGCGAACCAAACCCCTCTGTATCGATGGTGTTTGGTTCACAATTTGAAAAATATATACCGAAATGGTTAGAAGTGGGGATGGGTAAGAGTCTTTTGAGCGAGTATTCATGAGAAAGTTCATCGAACCTGGATATGGTATAAAAGGCTTCTTGGAGTATTCCGGGATCTTCGGCATTGCATATCTTACCGTTTTCATTAGGATATATTGCGACATAATATTGAAGAACATCAATATTCCAACAAGAAAGAAACTAAAACGTGAATTGTTTGTCAAGGTCGTAGAGGTGGCCTGTGGTTACAGAAACATTAGAGATGGCGAGCGAGACATGGCCTTTGTTTGTGAAACAAAAGTCGGTCAAGACAATGGTGGGTTGGGAGTTAGAAGAGATTTTTACAGAGGTAATCTCTCCGTCTTTTGAGGGAAGTTGGACAACGAAGAGGGTTAGGGCGAGGATAGTGATTAGATGGTTGATCAAGCGTGGCCGGAGGAGATTGTGTTTCTATAAACTTTACATGCATGCACATGTGTTAGAAAAAATCATTTTCTATGTTCTTTAATCTCGAGTTTCACGCCCTATTTGTCATTTTTCTTTTAGCCTATCTTCGATTGCGGTGGTCTGACATGGGTTTTGCATGTATTGTGGAAGTTTGTAGCAGAACAACAGAGTATCTCCGGCCATATCCCACCGGAGATTGGAGCTCTTCCGAACCTTCAGATCTTGGATCTGTCTCAGTCCAGTAACCGGTTCTCCGGCCACTCGTGATATCATTTTTGTATCTTTGCTTCTGTTTTTTTTTATCTATCTTTTCTATGTTTGTATTTATTTTCCTTAAATTCCTTCACGAATCTACAATGTTAACAACATATGGTCCCTTATTTTTTTTTGGGTAAGTTTGTATTTTTGATTGTTAGAGTAAGAATTTAATTCATTGATAATAAATATTACAATTCATCGCGTGCATCTAATACGATTGAAAAAAGACCTAATGCACACGAATGCGAAGAATAACACATCAAAACTGAATCAAATGATGGAATTTGATTTGTTGTGAGACGTATCTACTACTCGTGCATGTTATCGTCAAATCTACAAGAGAGAATGTAAGAATTGAGACATATCATGATAATGAATTAAAGCTACCTTTTAGTTCTAATGGCCTTTTTAATCACATTGATTGAAATATCAGGTGACTTTTAAGTACATCCATTGGGTCATCAGTTTCTTTGAGAGGCTAGATGATTGTACAAGCTTGGAGGCCGAACTATGGGGACTATTTATAGACCTTGAGATGATTCAACAAGGAATGGAGGCTATGGAACTGCTGCAATTGACTTGATTAATGGAGATCCACCTGAACATTCTCCACACATAGTTCTGATCAAAGATTGCAAAGCCCTTATGGAGACCACGGAATGTACATTGTGGCACACACTCAGGGAAGGCAACCAAGTGGCGGACGGACTCGCCAATATGGTCGATCAAGAGGAGAAAATGGTGCCTCATATCATTCCACCGATCTAATTCGAATCCTGGAGGCAGACATGCAAGAAGTGGCCTTTGAAAGAATTTAGTTGTTTTTTCATATCTGGGGTACCCAAAAAAAAAAAAAAATTTGTAGTGTTAGATGGACCCCAGCACAGTCAATAGAGTATGGATCCCCATATTTGTTTTGGAAAATTTTTTATGAACGTAGTTGCCTTTGCACATGGTTCGGGGACATGATAGTCCAGTGGGCCTACGCGTACGAGGCCCATTCTCGTTGTGATTTTTTTTTTAAATTGGAGGCCATACACATGGGCTTTGAGACTCAAAATAAACAAGCTTGAATCATTCACGTTTTTCTTGAGAGTCTGTTGCTAAAAATTTCGTGCGGGATGTAATGCAATAAGCTGTTTTGTAAAGAGTTTATTTATTTTGGTTGCGTTGTTGAATTTATTTATTTCAGCCCATTCGATACAAAAATTAGTTTTTCCTCGATCTCACTTAGTTGACAGTTAGTAACTTCAACAGACAAATATAGTACTTAATTCAAAGAGTACATGTACAAAACTATTAAGGACATATATATATCAATAAGTTTTTTTTCACTCTTATTTAACCAAACAATATGAAATTCTATACAGGGGTGTTTCCACTAATCTACAACTTGTAGACTATAATTTTTTTGTTTGGGTCCTTCCATGGTAGAACCTGGTGAACTGGGCGTATGACTTCCCAACCTTCCGTGGACCTTGCTTCTCTTATGATTTTTCTAGTGATTGATATCCGAACGAGAAAGATGTCTGATCTTATATACAATACCACCAGACGAACTCTTCACTTTATCCTTATTTATATTTTTTCACGTTTGTTAGTTTTGCATCAAGCTTTTATATATTATTGGTTTGTCTTGACGAGAGAAATTGGAGAAGTAATAATTTTTTTTTGTGACTTTTCCCAATTCTTTTGGGAAATACCTTAGAGAGAGCTCACAAAGTTAGCTTTTGGATTTTTTTGTGAATATTTCAAAAAATACTTGTGTAAAGATCATAATTTTTATTTTTCTAATTTCTCTCATGGAGATGAACCAATAATACATAAAAGCTTGAAGCAAAATTAAAAAATGCGGGAAAAAATAGAATAAAGACAAATGAAAAAGTTTGTGGTCTATAACTTGTTGATGAGTGAAAATGCACCCGCAATCTAACCAAAATCTACACCAAATATTTTTAAAAGCTTAGAGTGTCCCTAATGATATTACCAAAATTAAAAGCTTTCTAAAGTTAGCAATATTGGTCTAAAATATGGCTCATCAAATCAAACATAGCAATTCCTTAACCAAAACCAAATTTTGGTATTTGGATGACCAAAACTAGCAACCTTTTCTCTTACGATAAGGTTGCATGTCAAGAATTACTCCTGGCTGCTAAGAATTACTCCCTGGCCGCACAAAATTACACTTGGCCGCACATAATGACTCTTTGCCGCAAATAATGTGCGGTCAAGTGTAATTCTGTGCGGCAAAGAGTAATTTTTCGCGGCCATGAATAATTCTTCTTGGCTAAGAGTAATTCTTTGTGAACTTCTAATTTCAACCATTTGCTGGCTGCAATGGTTGAGATGGAGTGTCTTTTTTTTTTTATGTCCTTGGGACACTCCCCGTTATATATAGACTAGTGGATGCCCGCACGGCGAAATGCATTCTAAATACAGTCTAAATAAAAACATGTACGTAGTTTTCATACCATTTTTCTTGCCTCTTAAGGCTCCGTTCCAGAACGGATATAAGTTCTTATTTTTTGTTTAATAAGAAGGGTTGTTCCACAACCCTTCGAACAATTACTTATTTTTTGAGAAGACAATTTTAAGCTCAAAAATCATGTACTCACGCAAATAATTTTCCTATCAATATGGATCTTGTTTGATAGATCTCATTGAGATCTTTAATACGGTGCAAAAAAATTCAAAAATTATTTCTCATTTACATTATTTTTGAGTTTGAAAATGTGAAATAAGCTGCTTATTTGGATTTTGTGAAACAAACCTTCTTATTTTTCTTTGAGAAGTGACAAAATAAGTACTTATTTTTTAAGAAGGTTTCTGGAACGGAGCCTAATTGTCTCTCCACAAATCCATAGACGGCTAGTAATTAGAACATCCATACCATTAAGAAAAGGTTGAATCCAACACAGTGGCGCAATAACTGAACAAGAAAATCCAAAATTTATCATGCTTCTAGAACCCAACAAAATCCAATTGATTGAATTATGAAAAAAATATTAAAATAAAAGAATATCGTTAGTATCTCACGTTCAATTGCACAGGAGCCATTTAATCTACTTCTTCCCCCCTCGTTTTCACTATCTCTAATCGTGAGATTTAATTAGTTGATTATACATTTGTGTTTGAATAATCAAATCAAATACAAATAAATGAGCAGAGAGATTTCAATTATTAAATTGGGTAAGGTTTATAAAATTGAAATTTCAAAAGCTATATAGAATATCAAACAAAAAGTACCTCACTAAGCAATATTATGACTTATTATCCTTCCTTTCGAGACGGGTTTCCAAATTTAATTAGAGCGTAAGGAAAGAAAATTTTGGACATTCTATCTTCAAAGAGTAATTGGCCACTTTGGTATGAGGATGTGAATGAAATCGATAAATTAGTAAATCTTCTGTTCAAGAATGATTTGTTGTCATCCCTTCTATTTCAACCAATATAATTAGCACAAATCATGGGATCACTGTAATCAAGGGTAAACTTTTTTATTTTTATTTTTTACATTAGTATAGGTTTATATATTAGGAAATATGATTTATTTAATCCAACGACTATAACTTTATCATAAAGTACGATCAAAAGATTGTAGATGCTACTTTGTTTTTGTGCCTAGATATTTTTAAAGAAAAACTGTCCTATTTTATAATATAGATATAGATATGGTGAGAAACATGATATTGCCTTTCACGTGTGACAAACAAAATAGTACAATATTCATCTGCCCGGCCAACGTTGAAATTCTGCATCTGTCCTTAGTTGTTCCTCATCAAATATGTCTTCTTCTTGTTCTTGTACTTGTACTTATGTTGTTTTTTTAATCCCCGCTACTCTTTGATTTCCTCCGCACACACCCCAAAAAAAAATAACAAAATATTTTTCGTTGGGTTGAGAAAATTTCATCTTGTAAGATGATAATGAGAATGTGATGAATATTCCATTTGCTTTTATTTTTTCTTCAATTACTTTTCAAAGAATGAAAAACGCTGTAGTGCACCAACTACACTACGTGTATGTCAGCCTGATGGGTTTGCATGCACACAAATAGGATCTTCATTGAGAATTTAGCGAAAATTTCAACACACGTTTGGATGTTTATTACGAGTCAAAGGCATACTAAATTTGACAAAGGAGATTTGTGGTGTAGATAAAAACGAAGAGAGGGTCAAAATGTGCAACTGTAGATTGTTAATTTTAGTCAGTCTGACTCAAATTAGCATCTATGTGATTCCTATATATATGTGCACCCCTCCATCCCTGAAATGGCCAACCTCCTCCACCCACAAACGCCTACGACACGGTCTGATCATCCACTGTTCGTGCCCCGTCCGATATCGCCAAAATGCCCCCAAATTTCCATTTCAACATTCATCTCATCACTATCCTCGCCCTGACCCTCATCGTAATCTACCTTCCCTCTAATAACGCATAGATCACATCCATAGAAATCCCTTTTGGCTCTCCTCCTACCGTTGTTTTCGCCAACTTTTGTTTCATAGACAACCGACATGTCTCACTCACCATCTCTATGTTTCTGTCACCGCCACCTCCGCGCCCTTTGACAAATAATTCATGCTTAGTTTTTTTGTCGTTTGAATCGATGCATGTATTATGCCGCAATACATCGTAATGAAAAACGACAAGAAATGCATTCCGCAAGATCCCGGAACACTCCTTAAAGCATTTACCATATCCAGGTTCCATGAAGTCTCTCACGAATCTTCACTCAAAAAAACCCTACCGGTACCTTACTCGGATCATTTTGGTGTCTATGTTTCAAATTTCGAACCAAACTCCTCTAATCGATGGACGTTGTTATTGATACCTACAATCTTAATCACAATACAGTGAAAGACTATCTTGGCATGGGAGAAACCAAAAAAAACAATTGTCTTTTTTCGCTTTGCTCTGTTTTGTGTTCCTTTAAGAGCATCCGCAATGTAATAATAAAAAATGAATAATCAAAACTTGTCACGTCAGCTTTTGATTATTCATTTAGAGGGTTGCTAAAATTAACAATGTGAAGTCTCATATTGTTCATTTTGTACCCATAATCAAAATCAATGGGTCCACTGCCAACTCTTCCTTCCCTCCAAACTTTTACTCTTCATTTCATCCGGAAAAAAATTCCCGCCGGTTTGTCCCTCCAATTATTCCCCGTCCCCTCCAATTCTTTCATGCCTACTGCCGTTCTTGCCTATTTATTCTTCTTTCTTCCTTCACTGGAAAATCACTATTCTCAATCATCTCAAACTATGGAATCAGAATAATATCCACACACAAAAAAAAAAAACTATGGAATCAGAATTACAATTGTGATAATAATTTGAATAGTTTCTTTGAAAAAAAAAGAGTTTAGTGAAAAATATTAGTTTTTTTCAAAAAGAAAATGAGTTTTTTTTTGGTGTAAAAACGGTTTTTGAAAACAGATTTTTTTTTTTTAAAAAAAAAAAACAGTTTTTCAAACTATTTTTTAAAAAATTTTCTAAAAAAAATTATTTTTAATAGTTATATTTTGAAAACATTGTTGAGAGAGAGAATGTTTTGTATAATGATGGGTGTATTTGATTGAGAAAATATGGGGATCATTAGATTTGATTATTGGCAAAAAGTTAATTTTGATTATTCAAAGGCCAAAATTTAATGAGTTGCTAAGAGATTGCTAAGTTTGGTTATTACAATGTGAGCACTTTTTTGAACAAACATTGCTAACTTTAACAACTTTTTAATTTTGATTATTACATTGCGGATGCTCTAATAGGATGTTGGTTGCTTCAATGCTACATAAACTAAGTATCTGTCCATAAAATTTGTTGGGAGATGGCCGGTGCTTCTTCTTTCCAAGGATTTGAATTTGTTTGGCGCTGCAGAAGATAAATATTGTACCAAAGTCACAGGTATGTCCCATATATAGTTGGGACGTGAAGCAACCAACATCGTATAAAAGGAACATAAAAACAAAGCTAAGAGAAAGAAGACCACTGGTTTTTTTTTTTTTCTCCCATGCCGAGATAGTCTTTCGTTGTATTGTTGTCAGGATTGTAGGTTTCTATAACAACATCCATCGGTGCATAGGGGTTTGGTTAATTTGCAATTTGAAAAATAGACACGAACATGATCGGAAGTGGGGACGGGCAAGGTTCTTTTGAGCGAGGATTCGTCAGAGAGTTCACCGAACCTGGATATCGTATGAAGGGCTTCAGGGAGTATTCCGGGATCTTCGTCATTGCATATCTTGCCATTTTCATTAGGATATATTGCGACATAGTATAGAAGAACATTGATTCCAACAAGAAAGAAACTAAGTCGTGAATTGTTTGTCAGGGTCGTGGTGGTGGTGGTGGTGACAGAAACATTAGAGACCTTGAGAGAGACATGACCGGTGTTTGTGAAACAAAAGTCGGTCAAGAGAATGGTTGCGCGGGAGACGGAAGAAATTCTTACGGATGTGATCTATGCGTCGTTTGAGGGAAGTTGGATTATGAAAAGTGTTAGGGCTGAGGATAGTGATTAGATGGATGATCAAGCGTCCTAGGAGATCGTGGCTGGAGGAGATTGTGTGCACCTTCAAACTTTACATGTACATGTGTTAGACAAAATCATATTCTATATATGTTCTTTAATCACGAGTTTCACGCCCCTATTTTTTTTTTTCTTTTAGTCTCTCTTCGATTGCGGTGGTCTGACATGGGTTTTGCATGTATTGTGGAAGTTTGTTGCAGAACAACAGTATCTCCGGCCAAATCCCACCTGAGATTGGAGCTCTACAGAAACCTTCAGAACTTGGATCTGTCTTTGTCCAGTATCGGGTTCTCCGGCCACATGCCCCCTCTCGCCGCCAGCAACGGCGGCGAAACGACCAATTTCCTTCCCCCACCACCAAGGGTTTTCGGGTTGTGTTCATTGATACTTATTAAATACTTACAATCTATCTTGTGCATCTAATATAATTGGAAAAAGACATACAAGTGTGATGAATAATACATTCATAAACGAATTAAATGATGGAATTTAATTTGTTGTGATTTGTGAGACGGATCTACTGCTAGTGCATGTTGTCGTCAAATCCACAAAGGGAGAATGAAAGATTATGATAATGATTTAAACCTGCCTTCTACGGAGTACGTTTTAATGGCCTTTTTAATCACATCGATTGAAATATCAGGCGGCTTCTAAGTACATTCATTGTAGTCTTAGATGGACCTTGGTCCAACACAATTGATAGAGTATGGGTCCTATATTTGGAAAAAATTAAAGTTTTTTTTTTTTTTTTTTTATGATCGTAGTTGCCTTTGTACGTGGTTCTGGGACATGATGAGTCTAGTGAGCCTACCGACTATGCATATATGGTTTTATTTTTATTTTTTGTCATATTGTATACACTAGTATAGTAGGAAAAATGATAGTTCAAGACGTGTTTTGATAATTAATACCCACCAAAGACATGCTGAGAGCATTTATTAAAGCTGAAAATGTCTTTGGCGGATATTAATTATCAAAATATGTTATTAGCCATCATTTTCCACTAGTGGTAAGGTTGAGGGAAATTATTGAAAATTAGTAGGTTAAATAAAAACAAGAGGGGGTTGGCTATCTGTGCATAGACTCAAAATCAGACCTCCCTTTTAGAAGCCAATGGGTACAACCAGATGTCTAATTGTCTGTAAGAGCTCTGATCAAAAAAAAAAAAAAAAAATTGTCTGTAAGAGCGATCAGCCAGCAGAACTGGAGGCAAGTGTAATTTCATAAATTACGAGGTCTTTTCTGAGAATTTGACATACCACAAGGTGGTATCTGTAGTATAGCAGAACAAAAGAACGACTCTGTGAAGTGCAACGGAAGAAAACTGTGTAAACTCTCAAGTCTCCGAAATCTTGTATTTGATGAGCGCTATGAAACTTGAACTAGGAAACCGATAAGAAGAGTAAAAAGGGTAGCTGGAAATCTTGAAAAATGGCGAATCAGTCCTCCTCCTCCTCCTCATATCCGATCCTCTGCGCCTCCTTCAATCAGGATAACAGGTAGCGTACGCTGCGTACAGTACATGTACATGGTTGGAATTGCATCTGTTGATTTTCGTATTTAGGGCGAAGTAATTTAAGGTTTTGTTTTTCTCTTCTTCTTTTTTTGGGTGATTTAATTGTTGAGTTCTGAATTTTCTCAGTTGTTTTGCGATTGGGACGAGGGATGGGTTCAAAATATTTGATTCCAATACAGGAAGGCTATGTTATGAACGAGGCAAGTATGTCATGAAAGTTGGAAGTTTTAAGTGTTTTACTTAGTTAATTGCTAGTTGTGCTAATGGAATTTATTGCTTGCCGATCAACAAAAAAAAGGGGGAATTTATTGCTAATATATATTTTTTAAATTTCTCTTTGGTTAATAGAGTCTGTAAAAATGAAGTCGCATAATGCGGATGTGTGAGCAGGAGGGCAAACGGAAGCGATAGCGTGATAACTCCTTTCGAAAACATCCCAAACCACTAAAGTTCGTGGGAATGAGGATTGAGAGTGGAACGCCCGCTCTCAGATCGTACTGGACAATATGTGACCTAGGTTAGAAGTGATAGTACTTTGTTAATTGAAGTTTGGGCGAGTCTTATTCCTAAGAGCAAAAAGTGTGGGTAAGATCGATTTCCTTTTACAAAACAAATATGTAGGATATAGAAGTAAATTGTGATGGTGGGGAGAATCAGAGAATGCATTTGAAGTCATATGTTAATTATGTTTATGTTTATGTTTATGTTTGTCATCTTAGATGCCGTAAAGCTTCTTTGGTTTCAAGTATTAGCACTATTCTCATCAAATATGTTTTCTTTGTCAGCTATCGGAGCATTCATCATCGTAGAGATGCTCTATTCTTCAAGCCTTCTTGCCATTGTGGGAGCTGGGCAACAGGTTACATGTTTGTGTAGTACTTTTTTTTGATGGTGTAAACACTTCTAGCAAACTTGCATTGTTCTATTGGCTTTTTCTGAATTCCGATTCTATGTTTCTCATTATGACCTGACTGGAACAGCCATCATTGTCACCGCGTCGTCTTTGTTTATTCAATACTACAACTGGGACTGCCCTTCGAGAGCTGAATTTCTTGACTTCAGTCCTTGCTGTTTGTATAAACAGGAAAAGGTAAATATAATGGGACTTGCAGTGTTATGAATGGTGGAAATACAATAATTGGTGTGACAATCCCTGTTTGATTTTGGAAGTCAAAATATGTATTGCGGGAATCCCAAATTTTAAAATATTGGCAGTGTAGTTAAGGCATCAATTACAATTTTCAAAATGTGAGGCAGCGATTACTTTGGTATGTTTGGGTGCTAAATTGACTAAAGGAAGGGTCAGGTTATTTTGATTCGAGCTTAGTAGGATAGACACGAGGGGCTGATTTGTTGACAGGAACAGTTAATTCTGTGATACTGATGCTATGAACCAAGCAGTGGTGGCTGCCCTGTTGAGAGAGAGAGAGAGATGTAAACGTAATACAAATGATTTTGATACTGTAAACTAGATTGTCTAATTGTTTGAGTTGTCCCAATCTGCTGGAAGTTACTGTTGGCTCATTCAAAAAGCTCATCTCTTCTTCCTGAAGTAGTTTATTTGAATGTGCAGATTGATTGTTGTTTTGCAAGAAAAGACATATGTATATGACATAAACAGTCTTGCTATCTTGGACACAATAGATACTGTGCCAAATTTAAAAGGTGGGTGGATATCTTGTTTTTACAGTTTGACTGAACTCACGATTTTGTTCTATCAACATGCTTTTCAAATACTGTTTTGTTGTTAGCTTAATTTGCCAACTGATGGTAGAATTTCTTGTTTGAATTGTGGCATGCCATCATATTTCTGACTTTATGATAGTGCTTGGATCTTAATTTGCACTTTCCTGTAATTTTAAGACTACATGAGCTGAAGAGCATGGATTATATGATTGATTTCTGCTGTCTCCAATTTAATTTACGGGAACATGACGGCCAAGGACATGTTTTGATAATTAATACCCGCCAAGGACATTTTCAGCATTAACAAATGTTCTTGGCTTGTCCTTGGCGGGTATTAATTATCAAAACACGTCCTGGGCCGTCATTTTCACTTAATTTATCTCCTCAGGACTTTGTGCATTTTCCCCAAGTTTGGATGGTTCCTTCTTGGCTCTTCCGGCAAGTACTGCAAAAGGATCTGTGTTAGTCTACAATGTCATGGAACTCCATTCTCACTGCGAGGTTATTAATCTTATGATGCTTTTTAATATATAATGCTTAATGCATGAGTTGATGGTATGATTAACTGTAGCCTTGTTACGATTTTTTGCTTATTTGAATTTCTTCTTTGAACTTTCTATCATAAGTCTAGTTATCTTTCAGATAGATGCTCATCGCTCGCCACTGGCTGCAATGGTTCTTTCTTCAAATGGGATGTACATTGCAACAGCATCTGAACAGGGAACCATAATCAGAGTTCACCTGGTTTCAGAAGCAACTAAGGTGAAGCATCACAAATGCCTTTAATGGACTTCCAATATATCAAGTAGCTCTCTTACGTATTACTCCCTCTGTCTCATCTTCTTGATCATATATGGAATTTTGAACTTTTCAAGGGGCATGCAACTAATTTGATTCCATAGAAATCCAAGGGCATTATTTCTTAAATTGTTCCTACTTTTTCCACTACAAAAGCATTTATAGCTTTACAAAGGATAATTTTGAAAAGTTACAAACTTTTTGCTTTGACACCCCACATATGGACATGCTAAGAATATAGGAGGGATGGAGGGGTTCTTCTTTAATGAACTTAATTTGAGATTTCTTGAATGAGTGATTTCGAGTGCAAGCCCATGAAATGGCTCGACCATGTTCCATATCTTCGTGTTGCTGCCTGATTCCATTAGTGATGCACCATTTTGACCTTAGTTAATTTCACTTCCAACCTCAACTTCACTTTGTCATATCTCTATTTAAATGCTTGGAGTTGAAGGTACAGAACCTAACTATTCTATCTTTAGCAGTCTTATAACTTCCGAAGGGGAACATACCCATCAACTATATTTTCATTGTCATTTGGGCCATCCATGCAACATCCAGATACTCTTGTAGCCACAAGCTCTTCAGGTTCTGTTCATGCTTTTTCTCTGGGATTCAATATAAACCAAAGGTAAGAACTAAATCTTACTTCTTCCTAGTATGCCACATGACTTGGCTATCATGTACATATATACACATCTCTATATGCAGCCATTGGCACTAGAGTGACCCTTGGGCCTGTCAAGTGCAAAAAGATGGTTGTAAAAGTTTGTAAAGTCCTTGGAAGCTTTTCCACCACCTTTTGGCGTATGGTCTGGGGCACTCTGGTCCGGTGTACTAGTTTTATGCTTGAAATCTTCGCTACTATTGCAACAAACATGCATAACCTAGTAAGATGTGTTACTTTGCTTCTCTTATTTAAACTTGCTTCAGCCTACCTTATTTTTCTATCAATCTGAAGCTTGTTATTGTAGACAGCATCTTGCGAGTGTTCTACTGCTCTCTTTTTCTTGGGCCCATTCTTCATTTTGTGCTTTCCCTTTTATGGGAGAATTCCCCAATGACTTCTCATTGTCACCTTTTGGTTTCTAGTGTTCTGTTTGTTTTTCTCCAATAACACTGCCTAATATTTTGTTGATGTTTATGTACTCAAACAATTGCATTCAGCGCATATCTTACAGATGTGGCATCTGACGATTTGCAAAGTCAAGTAATCTATTTTGCCATGTTAATGATTACAGAAGCAGAAGATCTACTGGTATCCTCGGATCAATAATGCCGGAATCAGTTAATGATGCTTTGGATCCAGCTCATCATCATGTACTCCATAATGGTTTTCCAGCGGGAGTGAAAAGGTGAAGTATTTATGAACCTTTACAAAATGATGACGGACTTCTCCCTTTGTCCCTTTTGTTTGTCCATTTTTTCGAAACTTTTAGGGGATCCTAGTTATTGCACTTAGTCACTTGCAAAGTTTCAAACTTTTCAAAACTACCCTTCACCATTTTTAAGCTATATGCCATTCACTAATGCAAGCTATTCAAAGTCCAAAAGGAAACAGGCAGATGTGGAAAATTGCAGATTTTGGAGCATTGACTTTTCAAAAAGGAGAAGCATTGTTGGACATTCAAGAGAAACATCCCTTGATTTGTTAGTTACATTCAATGTTTTATTTTGTAACCAGGGGAGCTGCCACTGATGAGTGATGACCAACAAAATTACTACTCACTCAACTATATTCATTATGAAATGTTAACACTTGTTTACCCTAATGTTTATGGCATTTCTTATTTTAGTCTCTTTTTTTTTCAGTCACGAAGAGACTTCATTTATCTTTTTCTGTGGCATATTTACTCAATGATGTGCCTGGTGCAGTTATGCAGTGATTCGCAAGGTTGATAAAGTTGCTGACTCTATAGCTGAATCTGTGGCTCGTAGGTAAGTTCGCTGATGTTGTGATTACCCCTTGATAAGTTATGCCGTTTTATGTTTTATTGGTTTTGCATCTAAGTTATGGTTTCGCTTTGCCACTTTTGAGTTTATATATAGCATCGTATTCCCAATCTTTGGAAAGTTTATTGAAAGTCATCAACTATGCAATAGAGGGAGTAATTTTTGAAAGCTCGTTGTGCAAATCCTCTCTTCTGTTCTATGGAAGATCGTCGTCGTAATTAGTTCTCATGCATATATGCTATTCTGCTGCTGGTTGCTTCTATGATTGATTGCACAGCTTTAGTAGTGAGAGGGAGTTCGGTAGTCTTCATGTAATTCACCATTTCATATGCTTTGTTGACCTTTACTCGAAATCTCGGGTCTACAGTCTACCTTTTGTATTAAATTTCTGTTCCTGAAATTTGTCAGGGCCACTGTATCCATAATTACTTCCAGTGGTTACTTCCTGGAGTATACCTTAAGCATCAACCATCAGAATGAATCCTCGTGGATATTGGAGCGTGAATTCAATCTTTTGACAGTGATCTCTGAGGGAACCATCAACTTATGAATGACATGAATCATCTCTGTTTCTTGTCCTCAAAACTTCTTGTTAAGGGACTTATGCAACATTTTCTTGGAGGGTGGGAACGTTGATGTTCCTTAACTATTTACAGACATAAGAGAAAACACTGGAACAATAAGGACGATGAAGCTGTCAACGGGATGGGTTCAGCCTTCGGGCATATAGTTTAGTAAAGCAAGGGATGACAATGCACATTGTTGCATTCGATCTGTCGCATATGTATACATTCACGTAGGTATTCACTTCCGTTCAGCTATGTAAAAGAATGATATCAGAAGAATCATACGAAGAAGGGATGTATGCTGTATAGATATACATATCGTGAAATATAGGCATCATCCGTGTATGGATTTCTGTATATGCTTGGGCTGTAGTCTTTGTTTGCTGATTTTGATTCATGTGGATCTCAGCTTACAAACATAGGAGAATTGTACCAAGGACGAAGTAGGGGTATGATTGTGATTGTCGTGGGTTCTCAACATGAATCTCAGTGGTTTTCGATCCGAATTTTACCAATCCTGTGGGAAAAGAAAGATTCAGGCTTCAATTCTTTCTACTTCCTTTTGCCGTTGCCCTTGAAGTTATCTTTCTTGAACATCTGAAGGTCTTGGTCACTAATCTCCCAAGCTCTTTACACATAAGTTGATCAATTAATATTACGTTATGAGAACTCTGGTTGGGTTGGCATCTGAAAGGAAATGCAAATTCAAGGAATTTTCTTCATTGCATTTACTATGCAAGTGAAGAAGAATTCCTTTTAGTATCATAATTGAACACGTTCAATGAAATGCCACACGTAATGAGGAACTATTTACACTGCTCACGGTGTCTGGGTTGGTTTGGAAAATCTCCCCCATGCATATGAATTTCTTCCATGCAACTCAACTCATATGTAATATATTCATCCACAGATATAGCGCATATACGACGTATATTGTTTGTTGGAAAAAATACAATGTTGTTTGTTGGAAAAAATACAATGTATTCGGCAAATCTAGAAAACAAATTCCATTACAAACGATAAAGTGAAATACATATTACAGAATCCAAGAACCGATACAAAATATGAGCAAACTGTAATAGTGATACAAAATCAAATCGGTTACACACAATATCCTTAAAACATATTTGCCACCTACCGAAGAGTGTTGAGATTTATCGGCATCTGTCTCCCAGGAGTTATCCGATTAGGACCACTACTCACGGAACACCACCGTGAGTGGTCTTGGCAAACTGACTCAGCATCTTGCTCTCTCTCACGCAAAAAATGAACTCACAAAAAGTAGTATGGAACTTGAAAGTGGTGTGTTGATCCAAAAAACGGAATACATACATATACACATCAAGGTGACTATTGTTGTGTGGAGGAATCAATACGAGAAACTCCCAAAATGCTTTCTGCCATAATTCATGCCATCATGGGGTCTTTAATAGCCGCAAAGTAACTAACATAATGTCCATATTCGTTGAATCATAGGAGGACTTTCGGTTGCCTCGGAAGACCCTCCGAATTCCCTCCAGCTTCGTTCACCATAATCTGGAAAGTTCCAACATCGCTCACCAAAGTGAGGAAGAATCACTGCACAATATAAACCATCTGTTCAAGCAAATTGAGTTCGTGCATTCAAAACATACAGTTCCACTCGTGAAAAACCGAAACATGTACTCTATTCAAATTTCAAAGTACTTCAGACATATATCACTCTTTTTCCTCTCAAAGGAAATTAGTACGATGTTTCAAAGTAATAACTAGTTTACAACGATGTTTGATTGTGGATGCACACCTGAAATCAAACCCGAATTACCCTCCAGGAACAAAAAAACAAATTGGTAATGTGGTATCAGAGCTTGCGCCAACCAGGAGTGTGGGGCAGATCTTGCGAGGAGACGTGCTTGAGTGGGTCCGACAAGTGAGATGCTTGTCATGCTTGAGCGGGTCCCACATGAGACGAGCTTGAAGGAGCTTAATGTGCTTAAGCGGATACATGACCATGGGGCGCAACGGGGGCGTTGCAATCTTAAGTGGGTGAGATTGTGAGAACCCATTTAAGTCCCACATCGGGAAAAATAAGGAAATTGAGGTGGTATATAAACGACTGCGTAGGAGAATTGTTGTCGTGGGTTCTCCATGAGAATCTGAGTAGTTTTCGATCTGAATGCAACCAATCTTGTGGAGAAAGAAAAATCCATCCAGGCTTCAAGTTTTGCTACTTCCTTCTGCCATTGCCCCTGTTTTTATGTTTCTTGAACATCAGAGGGTCTCGGCCAATTATCTCCCAAGCCCTTTAGTAGGATGATATGCAAGCGTTAGTTTTCACTTCCCTGATAAATGAGGAGAATCGCTCTTCCCATCAAATCTGTTTCTGGTTTTGCAGGTAGAACTCATTCTCCAAACAGATTTGCAGCTCTTATGTCTATTTAAGAATCGATACATAGGCCCCGTTTTCTTGAACTTAACTTAAATCGAGGAGCTTTGTTCTTATTCTAATTTTTTTCACATTTATCAGATTTAAGTTAAGTTCATAAGAACATAGCCTACGTTATGAGAACTCTGGTTGGGTTGGCATTTTGAATTTATGAAAAGAAAAGCTTAGACAAGGAACAAGAATTCCTTTTAGTACATAATAATGAGGAACTATTTAGAACACTGCTCACGATGTCTGGGACTCTGCGTCTGGAAAATCTCCCCCAAGCATATGAATTTCTTCCACGTAACTGAACTCACATATTCATCCCTAGAGATAAAAGAAGAGATTCGAAAGAAATCAATGGACCTGGACTGAATCACATCACAATATACGCCATCTGTTCAAGCAAATTGAGTAGAATTGTAGATAGGTAAAAATCGTCAAACATGAACATCAAGTTCTAATTAAATCGGAGTTCGTGCATCCACAAAATACAGTTCCACTCATGGAAAACCGAAACCTGTACTCATATTCAAATTTCAAAGTACTCGAGACATGATCACTCTTTTTCCTCTCAAAGGACATATCATCTAGTTCTTGTTTTTGCAAATTTGGGTCGCGAAGCTCTCTTCTCCATCTTCTCTCTCTTCTTTCGCGTCTTTTCATCCTCTTCACCTTCCTGTCAAACATTATAGAAGATAGTAAGAACTTATCGCACCAAGCCTTAGACATGAGTTGTATTGGTTGCAAAGACAAAACAGATCCAGGTGAGAGAGTGTACCTCTGAACCATGGGGTAGAAATCCTTTAAGCAAACCTATGAGTTTATACGCAGCAAATGCTGGTATCTGGAAAGCAAAAGGATAAGAGTTCATTTACTGTTTTCGCTCAAAAACACTTGGTGCTTTTACTAATACAGCCCTGAATATGACGTCATTCTATAGAGAAATGGCACGATTAATTTATTATGTAACTTATGTTATTACCAGCAGAAGAAAATTTCGTTTCAATATATAACTTGCACTCAGAAAGTCGCTTGGAACATTTTCTAACTTTTCAGCCAGATAATCACTACTCCAATGTAACAAATTCTACCAAACAAAAACTGCTAAAATCAACAACGTGATCTGCAATCATTCTTTGATTAGTATTTCCACATTCATACTAGAGATGACAGTTACACCAACAGTGATTTTTATCTTTTCTTATTTTCATCGTTTACCTATCTGCAGGGGAAAAAAGGCAATAGCTATATTACACCAGTTTGCAACCCAAAAGTACAAAAACTTCAGCATTCACGGCTGAGGTCCACTCAGCTAAATTTTGTTATTTATCAGTGATATCCAGTTGATTGAGAGCTGCACTTTCTTTTTCCTTTTCTGTTCTTTTCTTTTTTCTCACAAGTAGAGAGCCACTTTGTTAAATAGATGAAGACCAAAGCAAAAATGAACTTCCCTCAATTCTACACACTATAAAGGGATAATAAACGAATGATCCTTTCCTTCTGGTGGTTCCTGTATTCTATTTGATTGGACTTCCACCTAAGGATCCGAAAACCTAACCTAGCATAGGCTACTCTTAATTAATCAGCAACTCATAAGCATGACACCACTGTGAATTACACAGGCAAACACCCATATAGCACCCAATTCACAAAATGGATCTTACCACTAAATATATATACCAAAATTTTTCAGAGACGATAGACGCGAGCTGCACGAAGCCTGTAATGTAGATGATATCATGCAGATATCTGCAAGAATAACCATTGGTGCATTAAGAATCTTTGTCCTATACATGAGTAGAAAAAAAAAATCATGTACGTTACAGCGAGAAAGTCACTTATATAAGGCAGGAAAAAACATAAAGAAAAAGGCGACACTTGGGAGTGTCGTACATCTCTCAAAGATGCAAGGAATCCTCATCACACATAGGAAGCCCATTTAAAAAATGCAACACTTCGTAAAGTACTCTAATGCAGGCCGACATTTTAATTATTCTAGAAATATAGAAATTTTGGCTTATTATTTTGAAATTAGTATTTTATTAGCAATCTTTCCTTTTTAGCATAAATTGCCTAGAACTAGGTTTTATTAATTAGGTTGATTCTATTTCCCTTTTTATTTTTTCCTTGTTCTCCAAGACATAGATTCTCTAGTTCATACTTGTTCGTGGTTACTTTGTGCAAAAAGTTTCGTTTGTCATACGCTTCCCTGCATCAAGCTCCCAGTCTTCAATTACAAATAAGATGTAAGAGATCTTCTCGATAGTTGGGACCACAACACTAGAACCAATATACATGTTGCAAACGTCATTCTCTGTTGTGAAATCAAAACTTCAAAAATCCTTTGACCTGTAACAATTAACTCTTTTCTGTACTAGATGACATCACCAAAGTCAATCATATTATCAACACAAGGGAGAATGGACTTGGAGAAGAGAAGTGAGAGTAAAATCACAAGCATTTCTGTTATCTTAAAAATTGCTCAAAACAGACAATATCAGACTGCAAAATCCATCCTTGTACAAACAACATGCATGTTACTGCAACATCACATCTGAGGTAGAAAGCTTCTGTAGTCCTCCACATTAACCAACTATTGGGTTTTCTTTCTTTTTTCACCCGGGGTATCCAACTCTTGTTAGCCCTAGAAGTTAGTGCAGGAGAATGACAGGGAGTCATCGAAGTGTTTTCCACAAAACATCATTGAGCAAGAGGAGACATCATAACTCTTTTCCACTATCGAAATTAGCAATAGCACCAAAAGGCCTATCGACTGTTTCCAATCATATCGACAATATATTTGAGCAATATTAAGTTCCACTGAGCTCCTGTTTGACTGGTAATGAAAACATCAGTGAAACCGTAGAAGGAAACTATATTTCTTGCCTGTGTCCTTGTCATTTCTATTCTAAGAATACCAACTTCTTCAATGTTCAAATTACTAATCGAAGATGTGGACTCATGGCAATTGTTACACTGCTCATGTATTTTCCTTATAGTACTTGTGTCCTACAGATATGGCATAGGTGTTGGATGTGTCTCCACATTAGATCCTTGGATCGTCTAATTCTAAGATGTTCCGGATAAAAGAAGCTCACATTTGCTATAAAATAAATAATTCTACTCGTGCACATGAAAGCAATATAGCAACTTGATACCTTTCCTTCATCTCATTTGATATCACGTACAATTCTAGCTAAGTTAGAACCAACGCAATGACATACAATACCAATATCTGTTCAGGGTATGTCCCCAATCGCCATATTCATACCCAATTTTTGAAAACATGTCACTTTACCACAATTTCTTAAGATTTAACTTCAGTCAGATCTGACGCTTGGACACAAGCCAGCACCTGATACTCCTAAATGAGTCCACTTAACAGAAGGGCTGCAAACGAGCCGAGCTTTACTGTGCTCAAGCTTGTTTATTAAGTTTTTAACGAACTCGAGCTCAGTGAAAACTTAACGAGTCGAGCTTGAGCCGAGTGGGCCTAGACTTGGCTCGAGCTCAAGCTTGTTCACAAGCCTTAACGGGCCAACAAAAAACATACATATATCCTCGCATAGGCCTAATACAACCAAAAATGTATTGATTGTAAAAGTATATATATTTCATTTTCCTATACTCTAAAAGAAAATAATCTCAATTTTAGAATAATAATAACATGTAATATATTTTTGTAAAAATTCTGCATCATGATATTAAAATGCTAATGCTAATGGTAGTAATTAACGTAAAAATTCTACTAAGTCATGGCTTGCGAGCCAACTCGAGCTGAGCCTCTATTGGCTTGTGTTCAGCTTGATAATGAAACGAACCTAGAATTTGAGCTTGAGCTTGTTTATTTATGTCTCGAGTCGAGCTCGAACGAACTTTTACCGAGCCAAGTCTCGAGCGGCTCTGTTCGTTTACAGCCCTACTTAACAGAGACAATGGCTCATTCCACATTCTTTGTTTTAAAAATGATCATACCACGAAATACTGAATATAATGAATGAAGATTTACATCCAAACTTGAAAACAAGAAGAAACAAATGAAAAATAAAGAACATTAGTGAGACGTACCCACAAATTCCACCGGTACTCATATCAAACCCACCATCTAAAAGCTCCCCATCATCAGTGTATGCAGGGTTTGCCATCGAGGCAAGTTGTTGATATGGAATGATGTACGCAAAAAAGGTCAACATGAAGCCAACCCAATGTTTCCACTTGAAAGTAGAATGAAAGATTCCAGCCCTCACCACAAGATATATAACCTACACAAGCACAATTTGTCATTTAGGACAAAGAGCATTGAATGGGACCAATTTGGGAAGAGACCAAGTAGTCAGTGACTCAGTATACAATTTTTTTTTTCCCTTTTTTGATATCTAATCTTTAAAAGTTCAATGGGAGAGCAAGAATAAACAAGGCAATCAGACCAATCATGATTTTTACTTAGAAAGCCAATTTGGTGTAAAGACCATCAAAACTAAAACAAAAATATGAAGTCAGCGACACTTTAAGGTAGTTACTAGTTAGACATAGATATGCCCATATTGTAGTACAAAAGGGTAAGATTCATCCCAAACAACTTGTGATGATATCAAACTTTCCCATACAAGGCTAGTGCTTTGTTCATCACTGTGGACCTGAATTCCACTTAAAAACCAAGACAAGCAGAGGGAATCCCAGATCATAGATGTCCGCAATCCCCGTCCCTGAGATCTCACCCCTTTGAATTTGAATCAATAAAATGATATAAGAAATAATCAAAAAATATTTTCCCCACATGTTGGTCATTTACTTTTTGTTCAATTGGAGAGCAGAATAGTACAGTAGCGGATCTCTGTTTTGCTGGTGCGGGCTGGAGAAAGAAATCCCTCAAGTTCTCTATCTTCTCAGTGTTGAATAGAGGCTATAGAGCTATTCAAATTTCTACATAAAACTACTTAAACTACAGATACCACAAGGACAAGCATTCAGAGCTACCTAGTCTTAATTTAATACGCATACAATTCTGATTTCTTGCAATTAATCCGTGGTTGTGATTCAGTTCAATTCTGTTTGAAATTCAGCACAAACGCAATAAAACTATGAACTTCACAACGCCAAAACAGACCGAGCCATTGAATATCAGCTATACAAACCTAATCTGAGATACAGCCGAATTCTAGGTCAATGTCAGCAAAAAGGCTTCGTTTGCTTCAAAGACTAAAAGGAAAATGTGTGGATCGAACTTTAGGTTGTTTTCGTATGTTACCAGTACATGGAAGGCGAGAATTGCAAACAAGGAATCGATTACAAAGCGGAGCTAATTTATGAATCAGGTAGTGGGACGATATGAGGGTGAAAGGAATTGGTACATTGCAAGCGATGATGAGGCGAAGTAGGTTCTTCATGTGACGACTGTTCTCTTCCTTTCGCTTCTTGGCCCCTTGATTCGCCATGCCTGATCTCTCTCTCTCTCTCTCTCTCTCTCTCTCGTTCAGACTTCCGACAGGAAAGTGAGAAGACAAAGTTGGATGCGCTCGGCTGCGGTCTGTTTGGGGGCGAGTATATGTATTCTCCGATGACGAAGAAGGTGTCCCAAAAACGGGTTTATGATATCCAGCTGCGTTTCCCTTTTGAGTAGCGTGGGGCGTATACTGTCACAATTGAAAGTGTAACATTGAATTAGCGAAAGTGTGAAGATCCAAAATGTAGTTTTCCCTTGTTGATGGAGTATTTGAGTTTTACAAAGAAAATTATTTTGATTTAAAGAAAATGAAATGTAAGAGCCGGAATACATCCAATTGTCAAGAATTTGGTACAAGAAAAATAAACTCTAAATTAATTTTTGGTGGAGTGATATTTTTTAAACTAGGGGCTAGCTTGGATGGAGTAAAAATAGGGGGGGAAAATAAGAGAGGGTAAATAGGGTGGGGCTCACTGTTTTTCCCTTGTTTGGGAAACAAATTTGGAGGGGTCTTAGTTTTCACCCCTTCTTCCTTGTCATCCATTTCAGGGATTCTTCGGTACAATTTTTGGCACCTTTTGGCCTCCCCAAATTTAATCCGGTTGTAGAGGGGAGGAATTTAGACGAAATCACCACTGCTTATCCCATTTCTCCAACCCGAAAGACTCCTTATTTTGTTTCAAGACTCTCTTAGGGTGCTCATTGAAAGGCCTTAAAACCAAAAATTCATTATGACCATTTTAAGATAAAATGATCAGAAAAAGAAGATTTTCCCACCTGTTCAAATAGATTGAAAATTGGAACACTTATTTTTTTTACACCATTTATGTATTAAAAAAATATAGTTAAAAATTAAGTGTTCCAGTTTTTAATCCGTTTGAACCAATGCGAAGATTATATTTTATGATTATTTTATCTTAAATGGTCATAATGGATTTTTGGCTCTAAAGCCTTTCAACGAGCACCCGAAGACTCATTATTTAGTTTCAGGGCTCTTTTAAGATACTCATTGAAAGGTATTAGAGCCAAAAATCCATTATGACAATTTAAGATAAAATTATCAGAAAGATAAGATCTTCGCACCGATTCAAACGGATTGAAAATCAGAACACTTAATTTTTTAACTATATTTTTAATGTATAAATGGTGTAAAAACGTTTTTTAATATAAAATTTTTAGAACATACATTTTTTAATATTAATTTTTGAATTTATATATTTATTTTAATACATAATCAAATTTAACACTGCACATAGACAAAATAGTCATTTGACAGCTTTTTCCGCCATCCACTCCTTCTTATCCCCCCATTCTATAAACCATCCAAACAAAAGTCAAATTTTATCCCCTATTTAATACTTCATCCAAACCACATACTATTTTATTCCCCTTCATAAACCATCAAAATTAATACCCCCTACTATCTTATCACCCCGTCATATTTTTTACATGCATCCAAGCAGGCAGGTGTAATTTTTCTTTATGTGTGCATTTGTATGCATGCATTTGATGATTTAGTTTCGTAAGAAAATTAACACATGGTAATTGAATTGGGTAAAAAACTTATTTAGGAAAGTTTCTTTAAACTTTTATACCTTTTTACCAGACATGTTTGGAAAATGTGAGTCTTACATTCTTTCATTGATGAAACAAATATAAGATATGTATCATACATTTCCGTACTTTCTTCCTACATAAAATAAAGCTTTAATTAAGAATTTTGAAATATTTTTTCCTAGGGTAATACCGAAATTATTTTCAGTAATGTCACAATTTATAGTGCATGAAAGACTTATTATACCAGATGTATGATACAAAATTTGTGTGCAATAAAATTTCGACATCAACCAACAAAGTTTGGTGACATTCAAGGAAAAAAAAAAAGAAAACAACTAAAATTGGCATTGTCATCTCCCTTTCTGGCACTTGCCAATCCACTAAACACCAAAAGAAAGGATATTATTTATTCCGTAGTACTTTTGTTTTTCGCCACTAAAACACTTGTCTTTTGTTTATCCTTGGTGAGGGCCACAAACGCACTTTAATGATCTCTATTCCTAAATAAAAAGGGCCTTGAACGTAATATGTGGATGTCTCTCTTTGTTTTTCGACGATGGGCCTTCGGATGACAAGAAGATGGGCCCACTCTTAAAGTGAACCCTTTTCCGACGGCACCTTTTAAAAATAAAATAAATTAGTGAGACTCATCAAAAAAGGTCCATTAAAAGAATTGTTATTTCAAAGAGAAAACTTCAAATCCCCACATAAAACCAACCGTGATGTGGAGTATTTTTTCGTCCAAGTAAAATGGATGAAAAGGGAGGATCAACATATAATCTTCCGTGAGCTTGACCAACAGAATTCTTACCGTTGTGAAATATTCAATTTTGATTATCTGTCCGACTGTTTTGATTCAAATCTTTAGTACAAATTATTATACGAGCTAATCACTATCACATAAGACAATCTAATCCGTATTAGTGACAGAATACGACCTCATTGTGAGTTTGTGACAACAATGTGGTGACTCGTGGAGCTTTAAATGTATGATGATCATATATACCAATAAATTATAGAAACTAGGTGCTTTTAATAATGTCCTAATCGAAACACGCCCTAATAATGTGCTATTAATATGCACTTATCCAGTCAGACTCCCCTAGAGGATAAAAAGACCCCACAAGCTATCGTAGTCCTGGATCCCAGGATAATTAGTTACGAATTGCATTATTTCGGCGTCTCCCTTGTCTTCCCTCTCCCTCTTTCTCTCTTTCTCTCTCTCTCTCTCTGGCGCACATTCTCTCTCATCTTTGTTCGAGGGGTTCCTGCGATTTATTAGGGTTTTCTGCTTCCTCGCGTTCTTCAGGGTCGTGGAAAAAACACACAAATTCTGTTATCTTGTTGGGGGTAAAAAAAAAAAAAAAAAGAACAAGAAAAAGAAATCTCTTCTCTTGCCAGTCAATTGACGATTGTTCAACCTTGGAAAGATTACCTTTTTTGTTCTTCAAAAATTCAACAGAGCTCTCTGGGTGTTGCAATTTCGGAACACCCTCTGCTAAATCGGCTAAAACAGCAGGGACGGGTATGTTGATCTCTCCAATGTTGATCTTTTGTTTACCTTTTAATTCTGTTTATTTGACTTGCGATAAGTAAAAAAGAATGGAAATATTATGTATTTTTGCTTCGGTATACTTGTTTCGCTTTTGGAAATTGCAATTGGGTCTTCCTAATCTAGCTGCAAGGTTACAAGTATCGTCGATCTAGATTTTGATGATAAAATTTACTTCTTTATTCATTGTGGTATAAAGTGTAGTTCATATTAATGTTTTGATTATCATATCCTATAGTTTGAGTTAATTGTTTATTGAATTGGGTATTTTCACTGTGATACTTTTTGGTTGATTCCTTTCTGAGTGGCGTAACATTGTGAAGGTTAATAATTATGTGTAATTGGGAATATTATGACAGCATAATGCAATTGTTTGACCGATATTGTTTCAGTTTTCAGTGTATTTGGATCCTTTGAACCACCCCCAAAAGCTGCTCTACAACATCCGTGGTCCTTTTTTTGCTCTATTTGGAGTCCTGGATTGAAGATGCGAACGATTTTTCGCAATGTTCGACGATTTCGATCAGCTTTCCGGCATCAAGGAGATAATATCTTGAGTGGGTTAGGGAGAAGAGAATATTATTTGGCAAATAGAAGATTTGGGTCCACCTTCAACCCCTCCTTCAATGCTGAAATTTATAGATATACTCATTCGTCTCACAGGATCTCTAGAGCTCTTTTTGCTGACGCCGCTAAAGTAACCAATGAAGGTTGTCTTTTATGATAATCTTTGTAGCTTTTCCAATCTAGTAACATTAATCCTTAGCACAGTGTTCACTTTTTCCTTCCTTTTATTTGATTTGATCAAAGATTTAAGCAGAGCTGGGCCTCTGGTCGAGTATGAGCGTAGAATTTCCGCAGGTGATCTTGTGGATGGCGATAGTTGTCAGGTATGGTAATTACTGCAGTCCATACTTGTTTATAAGTCTTCAAAGGAAAGAGTGAACAGTTTGCACTGCAAAGTGCATATGTGGATTTTTATGAAGTAAGAAGTCGATTGTAGTTTTCTGAATTTTTTTCAAACCAGAAGATTACGCTTCGTATGGTCAATAAAAAAACTTTCCTTCTTTGTACTGTCCAGTATTAAATTACCATCAATTGGTTTGGAGTACTGGTTGCATAAATGCACTCCTTAGTCCTTAGTAGGTACTGTGTGATTAGCATTCTATGAATACTTAAATTGCTTTTAAGATCCGAAATGAATGCAACTTTAGTTCTTGAAGCAACAAAATTACTTCAAAATTCTATGCATAGAATACCTTGTAAGGGATTTAATTGTGTAATTTATTTGGTTTTCTTTATAAGAGCATACAGTGACAGTTATTCTGCAGGTAGACACCTTAAGAGAGCTTCAGAGACTATATGATGAGCTTGTTGAGTCAGCTGATGCCTGCCGGTTAGATCGGTATGCAGCTTCTGAGAAAGCTAGCAGGTAAACTTTTTATATGGTTTCCAGTATCTAGCGTTCTGATTCACTTGCTTCGGGACTACATTCCTAGTAGGATAACTGGAGTTGGCTAGTTTTTGTACATTGTCGTTGGTTCACTGTTTATTTCTTATTTGTAGGAGTAGGTGGTTGTGGTCCCGCTTCATTCCTCAGTCTTCATACTCGCCCGTGAAAGGACTTTATCTTTATGGGGGAGTAGGCACTGGGAAAACTATGCTGATGGACTTATTTTTCGATCAATTGTGCGTGTTTCTCTTGTAGTTTGACGTGAAATTGAGACCTATTCACCCATTGGGAAGTATCAGCGTTCACTGGATTTACCTCTGAATCCTTACTCTTATCATCCCAGGCCCTGCAGCTGGAGGAAAAAGAGGATTCATTTTCATGACTTCATGTTAGATGTCCACAGCCGCTTGCAAGTAAGAATCATCCTTTTTCTTTTCCCAGTGAAATATAATAGAAGGTTTGTTACGATACGAATAAATATTCTCATTATTATTAAGTCCGATCCTTATGGACTAACAGGAAAAGCTCAACCTTATTAAAATTGGACTATTCTTTATGTCGCTGGTCATTCACAACACGTTAAGAGGGCAGTATTACATTACTAGTAACTGGATCAGAGTAGTCGATAGCGTCAGTTGCTAAGTATGTAATAGGCAGACTGAAAATACTAACTTATTGAAAAGTAAGGGAAAGAATAAAGCCATAATACAAGCATTAGCATCTATATACTTTTTGTGTGGAGGAAATTTCTGTGCACTTGTAGGGAAGATATTCAAGACCCAAAAAGAAGTGCAACACGTTGACTTCCATAGGTTCACCCGCTTTTCAAGTTTCATGTGAGTTCTAGTCTCAGAATTCACAACTTCCAAATTTGTCCAGTTTTTATCTTGTTCTTGGTGACTGTCAATGGAAATTGGTGGGATTTTCTTTTCTTTTTTATCGGCATGGAAATTGGTGGTTTTCCAAGTACTCGTCTATAAAATTTAAACTCTCATGCTGTGATGTGATGTGGGATTTAATCGCAGAAGCATAGGGGTGTGGCAGATCCCCTCGAAGTTGTTGCTGGGGAGATATCTGATGAATCAATTTTGCTATGTGTTGACGAATTTATGGTATGTTGGAACCTGAAATTAGATCTGTGGTTTCTGTTGCGCTTATCGTGTTTGACATGTCTTAGCTTTCTATTTTTTGGCCCATTGTTAATTGTCCTCATTTTGTGGTCTTTCTTAGGTGACTGATGTTGCTGATGCATTGATACTGAACCGTTTGTTTAGTCAATTATTTAGCAATGGCATGGTAAGATAAACCTCTGATATATTCTTTGTACTCAGCTTTCCATGCATTTGTCCACGGAGGATTCTCTGCTCGTAAATTAACACAGCATGTATGTCTGGAAGTGTAGATTCTTGTTTCTACTTCAAATCGTGCTCCAGACAAACTTTATGAAGGTGGACTACAGAGAGATCTTTTTCTACCATTTATTTCAACTTTGAAGGTATGCCTTGTGGATGAGAGATAGTGACGAGTTTGAATGGGCTTGAACCTGTTTGATCAACTGTCTATAATCTAGATCAAAAGAAAAAGAAGTCTATTTGACCAGTTGGTGTTGAGAAACTTGTTGCTTCAAGGCCCGTGTCTTTGTTATTATTTCAAGTAAAAATCTTTTATTGTGTTCATAACTTTTTTGCATGTAGGAAAGATGCGTGGTTCATGAAATTGGTTCATCAACAGACTATCGAAAACTGACTTCGGTAGGTAGACTCTCTCTCTCTCTCTCTCTCTCTCTCTCTCTCTCTCTCTCTCGTGCGCGCGATTGATATAAATCCATGCTAGTCAGCTTGTATTTCCTTGTCATACGGACTTTTCTTATTATTACTTGAACTGTAGGCCCTGCAAGGTTTCTACTTCACTGGGAAAGAATCGTCTGCCCTTTTGAAGAAAAAGTTTGAACAGTTAATTGGGAAACATGCAGCTGGTCCACAAGAAGTGGAAGTTGTAATGGGCAGAACATTGCAGGTATAGGAGAATAAATTCCTCAATCACTCTACTGAGACGTATGAAGAGCTGTTTGCTTAGTAATTTTTCCTGTTTTCTTCCACTAGTCAGGTTCCTCTGGGTGCCAACGGTTGTGCGTATTTCCCTTTTGAAGAACTCTGTGATAAACCACTTGGTGCTGCAGACTATTTTGGATTGTTCAGTAAGTCACCACTTAAGTTGGTTCTGTGGACTATTTTGGATTGTTCAGTAAGTCATAGCTTGAGTTTGTTCTGTGCTAAGTAAAACTTTTTTGCTAGTTTGATTAGTGCATAGTCGTTGAACAAGCTGTGTTTCTAATTTTCTATCAATTCCTGCACTTCATTTATTGTTGTAGAACTAAACATGCCGAAAACAATAGTTTCTGTAACAATAAATTCTTAGCCAATGCTGTTCCTTTCTGGCAGAGAGCTTTCACACACTGGCTTTGGAAGGTGTACCAATTTTCGCGCTCCACAACAGGACAGCAGCATATCGGTTTGTCACTCTAGTTGATGTTAGTTCATTTCCTTCCAAATTGTTTGACTGTTCATTGGTTAAATAGTCCAGAAGAACGTACTTGTTATTTGGGAAATGTGTTACCTCTTAGAAGGACCTGGATGAAATCAGAAGATTATAATCTCAGAACTTATATGATGAGCACTCAGTTGTGGAGTTATTTTATTTCAGCAAGTTGATAGGAAGCTGATGTTTCTTTAGTATCAAAAGCTTATGCTTTTCACTCTACCTCAATTACAGGTGATGTATGAGAACAAAGCAAGATTTTTGTGTGCTGCTGAGGGGACCCCTTTTGAACTTTTCCAAAGGATTGTGACCATCTCTGATGCTCAACAAATGGCACCCAGAACCTCTTCAAGATCAAGGAAAACTGATGATATGGACCTTTGCGTAGACAATGAATTGGGGTTTGCGAAAGATCGCACCATTAGTAGGTGAGGTCTTTTGCCAACGCCTTTTTTCTGGTTTTCCTAAATTTATTTAAGAAATAATATCTTGGCAATATTGGTTTTTAATGTTCTTGAAACAAAAATGTGGTCAAGAGAGTAAACTATTTTGCAACTTTTTAAGACTCCTATCAGTGGTTTCCGCACTTCTACATCTCAGTAGATAGTTATGATCAGTTTTAGATTAGTATCTTTTGAGTATTATGTCATGAAAATGGATCTAGACCCTGTATTATGATGAAAGCAAAAAGATCCAATTCGCCCTCAATTTCTGATTTCGAAATAGTAAAGACAGTAGCTACAGCCTGTGTTAGATCCCTGATTTATATTGGGGCAATAGATTAGTGTACGTCTTTTTTCGGGTAACTAACCAAAAAAGACATCATCTTTGTAGTAATCTAACTTTTTAGTCCTACTTTATTCTCTCTTTGTTTCATTTTCTTTGTCCTCTAAGAATCACTCTATAAATTCAAGGTCCAAACACAACATTATGTGACTTCGCGTTTTGGTTTGTATAATCACTTTTATCTGACCAATGTATTGATCAAAATATATGCAGATTAACAGAGATGAATAGCAGTGAGTACTTAGAGCAGCACGCTGCCATGTTAGCAGAAAAGCATCCGTCATCAGAACATGGCGGTGAGAATGCCTTGCAAGCGTGAGAGAGGAAGAAACTCGACTATTTGTCCAATGCCTGTGGACCACTGTTGTTAGTAACCTTTACTTTTTCTTTTTGTTGAAGAGCAAGAAATGCATTAATAATAATAAAGTGGAAGAACAATGTTGTTAGTAACATTGTATGTCACATATTTACTAGGTTCAGCGCCCTTTGCCGGGATTTTTGCACCGGACAACGTATTGATAAGTGGGGAGCAGATAATTTCTTAGTTGAATAAAATGTAATTTTATGATTTTTATATTTTCAACCTAATTGAGCAAAAATAATACAAGTTGATTTGTTTTCAATTGACGACTTTTTGCTTGATTCAAATTTTGCTGCGCCATAGAATTTTTGTTTAATTTTTTTGGCATCGCTTGATATTGCTCTCCTCTTTTTTGTTGATTGGCATATCGTCGGTCAGCCTCTCATACTTCGTTATGGAAAGAAAGTTAACAAAACTGTGCTCGCGCGAGTTTGCTCTCTCTCCGCGTTTGTTTGTCTGCGTTTCGGGCATTGTCTTAGTAGTATTCAAAATTATCTCACTAGTATCATCAGACGATAATGGCGACCTGCAGATACTACAATATTTCATGAGATTGGACTTTTACGGATATGAAATTTTCGTTACCGAAATGTTAATCAAATAGGCCTTAAACCCCATCTCACCTGTTTGGGGAATAAATCCAGATTTCACAAATAGACTAACCTCAACGGGGACGGGCCATGAGTAGGCACCCATCTTATCGCAATTCATTACAGTAACATAAAGAAATGCCAAAACACAAAAACTTGAAGAAAAATTCCTACTCTCAACGGCCACCACCCCCACTTTCCCCACCAAGCATTGTCCCATACCTGGATATGCATATGCATCATCCAAAAAATCGTCGTAATTATGGAACAGGAACTAAAATCGAATAATTTCACAATTAAGCGAGTGATTCCAAGAAACAGCTCTACAATACTTAAAACCAATCAAAAAATAATTGCAGAATGAGTGATTTCGCTATACCGTCTTAAAACATGCACCTAGTGTTATTCCAATCCATTAACAATGTAAACACTGCAGAATAGAGCACCAAAACCCATTCGTAGTTCCACATAAAGATTAGTCCTTCAAATACAAGCACCGTATATTCATCATACCATTGTCTCCACTTTCCTTGTGCTGAGATGACCACAAAGCACCATGCCTACTTTTGGAATGAAATGGAATAGGAACCAGTATTTGGATCTTGAACGGCTTTGAAGTTGTCGATGCTCATCCCAAAGCGGCCCAAAACAGAGTTTCCCATGTCTTTTAGCTTATCTGTCCACATAAAGATTTCATGAAGTTCAATTTGTAAAATCATGAAAGGAGTACACAGATGGATAAGGAAGACATCCTAGATTGTGGAGACAGAGGACACTAGTTGCAGAACATATTCGCTCAGAGAGAGAGAGAGAGAAAGAGCAACATGAGAGGAGCAAAATGAAGAAACATAGTGAACTGAAATCACCGTTTGTACTCACCAATCATCTCTTGTTTCATTTTTTCGCGCTTTTCTGCAGCCAACGGCTCCAAACGTTGGATGGTTCTCCTAACTTGGACATCTGATTGATCCAATTCCAACACTTTTTTCAGGTCTACAAAGCAAAACGCAAGAATGAGAGGGTAAGAAAATGATCAAAAAGAACTAAAATCATACAAAAGAATGACAAATATACGGGAATCCAGAGAGAAAAGCAATTGCAATATTTACGCAACAGACACCTGTAGGTAGCTATCGTTTCACTTATGGCACTAATACAGACCAATGGAATATAAATGTACCAGCAATAGCCTCTTCAAAGTGCTCAAGCTTCTCATGAGCCTCTCCTCTTCGAAGCAGAGCCTTCACATAATTAGGATTTAGTTCCAGTGCTTTTGTGGAATCCTTTATTGACTCCTCATATTTTCCCTGAGATCATGTTTCACAGCCAAAGAAAACAAAAACTCTCTCAGATAGAAAACGACCAGATGCCCTATGAAGCCAAATGGACTGAACAAAAAGAAGGCAGTGGCAGTTGAAGAAACTCCAGTTGCAACTGAAATGGATTTTGAAAACAGTTTCCTTGTCCTTTACCAACCAAGAGCGAAAATCATTGAAAAAATAACAACTTTAAGCTCAAAATTAGAGGAACAATACACGCATTTTGAAGAACAACAATCGGAAAGAAAGGATGCCTTTTGCCCTTTTCCATGTAGGAAAGGCTTGCTAGACTAGAAACTAGGCTTTGGGCTGATTCAGGAATCAACAAGAATTGCCGTAAATAATTCCCAACAGTATCAACAGTATCAAAGACTGAGGCTGATTCCAAATGCTCAAACAAAACCAAATGCTCTTCAAGCAAAACCAATAGCTCTTTGACTTGTACGATTCTTCAAGACAATGATTTAAATACGCGAGGCGAACGGGAGGCGACAAAGCCCTCATTGAAGCGAGGCGAGGCGAGCGCCTCATTCAAGCGAGGTGAGCGTTTAAAAAGAAAGAAATATAAACTATATAAATGACCAATATTCACTCCTACCATCAAAACAAGAATAAAAATCACCATATTGCATAATAACCAACAATCTATTTGCGAATCGTGATTCGTATCGCATCGTGAATCGCTCCGATTCAGTCAAATTCTTAAAAATGCATAAAAAATGTAGATTTCAAGTTTGAATAATGATCTTGTGATCTAAATATGCAACACACTAGTTAAAAAGAAGTTTATTAGATTGATGATTGACTGAAAAAAAAAAAAAGAGGACCCAGCACATACATATATATTTATATGTAAGTATGTATATATATAGACACACACAGTCACACACCCTGTCGGCAAAAAGAAGAAGAAGAAAACAAGATCAGATCATGGGTGGCTGGTCGTCCGACTGTGCGAGAGAGAGAGAGAGAGAGAGAGAGAGAGAGAGAGAGAGAGAGATCTGATCTGATCGTGGTGGCTGTCTTTGACCGTTTGACGCTGCAAAGGAGTGAAGCAGAGGAGAGAAGCAGAGAGGTATGTGATAAGATCTGATCGCATTTTTTGCCCTAACAACGCCTAGGCGTGATTTGTAAGTTGCCTCACGCCTCGCGACTAATCGTTCGACTCACGACTAGTCGCCCGCCTCACTCAACCTCGCTTCGCCTCACACCTGTGAGGCGTCACAGGCTCGCCTCACGCCTCGCCTCGCCTAGGCGAGCGCCTAGGAACGATTGTTCAATCACTGCTTCAAGGCAACCATTTCAAGGGAAAAATTATCCGTCAACCATCAAAAGACATCTGTACCCAATTGACCTGGACTTCTACAATCACTCATCAAGTTTGAGCGTAGAATCACTCATCAAGTTTGAGCTCAACAGAGTCTTATCGGGGAAGCGTTGAACAGCCAGTGAAATTACGACAGAGTAAAGGAACCGATGCCACAACACTCAAGCATTGTGTGACACTATAAATTGACCTCTTTTCAGCAGTTGCTGATAGGCTGTAGGGCCTTTTCCAGGTGGCGCATTAATGCCTCTACTCTTCTTGCATTTTACTTTTTTAATATCCAATAATTAACGCAGTCAACACAGAATGAAATACTTGATAATCCAAAAAGAGAGATACACAAATACCGTACTAGATAGGAACATACCAGTTTTAAGTAACATAATGCACGGTTTGCATGGCATATTGAACGTATTTCAACAAATGTGGGCACGTCAGGTGCAACTTGTAAAGCAAGCCCATACTCTGACAATGCCTCTTCATACTGCCCATCACCAAACACTCTATTACCTTTCACTTTTGCATCATTTGCTTCAGCCAAGGCTTTCTGTTTTTAAAATAAAACGGCCAAGATTAGCAATTTAACCTTATGGAACTACCCTGTGCAGCGTACCAAACATCCGCTGCTCCAATCCATGAGTAGCACATACATCAAAACGATAACGGGAAAAAATATCAACAAATATCTCTAACATATACCCAAAAACCTAATAATTTAAAGTTGTCTAGACAACGATATGAAGTAGAGACTGCAGACCACAAAATCCATGACATAATCCAGTTACCAAAACACTGCAACAACCGAATCAGATTCCCTAGCATAGACACGTAAGTACATGCTAATTGCAATACTCGAACGAGGTTGACACTCTATGATGCAGGAAACTATGTTACATGATGAGTAATGGGTGACATTATGTGTGCAAGCATCATCCGATCTCCTGAAACCATAGCTCTTGGTACTTAGAGATACAAATCCAGACCTTCTGAAACGATAGCATTCTCAGACCTCCATAATGTGCTTGGAATTAAATATAATTTAGGGGAAAAGAAAATTTCTACCTTCTGTCCGTGTGAGAGCATAATGGTGTCTGTAATGAGCCCCTGTTTCTAGTGATATTGTGACTCATAACAATGTGAAAATAACTTAATCTCATTTAGACAACCACCATAAATTCCTAAGTAATTCGATCATAAATTCCAGTTTCAGAAGTCAATCAGCTGATTTTCATTTTATAGAAGTGAACTATAATACCGCATTACTGCCAGAGAAAAAGTTTATCAAACCTTGACGCCTTGTCATAATCCAAAATTAAAAGGGAATGTTCGCAAAACAAACGTATCCACAATATAAACAAAGCAAAGGCTGAATCAAAATCATTCAAATGTTGCATCGCCAAGTGAAGAACATCCAGCAATAATAAAATAAAGCACATATTACAAGAACAAGCACTAAAGCAAACATAAACTCACTAGTTCACGAACATCCATAGCGAAGGCCAAAAGGGAAAAAATTGTATTTGCGAGTTTATTAACTAAGAGCATCTCCAGCCCTTGCCCAATATTTTTTTACTCAAACTCAAAATTTGAGTAAAACTCCCTAACGTCCTCTCCACTCCTTGAAACAAACCTATACCATATCGAGCTTTACTCAAATCAAGGGTGACTCAAATTTGCAAGGCTACTTCCCACATCCCAAATTTACAATCATGACATCAATGAATCTTCTACTCAAATTTGTGCATAGATTTGGGTTTGCTCATCAGAGTGCTCCATAGTAAAACCTTCACTCAAAATTTGAGCAAAAATAAGAATAATGACCGAAGATGCTCTTACTCACATCCAACAAACTAAATCCACCAATAAGATTCTTGACGTCCATGATACTTGAATCACCTAGACCTTGTTCATTTCGAGTTTTGGGATTTTGGATTCTCCCTCAGCAAACGGTCTCCAATAAATTTTCTCTCAATCATTACTCTCATTTCTCTCTCTATCTCTCCACTAAAAATCCAAAATCCAAATACCAAAAACAAACAAGCCCCTACGTACTCAAGTATGACATGATGTTGAGTGTAGGATTCTTGAGATGTAATAAAATCATAACCAACAAATCACCTAAATGATGTTGAAGAAACACACAAAACAAATGCACCATGTTGATCATATAACCATAACTATATGGATAGACATCTAAGCTACAAAAATCTAACCTCAACAGCATTTGAATCAACCCCAAGGGGTTTGGCCGGGTGGGTTATGAGAAAACAATAAGTTCTCCTCCAGGAGATCACAGATTTCATTTCCATGGAGGTCAAACACTCCAAACCTTGGGGTCAATGGAGGTTTGCCCGGTCGTTAACTATAGGGCCCCGGAATTAGTCAGGGTGCACGCAAGCTGACCCGGACATCCGGTTATCGGTATAAAAAACAGCATTTGAATCACCAACACACTACACCAACATAATAATGTTCAGTCTATGTTACTATTGATGTGGTAAATCACAGCCAAACAAATGAAATTGACTTTAATAGACAAAAGAAATCTACGACGTCGATTGTACAGGAACAATTATACAGATTAAGAGAGAGAGAGAGAGAGAGAGAGAGAGAGAGAGAACCTGAATCGATTCTTCGTCGGAGACAGCTTCGAGAGAGTCATCAATTGGAGGCATAGGTTGTGGCGGTTCCTCCTGCTTTTGATTTTGTTCGGGGTCATGATCATCATCGCCGCCGTTGAAGTCGCTTTCGCTGGCTGTTTCGAAGCCGTCATCGACATCTACGGCGCCCGATTTGGCGCTGTGGCTCGGCTCTGCCTCTACTGAAGTTGTTTTCGCTGAGGGTTTTGATTTAGGTTCCCGCGTGACATTGACCCGGCCTTTTTCTTCTTCTTCCCTCTGTTCTGGTTCGATTACCACCATCTCTCTCTCTCTCTCTCTCGCTCTCGCTCTCTGGCAACTCAGTGAGTTGGGTTTCTGATGTTCCGCTTTTGCACGAGTTGAAACTTGAAAGGAATGGGAAGAAGACGGTGGGTATTTCTTGCGGTTCGAGAAACCTCTCTCCAGAGAACCTCTTCTTTTCCTTTTTTTTTATTGCTCCAAACGTCGTCGTGCTACTGTTTTCTGTTGCGAAAAGTCTAGGTATTTTCTCGAATTATTAGGCAGTCCTTTTTAAAGAAAAACCAAATAATTAAAAGCTGGAAAGCTAACAAAAATAATACTTACCGTCGAGCTGTTGGAGCTTATTTTTTACAAAAACCCCCCATAAAATTTTACTTTAAAGTTTACGGGCATTTTTTGAAATTTTTGTGGGATCTGAAGTGGGCCTCACAAAAAAATGTAGTGTATGGTGCAATAGTTTGGTGTTGTCTACCTAGACTTATTGCAATCGAGGCTAAAAAATGCTAATTTATTACTCTCTCTCCGTTCCTAAAAAAATGTCCAACCCGTTTAAGTCTTCAAAAACATGCAATTTTTCGTTAAAAAATTAAAACTTTTTTTACAATTTGAAAGAACTCATTAATATCTACTATTAATTTGTGGGAAAAAATTGAACTTTTAATCGAAACGAATGTATCTTTTTAGAGGTTTAGGTTTACGGTCCAGACATTTATTTGGAGACGAGGTAGTGGTATTTTGTATGTTTGGAAAATGCAGTAGGTTGTTAATTTGATGGGTCATTTAGGCACTTAAATTAACCGGGCATTTACACTAAGGCAACTAAATTCACCTATATTTTGTTATTATTTTTGTTCACTAGATGTTCAGGTTAGTTTGCACACACCTCAACTAATCTTGAAGTCTTGGAGTTATTTTCTTAATGTGACCCTTCCCAGCCTCCCTGAAAGCCTGAAACTTCGGCTCTATTTGGAACTGATGAAAAGGAAAGGAAAAAATGGTTGAAAGAGAAAGAGAGAAGAAAATAACAAATTTAAGTTAAGTGAATAGTGAATTTTTCCTCTCATTTTCTTTTCCTTTCTTTTCTTTTCCTTAGGTTCCAGAGCCTTCAATTTTTCTACATCCGTCACGCTATTTTTATTACACAAGGGCCGGATTATAAGCGAACTTCTGCTGAAATATACAAAAAAAACATGGGTAGCTCATTTGAACTCAACAAACACCCACACACAATTTCTTTCTTTTAATTCATACCTATGAAGCCTACATTTATGCTCAGTTTTTAACCATCAGTTCGTCGACATGATAAACGATTGCTTCAATATTTGCCCATAACTTCTCAAATTCCAACGGCATTTCGGCTCAGCTCAAGTTCAGTTCGAAGAATAAAACTGTAGCTGAACCGATGCAACAACATGCTTGCTTCACAGAATCCTGGTAGTGAAAATTACAAGCAACGGTTGTCTAACGAACTCCATAGTTTAATCTCTCTCAGCGCATAAATCGATCTCACCAAACAGAATCAATAACAAAATGCACCCATCCACCTTTGCAAAATGGCAATTGGTCAGAAAATAATCAATTTTCTTGGAAAGCCAAAAGCATTTCCACCAAACACTAAATTTAAACGCAATCCCACATGGAAATTTAACCCAATTGTGGAACTCAAAAATGGCATCATACGTTGAAGACTAATGACCACGTATGCAATAAGGAAATGTCAGCAATTTAATCATTATTTGGCTTTTTGCTTTGACGCCATGTTTGTATTTCAAGAAAGTTCGCATATACGAGTAAGATTTATGTACATGAAGAGAACATGAATATCAATTATCATACACTTACACTGTAGTCATCACTTTTTATTTGGCCTCGGTTAGCCCTATTTCATTCACTGTAACCCAAAAGAATGAGAAATGATATCAACTAACAGCATCCAACTGTTCTTCGTCAAATAATTGTCATCGTCATCTATAAGGTCGAATTATAATAGCTATTCAGTCTTGAACAAGCTTGATGGAACCTGAAATGCAACAAAGAACAAAGTTCATGGGAGGAGCTGCATATCGAAGGGGAAAAAAGGTTATAAAAATGTTATAACCGGTCATAGACTCCCTACGCAGTATAGATAACAAAGGAGATAATCTAATAGGTGCAAAACCAACTTGAATGAGTATTCTCCTGACTACATCAGTACTGACATCAGCCACAATTTCTTTGGACAGCATAGCATCATCAGACGATTCAGACCTTAGAATCATAATACATCCCAACATCTGCCCAATAAGTAACGGACACACAGAATACAGCAATGGCTTACGTTGATTTGTCTCCCGAAATACCCAATCATTTTTATTAGTTTGGCTAGTAAGTCAAATTGTGAACCAACAAGCACCATAGCTTTTATCAAAATTTTGTCCAATTCCAGAGTACACAATCTACATTAAACATTCAAGTCCAAACACCCCTTTTTAGGTGCAACAAGAACATCATATACCATAACTTGTAATTTGGAAGAGGAGGACAGACGGAGTCCAACCACGTAAGCCAAGTAAAAGGATTAAGCATAAAAGAACGCACAAGCTTCAACTGTCTATAGGTTTATATCAATTGGTTAAGGAGAGGAAAAGAGATAAAAGAAAAGACTTTTCTTTCCAACTAGAACAAACGTACCTTGACATGATGCGGCATAATCTTTATATCAAATGGTACATGAAGCCATGCCTCGGAAGGATAATATAGAAAATTCTCCGGCTTACTGGTATACACGTCAGCATATTGATGGATGTTATAAGCAAAAGCAGATTCTTGACCTGTGTCGGTGAGGAAAGTGGCTCCAAAAGATCTATTAAACATGTTTTTCATTGCACAACGTGCTTTCTGCCTCTCCTCATTTAGGTCCCACAAAAGAGACCGGAAAGCTTCACGTCTCTGACTATTAGCTACAGTTGCATGCAATTTACCAAGAAGCTCTTGTATTATATGGAATTTCGCCTGTGTCCACAAAGAAATAAAGAACTCAAACAAGGGTGATTTGATAAATCCAAAATAAAAACAGAATGAAGACAAACTCAAACTTCTATTTAACCGAAACCGAAACAATAGATGACCAATACCTAAGAAATTTCAATTTGAAACTATCCATTTGCAACAGGCAAGCCAAATTAAAGACAACAGTCAGAATTTTCCAACTCTCTCTGCCAAACTAATATCAGCAAATCATTGCTATATGATAACTAACTTGGGTTAATTTATACAAAGGAATTTACGAATCTAGTTAAACCAGAAGTACCAAAACGATGTATCTATCACATGCATCTCGGCACTGGCAAGTGCAAAAATGAGAGAGAGAGAGAGAGAGAGAGAGAGAGAGAGAGAGAACTTTGAGGAGGATTCTGGGAAAGTTAAGTTCGTTCTTAATAATAGACAACTAAATAACATAACAAATGCATTCTGCAATCTTTGGAAGACTAAAGGAGAATTCTTCAGAGCACCGCTCATTATTACGCTGTAACAATACTGCCAAAAAAAGCTCAGTACGGCTTTCGTTAAATGCATTCTACAATCTCCGGAAGACCAACGAAGAAATTGTAAGAGCACCACTCACTATGCTAACCATCCTGCCAAAATAAAGCTCAAGAAGGTTTTAACTACGATTTGCAGGATCATACCTGTTCAAAACGATAAGTATCCTCATTCTGAATGTGTATCTCATTCTGCATAATCACCAAGATGAACACATGAACCTTCAGTCTTCAAATATGATTAGTTGGAACACAATGACTGAACTCTACCAATAAAGATGTTACAAGGTTCATATAACATACATGTTAAGTAGTTTGATAAATATTATAGTTATACAATAGAAATGAGGATATTCAGAATTAGATTCAGCAATTGGGGGCATCTTGTATACTGGAAGAAAACATTACAAGAATCTAAGTTCCAAAAACACCGTTGATCAACTCATTTGGTATTTGATAGTGTACAATGACAAGTCTCCAAGTTCCACAAACAAAAGCTATGAAATGATTTTTTGAGAAGTATTGGCAGCCAATACAAAAACAAATGAAATTGATAGGATTGAGCATACTTCCAACTCATGGATTATGGCAGCCGTGCGCCACCCAGCTTTTGAAGGTCCTCGCAAGTCACTAAACAGGTGATCCCCAAAGTATATGACCTAAATTATTGTTTAGGAGGAAAAGAAACATTACAAGTGATAAGGAAACAAGAGATTAATTCAGAGATATGTATGCAAAAGTGGTCAAAATCTTCAATTATCCTTTTCGCAACAAAGATGCAAAAGGTAATTACCTCGGGACCATTCCACTTTGTAATTTGGAGGAAGGACTTGAGGCATCCATGGTAGTATACTTTATTTGGAAGAAATGTGTCCACTTTTGAGAAAGCCAAGGTATCTTTCTCAATGTCGTAACAACTAAATGAAGTTGCAAGACAAACAAGGGAAAAGACCAAAAAATCATACATTAGTTCAGCACAAAGTGGTTTGCCCTATAGAGATTTCAGGAAAAAAAAAAAAAAAAACAATAATGATACAGAAGAAAGAAGATTGAACTAAATAGATCAAATTGTGAGTACTCAATAAGTAGTTTGCAACTCCAATCAAGTTTGTTTGCATGAGTCAGAAAAGTAAGGCAAGACCAACACTTCTCCCATCACCAGTTCCCCTCCCCCTCTGCTGCAAGCATCCTTCTCCTAATACTAAGGTAGTGTTCCACTTTGAAAAGAAGTACTTATTTTTCAAACGAATGTAATTTCAAACTCAAATATAATGAAAATGAAAAATATTTTTTCAATTTTTTTTGCACCGTTTAAAATATCTTAATGAGATCTATCAAACAAGATCCATATTGGTAGGAAAATTATTTGCGTAAATACATGATTTTTGAGGTTGAAATTACCTTCTTTTTTAAAAGTTCTTTTTGCAAGAAAGTGGAACACCTTCTAAGTTTTTTTCCCCTTTCTTCCTCTTCTTGTTTACATGAGGGTAAATATTGTTCTATGCTACACAAACCTCTCTAGTTATTGGACACAAGACACTTGGGAAATGTTGAGGAATAAAGACGGAGAAATTTCCATAAAGGAACTGTGTACCCTACAGATCAGGGCACCCCTAGCCACTATCTGCTGCGTCTTTGACATGTCGAGCACTTTCCTGACACCACTTGTGATATGCTTGCCCACCAGTTAACAGGGGCACTGCCAGACACTCATGAAAATAGGATGAACACAAGCCTACGAGCACAACCCCTTTTAACAAGTTCAACATAGTAACAAATGTTTAATTTTCAGAAACCTCAGCATACATACTTCTGTTCTTGGCTAATGACAGGAAACCTATGGAAAGGGCCCAAGCCCCATGTAGTGACAAGTACACAAACCATTCAAAATACAAAATCACAAAAGCAAAAATTAGATCAGAGAAGGTTAAGGACTACGCAAGTGTAGGAAACAAGACATGCAACAAAAGAGCTGGAGCACCTAGAGTTGAAGAAAATACCGGAACAGATGCTCAGATGTGTAAAATTCTGGTTTATTTGCTTGAGCAATCACGACATCAAAAAGCTCCCTCCAGGAGTCTCTGTGACCCAAAGAATCCTAATTCAAATACAAAAATGAAACTAAAGAACTTAATTTCAGAGCAGATCAGCAGCAGACATTCATAAAAGGAAAGATGTACCAAAAGCCGGAATTTACAAAACAAATGCCGAAAACATGAAGGACAAGAAAAAGAAAAAGATATGGATCCAGAAGGCTAAAGTAGTAACGGATAAAATATGTTTTGCACCTCTGCACCTCACCTCAAATTCTACTTGGTCCTTGTACTTCCAATTATGAGTCACACCTCAGTAATTCCAGTCAAATCTTAATGTCAAACCACTTTTTCGTTCTATTAAGAAAATAAAATGGAAATTGACCATGTAACAGCCACGTCTTTTGAGAAACTTGGAGGGTAGCACCAAATATGGTCATCTAACAGCCACATCTTGTTCCTTCAACTTTAGCAACAACCATTGACAGAGGGTTGGCATGGCAACGTGACCAGAAATTTGACTCACAAAATTGGCAGCGCAGTAACCAAAGTCAGATTAGAGATTAAGGAAAGGGGAAGCAAAGACTATGCTAACATCTACATAGTTCACCCTTTGGATGGTTCAACCCAAAAAGCACTTAAATCCTTAGAAAACGGGAGAATAGCATATCAGTCATCTAAACATCTTGTGGTTCGCAAAGAAAAAAAATATAGAAGAGACTCATTGCCAGTCACGCATAATTAACTTACACCTGGCATAGAAGGAAAGCAAATCAGGTATTCAGAAAGTTATAAATGTTACAAATGTGCAGATAACCAGAGAACATTGGAGTACCAAAGCCAGAAATTTTGGACTCTGAGTTTAATCTGCATTGATCTGATTAACTTTTGTATGTTCAGCTAAACAATAGAAAAGTTTGTGAATGCCATTTATATATACGGTTCTGGCCCAATACATTTCTTACTTGGTTTATGATTTGCATTTAATGCAACACAAGGCAAATATAAGCAAATATCAGAAAAGAAAAATACTGAAGATTTAGGAACACTTCAACAAGCAAGTTTCTCTATATCATTTCAGTTTTGTGCATATGGTTTGCATTAATGTAACACAAGACAAGAAGAGGCAAAGATCATAAGAAAAGTGTAGAGAATTTATGTGCATTTCAGAACTACAAAACAAGCATTATGACAATACTTCAGGACTTCAGGCTACCTCAGTAAGAGAGATCAAAAAGTGCAAATCAAAATGCAAAACAAATATCCAGAAGCTCTAGCAAAACATGTAGAAGGATGCAAATATTGAATCACCTCTAGCATAAACCGCATCCCGCCATCCACAAAATGATATGGAGAGTTTGTCAACAAGAAAAGTTTCTTCCCCTTTTGCCTTAGCATCCTGAGAAAGTGTAGCAGCTGATTCTGCAATTTCAGCCATTTAAGGACAAATGAAGTCTCAAAATATATTAGATTCAAAATGACCAAGTATCCCCGAATGGCTTTTGTCCCCTTTTACGAGGAGCAACTAATCCAAGAGTGAGTTAAAAACAAGATATCTCATCAATAAGCAAATTGTACAATTGAACAATCAGATACCATCACCACACACATTTTTAACTAGGTATCTTTGCGGATCAGAAAGAATTCCATTGTGAGCCAAGCCACTTCGGTGAACATGCTGAATTGCACGATTTACATCTTCATACACATGGGATGCGTCGAACTCCAGCTTAGCATCAACAAAATGTTGCACAATATCAGCAAGAAGGCAGGCCTGCGTAAGAAAAAGATAAACCAATGTTTAAGGGAAGAAGATAAACTACCTGGCGGCTGGCACATTTAACAGACAAAGAAATAAACAAATTAAGATTCCATCAAAAGACAACCGTAAATGTAACTCCCATTTACCAGAATCCTCACTGCATCTATAAAGATGCACCATATATAAAAGACAAAGAACACAAATAAAGCTTTAACACAAAAGCAATCAGAAAGTTGTCCATTTTTGTGTTGCACCTTTCGGATTGTTGAACACTCACATGATAGCGAATATTGAGAACTAAGTTTTCAAAAAGAAATTTGTGATTGAACATGAAAGTAGTTATCCACATTAAGACAGGATACAAAGAAAGACAAAAAAAACTGATAAGAGAGATTTATGCAACAATAAATCATCAAACCTCACTAAAGCAGAAGAAATCCATCAAACTGACAAGCCCACGTGCTTGATCACGACCAATATGTCTTGTCCCATATATCTCTTCTATTTCCTTCCTGGTAAGCTATAAAAGCATATGGTTAAAGTCTCAAACCAGTAAAAAAATAGCTTTATTCAATAAATAGCTCAACCATGGACATCTATCAGATAATACTGAATAAAATAAAATTTGATAGTGTGCAGAGAAACATAATAAGCTAAGCAGCATTGAACTATCACATTGAACAATAATTGAAACCCTTTATTTCTAATTCACATCAATCTGAACGAAGCCGAATATTTTCAAAATACGTATCGTAAGCAATGGCCCTGACTTCCTTGTTCAAGTTCCCTCCATTCATAATAAAAGTTTTGCCAACTAATCAATGTATACCAAGAAAGAATCAGAGAAAAAGACGAGGTGAAGACAACTATGACAGGACGGTTCATTGAAAAGTACCTTGCAACGACCAAAGTAGCATCCATCTGGCTCAATTGACCCAAAGAAATCCAACTTCAAAAGACAACCTTTTAGCTTGTCATAGTTCAAACCTCTAATTGGAAAGGTGGGATCGTACTTGAATTCCAAGCAACTATCTGGATACCTAAGCTGATAATACCCCAACATAGACCACCGAGATTAAAACGGTGCCTGAGTACTCAACACTAAGCCCCATCGAAGCTAAAGCCACAATATAATAGCATCAAGAAACTACAGACCTCATTAACCAAATGTTCTTTCGCTAGTTCGTATATCAAAGTCTGTAAGTTGGAAGAGTAATGCGCCAATGTATAGTCATAGTCAAAGCCATAAACCTGAATATCCTCCAATTTCAGGTTCTTATTCACATATATACCTGGGTCAACACAAATGAGCCAATCAATTGGCATATGCTTAAAATGTAGTAAGCCCACAAAGTAAAGCCCACAAAGTAAAGCTGTTGTGGGGATGTCTAAGTAACCCAAACAATATCGAAATTGTGGTAGAGCCACTTCTTTTTCAGACGTTAACTTTTAGGCTTTGTTACCAGAAAGCCCAAAACCTGACCTCCCAAACACAGCATAAACAATTATTCACATGAATTAACAAATAAACCCTAATACCTTTGGGATGCATTTTAGGCATTTCCTTCACAGCTTCTGGAATCTTGAAAAAACTCTGTTTAGCAGCATCGAATTGAGCCCGAATCTTGGCTATATCGTCTTCAGCAAGCTGATCATCTTCTTCCAATTTGAGTATCCTTTCCTCGGGCGATAGGCTCACACTGTAGCCACGAAAGCCTCCTCCTAACCCTGAATTCGAAGCAAGTCTCTCAATGTCAACAAATTCCCTCGCATTCTTTTCGGATATACAAAGGAAATAACAAAAGAAAGAAACAAGCGAGAGAGAGAGAGAGAGAGAGAGAGAGAGAGAGAGAGAGAGATGGACCTTCGCAAGCACCAGAGGCAGACAAGTTCTTCCCCTGCAACAAAACACAAACCATATCAACTCCAACATAGGCACAAGCATACATGTATCGTGTAAGCTACACATAAAGGTGCGCATGCTTTTAGAGAGAGAGAGAGAGAGAGTATACGAGAAGGAGAGAGCGGAGGGGAAGAAGCCGGCGAAGGGAGGCCATGGGAGAGCCGGAGAGGGAGGGTTTCAGGCCTGCATGTTTTGTTCGTTGAATTGAACTTGGTTGTTAGGGTTTATACGTCATGGGATCTTGTGGCATTGACCATGAGGGAAGTCTATAAATAGTACGGTAGCCGCCAATTTGAACGGCAAAACGACTGTTAGTTGGGGCCGTTCTCGTTTACCGCGCCGAAACGAGGACGAGGAATTGAGCGGGCCCTGCTCAATTTTTAAGGGGAAAATAACGGCCAATCACGTATTTTAATATAAGTATCCATCAATGATATTTTTGGTATTAACAAATGTTCTCAGTATATTCTTGATGGATATTAAGTGCTTCTTCCGTCCCATTTTCTTTGTATTTTTTTGATATTCGAGTCAGTTTTCAATCGCTTATATCTTATAATATGAATCTCCAAAAATATGCAATATGGATCTTGTTTGATAGTTCTCAATTAGGTTTATAATACAAAGTTTTCAAAATTATGAAAAACATTATAGATTGAGAGATATAAGCGTTTAAAGAACGACACGAATAACAAAATGGACAACTAAAATGGAACGGAGGGAGTATCAAAATAGGTGATGGGCCTGTCATTTTCCCATTTTTAAGAGGGCTGGTGGGTCAGTCTATGGGATGGACCAGGCTTCAACATCTTGGGCCAAACCTAGTCCAACTTCTATTCGGACTTGCCGGTGATTATGGGCTTCGGGTAAACGCCCTCAGGGCTCGGACTGGGTCGGAGAGGTGGTTAGTTATATTTTCAAGAAGAGGGATATGGGTGACTATAATCCTCAGGGCTCAGAGTAGGCCTGGGTGACAGTCATGTCAGGTTGTGTTCGTGTTGTGTCAGTTGGATTCGTGTCATAAATCACCTAATCCGAACCCGACCCATTTAGAATTCGTGTTTCTTGAGTCGTGTAATTTTTCGTGTTTCGTGTCAGAAATGCTCAACCCTAACTCGTTAACTTCGTGTTCGATTCGTGTCGTGTTATCATATCCGTTGCCCAACTCTATATAGAACTACAGATATACCATATATCGTGTTAATGGGTGACAAGGATTAGTAACCGTGTTGATCGTGTCAATTTCAATCTCGCATGTTCAACCAAAACTCAACCCATTTAGAATTTGTGTTCTCGAGTCGTGTCATTTTCGTATTTCATGTCAGAAATGCTCAATCCTAACCCACTAATTTCGTGTCCGGTTCGTGTTGTGTTATCGTGTTTCATGTCCATTGCCCATCTCTGCTTCAGACTGGGTCGAAGAGGTGATTAGTTTTATTTTCAAGAAGAGAGATATGGGTGACTATAAGGGTGGTGTTTCGATTTCTGGAAAAATGAACTTAAAAAAAAAAGTAATTTCAAGCTTAAAAATTATGTGTTTACGCAAATAATTTTTCTACCAATATAGATCTTGTTAGATAAATCTCATTGAGATTTTTTAAACGGTGTAAAATAAATTAAAAAATATTTTTTATTTACATTATATTTAAACTTAAAATTATCTTCTTTTGTAAATAGAAAGCGAAACGGCACCTAATTAAGTAGGCGGATAACATTTCCATAACTAATACTCCGTACTAACATTTTTTTGTAAATTGGTGCCGAAAATACAAGGGGACTAGTTATGGACGAGGCGAGGGGGAGGGGTAAAATTTATCTTCGGCGGAAGGGAATCATTTACCCCTCCTGAGTTGTCTGTCATATCCGAGGCTCTGGTATATCTGGAGATCCCTTGCACCCCTGACAAAAAAAAAACAAAACACACTTGGTTGTTCCACTTTTTTAAAAAATAGGTTCTTAAAAAAGAATGTAAATTTTAAGGTAAAAAATTATGTGTTTACACAAATAAATTTTCTACAAATATGAATTTTATTTGATAGATCTCATTAAGATTTTTTAAACGGTGTAAAAAAATTAAAAAATTATTTTTCATTATCGTTATATTTAAGTTTGAAATTACTTTATTTTTTAAAAAAGAAGATTTTTAGAGAAAACGGAACGGGTTGTTGAAGAAAATATCATTACTACACTTCAAACTAGTACTACAAAATTTTGAAATTGTCCTTCATTTTGAAGATAGAGAGCTGTAATTAAGTGATTTAAGTCCATGGTATGAGAGCTAAGGACAAACAAATGTCTCTATCACTACTTGAAGTAAAATCAACGCACATGTTTGTCAATCAAAGAACCAAAGAATATGTCAAACCATTGTTATCAAGAACCAAACAAAGGCACATGTCCATGATCAAGCAACTTGCCAGCACATGGTAAGCATACCAAGTTATCAGCCGTTCAAACTTTTTTTCTGCCAAACCACACTTGCTACATTTTTCTCCTTTCGTTGGTAATAATGGAACCGACCCTATAGGACCACACCACATTAATTACCTACAAGCTTCAGTGATTCGCGTATTGATATAATAAGCCACATGCACACGCTTTATTTTTTATTTTGCAATATTTTAGAGTTTGTAACATATGTTTGGAAAATGTTTCCTACGAAAATAACTTCAAAGAATTGATAGCGTACAGAAAGTTTCGGAATTAAATCTAACAAAGGGAAAAAGTCCTTAGTCGTGACCACCTTAACCCTTCGAATACGATAACTCTCATTCTTACCTTAAAACTAAAAACAAAACAAAACAATGTAAAGGCTCTATATGGTTTGATAGAAGTTTTCGTTCATGCTCAATGAGGGGGTATTTCATCATTCTATGTAATGGGTCATGGGTGTATATCTCTCTTCTCTCATAATGCACTGAGAAACAACTGTATTGTGAGATGAGAGAATATATATGCACTGCAGTGGGAGTTACTGCATTACGAGAGGAGGTGAATATATACCCGTTACATGAAACACTTTCACCATGCTTGGAAAACCGTAAGTAAAGACAAAAAGGAAACCTATGCGAGCTCGAGAGAGGGTGAATATATACGATCCCATTATATGAAATACTTTCACCATGCTCGAAAAACCGTAAGTAAGACAAAAAGGAAACCTATGCGAGCTCGAGATGAATGAGAACTCAAATAAGTGAAACACGTCATATCAGACCTAATAATGCACTTGCACTGGCCACACCACAAAGCAAAGCGAACTTTAAAAAGTTCTCCAAATCACACACTACCCCGCTCAACGCTTTCACAGTCACCACTTTTTTTCTCTAGCCCATCATTTCATTATCTCTCTCTAAAAAAATATTGCACTATAAAATGTCCACTTAGATTAAACCATCTTAATAAACAGCCAATACCAACCCAAATGCACATGGATTGTCGGTGGGGTTGGAGAAACAACCCAGTCCAACTTAATAAAATCTTTGTCGTGATTATTGATCAGTTGTCCAAATAGATCTCTTTCTCACTGATAATAATACAAAACCGGATTAAAAAAGGTTACACGGATGTCCATTTGTGTACATACTTTGCTTCGGATTCCTTTTTTTTTTTGTTTAATCTGAATATTGTTTGGAACAGCTTACGTACACTTCAAACTATTCATCTTTCTGGTCAGATCAAATGAAGGATATCCATATCGAAATTGACGGATAGATTTATCTATTGTGACCTGATCTTAAAAAGTTGTCAAGTTTTGAGCTGCACTTCGAGTTAGGATTCCTTCACCTTTGCTCAGTTCACAGACCAGCATTTCCAATTATAAATAAAATAAAGTAAAGTAAAAAAATCAATAATTGATGATACGGCCATACACGTTGTAAGAGGATGACAATATCAAGAAAAATACTCACCACCAACTATGATTAGTACAATAGTAGTACCATTGGACCCACCACCAAGAAAAAAAAAAAGGGCCAGGCCAAAATCTAATGCCCTGTTTGGATTGTTTTTTTTAAAAAAATTCTCAACTCTAAAACCATTTATTATTCATATTTTCAATCATTACTCACTCTTATGATCTCCAATTATTATTTTTATTTCTCTATCTATCTCTTTTCAATCATTAACTCTACGATCTCCAATCATTAATAATATTTTATGAGGCCTTGTAAAAAATCAGTTTCAACGGATATCGATAAGTATTATTTCTTGATTTGTAGGGGCGAAACTGTTCAATTGCACAGTTTCACCTCTACGAATCAATAAATAATACTCACTGATATTCGTTGGAGTTGATTTTTTACAGGATCCCATAATATATTATTTTAAAATTTATAAACATTTTTCTGTATTATTTTAGACCTAAGATGGGCTCTATAAAAAATATAGTGAATGATGTAGTGGTTAGATGCAGTGTATTTGTATAGGCAAAGAGGAAAAGAAAAGGATGAGATAATGCCACGGGGACCGGGATTGTCGGCAAAGAGGCAAGGGCCAATCTCGTGGAAGCAGTGATGCGTACGAACCTTTACAGCTGGATCAAAATGGACCCGAATCCAACGGCTAGCGTACAATGTACAGTTGTGCCTCTCACCCATGGGTGGGACCAATTTCACCCCTATTTCATGCTCTCTTCTATCCCTTTTACACCTCTCTCTCTCTCTCCCTCCCTCCATAAATACTCGGACCTGTGACACCTGTCCCCTCGGATTATGAAGAAATTCCTTCTCAAAAAATGAAAAAAGAAAACATAGAAGAGAGAATCCAGAGATTATTGGTGCCGGTCCCTTCCCTCCCCCATGCAATTAAAGTCTTTCTTCTAAATTAGTCATTGGCTTTTCCGTAAAAAATGAGCCAAACAAACCCAAAAAAAATAAAAATAAGTTAATAAGCCAATTGTTTCGTCTTTATTCAAAAAAAATTGAATTTCGGTCAAAAAAATTTACTTTTTAGATTCCTCTCATCATGAGGATGCAATAATCCCCAAAAAATTGACAATAAACCAAGTGATACGAAAAAAATTTGAATAAAGACAAAAAATAAACCACTTTGGCTTATTTATCCGAACACCCCAAAGTTGGATCCGCACGCTTAACCTACCTCACATATTTGTGCGGTGGTCGAGGAGTTTGAAGCACCTTTAACATTTCTAAATACCAATCTTCTTTTAGCATTACAAAGTAGCGCAAAATTATTATCCTTAAGCATTATAAATAATACGAAACAGTACGAATAGTGGGAGAAGTATCCCGCATCATGGGTTTTATGGTTGTTTGTGTAGCTTGCGAATAACAAGAAATTCTCAATTTTCCCAGTTGTGAAGGTGTTGATTTTAATCTCAAGTAACACAAAAAGACTTGGGTGAAGAGTTGTTCGGCAATGTTGGGAGATGATGATCACTTTCTTGCATTGCCATTGAAACACAAAGAGAGTGCACAATTATTTTCCCGTTGTACTACTACTTGGCTTACATAATGCTAATGAAGGTTTTATGTTTTGAACTAGATCATTGAGCGTGACACTACCAACGATGATCTAAATTACACTATAAATATCTTGTTGTATTCATGACTCAAAGACAATTCAGCACTCAGAAATATAGAAATAGTCAAAAGTCAAACCCACGTTGTAAATAAAATCTAGATGATTTGATTCAGTAATCTTCGAATGGTGACAATTCTGTAATGAGTTTAAAGATTTTGGACAATCTACTTGCTAAAAAGAAGTTGCACATCGTTGGATCAAATGAATCTTAATTATTACAACAATTTATCTTTTGGCGAGCCATACATCCTTCTATTTTATATTATAGAAGATTAGTGTTTGCCTGTATTTACGGTATTACCTACCCTTTGATGACATTTTTGTAATATATTTGAGAAAGTGAGTGTTTTCTTAAGAGAATTGGAGAACACACATCAGCTCTTAGATCAAATGAATTTCAACGGTTTTATAAACTTGTATTTATGTGTTCTTCACACCCTTGCATTTTATTAGGTAAATTTTGTTGATGCTAGGTATATTTAAAAAATAGAGAGGAGAAACTAGGAGCTAGAAAGGAAATCTTGGGGTTCAAATAGAATCACCATGAACCACCGAGGGTGGTAGCCCAGCTGGCCTGGGTGATGGGGCTTGAGTGCCTTTCCCTCCATGTGCACTCGAGTTCGAGCTCCTCCAGTGGCAAAAAAAACTTATATGCGCTGGAGGGACGCATGGAGGGCCCTATGCCAGCTGTGCACCTAGGTGGTGCTGTGGTGACGGCCTGTCCTCACGGATAGTAGCTATGGCTCGAACCGAACATTCCACAGCGGGTTGGGAGCCCCTATGGTCACGCCCAAGGGGGGTTGCTACGCCGGTCGCCCCCTCCAACCCTTTTCGTTTATCAAAAAAAAAATAGAATCACCATGAGACAAAACCTTGTCATCATTTACAAGGGAACAAAGTAAAATCGAGAATTTGGAAAAGAAGGGGGGAAAAGATCTCCCAACAGAGGATAAAGGGTAGCATTAATAACACCTCATCCCCAAGCAAAGAATCTGCTAGCTTCTTTTTCTTGGTAATTTTTTTTTCCTTTTTTTTCTTTCTCCATAATTGGACTTCCTATTTCCACTCTCTTTACCCTTTCCAGAAAGAGGAAAAAAAATCCAACAAAATCTAAACCAACAAAGAAAACAAAATAATAATGAAAAAAAAAGTAAAATTAATTTACAGTCTTCCCGTGATTGTAGCCGTAATATGACAGATACCACCTAACAAACTTCTTCAACCCGGTTTGCAAATCGGTTGTGGGCTTATACCCGAGTTCTCTCCGGGCCGAACTTATGTTCGCATGCGTAAACGGTACGTCGCCGTTTCCCGGCATATCCACCACGTTCTTCTTCGCCTTCATCTTCAAATGCTTCTCCAGAATGCTCACCAGCGTCGGCACCGTCACGGGCGACGTGTTGCCCAAGTTGAAAATCCGGTACGGGGCGGGTCCCCGTTTCTTCCCGCCCGACCCGGTACTCTTCCCCGCCGTGTCCAACGACCCGACACACCCCTTCACGATATCATCAATGTAGGTAAAATCCCGGGCCAAGTCAACCCGGTTCTTGCCCCGGTACACCGTTATCGGCTTCCCCTGCAGAATATTCCGGGTAAACGAGAAGTACGCCATATCGGGCCTTCCCCACGGGCCGTAAACTGTGAAAAATCTCAACCCGGTAATCGACAATCCGTAGATGTGGTTGTAAGTATGTGTGATTTCCTCACCGGCTTTTTTTGTGGCGGCGTAGAGGGAAGCGGGTTGGTCGGTCCGGTCCGATTCGGAAAAGGGAGTCTTGTCGTTCAACCCGTAAACCGAGCTGGACGAGGCCCATACGAAAGCGGGTTGCGGGTTGGCCGATTTGGAAGTTTCCAGAAGCGTGACGAGCCCGGCGATGTTGCTGTGAACGTAGGATTGAGGATTCTCCATGGCGTATCGCACGCCCGCCTGCGCAGCCAAGTGCATGACATGCGTGAAAGCCACGACGTCGAACAGCTTCGCCAAGAGACGCGCGTCGTTAATGTCGCCCTCGACGATGAAAACGTTGTGCGACTTGAGGAGGGCTTTGCGGGCTTTCTTCAACGAGGGGTCGTAGTAGTTGTTGAAGTTATCCAACCCGACGACGCCGTCTCCGCGTTTTTTCAAGGACAGGGACACGTGGGTGCCGACAAAGCCGGCGGCGCCGGTGACGAGGACGGAGAGGCCGCCGGAGCGGTGGATCTGGGCGGAGTTGCGCACCTGTTTCTCCCAGTGGATGCCGCCCCAGGAGACGGAGAAGTACCGGCTACCGGAGTCGACGAAGCTCTGGAAGCTCAGGTAGGACGCCGTGAGGGCTATCAAGAAGAGGGCCCACAGGAACATCGTGCTCGTCGAGGCGAAACATCTGTGGAGTTGCCGGGCCCTCTCGATCTTGACCTTGCCTGGCGTCGATGGGAACAATTCCTCCTCTAATGACGGCATAAATATCTATTGATTTAATTAGGCTACGGTAGTTTTCTGGGTGTATATTTTCTTGGTTTTCCGTTTTCTTGGAAGTTGATTGGGTTTGGGGGGCAGAGAGAGAGATAGGGGAGGGGAGGGGAGAGAGAGAGAGAGAGAGAGAGAGGGAGGAGAAGGGGGGGATGAATGGAAGCAGATGCAGAGAACAATATGGAAGGTGTATGGCTCTGCACCTGCTGGAGGTAAGGGAGGCAAACGGAGGGTTATATATATATTGGTCCAACCCGCACAAAGAAACGATAAAGTCTACGCGTGAACGCGGTTGAGGGACTGGCAAGAGAGATTGGAGGAGGAGAGATGACAGGGTAAAGTAAAAAGGATTAATTACACGAACACCCCTCACCTACTAGACCTGTTTCAGTCGCCTTGTTTGGTTTTGATTTTTTAAAGTTATTTTTAATGTAATAAATGGAAAGAGCCAAAGAAAAAAAATATTAAGAAATGTGTAAGGAGAAAAATAAGATAAGATGAGACCCAAACAAGGTGACTGCATCTCAAAAGTCACGTTTGCATGGCAAAAATATCTGAATCCAAGCAAAAAAAATGACACAATTTTTTTTTAAGAAAACAAAGGAAAAAAGTTATCATTATAGAACCATGATTTATGAATGATAAGATAGGGTAAACCTATGGTATACATCCCTTAATAAGTGTGTACCGTATACACCCTCTATATATTTTCTTGGATTTGATATAATTTAATCTTAACCGTTCAATGAAAATCACAAATTATCATAATTTAGATATATTCTATACATACTCTGTTAAAAACAAATTATCATAATTTAGATATATTGTATATAATTTAATCCGATAACTTGTAGTGATACTATTTCAACCGGACTTTTTACTCTGCTGAAGACATTATGTTGAATTGAACACAAGTATCAGAGTGTTTTATACTACAGTATATTTAAAGGATTAATATGTACTTGAAATTAGGTTAAAATTTTACAAGGTAGATTCAATGTCCACAAAATATATTATCTCAAATAGTGTGGGATATCTAATTAATACCATGTAGATTGAGGTATTATTGGTTTTCATTAATATAAGTTTGATGAAGTTACACGTGTTATGGAAATATATGTATCTTAATTATTAATTAAGAGCCCGTTTCAGAACGTGAATAAGAACTTATTTTTTGTTCAATAATAAGGCTTGTTCCACAAAAACAAGAAAAAGAAGAAGGTACTTATTTTTTCAGAATTTATATAGGTACCAATGGGCATCAGGGAGGGAAATCGTATCGACGGCCGCGCCGGGCCGTCTCCGGCCACCGGAAGGCCGATCCGAGCCTTCCAAAAATTTAAAAAAAAAACCAAAGGGGCTAGCACGAGAATCAATAGCATCCAAGATGTATAGGATGCTTGATCCGAGCACTCTTTTTAAGTCCCAGCAGTTGTTGTGGAATGTTTTTTTTGGGTAAGTTGTTGTGGAATGTTGTTTTTAACAGAGAAGCTTACTGTATGAAAGTACGATAGAAAATTAACCAAAGCAACAATACCTAAGTTATAGTAGAAAGTTTAAAGAATATTACATGAATAATTAATTGATAATTGACTCTTTGTATTCTTTCGGATTTCAGTGAAACATTAATGAATTCTTTATATAAGACCCCCAGATTCTCTATCCATAATGCAAGATGGATTGGAGTAACCAAAGCAAGGGGGTTTTCAACTAAGAACTTGAAAAAAAGAAAACGTAGGCGTTTTTCACAACCGAAAACACTCTGAGAATGAAAAAAACACTCTGAGAATGAAAATTAGTACTCCCTCCGTCCCAATTTGTTTGTCTAATTGTCGAAATACGTGTCTTTCAAAAATTTATTAATATCTTATATTTTATAATATTTTTTTTTATTTTGAAGATTTTGTATAATAAAACTAATTGAAATCTATCAAACAAGATCCATATTGCATATTAAAAACATTACGAATTGAGAATTATAGTCAATTCTTTGAGAAGTCAAACGCTCTTAAAAAATCAAAAAATAGACAAACAAACCGGGACGGAGAGAGTATATCGGAGGGGGGAGGGGTTTTGGTCCTTCTGGAGACTTTTTAGATAGAGCAGGAGGTGGCAGGTACAGTGGATCTCGTCAGCATTATCTTTGTTTCCTATCTTTACAATCTCGCATTGTGAGGATTACAGCTGGTCTACGCGCCCTGTAATTGTTGTGTCACGTCAAAGTAAAACCCAAAATCGTAGCTGTATTTACCGGTTTTACAATTAAAAGAAAGTCTAAACTGCACATTTATTGTGCATAGATTATGGTGTGGAGTCTATTACAGGTTCTGCACAAATGATCTGAATCGTTCACTAAATATAAGATATTTTTTTGAGAGTTTTAGTACAAAATCAGCTCAATTCGATACATATAAATACTCAATAATCATCTCACTTTTCATTCTGTTGATATCTAAATGAGAATTTAAATGTCAGATTGTCATGGAACCGTCAATAAGCTAGAAAAATAACAAAAAAATAATAATTGTGTTGAAGTGCCTTCAAAATTATATTTTTTTGTATTATTGATAATCCAATAGGATGTCAGTAGCATGACCGATAAAATAAACCTAAATAAAATGGAGTAATGTAACCAACAAAAAGTAATTCCCTCACACCCGTGCAACCGAAGCGTCGTTGTACTCGCGAGGGCGGGGGCAATATGTCAACTATGTGATTGTGAGGGGTATTGAGTAATTTCGATAAATCTAAAACCCAAACAAAAAAAAAAAAGGGCAAAAGAGGGTGCGGCGGTCGACGAGAACAAACATGGGCACCAATTCATGGAGACCACCGGGCTGAACCGGTCATGACTTGTGACTCTGGTGATACGAGATGTCGACTAGTGAGTAGCGAAGAAGTTTGACAACCGGTAATAGCCCGCGACGCCGGTGGATTCGGAGTCTGGTCCCACCACAACCCCTAATCCTTTGTCTTTAGCGTTAGGGGAAAATTTTCAGTGTCTCCTGGGTACCACGTTCGCTCATTTAGGAAAAAAATTTCAGTGAGGGGTGAGTATCATGTGATGCTGTTCGGCAAATCCAAGTCATTCATTTCGTTTTTGGACGGCTCGAATTTGAAGAGAGGAAAGAGAGAGAGAGTTATAATCCGAGCCGTCTAAATGCATATTGAATGGCCTGAATGTGCCAAGCGGATACCATGTGAGATATATTCACCTATCACCAAAAAGTTTCTCCTCATTTAGAGAAAATTGAACTGGATGGCTCTCACATTAGGAGTTTAGATATTGTGTGTGTGTTTAAAGGATCCATTATGTCTCTCCCTAATCAGCAATTGTCTAGGTCAGTTGGTATATAAAATTACCATCTTACCCTCCTTCATAGCAACCAAGTCTCGCCCACCCATTATGGTTTGGGTGCTTGACATCTGGTGCAGGCCTCTTGGGCCCTCTGTTGTGGTGCCATTCTTTAGTGGCAAGGCTCTTGGGACTGCGTCAGCTGGGCTGGCTCCCACATCGGAAGTTTAAGTATTGTGTGTGTATGTGTTTAAGGGTCCATTATACATTTCCTTAGTCAACAATTACCTAGGTGAGTTGGTACGTAAAATTACCTTTTACCCTCTTTCAAATCTGGACGGTGGTCCTTCACTGGGTACCCATTGCATTCATGCGCGTCTTTCATCTTTCTCCACGGTAGTATTCATTTCTTTGCCTGTAACATTTTTTGTCCTGACAACTCAATTGTCGAAGTCAGTTTACGTACACCTTGACTAATATTGAGAGACTACTTCCACAACTCACTTGCAAGGGTCACAATTAAAAATTAAAACAAAATTTTGTATGAACTGACCCAAAAGAGTTAATAATACCTGAAAGATTTCGAACATATAAACTTAGGAACAATGACAAATCCTAAATCGCACACTCGACTATGCCAACCCCTTGTATTTGGATATTCTTGAGTATTCGAGCTTTGTTATAGTAAAATCACTCTAGCTTCGTTAGTTAATAAACATAAGGGTGTGGGTCATTTGTGTCGGTGGGTGATGGGATACCTAAGCAAGGGACTACTGCCTTAGCTAATAGCCTAATACTTAAGACACCATGTTGGCCCATTTGGGTGTTTTTGCTTACAAGTTAAGTGAGTTGGAGGGTTTTTATTTTCCCCCCAGATTGACGTAAATCAAAGCAAAGCTACCTCATCATTATATATAGAGCTGTGGGGTTTTTTCATATTCACCTTTTCTTATTCCATCGGCCTTCCTAATGCTCTCACATGCCTGGGAAGGTGCTTTGCGGCACCATGTTGTACATATCCGTTCGGCAATCCAACAGTTTAAACTTCATTTCAGCAATGAACGGCTTGGATATTTTGGATGGTGGATATGAGATTTAAACCGCTGAATTGCAGACGGCTCAGATGTTGTGCGGCTAGTGCACAACTCCATCCCCCAATAATAAAGAAACGAGAGTCGACAAAGATGACAAATATCCTCTTCCTTTTGCATTGGACCTCGAACTTGACCTCGAACATGGTATGTAGTGCTCACAATTTTAACACTTCATATAGTGCTTGAATCTTCAGTTAGTCGAAGAAGAAAGGCGGCTGATTTTGCCATTTCTTTTTTTGTTAACGTCACTCTCCTACAAGTATATTTTTGGTGCAAAAAATACACTTACAAGGGAGTGGCGTTAACAAAAAGAGAGTGGTAAAATCATTTCCCAGAACAAATATTATTAACTATTGTCATTTTTTTTGAAGATGACAAGCATACATTGTTACTTTTTGTGTGGAAAAACTCGTGTTTATTTTTGGTAAGCTAGAAAAAAAGATTGGCAATTAAAACACAAACGAATGACAGATCATTCTTTTATAATACATCAAATTTAATTCAAAAAATAAGTATTTATTTTTTAAATAAGTACAATACTTATTTCTCTAAGCGGAAGCACGGGGCCTAAATCTAGCACGCACAGTGTTCATTGATGACGTACATGGAGTAAATATTTGTTGAGGAATTTATTAACAGAAGTAAAAATCACTTAATTAATGTATATTAATTTGTTGGTGACACTTGTTTGTTTATGTCTATAAATTCCTAGCACGCAATAGAGCTCATGTCCTATAGTAATCAGTAATACTATAATGAGAAAAATGGTAATTAATCAGTAATCTACTCCTACAAAAGCAATCTCATTACATAATTTTCATGCGTAATGATGTGATAATTTTAACTTCTTTTATTCCAAACTAAATTGTATACTATGGTGGCTAAAACTCAAAACTTTGAAAATAACCTTGGATATGAATATTGGACATTTCATTTGAGACTCATTTTCCGATGGAATATGGCATTGAACCTCAGTGTTTAACCATTTTTCTATTAACAACACATGTTATATAACCACCTTTTTTGATCGGCACATGTTAATGATTTAACGTCACTTGTGACGCGTTTGTTGCGTAGTTTATATTGTACGAATTAATGATATATCTCAACGACTTTAATGTCATTTGCAACAAATCCAATTTTGCTGATATTGAAAATAGGGTGTCATGAGGCAATTTCTAAAAAGTGTTATCTGACTTTGTAATTGTTATTCTTTTAAAATATACTCATTGATTTTGATACAACGGAGTATAATGTATTGATGCCCATATGTCATTGACTTGGTCAGTGATTTTTAAAAATAAATTCAATCAATGTTGCTCATATGTCATTGATCTTGATCAATGATTTTTGTAAGTAAATTCAATCAACGTCCGTTACATAGTCACATATTCGTTAATTGAGATGCATATAATTTGGTTTGAACACTCTGAATTATAATTTTTTTTTGATAACAAATTTTTTTATTAATCTTTGAAATTGTTACAAAGACTAATTGGACAATGAGATCAAATTCCTAAAAAAGTTAAGAAAAATCATTTGCCCAATCCGAGACCCAATCCCTCGATTGACAAGGAACCAACCAATCCAGACACTTGAAAGGCAAAAACCCATACTTAAAAGGGCCGAAACTTGAACACCTAATAGGCCAAAGCCCAATTATAATTTTTTTTTAGCGTGCGTATATATTAAATTTTGGATCACAGATTTTCTACCGTCGTTTGCGAGGAGGCCCATCATTTCATAGCACGTAGACCCATCTCCGGAAGTCCATTTACCTAAAACATTCAAATGGACCAGTTATTGTTTGGACATGCACTTTTTTGGAATTACGAGTTCCTTGTCATCACCTGAATTTCTGCCAAGGCCCATCACGGAGGGGTGAAGACAAGTTGTGAGAAAAAACTTTGTTACCGGAAAGTGGAAACACCCCCATAATTTCTACCAAGGCCCATCATGGAGGGGTCTGATCTTCTCTGTCCCGAGTACCCCTATGTTTCTATGCCGAGGGATTTTCGACTGTTGGATTGTGTAATTTTTTTTTATTTTTATGTTTTAAATCTAACGGCCAAAAAATCTCTTGGCACTGAGGATCCTGCCTCCATCATAAATACCCAAAAAATCTCTTGGGCTGGATTTGGGTTTTTGGACTTTCTTTGTGTTATTTGGGTGTTGGGTTGATATTTTTATTGTATTATTTGTTGTGAACCCTGGTAGACCCGTGGGTGTTATGGGCTCTGCCCTTTTGGTGTATTGTCCAACTTTTTGTTGGATCCTCTCTCCCTTTCCCCGTTTTCTAATAATATTCATCTTTTGCCAATCAAAATAAAAAAAAAATAAATACCCATAAAATATTGTGACGTACATGATGATTTTTATGGAGATAGTCTCCCATGATACCAAGGGTAAGACTCAAAATATCATTTCCAAAAATCAATGGTTTTTTTTGGAAAAAAATTAGGATGCAAGGAGTTTATTATTTTTATTTCAGTCGTTGCTTTGTTATGTTTCGTTTTTTAGTATATCCCGTCAAGACAAATGAAAAAACATAGTAGGAGTACTACTATTTTTTTTCACTCAATAGTCAAATATAGTACGAGCAAGTCAATTTAGATTTCACCCACAACTCCTTGAGGAGAGTTTTAATTTGTTTCTAAAACGAGAACCATGATGACTTTACCTACCTTCGATGAGGTAAGTTGCGTTCAGACTTGGTAATCACAATTGCTTATTTTGTATGAATAGATTTATTGTATGAATAAATTCCTCTTAGAAGCATGAACTTCGATATTCGCAACTGTAATGAAGGTGTATTATTTAGGCAGAAAAACTTCCTTATGGACCTTCCTGTAAAGAAGGATTTACAGAGTCCAATCGCACGCATCTAAAGTGTTTTTGGACGGTCAAAATTAAAAATGAATCTCAACTATGAATTGCGCTAATGGACGGCTAGGATTGCGCTGCATGGCGCCTTCGTGAATAAGTTTCTCTCATGTTTAAATATTAGTACTTGGTAAGCAAGCAAAAAAAGGAAATACCGTAAATAAACTTAATTGGAACGCAAGCAAACCCAATCCCACAATATTAACTATGACGGCATATGCAACCCAGTCCAGATGAGCAAATTTATGCGGCAACTAGGGTAAGCAGTCAGGAGAGAAACAGAGAGAGAGACTGTCTGTGTGAGAGTTTCCATTGAAAAAAAAAGTGATCGATCATGGCTGAACAAGAAGACGATACCTCGGAGCCGAGGTTCGTGAGTGAAGAAGAGGATATTGATCCGTCCATGTGTAGTTTCTTCGTGAGCGAACATGGCAAGTCCAAACCCGACATGTGTTTTTCATCAGAAGCAGCATTGAAATATCAACATGCCCAGGTACTTGACAACATGAAATACGATGTCAATGGATTAACGTGGCGTAGAGGTGATTTGATTGGAACAGGTGCATTCGGGTCAGTCTATTTGGCCACTCTCAAGAAACCCGAATCGCAGAAGCAGCAGCTTGGTCCCTTACCGCCGAAGATGGCAGTGAGTCGGCCGAACTCTTCGATTCGGGTTCGCTTCAAATGGAGAAGCAGGTTCTGAGCATTCTTCATAGAACAAACAAGTGCCCTTACATTATCAAGTGTGCTTTGGAGATGAGTATACTAGCAAGAACGGCGAGAACATGTATAATCTTTTGTTAGAATACGCCTCAGGTGGTTCCCTACGTGATCTGATTAGGAAATCACATGGTTCCGGGTTGCCAGAGTCTGATGTGAGGCTTTTACACGCGCTCAATTCTTCTTGGGATCAAACATGTTCATGATTGCGGTTTACTTCACCTTGACATAAAGCTGGATAACATCTTACTTTTTCCTTGCGCTTCACGTACTAATGGTTCCACTAATTTTATGGCTAAAATCTGTGATTTTGGTCTAGCGAAAAAGGCGAATCAGGGGAAGTCTGCTGTGAGAGGAACTATTATGTATCTATCGCCGGAGGCTGTGACTGATTGCATACAAGAGGCTCCCTCTGATATTTGTGTTGGGGTGTTTAGTTAGATTTTGAAGTAAATTGGACAAGAGAGTGGGAAAGGATGGGTGAGAAATGTTATAAGGAGAAGTTGTGAAAGGCTTTTGTTAGATTTTCATTGTTTCAAAGTGAGTACAACAAGGCTCTATTTATAGAGCACTTCCACCAACATAAAATTCTCTAGAATTAGCTAGAGATAAGCACATGTGCTTTACAAGGATCTCCTAACTTCGAGATTTTTCTAGTTTTAACTCATGTGCTTAATTACAAAACATCTTTCATGCTTCTTCTAGAATTATCTAGTCCTATCCATACAAATCTATTCTAGTATAATTATCACTTCTACTTCTAATTATTTAAAACTTATTCTACATTATTCTAGAAGATTACAAATTACTTTGTTTTTTTTTAACAATTTGGGCCATTGGTTGTGTTGTTCTCGAGTTGCTAACCACGAAGAAGGTTTGGGCGAGGAAAGCATATCGGAGCACTGATGAATTTGTCCACAAGATTGGTCACGTGTTTGGAACGCCTGAAATTCCGAGTGGGATATCAGAGGGAGGGAAAGAGTTCTTGAAGGGTTGTTTTCAGAGGAGGACTGCGAATAGATTGACAGTTGACATGTTGCTGATACTTCCCTTTGTTTCGGATTTGGATGACGGAGGAAATATTGAAATCGAAGCTGAAGAGTCAGAACCTGTGCAGGTTATGGATGAGAATTATGATGAAGAACTTGATGACAATTTGGACACTCAAATGCCCAAGAATAGCGAGATAGTGCCAAACGTTGAGATTGAAAACGATCCATTCTTGTGTTCTAGCGATACAAAGTCGAGGCTTGTGGCTGAAGAAGATCCCTCCATGTGCTCTAGCGATTTTGAGCCTAGCATTGAGGTTTATTTTGATGAGGATGCTGAAGTTGAGCCTATTGGAGATGAAGAGGAAAGGAGCCCTAGGCACGATGACTCCAACTTAGATTGTGGCTGAAGAGGATCCCTCCACGTGCTCTAGCGATTTTGAGCCTAGCATTGAGGTTTATTTTGATGAGGATGTCGAAGTTGAGCCTATTGAAAGATGAAGAGGAAGGGAGCCCTAGGCACGACGACTCTAACTTGATTGAACCAATATTGGAAGATGAGCCCAGTGTTGTATATGTAGGGACTGTGACAAATCATGAGAAACGGAGCCCCTCAAGTGACGAGACAATTCAAAACCACAAAAGGAGGAAACTGATATCGAGCCCTGATCATGCAGATAGTGATGAAGGAGAATTTTGGTTCTGCTCATCAATGCCGCAATTTCCAGTGAATGAATTACCACCGGAGCCATATGCGTCTGCCCTTTGTGCAGCATTTTAATGGAGAGTTTTAGTATCACATAATTTAGCCCGGTATCGTCTTCCAAAATTGGATAGATACAAATCTTTCAAGGGTAAATGATTTGATTGTCTGTTTGTTGTTCTTATTTATGAGATTTGAACCAAGGCATTTCTCTTTTAAGTTATATCTATTGGGTTATTGTATAAGGATATGAATCAAGTCAGTTTCCAAGTATTGTGCAATCATTTATAGGTTTGTATTAGTTGAATTATGGAACATCTTTGGGCAAGTCTGAATGATGAATGGTAACTTCTAGTGATTTTCTTATTGTTTTCTGTTGTTGCTTTGGCTGCTACTTTGCTAGTCTTTTGCTTCCACTTATTTGTTTCATAGTCTATGCGAGACATCCATAGGTATTGCTGATTGTTATTGTGTCCTTTCAAAAGCAGAGAATACAACACAGAAACATTAGGTATTTTGCAGTGCTTTTTTTGTTCCACCAGTCTATTTTGAAGCTGGTAAAAACTAAAAAGAGCATTTTGTGCAAAAGATTGTGCATAATTAGTTTAGTTCTTAAAAACATAAGTTAACCATAGAAACCAACTTGATTTACTCAGTGACTTTGAATGTCGTCTTTTGTAATAATACGTTAAGTAGCAGGATCAGTGAAAGCTGGGGGAAATTGCTTTTCTGCTTCAGCAATCCATGCTTCAATTATGAAGCTGTTATCATTTGCTGCTATTCGTAGTATGAATCCGATGAAGTGATGTTTCTAAACAACTCTTTGGATATTTGTTTTGCCTATGCAAGATTCAAAGCTCTTACAACTTTCCAATTAACGTGAAGAAATGAAGATCAAATTAACGAGTCGTTAAGCATTCGTTCAACAGTCCATTCATGCATTCTCAGTATTGTCTTATACCATCCAACTGAAAAACTATAGAGAAACCTTCATCGGCTACATAGGAATTTAAGGGTGCACTAGCATTTCTTGCTGTTTTTCTCCTCCAGGGCGGGGATACAAAGAACCAGAAAACAAAGGAAACAAAATAGGAGGTGGTGGACTGGAAATCGCCCAATCTCACAAGGTATATACACTTTACCAGCAGAAGTGTTATCCTCAATGTTCTGAATTGGAGAAGATCTGACCATTACAAAGCTTCATACCGTTCACCGCCACCGTAAAGAATTTCGTAGGCATAGTTGCAATGGGTATTTGTGCTCTCTGCCTTTTTGTATCGGCTACATCTTTTGCTGCTGCAAATCATGCATTGATTGTGAATACCTATTTTGATGGCTCAACATCAATTCTTTCCTTTCTTGGCAAATAATTTTGAGAGACACCATGCATTGTTTCTACGTCCACATTAGGATATATCACTGAAAGTCCGGAACAACAAGGAATGAAGAAAGAATGGGGCCGGACACGAATACTACTACTTATCTCTTGGGTTGCTAGCATGAACATTCTATGTTATGCAGAGCGTATTGACAGCATTTGGTTTGATCACTCTCCAAGAGCTTAGTCCAGCTTCAAAGAAGCACAAAAGCGGCCATAGATACGGACACGGAGACAATAATTCTAAGTACATGGGGACACAGATATGACAAGGGAAATGGTAAAATTAAATAAAACATGTAGATTTAATTTTTTTATGCAGAAACAACATGGAGTATTTTCAGAAATTAAAAAAAAAAGCAAGCCTTTTTAAATATCGGTTTCACTGTGAAGGGGTTTATTGTTTAGGTGTTTATTTTTAAATTAATCATTCTAGCGAGTCAGATACTTCCTAATAAAAGGCTTTGTAGTTCCCTCCGTTTGCCAAAGATCATTTTTACATTCCCCACAGTCTGCAGAAACAAACAAGCCTCTACAAAGAAGATTCAATTCCAGTGCAACTAGCTCTCATTTGATTACTCTAGCTTTACAAAACAAAATTCTGTAAAAAAATGAGCTATCTGAAAAATTATCAAAAATTTCCCAAATACCAATGAGCAATGCCACCAACACAACTTTAAAACACAACTCTAGCCACAAGCTATGTTCAGAGCCGTTTGATGTACAATTAAATGGGTTGCCAACCGTAGAGAAGCCCAGTACCAAGTATATATTTCTTTTGGTAAAAAGTCCAGCCAGCACCAACTCAATTATGCTACGAACCAACCGGGCGTACCGACAGCTATGTGAGACCCACTCCGGGCCCGCTGATTGATCCGAGCCGTAAAAAAACCGAATAAGCCTTTGAAAAATCAGCTCAGTCCGATATCTATAAGTTCTCGATCCCGCGTGGCATTGGTATGCCTAGTCGGTGTGCCCGGTTGGTTTCCCTAGGTTTCTCGGAACCAAGTTGGTCACATGTTCAATGCAATTCAAAATTGAAATTCCATGACCCGAATTGCGCGTGTGTTTATTGTCGATAACGGTCACGCATGTGTCGTAACCGTTTCCCCGCCCGTTACCATTCAAACAGTTGTGTACATATACTACTCCAGTAGTAGTGGAGTATTTCTCGAGGAGATAACTGCACGCAATGGTCACAGACTCACAGCTCATTTCATCACCGTTGATCAAAAGCCGCCACAAAGTCATTGATCCACAGTCAGACAAAAAAGTTGTTGATCATACGGTTGTTAATACGTCTGTTACAAACATCCGTCACCATCCGGACTATAATTATTTCAGACTAATTAAAATCGAGTATGAAAATTTATGCACTGGCTGGGATGAAGTTTTTTTTTTTTTTTCTTTTCTCGGAAAAAAACGCAATTCATATAGTTAAGGAAACAGATACAAACTGCTTAGCCCATAGGACAAAAAAACAATGAAAATAAAATATATGCTCCACAACCTGCACAAATCAACTACAACTACGATGTCGGACCCAGGCCTCAGAACCGGAGGTGGGTGGAATATATATGATCGCCGAAGGACCACACTCCCGCTGCAGGATCGTCTTGACCTGTCATTAATGCACCTTCACCGCCACCGCTAAGAACCTGCATACAGCCAAAACTCAGACCATCATGTAAAGCCCAACAAGAAAGTGGAGCAGGTAGGTGAGGGCTAGGCAGAGCCCAGCCCAAGCCAGCCAAACCCTAGCCTCCACCGCCGCCACCCTCACCACAACCCAACGCTGCCACCAGCGAACTCCCACCACCATTAGCACCACCAGGCCGCGCCGTAAAACCAATTGACGATGAAGAACAACGGCGGCCTAGAAGCCACCGCTAAAACCCCTCTTCGAAGCCAACCCCAAGAAGTCTGAGATCTGTATCTTCGAACAACAGCCACATCGAGAGCTTGCCGGAGTCCTCCACTTCCGTTCCGAAAAACTGAAAATCATTCAAGAATGATTTGGCGGGATGCCCCAAATCCAAGTCTCCTCCATCCCCAAAGCCACACCACGCCGTTAGGCATACTGGTAACACTCAAGAGTAGAGACCAGTGGTTGACTGGCGAGGAGGTGGCTAGCAGCTGGTGGCACCCCCCGAACGGAAACCCTAGGCGATGTCTGATTCTTTTTCCTTTTTAGAGAGAGAGAAGTGAAAGGAAGAAATACCCTATTCATGGGGATGAAGTTCAAAATATCCGAAGACCAATTGTACTACTCACTTTGAAAAATTGCCCATATATGAAGGGAGAACATCTTTCGGTGTGTGATCAGTTTATGAAGCTGACCAACCAATTTCCAAACTTACCCTATTGGTTATTTCACCATTCAAATTAAAACTACTAAAAAACAACCGCTTTAGTTACCAAAATGTAAATTTTCACACCAACTTCTTTCTTTTCCACAGAGGTAACTGAACTAATTACGACAGAGAAGGTAAAATCAAAGATGGATATAGTGTGAGATTCTTTTTCTCTTTTGCTTCTCTGTAAGTTGAGTTTGATTAATTATTTTGACAAATAAGCATTGTCTACGATCAAATTTATTTAAAAGATCCACATAAAAAAACTTGCTATGCGCAATCAAGTTAATCGACATTGATAGCCACAAGATGTAGAATCGTTGTCTCGCATTTCTTTTGTCTAAATCGTTTGACCGTTAAATTTTATAGGTTACTAGCTAGCACATGCTCGTGCCTTCAGGCACGGCTTCGAATTGGTGGGCAAAAAATTATTCTTGAATATTCCTCTAATCTCATTAACGCAAAGGCAAAAAAAACTCAACATATTCCTGAAGAAATACGTAGAACAATTGTGTGTATTAATTCTCATAAAAATGATTGTTTCCTTTTCGCGTATGAATCCAAAAATGATTGTTTCTTTTTTACTGTTGAAAAATCAATTTAGAAACAAATATTGAATTGAAGGTAAGGAAATCAGTTTTGAAGAAATCAATCGAAAAAGGGACGGGTGTATATTTCTCTATCAGGAAAACGTGTAATTTTTTTTTTTTTTTACATTAGTGAAGGTGTATATAATAATAAATATTCATCCAATCTAGCGGTTATAACCTTATCAGAAAGTACGATTGAACTGTTATAGATGTTACTTTGTTTTCACGCCTAGACATTTTAAAAAAAAAAATCCGCTCTGTTTTATAGTATAAAAACTTCCCAAATCATATGACTATTCAGTTTAGAAAAATGAATCAACCTCGTTTCGCTAAAGTTTTTATTTTTTAAGTATTTTTATTTTTCGAGGCAAGTTATTCTATCAAAATCTATCACTTTTAATTTAAAAAATAAGTATTTATTTCTAGGAAAGAGGCCTTTTTGTTAGGGAGAACCCAGTCTTGCCTGAATAATCAAGTCGCCCGGATCCGACCCTACATACATTCCTCATTCCACTCCGACACTCCACGTCCTCCACCTTTTTATCCATTGCCCTGCACAATCCCCATTTTACCCCCACCTCCCCTCTCTCCCCTTCAAATCGTCTGTTGCAGTTACCAGTGTCGTCTCTCTCTCTCTCTCTCTCTCTGCATACAAAACACGCACACCGTTTCAGTAAAAGAGAAACAAACCCCTTATTATCCTGCCAAAGAAAAAGATGCTTCGACTGAGCAACAACCTGATCGGGATCCTTAACTTCCTGACCTTCCTCCTCTCGGTCCCCATCCTCTGGGCGGGCATCTGGCTCCACCGCCGCGGCATCACCGAGTGCGAGAAGTTCCTCGACACCCCACTCATCGTCCTCGGCGTCTTCCTCCTCCTCGTCTCCCTCGCCGGCCTCGTCGGCGCCTGCTTCCGCAACTCCTGCCTCCTATGGATCTACCTCGTCGTCATGTTCCTCCTCATCCTCGTTCTCTTCTTCTTCACCGTCTTCGCCTTCGTGGTCACCAACAAGGGCGCCGGGGAAGTGCTGTCCGGGAAAGGGTATAAGGAGTACCGCCTCGGGGATTACTCGCATTGGTTGCAGAAGAGGGTCAATAGCACCAAGAATTGGAGTAAGATCAAGAGTTGCTTGATGGATGGTAAGGTGTGCCAGAGTTTGGTTGATCAGGGGGTTAATACTACGCTTGAGCAGTTCTCTAAGGAGAACTTGTCCTCTATTAAGGTATACTGAAAGTCTAATAACACGATCTTAGAACACAATTCCGAACACAATTATGTCAGGAACTTGTATGCAGATCGAACGGCTATATACACATCACACACAAAAACACGTACGAACAATAATTATCATAATTTTGTTATAGTGATTGTCGAATAAGAGTGCGTATTCAAGGATATATGCATGTAAGTTTAAGATTTGGTTTCCCAATCACACTGAGAACACAGAGAATTAGTCTAATTTTTTACTCTCTCCGTATCAAAACCGTCAATTTTCGGATAAAGAAAGATACCTTCGTGCATAATTTTTTAAAATTTGTATATGTCAAATTAAAGAACTCATGACGTAGTTTAATTTGGTGTAAAGAAATTTAAATACACAAAAGTTTTGTTCTTATTCAAAAATTGTAGTACAATTTTTCGTAGTGGACAAGCAATTTAGGCCGTAAGCATTATTTGAATTAATTGTGCGAATTGGGGGTTCTGGCTTCTTCTTGCTTGAGATCTGAATTCATTAACACACGTTCCCTAACTTTCTCGTTCTTGGTGAATTAACTCGGTTGCCTTTCACTTCAGGCCTGGTTTGACCAAGGATATGATTTTATGCATGTGATTTTACCTTTCTCTTTTGCTACAAAGATATATATACTTTTTTAAGAATCTCTGGCTGATGCTTTTTGGGCTGAGGAATGGGTTAAAGAGAATCTGAAAAATCGGGCCTTTAGACATGTGGGTTTTGTTTAATGCTCCTGATATGTATATTTTTTTCGGTGCATCCGAATGTCATAACTTAAATAAAGCAGTAGCTTAAGTCAGGTGTGACTCATTGTTTTGGATTGTTCATTATTATTATTTTCATTAAATTAGGACACATTGTAATGATAAAAGTTTCTTTCCCTTTGTATATTGACTACTCTTAAATTCTAGGATGATTCCGCCAGTTTCACTTGAATATGTTACTTTAGAAGAACTTTCGATAAAGTTGCTATAATACTGGACTTGTACGATGGAGTATATGCTATGCTATGCTCACCGCTGCTGATGGCCTCATGCCTTTTATCGTGAAAGTTTGAACCTTTTGAACATGTTTTTTTTACTGTAAAATACAAAATTGTGGTTTTTATTAGTTCATTGTTCTTGATATCTAAAGTTTTGGAAATTAGAGGCGTTTGCTAATTGATTATTTTTGTTCCCACAGACGTCCTTAAAAGTACACAATCCACCATTGCTGAGAAACCAGGGGTTGTCCCTTACAGTGTCTCTGATTCAATCTCATTGCCGAGTGTTGCATATCTGAATCAACCAATAGTTTTTCTTAGGCTTCATATATGGTTTTGTGAAATTGAGTTGGAACATTAGGGAAAAACTTGATTTAAGTTTCCTTTTTGGTTCTCAGGCTGTTGTGTTTCGTCAATGCTAACTTTTGATTTCCTAAGAAATTAACTGATGCAAGCTTTTAGTGTAATGCTTGGACACCAACTAATTCATCATTAGGCATCTTCTAACTTGTTGATGCTTCTATTTTTTGTTTTTCTCGTATTTCCTTGATGTTTTGTTCCTTTGCAGTCCGGTTGCTGCAAGCCATCGAATGACTGCAATTTCACTTATGTTAGCCCAACCGACTGGACTGCCACAACAATCTCTTCATACAACAATACAGATTGCAAGTTGTGGAGCAATGATCCAAGTGTTCTGTGCTATAACTGCCAATCATGCAAGGCTGGGCTGCTGGATAACATCAAGCATGATTGGAAGAAGGTGGCTGTGATCAACGTTATATTCCTTGTCGTCCTCGTTATTGTTTACTCGATTGGATGCTGTGCTTTCAGGAATAACAGGGAGGACAATTTCATGTGGAAGTGACCATGAGCACTCAGGCCACGTGATCCTCTTTATACAAAATCTGTGTTCATCTGTCCCGATGCACTCTCAGATGCATGATCACGTTTCGAACTTTGTGTGCTGGAAAATCTGACAATTTCAGGCAGTTTGGAGTGGATTGGGGACCGGAGATAGAGATTTTGGGGATAGAGGAACCCTGGTCGAGCCCTTATTCTGAATGTTTTCGTAGTTGTTAGTGTGTGATGTAGACTTTGTGTGCTGCATCTTTAGTACTAATTTACTCTCTTCCGTAGTTTTGTAGTATTTCTTTATCCTTTGACTGATTCTGAGACTCTTTCATTTGTTAGCTAACATTCTCTGTGGATGTATTGGTTGTATTTTATAGTACCGCTGCCCAGGTTTCTTCATTGTTTGTCTTCTACTACTACCAGATTCATGTGTGATTGATTACACGCTTGGAGTCTCTGTTTCATTTATTTCACTTGTACCAAACTTGATTTTCTAGGAAAAATTTCTGAGGATAACAAAAGTTTCTGTAGGTCCAATCTTTCAGTCAATAATGGCAGGTCTGTTTATGTTGTTTAAATATTCGCTTAGAAAACATGGCTAGTGTCGTGGCACTACTATAATATTACAGTAGCTCTTTGTTTTGTTAATCTTCACTTTAGTCTTTAAGGGGAGCCCCGGGTGCTCTAGTGCACTCTTGTGTAGGGTGCCTATAGGGTGGTCGATAGCTATCGATCTCATTAACTAACGATTCAGTTAAAAATAAATTTTTTTAGGGAAGAATTATTTCGGAAATTTTTTAAAAAAATAAGTATTTATTTCACATTTTCAAATTTAAAAATAATATAACTGAAAAATAATTTTTTGATTTTTTTTGCACCGTATAAAAGATGTTGATAAGATCTGTCAAATGAGAATTATGTTGCTAGAAAAATTATTTGCATAAATACATTATTTTTAAATTTAAAATTATCTTATTAAAAAATAAGTACTTATTTCTTATTCTGGAACGGCCACTCTTCCAAAGAAAAATTTGCTTTTAATCTAAACGGTTGGACGGCTGTACTATACAGCGCACGACCGCATCTCTGAATCCCTTTAAGGGGCCCTACCAACAAAAAGCTTTTGGCTTTGTCATGGAGTCCCATCATTTTAGTGGTCTGTTAATTATTGTCCTGAGACTGAAATGTATGGTCTGTTAATTATTGTTGTCCTGAGACTGATAGATAGCTGACTCCTTTACTGTTGTACCAACCATTTTGTAACATTTGTGGGGTTTGTGTGAGGTACCGTAAATCAAAAATGCTAACAGCAGGGATAATCCGCAGCGACAATGCGTTTGGCTCTATTTTGGATTTCGAAAAAATCTAGAAAAATATCCATAAATTTTTGAATATTATTTTATGGGTGAAAAATCAGCTCCAGCGGATATTGGTAAGTATTACTTTTGAATAAGTAGAGGCGAAATATTTATCCAAAAGTAATACTTACTGATATCCGCTGGAGCTGATTTTTCACAGGGCCCCATAAAATAATATTCAAAAATTTATGGATATTTTTCTAGATTTTTTCGGGATCTAAAATGGGGCCAAACGCGTTGTTCCTGCGGATTGTCCCTGCTCATATAGCAGGACTGTACAAATATATGGTTTGATTTCTCAGCTCTCAACATTTCTTTTGCTTTCTCAACTTTTTTAATTATACCTCTAATTGGTTATCCAGGACACAAATAAGCAAAAGTCAGTTCGACAATTTATTTGTTTATTTGATGATTATGGGGGCCAACAAACAACAGTCAGCCAAAACGTCATGTTTGATTAAGTAAATAACTAAATAATGATAACCAAATAGCCCTAAGGGTTGGTTGGTGGGTTTTCGCACAACAACTCTCACATAATTGATCATGTTCAATTTTTTGGGTCAATCTGCAAAAAGTATTTTATTGTGAATTATCTAGTTCCGATATGAATGACTTATCTATGATAGGACCAAAGAGAAAGAGGGGATTCCTTGGGGTGTCCGTAAGCTAGCCCGAAGAAACCTTGATTATCGGAAAAAATATTAATAACCAAATTCACCCTTGGAACTGGGTGTGCTTTTAGAGGCAAGATCTTCTGTCCCGAGGGGTTTTTTTTTTAAAACATTAAAAAAAAAATAAATCTAACAACCGGAAAACCCCTCGGCACAGGACTTTTCAAGAGATCGACTCGTGCTTTTATCTTCAAACTTATAGATGACATCATATGCATGTCAAAAGGTACGTGCCAAATTTGCCATGGCAGCTCAACTTTTAAGGTTGCAATTGAAATTTATCCATAATAATTTGAATTAAAAGATTTTGAGTCCAAGACTGCCTGAAATAGATCCATATGTTACCACAAAAATGTGGCTTAACCCATGGGCCAGACGGAGCTTATTCTGGGACAGGCAAGAGCGAGTATTAGTCGTGACCAAGAGAAGGGATATTTGAATCTGGGCTGGTGCAAAATTTGGAACAAATATGCTTAGTAGCAGAGATTGCTGAATGACCCATTGTCTATGAAGCACCGACATCCTTAATTACTACTTGGTGTATCCGTGTCCGACACTTTGGGGACACCCGTGTCTCAACTTTGGGGACACCCGTCAACCATAGAAACCATTATGAAATAAGTTACTCCTAGGTACATGAAAATAAGAGGGAAAAACGAGTAGCTCAGAAAATTTTTAGTTCATCTTCTCGTTTACTTTATAAATCTCTCCCAGAAAGCCTTACCAAGTCCCTCAAAAAAAGATTTAATTCATTCAAACATACCCTTGTAGATTTCTCAGACAAACAGAAAGGGTTTCTCCAAATCTGTTGTACTAGTGCAGGTCATATTCTTAGAAGATCCATCCACCAAGATTTCTGCGATTGTTGATTGATCGTCGTTTGAGATTGAGACTGTGTCCGTTTTAAGCTTCTCGTGGTCTTGGGCTTTTCCCCACAGCACAACATATAATCCAACGATCACGCCAACTGCACCTATCAAGCTGAAAGTGAACCAAAAAAGCTAGTTTAGACTCCAGAAGCAACTCTTGAAAGGGCTTAATTCTACGGCACATTGGTCTGCCCGGTTTTAATTGTATGAATTCAGTACTCAATTTATAGAATGTCCAGTTAAGTCTTCCAAAGAATAAATACCTTGATTTAACCAAGAAATTTTAGTGTTCCTACCTGCCAATATAGATCTCTTCATGTAGAAATATCGAAGCGAAGATTGTCACGATAACTGTGGCTAAAGGGCTGAACATAGCACAGAAGAGTGGACCTCTGCGTGAAATGCACCAAGCTTGAACAAAGAAGCTCGTTGCTGATCCTATAATCCCCTGTGTATGTGTTAATTCCTTTTGAAGAATCAACAATGAAACATTCACGGACAAAACGTGCACAAACATGTACACAGCTCATTTCTGAGTAGGTAGCGTAGAATACGTTTAAACTCTTCGATGTTATGTGTTGATTTTGATGGTTTCGAATTGATTTTTGAATCTTTAATTCAAAGAACTAACCAAATACGTACTGCATAGAGACAAGAAGCAAGTTCTAGATAAGAATGTAAAATCCAAGCTTCCGGGTTACGCTCTAAGAAGAGTGCGATAGTGCCTGCTTGCAATGTTGCCATGAAACACATCCAAGCGGATAAAGATAGGTGGTCTGGATAGCTAGCTGAAACCGGAACCTGATCGAAAGGATTACCACAATAATTATAGCAATAGAATCATAGGGAATTGAGCGGTTTTCTGTAATTATCAAAGATCTCCTTTTGAAGAGCAAAATTTTAGTACCTGGAAAATGATCCAAAATGACCAGCAACAACTGCTTCCAAAGAGCAAGAAGGAGCCCACCAGCCAATTCTCACCTCCTGAGTTGTTTAGTAGCTTTGGGCCTCTGAGCAATACCATGGATACAGCTCCACCCACGCACAACACTGTCCCTATGATCTTCGCAATACTTCTCAAGGTTCTGATGTCTACTTTTTCCAACCTGATCAGTTCATAAAATGCTTAGTGGAGAAACTGAAGTGTGTATGTTGCGGACACAGATCTAGACACATATGTGTCTGCAATGTTAAAGGGTGCCATATTGGGAAACAAAGGCATCTATGAATGCTTTAAACTAGACGTTTTCTTGAGAAGCAAAGGGGGCAATGTAACTATGGGGAATGTATACGTTCTCAAATTTGATTTTAAGGAAATAAATACTAAATGGTTAGCACATCATTTTTCTGGAAATTACCCAATAACAAATGCTGCAACGAAAGTTATTGCGGGGACTAGATTAAACAGTGCACTTCCCATCGACGATGAGGCCAGGTATATGCCCTCGAAATAGATGTTCTGATTGATTGCTACGCTGTGAAATGAAAGGCAAAATTTTAAGCATGCTCCTATGTACCTCATGATCAACATAACTTGACAGAACATCACCAGATATAAACTTGTACGTACCCAACTAAAGAAGCCAAAAAAATCAAACAAAAGCTTCTCAATCCCAAACAAGACCTCTCTGATCTCCTGCAATGAAATTAAAGGAACAAATATTAGGGATAAATATGTCACCGTTCCACGACAGACACCAAACGTGTGACAATAAATTATGCATTATATATATATATATATATATATATATATATATATATATTCGCATGTGACGGGTCTCATATTTTGGCAACACCCACAGTGCTTGAATATGTTGCGCACCCATCAAATGCCCAAATGAGATGTTTCTCTCGTTTGGGAACGTGATAGTCTCACATACGTTGATTTCCTGAAATTCATGATCCAAGCGCATCACAAAAGACATCTGTTAAATATATTATTACCATTAATCTTAAAATCCCACCAGCACATGCATGTGAGAAAAAATCTCAAAAACCCACCTTGCAAAATAAGCTATAGGAGCAATGACCAAAGTAGCTATGCCTTGCCTGTAGAAAACAAACACTGAGGGGCTCATTCCTTGAAGGAGAGCAGCTCTGGTAGATAGAGCAACCCCTGCATAAGTGAGCTGCATTCCAATCATAGCCATTACTGGCTTGTAATAATCAATCCCACTCATATCTATAGGGTACACTTAATTGCCAAAAGACTACTAAATGGTACTTCTACTAAGTAACCAGTATGGGGAAACATATACCCACTGACCACTATATATAGAAGCTAGCATGGGCGCGCAGGAGGGGTATCAGTTGTTCTCACACCAGTAACTTCCACATTTTATGTATTTTTAAACTAAAACAATTTTAAGAATTTGACCCCCACAAAGTGTAATGAAAGTGTCCCACTCCCACCAGCATGAAATATTTTCATTACAATTACAGTATTGCCCCATTTTCGGGATGATAGCCTAGCCGCCCTTTGTATCCCATCGGCAAACGGAACGTTTGGTTAGTGGGAGACAAGCGATGTACATCTAATCTCTAATTGTTCATTTTTATTGATAGTTTATATCTCTAGGGCTAGGTGGTATTATTATCTTTATACTTTACCCTCATCAATATCCATTGGGTGACTCCAGACTTTTGATGCCTTTTGAGCCCACGCAGCATAATCCATGCCTACAATATATTTTCTCAAGCTAGCGGATTGGTTTTGAGTAGGTGTTCTCCACTTTAAACTGCTTGGCAGTGGATATGATCATGGATTCGATTGCTTGGATAAGGAAGGTTCGTACGTATATATGTTCTTCTGATTTGGGTTACGCAGAAAGGCCACTTATTAGTAGAAGCCAAAAGAGAGAAATGAACAAAAGCACAGAGATGAGAGAGAAAGAGAGGATAAGCAGCAACCATGTGGCCTTGTGGGATCTGGACTTGATAATTTTGTTTGTCCAAGAGTATAAATTTTTGTTTTGGTATGTAGTTAAAGTAATATACAAATACGATGGATATGCTTTCATATTGACGTCTTGTGTGTGTGTATGTGTGACAGTATTGTCTACCCGAATATGTTACCTGTTTTATTATGTGAAAGAAGACAGGAGGGTGAATTTTTTCTTTCTAATAACCAAAGGTCCGGGCACCTCAAGTAATTTTGAGGAATTGAAGCTAACGACAAGACAAACCTTATAGTATCCCTATATTTAAAATGTTTAAAGGTGAATCTTTTAGTACCCCGTGATCATAATCATAACCACCAGACCGCGGCTAGAGTCTGGTGGTGCCATGGCGGTGCCAAGAAGGGACGAGCCCAGCCAGAGCCATGACCCTAAACGAAAGAAAAAAGCCCAATATGGTTTCGTAAAAGAAACATGGGCTCACAAAAACTTCCAGGTGGTAAAAATGTAGTGATCCATTTACTTTAAATGGGCCGTCAAAACTAGTGGGTCTTCAAAGTTATATGTTTTACACAGAAATGGGCCAAAAAGTGATACAAAAACAATAAAGAGGCAACTTATAAGGTCAGTTTTAAAATAATTTTGATGGAAGAACAATCAGACTAGTATCTACTAAAATTCTTCGAAAGTCAATTTCAAAAAAATAAGAAAAAAAGAAGACAACTTCATAAAGAGCTATGCAGGCAACATAGAAGCTCCGTTCAATTACACGGAAAGGATGAGAAACGATGAAAAAAATCAATTTCCTTCTAACTTTCTAGGTGTTCAGTTAACAAAAAAGTTTGGGGGCCCACAACTTTTTTTTTTTTTTTTTTCCACCGAGAAACATTTTTCTACAAAATAAATCTTGGCAAAAGGAAGAAATTTTAGTTCTATTGTAATTTTCTTTTTCAAGAGCACACTCACGTGAAAACAAACTTCAATTTTCTTTACTTCACCTCACTTCACTTTTTCTAGAAATCTATTTACCACATAACAAACAATCCCGACAATTGAACGAGCAAAGTGGAGTATAAACCTTTCTACACAAACCGATTGGTCTTGCAACAGGGATGGTGCACAGACCGGCACGCTGGGTTCACTCCGAGTCCTACATGGATAATTCGAGTCATTCAATAATTTTAAAATAATTTTTCAACTCATCTTATAGGAAATCAGCTAAATCCGATCTATATAGGTGCTTAATCTCATCTATCAATTTTCATTCACATCTACACTAATCAGAACTAATCAGATTGCGCTGATTTCTCACGAATTCATTCAAGAAATTATCTTAAAATAATTAAACGGATTGTATTATTCATGTAAGACCCAGAATAGGACCCGCACACCGATATATGCACCATCCGTGCAACACCTATCGGTGCCGTTAGCATTTTCGCATCCATGGATACCTCTAAATTGGAGCTTTTTGGGTATGGTTTCGTATTGGAGTCATCGTGATGGGGAAAGCTTTGACTCGAATCCTCGAAATCCAAGTTGGGTTATTAGCGTGGGAACGTTTACGATCATTGGCGCATCCACGTGGGAGGCGCCTTAATTGGTTGGTAATATGATTGCTTTCCAAATTAAACCTTTTCATAAAGTACAAGCACATGGGACAAGGAGTCGTTATGTGGCAGGTGAACTGGATAAAATTAGCTAGCCGGATTTGTTTTAGGAGAATCTCTCTGTTTCCCTCCCACCCTCCCACAACAACAAGATCTCTAGAAACAAATTTATATCAAAGCTGGGGTTAAGGAGGTTGCAGGTTTAAGAAGTTTGTCGCGCCCCAGTTTTTACCGGACATCGCTGATCACTCATTTTTTAGGGCTAAGAGTCGATGCTTTCGAAATCACGGCTTTTAAATGCAACGGACATTGTGTTACTTGATAACATGACAAGTGAGATAGCATAGCCATTCATTCACATGTCATGCTTTCAATTTTTTCTCTAACACTCTGTCGGTTCCTATTTCGTGTTAACAAGGCACGTGGAATTTTTATTTCACCGAGACATGAGTGTCGATTAATTGATTTTAATAACAATGGTTCGCCATCCTTTATCAACTTGAAAAGAGCACCTCCGTTGTTTTATTACACGCATCGATCTCTATTTTAACTGGTGTTCGAACAAAGTCCCTACATAGTCCAAATTCTTGTTTCGATGCGAAGATAAATACGGTGGGGTGCCCATCAACAAAGCGATGACGCCCGTTGTGCCTTGCAATCCGGCTGGCCCGACTATGATCTACCAGCTCTCGTTTTTTTTTCCCTCGGCAATCTACTAACTCTCGTTGGGACAGGGAGAACTTAAGAGGAATTATTGAGTCATGCTAGAACTATCCGAAAGTCTTGTGTTCCACTTTCACTGTCAACATTCTAATTGGCCAAATGCCTTGAGGCTGCATTCTGATTTTTTGAGTACATTATTTCTTGAGATGATTTGAGAGATTCTTCTTCAGTGCTATGGGGCACCACGTGGTGGCAGTGTCCCAACCCTCTTCTTATCACATATTGTTGTGGAGTCCTCAAGACTTAATTTTGGGTCTCACATAAATATTTGGTTAAGGAGAGTCCTGGGGCATCGTGCAACCAAGGGCGTTGAATAATTCTTCGATTTTAAGTATCTGGAATTTGAGTGCTGCTAATGGTACCAACAAGAACCCCCCTAAAATCGTACCGACGGCCGTGCTGGGCCGTCTCTGGCCACGGACGGCCGATCTGAGCCGTCCAAAAATTCTATAAAAAAAACCGAGGGCCTCCCATGGGAATCAACGGCATCCGATGTGTGTAGAGTGCTCAATCAAGCACCTTACACATATCGGATGCCGTTGATTCCCCTGAAAGGCCCCTCGGTTCGGTTTTTTAGAATTTTTGAACGGCTCGGATCGGCCGTCCGGTGGCCGGAGACTGCCCAACGCGGCCGTCGGTACAATCTCGGTGGGGTTCTCGTCGGTACCATTAGACTTTTCGCTGGAATTTAGGCTGCAGAATCATCACAAAACACAGACCACCACCCACTTCGTATTCTTCTTCTTTTGAGCCAGTGAATAAGTTTTTACGGTGCGCGATCTCGGCTGTCCGTTTCGACTTTGGAAAAGTTCCATTAAAATTCGGAAAAATAGACGCGCGAGATTGAGCGGCTCCGTGAACAAGATGTTTACCTAGACTCCGTGAATAAGTTTCTCTCTTCTTTTGGTCTTTTCGTTTTTTTCGTTTATTTAAAATCGTACTGATAAACAACACATCTAACCTGTCCAAAAGGGCTGGAAGGGGCATGGGCTGTTGCAAGTGCCAACAAAGAATGGTAATGTATGCGGGACAAGTACTTGAGGGTGGCGGTGGTGGTTAGTTTCCACATATATGTATCAGTATAACACCAAACAATACAAATACAATAGTACAATACAATACAATACAATACACCTCAACTGTCCCATGACACTATAGGAGTAATAATAACATCACCATAATAAATGGAATTCGATTCCAATAAATGCAAACACAGCCTGTGAAAAGTTGTGCCCACAATTAAAGCCTTCCCTTTGTTTATTTCTGCAACCTCTGAGATCCATGAAATCTCAAGAAATCATGAATCGACATTTAATGGCCATTTTGAAATTTCTGATAGTAAATAAACCTTTGAAGCACTCAACCACCTCCACAGTGCATTTGAGCAACTTTTTACAATATCTACCTACCCCAATTTTGTTATTTTCTGCTAGAAACAACTAAAATTTCTCAAGGAAAATTACACCAAGACTTCTCCCTTTTTAATTGAAGAAATAAAATCAATACAAGAAAAAGACAAAAAGAAAAGTAGAAGAGAAAGAGAGGGGGGAAACCAAATGAATGATATGTGCATACCTGCTGGAAAAACACCACCACAAATCTAAAATGCATACACTTGGAATCTATTTCATGATTTCAATTTTGTTCCTGCTTTTTTCTTCCTCTTCCAATTATCCATATCCCAAATTTGTCTTCCAGAACCAACAAACCAAAGAGCAAAACGTATCTACGTAAAACCTAAGAAACCAAAAAAAAAAAAACGCAAGGGGAAGGAAAAATAAACAAACGAAGTAGGAGTAATTTTTACTAGACATTGGGCGACAAAGATGAGTGAACCACCTTGTTTTGTTTTCCCACAAGCCAAAGCAGAGTCCTACTAGCAAAAGATGGTGTTTTTGGTTGAGAATCCAAAGAGATATTTTCGACTCTGATTTTCCTCATCACAGCCCAATTCACTCCCTCCCCCATTTGCCCACCTCCCCATATCAATTTCAGAGATAGTCCTCCTATTATTACCCTCACCACCACCACCACACTTGGCCTTCAACTCATCGCCGGTGACAAGACCCCCCCGGTTCATTGGAAACCGGAACGAAAAAGCCCGTCTCGAAGACGACTCTGCCACTGCTGCTGGAGGATTCGGCTTCTCCTTCTTTCCCCTGAGCCAAGTCTTTGATATTGAAACACTCTCCTCTCTCTTGCTCCTCCCAACATCATTTCCATTCCCAATCCCGTGGCTAATAAAACCACTATTCCCTATCCTTTGAATTTCACCACTTTTAAAAGGTTCAAAACCATTGAACTCTCTTCTTGAATCACTACCACATTCAGACATTGCTGGCCTATGACCAGGAATCAATGGCAGAGTAGCCTTCTTGTTGCTTGATTGCTTCTTCATTGGTGTCCTAATGGGCACTTGCAATAATGATTTCTCATCCATTACGTAGGCAAATGATCCCATAGAAAAACACCTCCTTTCATCCACATTGTTGTTACTACTACTACTTTCACCTTCACCTTTCCCTTCATCTCCACCACTCACATTCCTAAACTTCCCAAGCTTCACATGCACAACTTTCTCCTCTGAACCCACAACTGGCTCTTGATTAACTTCAAATTTCGGCCTGATTTCGCCAGATTTGGATGAAAAATCGATGTGGGATGATCCAAATTCATCCCTAAATAGAAAACCCAGATTGGAATTTGCTCTTGCAACTGAATTAGCACTTCCAAAAGCAAAATCTCTTTCTGAGCCGATCTCTCGCGCACTCTCACCGCCAGATTCAAGAACAAGGACTAGGGGCGAAAAGCTATGGTTGGGTGAGAAATCAGTGAGCAAAGTAGCTCTACATAGAGGGCAAGTGGAGTGGGAAAGGAGCCATGTGTCTATGCACTCCATGTGAAAGGCATGGCTGCATTTGGGCAACAACCTGAGCTTATCTTCTGGCTCAAATTCACATAAACAAACAGCACAATCGAAAGGGTCTTTTACTCCTATGATGGATTTGTAGTTGAAAACAGGGAGGGTGTCTATGAAGGACTGGTCCACGCCAGAATCATGGAGGTGGAAAAGTTGTTGTAACTGGCCTTGAAAAGCAGTCACGCTTTCCAAGTCGTCTGGGTTTCTGTTTTGAGGCCTAAAAAGGAACCTAACAAGGAGGTGGAGCAGGCCGGAAAGGAAGAAAATGATTGCAAGAATTATGATGATTAGGAGTATGCTTGGGCTTACCTTGCCGTCCAAATTGAAACCACCGGATTGAAAGTTGGCTGGTGGCGGAGGCGGAGGGAGGAGGTATGGTGGTGGCGGTGGCGGTGGTGGTGGAGGGTGAAAGGTCTGTTCTTTGATTCCTGCGAAAATCCAGTCCATCTTTTCTAGTGGAAGAGAGAAGAGAAAAATACCAAAAATTGGATCTTTAGACTTGAGTATCTAATTATGAAGTGGGTCTCTGAGATACAAATGAGTAGGCCATGCGTTGTGAATGATGGAGATCTTTTAGCAAGATAAGTTCGCTGGAAAGAAACCTGCAAGTCAATTTCCACAGAGAGAGAGAGAGAGAGAGAGAGAGAGAGAGAGAGGAGGGAGAGGGTTTAAATTGGTGGTAGAAATAAATGAGATGGCCAAGAGTTGGAAGGAAATTTTCAAAATCAGAGCAATGAATTATTATGGCAATAAAGTAAGCAATAGAATAAAATCACGGGTAGAAATGATACACAGTATTTCTCATTACTGGTAATGGAAATTCTTAGGTTAGGAAGAGTGATTGAAATTTCCATCATCTGGATCACCTCTCTGGTTGACTTTAAATTAACCGGCTGCATCGACCCCAATGCCCGGGCCATTTAATTCAACCTACTATTTGAAAAGGAAAGATTTATTTCTCCCATGGTATTTCGAAAAATACGAAGCTCAAATTATTTACTACTAATTTTACTTTGAGATGTGAGAATCCAAAGGGATTGTCTTATTTTTTTAATCAAAAGCTTTTTGTCTTCTCGCTGATCACATTCTGCTTCGTTTCTTCTATTCCACTTCTAACCTGAATCCAAGGGTTCTTGTACTGCGGAAACGACAAAGGCACAAAAAGCTGAAAGTCAAAAAAATTGAAGCGTGAGAGAAAGTCAGAAAATTTGGAGAGGGAGAATGAGCTAGCGCTTTTGAATTAAAAAAAAAAAAAAAGGATCGATATGTGGTCAATCCCCACACAAGCGATCAGGGTTTTATTATTAGGATCGATTTGCAAGAAAGAAATTTTTTTCGAATTCTCTAGTTCCGGCATTAATAATTTACCTTAGTTTGATTGGATTGAAAATGAGATTTCTTGAGATGTGCGTATGTTGATCCGAACACCTTCTGTCGTTGAACCAAATGAGAAAAAAGAAGAAGAAGGAGATATGTGGTCAATTTCGACATTGGAAAAGAGGTAGAGGCAGTTAAAATGAGTGTTTTCTGGACCCCATAGCTTAGAAAGTCACCCGATTTTCTTCCACTTTCTAATGGTTTTTTGTTTTTTGTTTTTTGACATAAATTTTTGTGCATTTTGCTGCCTAAAAGGCCGTCAGTTATGGAACCAAAACCCCGTCTAGAAGAGGGGTCTCCCACTTCATGCCTCCTTTAGTGAATGCCTTGCTTCTATGGCATGTGTATGAAGATTCAAATGTTGTCCAAAATGATAAAGAAAACAACCGGCCGGTTGCTGATTTTCTCTATTTCTGGACTAGGATTTGGATGATTTTTCTAAATTTTTAAGATGTTCAGGTTACTTTACACACATCTCAGTTATTGATGATTGCCTTTTTTTTTTTTTTTTTTTTTTTACAGAATCACAGTTTGAGACCTAGCATGCTGTAAAACTTCTAAGGATTGAGAAGTAAGTTCACGACATCGATCAGTGGGTTACCATAAATTAATCGATGATTATAAGTTTTGCATAAAAATGCATGTAATATGACATATATAAGTATTTAAGATTTGTTAGAGGGTGAGTTCAACTAACTAAAATAAATATCATTTATTGAATTAAAAATAATGTATTATAAGAGAATGACATGTTCCGTAAAACGAAAAAATAAATACTTAAAAAAAAAAATCCTTAGCAGAATAGTGCCTAAGTGATTAGGATATTCGTTAGCTGGACCTCAGTTTTAAAAAAAAAACATTGAAAGGTGATTGAAGTAACAAACTTGAAAAAAATTATTCGAGTAATACGGAAAAACCTAAAGAATAATAGTATTTATTTGTGGGAAAGAAAAAAATCATAAATTATGCAATCACTTTCACACAGGCATTGGTTGATTTGTTTTTGCACTACTTCTAAGAAAAGTTTATCACAATGTCAACGTCGAGCTGGCCCAGAAAAACTGAAGGTTTGTCACCCCCAGTTTGGACATTAATCTATTTGATGATCCCAATTAATTAAATTTGAAAAAACCTCCTCGTTAATCCAAGATAAATATCTTAAATCAATAAGGTTCAAATGAAATACTAATAAGTACTTTAACAATAGTATTTTTTTTGTCTGACCGTTATGATGTACTAGTCTTTCAAAAGTTGAATGAATTGATGGAAGACCTAAAAGTCCCCATCCATATTCTTTTCTTTTTTCTTATAATTAATTAAAATATCAAAAATTACATGTACCACCATCTTGCGAGAGGTTCTTGAGTAGTGCTCCTGGAGCGATGCTCCACACCAATCATAACACGTCACATGTCATTTTATTCTCTAATTTACTGACACAATAATCATGCCCGTAGTTTTTTTCAATCGCCACCCATGTGGAGTACTACATATATGGCCTTGCTCCAAGAGGAAAAAAAAAAAAAAAAAATTCTCCCTCCTACCCCTTCTAATTTTTATCTCACCCAATTGATTCCTTCATCACTTGGTATGGAAAGCAAAACAAGAAAATACAAATTGGTTTTGGTAAGAAAAAAATATCAATAAATAAAATTCACAAGGATGTTCATTCCTTCTAGACATAGCACAAGTTTCTCCTTCAAATTAAAGTTCAAAAAATCCTCGCAAAAAATAGAAAATGGTCAGACATTGTGGGTTGGCAGTTTACCACGTCTATTATCAATTATATATGGCCCCATTTATTATCTCCTATAAGTTAGATTTTTGAATTATACAATTTTTTGTTATTTACTTTAAAGACTTAAATATAAGGACACTGATTTTGGCACTCCAAAAATGTACACAAGCGCTCCACTTTGCACTGGATGTTAATGGATGTTACAGTAACATCTAGTGCAAAGTGGAGCGTCTGTGTACAAAAGTGGAGTGCGAAAATCAATTTTCTAAATATAAACTTGTGAGTACCTTTGGTGTACTGATGGGTTAAATAATTTGTAGAGTGGCTTATTTATGGACCGTGTGTCTAATCATCCTTAATGATTATATAGGTACTTTGAAATTAAGCCTTTTTTTTTTTTTTGTGTCTATCCTTATCTTTGTCAACTTTAAATAAGTAAAAAGTTATAAATTAGAGATTAATAAAGTAAACTCCCTACTCTTTTTTGGACAGATAAACTGAAAAAGCAAAATAAGTACTTAATTTAAATTTTCATACGCGTACAACTCATATATTAAGTAATTAATCTTACCTATTGTTTTCACATCAGACTTTAAATGGTGAAGTACGCAATATAAGTCGGGAAAATAAACGAAATAAATAATGAAAAGAAGTTTTTTATTTATTTATTTTCTGATGGAAGAAAGAAACCACCTTAAATTATTCCCTGAAAAGCTTCATACGCGGTTGGCATCAATGCAAACACCTCCTACACAACCTGTTGACTTTGCAATTTCTTAATCTAAAATTACTTGTAGCATTGATTTCTTTATTCCCTGTTTCTTAATTATAAGTTATAACTAAAGTATCCGGAATAGCTAGTTTAGGTGTATCTCGACTAATCTTGAAGCCAATTTCATTGTCCACTTGCAAGGTCGACTCAATTGAAAGCAAAACAAAACTATGTACGAACTGGCCTGGCCCCAAAAGAGTATATAATACTCCCTCCGTCCCTAAATAAGTGTCGGCGCGCAAAACTAGACTTTACAAAACATGCCTATCTTTTATTAAAAAATTTAATTTTTTTTCACAATCTAATAGAACTCATTGTTATCTATTGATTTGTAAAAAAAAAAAATCATTTTTTTTAACGAAACAAATGTATCTTTTTGAAAGCCTATTTTTGCGCGCCGAACACTTATTTAAGGACGAAGGGAGTACCTAAGAGGTTTTGAACTCGAGAACTTAAGAGGGAGCAAACCAATAAGTTTCAACGTTAATCACGCGAGCAACCACTTGGGGTTTGATTTCTTTATTCCCTTCTACTGAAAGTTGACTTGCTATTTCATGGGTCATCAAATCCAGTGAGAAGCATAGCATAGAGCTTGCCAAATGGCCATGAAATTTTGATTAACGGCCTCTACCAATTAATACTTAATCAAGTTGATCATAATCCCAGTTTCGTCAAACCCGCCTCGTTAATCCAAGGTTTTATTAAATGACGCCACATGGAATTTTGAATTTCCAACTCAATTTCCGTTTTCCCAAGTTAAACATTTACCCTAATCACCGCAATAAAACAAGTAAGCAAGTTTTGATCATGGAGGTTGAGCTGATCCAAGAAATATCAAGCCTTTGATTAATATATAAGGGCCCACGTAAAATTTTTAAAAGCTACATATGTGAACCTACCATGCTCATGGGTCTCCCCCTCGTGATCCATCATTATCTTATTAATTAAAACCATTATGTAGAACTGGAAAATATCAACCCACCTTCGATCAATTTCGAAGTACAGAAAATAACGTGTATACGATATCATTTCTAATCACAACACAATTTGATGATTGCAAGTTACGACAGAGTAGAGCGTGAGATGTTAAAAGCGGAAAGTGCCTAGAGTAAAATAGCGTGAGACGTTAGAAGAGTAACTTGGACCCTAGTCAATGTAACGTTAAGCTCTTTAGATTATTGGTTAAGCTTGCTTCTAAGAAATGTTTAATTCATTGTCCGTGAATATCTCCGAACAAGTCGTTTGACTTTGATAATACTCAGTCTCGGCCCAATGAATTTTGTGGCTTCTGTAGGCATTAATTCTAGTGGCTTTCTTAATTGTTCTCGTGTCCCATTTTTTTTTTTATAAATTTTTTATGATTGCCAGAGCAAATACTGACTACAAGTATATATTCAATGCCCATGAGAAATGGGTTATCAATAGAGAAACTTATAGGGCATTTATTTATCTATCTATCTTTTTTTTGTTGCTCTAATCATGCACTTGGCAAATGAGCTGTCAAAATTTGAATGCAAGAGAGAGAGAGAGAGAGAGAGAGAGAGAGAGGTGCCCACCTACCATTTTATTTGAGTGGAAAAGAAATTGGCATAACTATGTACTCTACAAAATTGAATGCAAGAGAGGGATGGATGCCCATGATGTGAAGGCAATTAGCTAGGTTGTACGTATTTCATATTTTCATTGATTTGGATTCTACCTCGTTTTGTAGCCAGCAGTAGTTTGTTCATTTTGGTCTTGGTGATTGGCAACGGCAAAATAAATATTGAACTCAAATAACTCATGAAATATCGAACCCGGAAATGAAGATTTGTTTTTCTCCATGATAAAGACTTACACTAGTTTACGGAGAAAGAGAACAAGAATCACCCCAACAGACCCAACGGAGCAATAAGAAAGTTGGGAGCTTATGTAAAGACTAAAGAGAGTGCATTTTACTACTTTGAGTAGTGTAATTGACATCCTTACTTTGGTAACTTTGCAATCTAAAAGCACTTTCTGTCCCATATTTTGGGAAAGTTTTACTCTCAGCCATCCTATATATATGTAGCTAGAAGCTTCATCTGTCTCCACTACTTTGAGTAGCTGTTTCAAAAAACCAAAAAAAAAAAAACAAAGTCCCCACTTTGAGTAGGTGATCTGCTACCTGGGTTGACCCTGCCAGTTCAAGCCACCCTCTTGACAATGACAAAAGGCAACATAACCCAGATGGGAGGCATGGAGCCAAAGGCATCTCATTTTTCTCTCCCTCTCTCTCTCTCTCTCTTTTTTTTTCTTTTACTGAAAATTTCCCCATGATTAGAACAAGGACATAACCGACTTTGTGGAACACGAGCAGCGACTAGAGTAATAATACGAGCAAAGATACACTAAAAAAACTAGCATCAAAATTGTACATTGCTAATATTCTCTTATCTTAAAATTTAAAGAGAGGGTTTCGGTGATGTACTATAACTACCCCTTCGAACTATTCTCTCCGTACCACAAAGACATCATTTTCACTAGTCACGCATTCAAAAAAATTATTTATATTTTATAATTTATAAAGGAGATTTATCAAACGAAATTCATGTTTGAGGGATCTGCTGGAGATGCTCTGAGTCACCGTATTACTTTTAGCGGTATAAAGTGAATTTTTTTAAACACACAAATCTTAATTTTTCCATTTTTACGTCCTCCTAAGGCACCCAACTTCTCAGAATTAACGTACAAGATCTTGACATATGTTTGAAACTCTACATATTTTGTCAAAAGTCTCGTAACTATCCATGCGCAAAAGCAGCGACTGATGTCAATGTTTAGGTAGATAGAAAACATTGGGGCGTGTTTGGGGTGGGCCTTTGGGTTCTGAGTTACAATAATCTTTGGTCTGGACTAGCTACGTTGGGTCTTATATATATACAATTCGATAATTTCGGCATAGACTACTCTGTCTCTACATATTGACGCGTTAGGGAATAGTGTTTTCAGCACCACATGGCCATCTGCCGGGTTCCTGGCTTCGTGCCACACCTAGCTATTTTGGGGTGAAGATCCCGGCCACCGCTTGGTACGAACACGTACGACATAGAGTATTGGAGTAGTATATACTATGTCTATGTTTAGCCCCACCAAATGGCTATGGAGACTTGAATCTAACTATTGAGCATTGAACTCCAAGTACTTACCCGTTGAACCAACCACTTGGGACTTGGGAGTGACATAATAGTATCATGTTAGTGTTGTGATATGTGTTATTTTGCCCTTTTTCTTTATCGGAGAGTGATACATGTGTGTTTGTTATTTAATTTTCAGCAAAGGATAATATCCCCATATTAAGAACCATTTTTTCCAACTTGCTTGATTTGTAGTAAATCCTACTAGTTACAACTATCACCGAAATTAATTACATCAGAAAGACGGTCACATCGGCAAGAAGAGACATCCAATTGCAAGGAGATCTCGGAAGCAACACAAGGGTTTCCAACATCTAATCCAAACAAGAACTAAGAAACACGGCCCCCCCCCCCCCCCCCCCCCCCCACCCAAAAAAATAAAAAATAAAAAAAATGGTTCGGGCTTCGTTCGGTAAAGGGACTAATGCACAAATGAAAATAATGCACAAATGAAAAAGAAAATTTCAAACTAAGGAGCCAACTCAAGAACACGTAAATGCAAATAAAATTGAAGAATGTGCAATTTTGAGACATCCAAATTCCATGGTCTTTGAAAAAAAAAAAGCCAGTGAAAGCTAATTAATAATGGCCAATTTGTCAAAGAAGCCAATTTTTTTTTTTTTTTGGGTTTTTATTCATTTTTATTTTGAAAAAATTTTCTGTAGATTATTGGTTTGTCTCGATGAGGGGAATTGACAAAAGTAAAAAATTATGATCAAAACTCTAAAATATTTTGTCATTTTTTTTGGCTTTACTGAAAAAAATTGAGTTTCAATTATAATTTTTTACTTTTCCGTTTTCTCTCATCGACATCGAAATGAATCGATTATTCACAAAAATAAAAATTTGACCCGAAATCAACAAGTGCATAAAAAAAGAAAAGGATAATTAATGACCAAAAAAAAAAGCCATTCAACTATTTGTCCTTTTAAGGCCGTATGAATTTCACGGAGGTGAAACATTTCAAACCTTGATTTCATTGGAAGGTTTTCCTTGTCGTTATCTTCAACATCCCGGAATTAGCCGAGGTGAGCAGAAGTTGGCCCAGACATCTAGTTATAAAATAAGTATTATATTTATATTTGTCAACTCAGTGGGTTGGATGAGCCAACTCCAAACGGACTGGGCTTGGACTGTGTTCTAACAAGGCCTTAATAAAGTTGCCGGACCTAACTTCGCTCAATCGGAGAAGCATCGGCCCAAATTTATCTAGTTTTGGGCTCTTCTTGATATAGTTCAGTACTACAGAAACTCAACAGGTACTCGAAGGGAAGTCTCCATATTTATGCCTCGTAAGCAATCTCAATCAAGTATAAATGACAATGGGACCTAAGTCACATAAAGCGCGGTGCGAGAGCGCGAGGGTGAGAGTGTCTCTCAAGAACCTCCAAAACAGCAAAAATTTAAAAGTGTGAGGATTAAATGGGCGAGTGCAAAGTGATGATTGAGAACGCGAACGTAAGCCATTTTGAAAATTAGGTATGTGACGAAGGGGTTGTTTGATATCCCATATTAAGCACTTAAAACTGAATAATTAAGTAATAAGTGATTGAGTCGGTTTGATAACCACATTTTACATTATTTAACAGATTAAGTGTCACTTAAAATATAGTGTAAAAAAGTGATAAAAATTAAGTAGCTTTGAGCTACTTAATTATGACTGAATTCTTATATGCTTACATTCAACCACCACCAATCCACCACCATCGTCATCACTCAACCACTCCCACCACCACCACCACTCCACCACCACCACCACAACTACCACGCTACCCCCACCACAACCATAACCATTACCACCACAAGCACCATCACTCCACCAACACCGCCGCCACCACTACCACCATAACTCCACCGCCACCGACACCGCCACCGCCACCGCCACCACTCCACCCCCACCACCATCACTCTACCACTACCACCATCACTATTCCACTACCACCACCTTGATGCTTACTCCGCCACCATCGCTTCACCGTCACCACCACCACCACTCCATTTCACCCCTACCACCATCATTTCACCACCACCACCACTCCGTCATCACCACAACTAACACGCCACCCTTACCACTATTACCACGCCGCCGCTACCATCACCACCACAACACCACCATTGCACCACCATCATTCCACTGCCACCATCACTCCACCGCCACCTTTCCACCAACACTGCCACCACCACCATCACTCCACCACCACCAACACCGCCACCACTCCACCCTCACCACCATCACTCTACCACTACCACCATCATTACTCCACTACCACCACCATGACGCTACCACCATTACTCCACCACCACCACCACCATCGCTTCACCACCCCTACCACTACTCCACTACCACCACCACTCCACCCCTACCACCATCACTTCACCACCACCACCACCACCATCACTCCGCCATCACCACAACTAACACGCCACCCTTACCACTACTACCACGCCGTTGCCGCCACCACCATCACAACGCCACCATTGCACCACCATCATTCCACCGCCACCATCACTCCACCGCCACCATCCCACCACCACCCTCACCACTACCATACCACCACCACCACCACCAACACCACCACCACAATCACCAAAATTAAAGAGAATCCGAATTAAAATTAATTAATTAATTAATTTTTAATTCAGTACTTAATATGTTTATCAAATAGCTTTTCAGCTTAAAAAAATCAGCATTCAGCTTTCAGTACTTAATTTTCAGCTTTCAGTTTCAGTTTTCAGTTTTATCAAACAGCCCCTAAGAATGGCGCTAGAGTTGGTTGGACTTTATTATGGAGCATCATAGTGGTTTAGCCAGAAACCGAACATGCTTGTGTGGGACCCCGATCGAAATTGGTAAGTCTAGGCCAATTTGGGCCATTTGGTGTGTGGCTATCTAAGTACGTAGTTTCTCCAAGTTGATCATACAAAGTGGAGTATATCTATCAGCATCTTGTGCTGCCAACTAGAATTGTCAACTAGATATCCGACTTGCCAGCTCTAGACTATTGCCCACCCATGCTCAAATAAAATAAAATAAATCAGTGGTGGTCACTGATCTTCGGAATCGGAATATATAGTGTCAGCGGCGAAAGTATGTAGGTAGGGGGGTCGGGCATATATGGCCCCTTTTGTCCCATCGGTTGGGAAATTCAAGTATGTGGCATGTGGAGTATGCTTCTAAAATAAGTAATATCTAAATATCTAAACATTACGCAACCAAGCAATAATCAAAAAGCAACTGCATCTGTTTTTGGGGGGCAATTTTTGATAAATACGATCCACGTGATATATGGTTTAAAGTTTTGACACTCACTTTAGTAGCAATTCTACTACTCCGTATTTTCTTTCTAAATAAAAAGATGACTTGTTTTTTTGGTACTTAAAAAGATGGCTTCAACTTGTAAAAAAAAGAAAAAGGCTTAATCAGTAGGTCACCAGGATTGGGAGTTGCTATAGTGCGACGGATCCAAAAGTTCATCTAGATATAATGAGTTCGGATTTAATTCGAAGTCTTTCAAATTCGAATCGTCTATTGTTCGGATGAAAATCCGAACCGTACATTACCGAGATGGACAGACAGATTGGCCATGTAATGCAGAAAGTTCACTACAACACCTCGGGTCCAGGTCGCCATCACCTTTTGAGAAAAAAGCAATGGCTACCTTTGCTTCATTTAATTTGTTTGGTTTTCCAAATGAAGCCGATTCTTTCCAAAAGTGACTCTGTCCAAAGCATGGGAATTAAAAGTTTCCACTTTCCAGGGAAAGTTGAGCATAGACGACTTTTAAATGAAGCCGTACGTTGTGAAATTGAAAAGGGGTTGAGGAGTAATTAAACTTTCTGCAAATATGCTACATGCACCACCTTCATACACGAGCACATAAATTCAGACGCAAATGTGTCGGGATCTATAAACCTAATTAACCTCCGTATGTGTTTGTAGTATTGCTGGACTTCTTCTGAGTAGGTTGATTTCATAGCGAGTGAAATCGAACTTATTGGATTGGTTGGCCAACCCACTTTTTAACCTCAGTTTTCATCTTTTAATTTTCCGTTTTGACTTGTTTTTTTTTTTGGGGGAAAATGACTGTCCAGGACGTGTTTTGATAATTAATACGCCCCAAGCACATGTTAAGAACATTTGTTAATACTGAAAATGTCCTTGGCGGGTATTAATTATCAAACACGTTTTTGACCGTCATTTCCCTCCCTTTTTTTTTTAGAACGTTCTAAGCGCGTTTTCCATACGCAAAAGGCGTTTCATCCCTTTATAAGTTTGATTTTGTTTGGGTGTACGTCGAAGTAATTAAGGTCAAAATCCTAAAGGTGTTTCCATTCTTCGTTTTCTGATAACAAATGTGTTTTTGTTTTGTATTTGTTTCACATTCAGAGCGAGAGCTACTCGGGGTTTTAGAGTTTTTTTTTTCCCCTTGGTTTTTAGGGGGAATGAATTAAGCATGCATGCAGGTTGGATGCAGACAGATGTGGGCCGCTCAATACAGGTGGATTATTTAAATGAAAGAGGAGAAAAGATTCTCTACCTCTACGAAATATTTCATATATCCTTCCCAAATTGCTTCTTTACGGACAGTCGTGTTAGTCAAAAAATTGCATATACCTCACAATTTATAATGTTTTATATAATTTTAAAAAATCATATTATAAATTACTAATTGAGATCTACCAAATAAGATCTATATCGAATGTATAAAATATTACAAATTAAAAGGGACAAACAATTTGAGACGAGAGGGATAGTATGCAATGAATTTATGTAGCTAACAAAAATTTATACCAATTCAGAAGTATTGAGAGAGAGTGCTAAAAGATTACAAAGATTAAATGGATCAAGGGCACATCGGCAAGAAGCCACCCGAGACCGAAGGAAAGCAAGACGCCAACTGAAACATCAAAACCAAAAGAGACATTAGAAAATGTGTTGGGTTAGTAGAAGAAAATGTGTTGAGTGTTTTAGTTTAGTGGAAACAACTAAACTTTTCACAAATAATTTTAGTTTAAATGAACCTGCACAAAAGCCAATAAGTTATACGTAGTGCAACATTTTTAATAGAAACGGGACCTTAAATAGATGGATAAGACTAATAACTTTCACAAAAGTCAATAAGAGCATGTACACCAAGAATATGTGAAATACCTAACCAAAAAGTACATTTTCTACTTTACCTACCAGTATTTTCCTCTCATGCTGCAGCAGACTCTTTTCTACTTTCTCTATTTCCATTAAACAAAATAAAATACTCATTTGCAGCAGGGAGTAGTGGTGAGGGTTTGGGGGAAGTGAAACGGAAGAGAGAGGATGAGAGATAAACAATACTTGTTTACTGTGTACCTTTGCTACAGTTGATAGGTAAAAGCGGAGAGGAATTTTCACAAATGTATTTTACCTCATCTGGTGTAAGCTTGTTTGTGTTTTTCCTCTCCAAATTAGAGAAAAAACTTTTTTACCTCCTTTGATGTACATGCTCTAAGAGCAAGTACATCAGAGGAGCAAAATGCACATTTCTAGCTACTTTACCTAACGAATTCACCAAAACAGGGCTGCACCAGGTTCTGTATGCAGGAGGGTATTTTTCCTCCATGAACAGTAGTTAGCTTAATCTACCGAAGAACTATTCACAATGGATCTATTAAAATATTATTTCCTTTTCTCTCTTCTCCTTACCACTCACTCTCTCTCTCATCCTTTCGTCTCTGCATGTATATTATTTTTGAACATTTAAAGAATAGAGAGAAAACTATACAGATGCTGCTATGGTGCGGAAGGTAAAAATGGGTAGGTAAAATAAAAATATGTACTGTTCATCATCATTTTTGACTATGCACTGATAAACTTGCTCTAACTCTAGTAATTTGCCTTGTGAAAATATTATTTGAGATATCACGCTAGAAATTGATTCTGCTTCTTGATAATGGACGGAGAGGATCTCTAAGTTAAAGAAGACAATAGGGAAAGAAAACAATGGGAAAACATAAGTACATGATAGTATATATAATCTCAACTGCAATCGATCCCGATAATTTTTTGTCTTTTGGAATCGTTGCATAACTTGCATCAAAGCCTCATTTGTAATGATACAAAAAATAAATAAACTGTCTCAATACATACAATCAACTATATGCATCAATTGATCACCCATAAAGTTACAAAATTGGTTCTTCGTAATCTTTATGACAGAATCTGTTCTTTCTACTGTAGTTGTTGAACAGGTAAAATTAGAGCCAAAGTCAAAAAGTTTGGAAGCCAATTATGAATGTGCTACATCTTTTCAACCATCGTTTGCTTTTAAGTTTGAAATCTCGAGCGCACATCATTGATGATATTCTGAAATTAATTCGAAAGTGCCAAAAGCTCAATACTCGATAAGACCTCTGGATTATATAAATGTATAAAGAAGGTAGATAGGTAGAAATTAACAAGGATAAGGCTTGGATGAATGAGGGACATGGCAATTAGGAGTTGATATTTTTACGAAGAAAACGATACCTAACAAATGGGGACAAACAACACATGGATGACCATACAAAAATTTCCATTTGATCACAAATGCAAAATTGCCGGCCTTAGCAAGTAACACCTTATTTTGTCCTCTCTCTTTTTTTTTTTTTTAAATTTATTATTGGCCAACACACCACCAATTTTATTTGGAAAGCTCCATGCATTAATGGGTGTGTGAGTCACCTTAGCTTTAGCCTCAGGAATTTATTTGGCCATTTTGTGAACAGCCAGCCCCCGGCCATGGTGTGGAGATCGATCGGAAGCATTTAAAGAGCTGTGGGGTCAGGCGTGAGGGGTGACCTACACCATGACAATTTCATTCACGTGGGTCGTTGCCTCAAATTCATGCACAGTATGCACTTTGTTTGTCGAGACTTATACTCCCTCCGTCCCATTCTGTTTGTTTGTTTTTGTTATTTGTGTAATTCTTTAAACAAGTTATATTTCAGACTAGTATAAATTTACAAGAACGCAACCTAAGTATTTGTCTTTATTCTTTATATTCACAGTTGCAAGAGAACGATAAAATTCTAAAATAAATGAATCGATATATGTATGTCACAGGATTAATAGTAAAATGTTACATACAAGATTGTGAATCTCGTTCGTACTCTACTGGGCAGTGGCGGCCGTTTTAGAGGAAAACCGTGCCGGTACAAGCAAGGTCAGATTCTGTTCCGGTTGATTTCCTGGTCGGTACTACTGGCGGTACGGGGGAGTTCTGGCGGTTTGGGTGAGTACCGGTGAAACTAAAAGGAAGAAGACATTGTGTAATCTCAAGAATCCTATAGATGAACCTGCAAAAATTTTAATCGAACACGGAACATGTAATAATTCAATGAATGAATAAATATATAATCATTTACAGCCAACCAAACAGGGCAAAGTCCATTTCTCCAAGTAGGTACCAAAAGGCTAGGACACAAGAAGAAAACTACAGTATGAGAGATGAATGCCTCATATTACTGTATTAAACAACTTTATCTATGGGATTTAACCAATATTGAAAGACTATAGCAGAGTTGAAAACAAAAAAAGGCATGTGAAGAAATACTATTACAACAAAGTGACAACCCTCAAAAGGCCCCTAAATTAACTAGCTATCAACATCCTATTTCTATCATATAATTATTCAGTGCCCCTGACCATGTTCCAACCCTCTAACAAACATATATATGAAACCGTATAGCCGAACTTGAACTTGTTGCACGTATTAACTCTAAAATTACTCCGGTACTTATGACTTATCCGAGTAGCAGACACTATCAAATAGAATATAGCCAATTTTAAGTAAGTCATTGGCAGTATCACTTACGTACACGTTACACATGCATGGCTTACTTAATCTTGGAGACGGCAGACAGGATCGACTAAGTAAACCAGCGTTCCTGTTGCAAGTACAGCACGGCACAAGCCCAATCGAGCAACTTTCACCGTGCTGGGATTGGGTACATTTATCGAACCCACACACGTCTGTAAGAGGGTTGAAACATGTCCTAGGAGTACTGAATAATCACTCCTTTCTAACTGCTTCCCTTATCATTTCCTACCGTTTTGACTTCCCCCTTCAACTACTTCGCCCTATTTACATCTCAACCCAAGTAAAAAAATACAAAATTCAAGCAGTATCCCCCTTCCCAACTACACACCATCCAATTTTACTGTGACTGTACAAGGCAACCAGTCTCCAGTACTTCGGCTTCCAGAATCGCTGTCGGATTCAAGCCAAACAACCATTTGAGCGGCTGTGGAGGGTAGGCTTGCCTTGAGCTGTTGGAAGCTTGGAACCAACACCTTCTCCGCCCACTCTTCCAAACCAGTTCGTCCAAGCCAAACCCCAACTAGGATTTTCTCAAGTGCTTCCTCTTCCAATTCTAGCGACAATCTGTTGTCCATAACAGCAGAGAACTTCTCTGCGATTCTTCTTTTAACTTCACATTGAAATAGGCCAAGCTCAACGGGCTTAAATACTACAGCATCGTCTATCAAACTGATCATCTCATGTGGCAATGAGTTTATGGAAAAGCGCCAATTTTCAAGACCATAATCATCTTCGTGATCAATGGTGAGATCACTCCCATCAGTTCGATCATCTACACTGTCAGCTGCTAGATTAAGATCAAATGAAAGACCACATCCCATTTCTTTCTTTGTCGACCTGTCCGTGTTGTGTAGCCAATTGGCTCTTCGTTTGGTACCTTTCTCCACAACGGACAGCCTCAACTGCCAACCATGGCTTGCGATAGACGAAAACTTATTTTCATGGAGCACCTTTTGGCCATCAAAGCTTCTAAGATTTTCTGGTAACCATTTTGCAGTAAGGATGAAAATCACATTCCCAAGACTAATTTCTCTACCATAAGAATCAGAAATCCGACCTCTCTCCATGGCCCGCTTAATACCCCCATGAACCAGCAAATCCGCTTCATCTATGTCCTCTAGCATAATTACTGAAAAAGGGTTCCTACGAACTGCCTCTGCAATCCGATCCAGTGCTGTCTTACCACGGAAACTCACATCTGAATCCTCATCATCACGCCTCGGCCCAAGGCAAATCATAACTGGGTTGGTCCCACAAAATTGATCAGAAAGAACAGATGCCATCTTCTTCTTCCCTATCCGGTCTGAACCTGTGAATAATAGCCAAATATCGCCCTTCGATCCACCAACCCTCCGGCTTCCATTACCCAATTTGCATCTAGTCACAGCTGTAGCCACTTCAGAAGCTGCTTCCCTTTGCCACCACACCTTCTCTGTTAAACCCTTGAGGAGTTTCTTAAATGAATCAGCATCCGATACATTAGCGAATTTCTTGACTTGAAATTCATCGACTTTGGGCAGTAGTTTTGGACCCAACAAATCTTTAGTACAATCTTTATGGTGGTTCCTTTCTGAGGTGATCTGGAGGATTTTGGTCTGCCCAAGAGCAAGGTCTGTTCCCATCGGGCTTCCTGGAGGGGTACTCATTCGATCAGAAGGTTGTTTAGCCACTGGATTTGAGTTCAATTGTAAAGTCTCCCCCAGGTTTCTGGTTTGTTGCAACTTCGGTAGGAAAAGCTGTCGAACAAAAAGCTTTGGATTGTACAAGCCTGTCGTCGGAGTATTTCTTTCAGACCCAAGATTTTGATGAAAATTAGGGTGCAAATGCATGCATGTATCGCTCCATTTCTTTCCTAGTTCATGAGTTTTCTGCTTGAAAATTGCCTCTTGATCCTTTGGCTGTCAAGTATATGATGGGAAAAATAATGAATTTAACTACAATATTAAAAGGCACTGTCAAGCTTGCAATTCGACTGAATATACCTGTGATAGATTTGGTGTTCCAATATCAATGTTAAGGCCTTTGGCATTCTGCATCCACTGAGGAAGTGGTGGTTGAGGTGCATCTGATTTAGCTTCAGAAGAGGAATTTTCATACTCTTTAGCTTCCAGTTTTGCCAGCTCCCTTTCGTAGTTCTGTGTGCATTGGGGGCAACAGCCAATTCTTCTAGCAGGATCCAAGTTTTCACATACACGGTTTGGTAGATCAGTCGTCGCAGATGGAAAGCTCTTCAATGGGATTTGAGACTCAACTGAGTTGCCAAAAACCGGACTGGCCCCAAGTCTAAACTTTGACAATTATGACAGTAAGTTCAGAACTTAACACCATGGGACTAAAGTACTAAACAGGTTGAAAATCAAGAAGAAGAAGAAGATGGCGAAGAAGAAAAGAACAAATGAACTAGGCACACTGACATCTATAGGAAATCCCAAATTCAGAAACAGGGGAAATGTTTGATAAAAGTAACTTATTTTTCCATACCTCTAAATCAAGTTAAGTTCATTAGAACCATGGTGATCTACTGCACCATTTGACCCAATTAATATTTTGAAAAGGAGGACAAAATGCCAATTGCGTGACCATAAATCTCGAATACTGTATTCTGTTGAAGATATCATCTAGTTATCAATTATCCAATCCTTTAACTAAACCATGCTCAAAGTAAAGCGAAATCAAAGTTTTGCAATAGAAACTGCTACTCCAAGACATCGTGTAAGGTTCCAAGTTGCAAGTAAAATTTACCATTCCTAAATTAGGAAAGCTACAAAAATGGATGGCAAATACATGCAATGATCAAATGGAAAAAAGAATCCCCAAGCATACCTCGGAAACATCCCCGGAAAAGGCGACCGTGAAGTGATCGGCACGGCCTGAATATCCCAGTCATTCTCCATAGAAGGATGATAGACCTGACACCTCAAATATGTCTCACAAGTAGCAGTTCCAATCAACCAAATCCTACCACCACCACCACCACCACTACCTTCTCCAAACCTCGACAACAACTCCGCCAATGCTTCCACCGCCGCCCTTCCAGTCTCCGGCGAAACCTTTTCCGGCAACCCACCGGAACCCTCCACCAGCCATTTCAAATCACCCAAATCAAGAACCACCCCACCACAACAAGAATTCCCAATTGCAGCCTCAATTATCCCTCCCAAATCCTTAACCTTATTGGGTATCAAACTCTTGTCCAAACAAAGCTCTTTCCCTATGGGAATCACCTGAACATTCCTCAATGGTCCATCACCCAATTCCCCTTTCTCAACCCTCTTAATTACCTCCCTCACCACCACCTCCGGCTCAGACTCCCCAACCAAAACCGGGTTCTTTTTAACATCCCTCAACAGGATATCCATGACCCGCTTAACTTCTTCATTCCTATTCCCCCCAGACTGCACTGAATTACTAAAATTCCCTTCTTTTAATCTGGGATTCAAGTACAGATTCCGATTCGGAATCGGATTCGGTCTAAACCCAACTCCAATTGGGGTTTGACTAACAGAGTTGGAATGGGTAGCATTCAAAGATTGCTCAATTGCGGCCTTAACAGCCGGGCTAGAGAAACTGGCTTCGCGCATGACACGGCTCACACTCGGGTCATCAAGAATTGAGATAATCAGCTGCTCGAGCTCGACTTTAACGGCTAACAACGGCTGCTGCTGCTGCTCGGGGCAGCCACGCCGCTGGTGGGCCTGGGCCCGTTTCAGGGCCGCCATGAGAGCGTTCGAAACGGGTGGGTCGGAGGCCGCGGTGGTTTGGGCTGTGGTGGTCGTAGGGAGGCGCTCGAGGGCGACGCTGAAGCAAAGCTCGAGGGCTCTACACTGGAGCGGGTGGGAAGAGTTCGGGTGCGAGCGGATGCAGGCCTGGCGGAGGAACCCTGACGGGGAGGACAAGAGGGTGGCCGCCACGTGGAGAGGAGTCGTCTGGCCATGGCTGCGGCGACCCGCCTCGGCTATTGAGAGGGATAAGACACTCGCCGCCTCCGGTGTCAAGGTTTGCTGGATCGTACTCAGCCCCGCTCTCATCTCTCTCTCTCTCTCTCTCTCCTCCTCTGGAAATTGGAATTGTGTTACCCACTGTCACTTTTAATTCAAGTAACCAGGAAAATCCGACCCAGCACAACAGATGAGTGATGCAGTTTTTTTTTCTTTCACTTCATTGGAACCAATCGCTTTCGCCAACTTATCTTAAATCCCCGTAAGTCAAAGAACCGTCGAATTTCCGAAGCAGATTCAAACCGGCCACATACGTGAAAAGTGAGAAATTTTCGCCTTTAAGATGATGCAAATAATAATATCCGAAAAGGGATTGTTAATTTGTGAGTATTATTGAGTAATATAATTTGAAGACTAATAGGCTGTGTATTGCTTCCAATAAGGATCTAATCAAACTTTTCTGTGCTTTGCCTCTCGTCGTCACACACAAGCTGCTATCATCAGAATTCAACGCGAACACGATAGATCAGACACTCTGACCCCTCCGTTGCAAAAGCCCAGTCTCCACTCCCTCTCACTCTAAATAAATATTTTGATGTGCAAACTTTAGATTTTAAAAAAAGATGTATATTTTCGTAAAAAAGATCAAATTCTATACAAAATTTTGTGTTTTTTTTTTTCGTCTTCGCCCAAGTATTCGGAACAAAAAGTTTTGATACTTTTTCTACACAAAATTGAAGAAATCATCAAGTACTTCAATTTGCTGCAAAAAAATCCAAAAAATAATACATGGAAGTAATTTATTTTAAAATAAAAAAATTACATGCATTTTTGTTGGATGATAAACAATGTGGAACGGAATAGCATACTATTATCATGGGAAAAGTATGCAACATATCTACATGGTTGCATCGCATTTTAGATACTCTATCCGTTCCTAAATAAATGTTCGGCGCGCATAATTAGATCTTACAAAAGATGCATGTTTTTCATTATGGGTGAGTAAAATGTGAACACCCAAGTTCGGCTGAGCATTCACTTAATTTTTTTTTAACTTCGAAATAATGGCAGAAGCCCATTCGTTTTTTACTCCTAAAAATTTCATTTTAAGTTTAAAAAAAAAATGACATGGGTGTCGGAAACTCGCCATTTAACTCGCCATTTAAAATATCGAAAATACACTTTAGTCAGCATCAGAAACTCACCCTGAAAATGACGTGGGGGTTGGAGGTGAATTTAAGATGACAAAGGCAAGTAGTAGAAGAGGGAGTAGAACATACGTCTCTTTCCTCATTCAAGGAGGCACAAAAATATCTCTCAGGGCCAGATTTGGGAAATTGTTTTAGCGCAAAAAAAGAGTAAAGCAGCATAATAAAAACAAAGCAGAAATAGTTACGGGAACGGGACTAGCGCGCTTGTTCGTTTGGGATACTTAAATCTCCTATTCACAATCTCGAATAACGTTTCTCTATCTCTTTCTTTTCACTTAGAATTACATTTAAAAACTTCATTCAAAATTCAAACCAAACAGCCCGTTGTGATCCATATAAAGCCAAGCATGGTAATTTGTTGCGGGCGGCAGAAGGGATTGTGTGGCAGGCAGAGTTTTGATTTTACTCTGTTGTGGAGAGAGAATACAGCGGGGGAGGGAGAATTTATGGAAATTAGAGAGTGGAAGTGTGGAAGGGAAGTAGTAGTACTACTTTCTCAGTTCTGAGGATTTCTTGGAAAATTCTTTCGGGACCAGAGCAATGTGTGATCTACTTCTTGTGTCATCTTTTCATTCTTTTATTCGAATGTGCGGTTGTTTCAATACAGATAAAAATGGTGCGCCTTTTAAGAGGAAATGAGGAGGAGACTCATGAGTCATGAGCACAGTACTCGCTCACGCTCTTTCTACCGGTTTGTTGTTTGTCGGACGGATGAAATTTGAATAGATAAGAAAGAAAAGTGGATATGTCGTACGGGAGATCAATTAAGAAGGATAATTAGCTTATACTCGATTCAAGTAGTTGTTAATATGAATCGATAAAATCGGATAATGTAAAAATTACTTAGTTTTCGTCATTAGATTCGGAATACAAAAAAGGTTTGATGGGTAAATAAATCTTTTTTCCAATCCGGATAAGATAATCCTGGAGTGGGGGACGGATAAGCTAAGTCTCTTGAAAGGGGATAAGCTCTCCCTCCCTCCCTTCTCCCCCTCCATTATTCCATTAATATCAAACACCTTCCTACTTATCCCCTCACTCTCTTATCCCCTTCTTTCCCCTATTTCCTCCCCTTATGCCCCAAACAAACAGGCGAGTAATCAATTATGCTAGAACCACACATAATTTGCAACCGTGCTACTCACACAGAGAATTCTTCACAAATCATGCATAGATTGTTATGTGGGGTCACTACGGGTTTTACACAAACGATCCGAACCGTTCATTAAATGTAAAATATTTTTTAAAGAGCTCTCGCAAAAAATCAGCTCAATCCTATATTTACAGGAGCTTGATTTAATCATCTAACCTTTGATTCGAATCTCAGGATAATGAAAACTTAGATGATTGAATCGAGCGCCTATATGTATCAGATTGAGTTAATTTTGTGGGGCCTTTGAAAAAATAATTTACATTCAAATAAAATAACCCATTCTAGAAAGGTAAATATGTACTTATTTTCAAATCAGTACTTATTTACTATTTTCAAGCTAAAAAATAATGGATTTATTGAAATTTAAAAATGTGTAATATGGATCTTGTTTGAAAGATCTCAATGAGATCATTTAAACGATGCAAAAAAAAAAATCGTAATCCGATTATTTTTAAGTTTGAAAATTACAAATGAGTACTCATTTTTTAAGAAGGTTTGTAGAATGATTAAGTGTATTAATTCTATGACTGCGAATTGAAAAATGAACCTACGAAGTTTCATTATGTAACTCTTACCATCTAATATATCAAATTCGAACAACTGATACCCTAGCTCATAAATTAAAACTCAGCTAACAAGAGATCAATGCATTTATGCTTGACTCGTTAAATTTTCAAACCTTGTTGTACACGACTGTTTACTACTGCTATGAGTGACAAAATGACTTATTTTCCTCTTAGAAGTTTTTTCTTGACTGTTGATCAAATTATTTTCCTACTTTCTAATTCTTTGTCTCCGGTCCTTGACGGAAATCCACATTGTTATAGCGATTTTTAGTTATTTTCCTACTTTCTTCTTCGTCTCCCTTGACGGAAATCCAAATTGTTATAGCGACTTTCAGAGAAGTAGAGGAACTTTTAAAAAAAAAAGGTAAAATGAAGTCACCCCAAACCCAACCTATGCATATAATAAAGATTACGGATTAGGCATACAAAACTTTGTTGAGATTTACATGAACATAACTCATATACCTATTATTGTTCTCATCCTTTATGCACGGAAAGACATATTTCTACTGTTATGAATTACAAATTTAAAACGTAATTAACATCCATTCAAATTAATTTGTAATAGTGAATAATACAGAATTAACAAATCGATGAAACAAAAAATAAAAAAGGGTAATATTGATTCTTGAATACTCTATCAACCTTTTGATCTTAATGAGAGAGAAGAGAGCATCAAATAGTAAGAGAAGTCATATATAGTCAAATGATTTTTCTAGTAATAATGGTACTACCTCCTTCCCTAATTGTTTGGTCGTTTCGCAAAACGAGAATTCAAAAATAATGCATTTTTTTAAAAAAAAATTCAAACTTTTTTCATAAATTAAAAGAACTCATCGATATCTAGTGAATTATTGAAAAAATTTTAATTTTTCTTGCAAAAATTATATTATTTTTACGTCTTCATTTTGCGAAACGGAGAAATATTATGAAACGGAGGGAGTAACATTTTAGTACTAGTTTAATTAAGACACCTTTTTGGGTATCTGAAGACTTTTTAAACAATATATATTCTTCTCTACTTTTTGGAGTCGGTCTTCATAATTAAAGTCATGATCGTACTACTTTTGGTAACGCACGCCCTCTCTTGCTTGCCTTTTACGCGTTTTTTTCGCCTTTTTCGACTTTTAAGCAACCAACCAACTTTTCATCTCCTATTTTGATACAAGCTGTGCTATGTGCACAGCAGGCTGTGCACAGCAGCTGTGCACAGCGGCCATTTTCTCCAGCCTCGGGTTGAACAAAGATGATCGAACCCGCTTATTTTGTTCAAAATACGTCGTTTAAGGCCTCTGTAAAAAATGAGCTTCGTTTGATATCGTTAGAGGCGTTAACAAAACACCCAAAATCACTTCAGAATTTACCTAAATTCTGAAGTGATTTTGGGTGTTTTGTTAACGCCTCTAACGATATCAAACGAAGCTCATTTTTTACAGAGGCCTTAAACGACGTATTTTGAACAAAATGACCGGGTCCGATCATCTTTTTGTGACCCGAGGCGGAAGGAAAAGACTGCTGTGCACAGCTTGCTGTGCACGAATCCTTTCTGTTTTGATACTCCGGCCGCTCTAGTTTTATACGAAAAGATGTATTCCCTCCGTTCCAAAATGAGTGTCCTTTTTGGAACTCCGTGCCATTTTCAAATACTTATATCATTTGATTTATGAAATTTTATGTGATTTTGAAAACTTTGTTTAATAGAACTAATTATAATCTATCAAACAAGATCCATATTACATTTTTTTTGACATTCACATTGAAAGATATAAGCAATTGAAAATGACACGCTTCTCCAAAAAGGACACTCTTTTTGGAACGGAGAAAATACAATTTTTGGATCAAAAAATAAAAAATAATTTCGTGCATGATTAAAACCAACAATATGGGATGGAGAAAGTATTTTTTTTTTTCTTTTTTTCTAATATGATAATCAGAAACACTATCTTCCGCTCCTTCAATGCAATTATTTCAACTCTCTGACAATATTAGTTTCTAATTGTAAATGAATCCCATTTGTGCGAGAAGAAAAATAGTACCATAATTTTCACAAATTGAACGATCCCAATCATTTTTTGGAGTCTGGAATAGACCCCAAAAAATTAAAATAATAAGTGGAGGAGAATGGATAGTAACAATAGAGAGAGAGAGAGAGAGAGAGAGAGTGAGTTTGATGCAAGAAAAAACCTTTAAAGAAGTAGACTTGACCATAAGACCATATTTGCAAAAAAAAAATACTAATACATGACGTAGTTGACCATTTTTTTGCCCCATATCGTTTACATTTTCACATATGATCAACTTTTCTAGTTTTCTGTAAACTCGAGAAAATGAAACATAATAAAAGAAGTTAGAGCACAAAAATTTCACATCTGAAAATGAAATTTTCAGAAAGGCCTACATCTAATCTAATAATGAATTCTTTCATAATTAAACCATATAGAAATGACTTTTGGAGTTGGTTAAAATTCCTTCGGAAAGTTTGGGAAAGTTTTTCTCCACTACAGCCCAAACCTTTTGACCTCTCACTCTATATACCCCAAACAATAATAGAGGAACAATGATTCAAAAGCTCCTTTTTTTCCTCCTTCAAGACCTCTAATCAAAGTCATCTTCTCATTTGTTTAAAAGGGCATTCATTTGAATTATTACATTCACAAAAGGCCCTGGCCCCTTACCACAATGTTCAAATTGCCATCAATTTGTTGATGATCAACACACAAAAAAAAATTCCTATCTACCCTAGTTGATGGATTATTACCAGACAATAGGACCCATATAACTCTTTTAGATTCTTGTTTGTTTTTAATGAATAACTAGAGTTTGATATCTTGTGATATTTATGCCCACATCATGTATGCATATATGGATGCATGTGAAGATTTTTAAGTGTCGATCCACAAGCTTTATAGCATTTTATTTTTGTAGCTCTAATGTATTGATCGACAAACTGGTGATTTTGAAAATCATCGACAAATGTAGGTATCAATCAATCTTCCATATTTATCATCTCATATTCGATTCAAACTCAGGTTTCTCAATCGATACGATCAATGCTAGAGCGATACTAGTGATACTACTTCTCCAAAGCTCTGTTTCGCTCTTGTTTTTTTTGACAAATACATTTAAGATCACGATACCTAACCCATAATACCCTTGATATCGTTATATCGTGACCGTTACTATTATTTGAGAGAGAGAGGGGGAGAGAGAGAGAGCGCTTTTCAGCTAGCAAACAGATTCCTCACACAGCTGGAAGGGAGGGTGGTGATTGGATTTGGGAGCCACCACCCTAAAAGGTTTTGGTAGCTTCTTGCACCCAAAGCAAGTAGACTTTGAAACCCCCATCCTAGCTAGTATACCTTTTCATCCCTTTCCCCTCCACCTTTAGAATTTTAATCGGTAATGGTTTTGCGCATCTTTTTTTTTCTTTTGTGATTTGAATTTACAAAATTAATCTTTCATTTGTATATATTTTTTATATTTGGAAGGACGATAAAATAAATTCACATTACAAGGAGACGAGGTGGGAGGGGGAATTAAAAAAAAAGAAGAATATAAAAATCGCTACCCATTTATTTAATACGTGAAAGTAACCTTACTTTTCGATGATAGTACAATAGAAGCTCGAATCAAGCAAAAGATGACTGTTAGTTTCCCCCCTTTATAAGAATTGTTTATCAGATAAAGTTTAGTGCTTTAATTAAAAGTTTAGCACCAATAATTCCAGATATGCGTACACACGCATTTATGTAACTATTAAGAAAGACTTCATGCTTAAATTGCTTTCATTGAACAACTCTGGCTAAATCTTGAGTTTAACGCGGTTTAGAGGATCGCAGCATAAGAGTTGTGCTATACATCTATGCGCAAAAGTTTGATATTATTCATGAAAATAAAATTTCATAGGACTGTGTAATCAACAGTTTCTTAAAATTTTATACTTTATTTAAGAAATTAATTAATAGTGACATATTTGTGAATCTCAAATTGAGTTAAATTTAAGGACCTGGAAAGATCATATATTTACATTATTGCAACAAATGATGTACTATTCATGGAATTATTCAAATTGATCTATCTTTCTTTCTTTCTTTATCAAGGGGGCAATCAAGATGCCAAATATTCCCCACCTGATCAAAAGTATTTTTTGAAAGAACAAGCTAAGGCAGCTTCTCACCCCAACTTTTTAAAAACTTCTTGGAATCCTTAGGAGAAACAACACTAGAAAATCCCAGGTGAAAGAGACGTTGCAGAAAAGCTACTTTTTGAAAGAAATTTGGTTTTTATTCACACTAATCATCTATACTTTACACACAAGCATTCAACTTTTTGTGAGAGAAACTTTACAAAAAGAGATTTCTGAGAATCACTGACCATTTTGGATATATATGCAAAAGGAAGACATTCCTACGTGAGTCCCTTGAACCTTACATTAGTGTACTCATGTGGAGATGGGGTCTCTTAACCCATAAAGTTGGGTTTTAAAATGTGTTTTTAAAAGTTAAGACAAAATCTTTAGCATCCCATCTCCCCTAATCAACTTTTAGGACCAGCATTAAGTAATTAAACTCATGGCCGGGGATAGTGTAATCCAAAGCTTTACCATGTTCTTAATTGAAACAACTAATTTTATATGCCTATAATTTGTACTTTATTTTCTATGTTAAGCTGAAAATGGTTAATTCTTGTGTTTTTTGTTTTTGTTTACTTGGTAAAGGAGGCGCGCGCGCGCGCACACACACATACATATATATATATATTAAAATGCGGGACTCTCCTTCCTGATTGAATTTCGACGATCCAAGCCGCTCAAAGTGATTAAAACGTGGATTTAAGGGTCCTTGAGGGAAATCAACAAAAAAAAAATGACCAGGAAGGGCTTAATCTGAGCAGTTTTTATTGAACGGTTCAAAAAAAAACTGCTCGGATGAAGCCCTTCCCAGTCATTTTTTTTGTTGATTTCTCACGGAAACCCTTAAAATCACGTTCTGCACACATTGAACGGTTCGGATTTTCAAAATTTGATCCGAAAATGAGAGTCCCGCATTTTTACAAAATAAGGGATCCCTCACTTGATCCGTGGTGTGTGCACGAATCTCTAATGGTTAGCTCCTAAAATGGACCTAAAGTGTTTATGTGTTTCTAATAAAAATACTGCCTAAAACATATGCTTTCTTTTTTGGCAACGGGAAGCCTCTCAAAATTGGGCCGCTATTTTGGATTCATCACTCAATAATAAAATCACATGTATCGAGTGAGTCACGACGTGGTCCATATAAGTGGGACACAAAACCTCAATGTCTATTTATGGCTGGAATTATTGATGATCAAGAACCATTTCGCTCAAGTCTTGTTCCAATTCTTATTTGGGCTACTACAGCCATAAAGGCAGAGTAGGGTTTTCTATTGATATGCATGTGTTTCGGATATGTGTTCCATTATTAATCCAAAAAGGCAGCATCTCTATTGTGGTTGTTTCAATTTCAATCTAATCTTTGGGAAAGCAATTGGCAAGAGAGAGAAATTCAGGTTTTGTGGCTTTTAATATCTAGATATTCCTTTTCTTTTTTTTTTTTTTTTTTTTTTTTGCAACAGGTCAATTCATTCATCTTGAAGGCGAAGATTACATCGCAAAACCCAAGAATGCATCAAATTACTTAATCCGGGAAACGAGAACTATAAAAACTACAATAGACTCCAGGACACCCTGCAAAAGCAAATTGACACTAAGTGTTGACATGAGAATCCTGTCCGAGACTAGACTGAGATATTCTTTCTCGCAATTGGGAAAATGCTTGGCATCACCATATCATCACCACGTATCTTAACTACGAAGATCTTGTAATTGAAGTACCCCAACAGCTTGGCTAATTAAGTGGACATGAGAAAACAGGATGGGTTTGAGGGGCAGCACCGTACTGTACCCCGCTAGCACGGTCTGCTCCGGTCTCGCTCTGATGATCGGAAACGTTCATTTCGTAGCTCGTTGAGTAGAACGAGTGTACCAAAAATTAGCTTGATCGGATATCATTAAGTGCATGATTGAACATTTTTGAAAAGAATGGATCCGAAATACTAGATGAAACCCACTGAAACCCATTACTGCCAAGTTATATATGTGTTTCGATCAGACACTCACCATCTCCAGATCTGAGAAAACAAATAATGTACTTGTCCTCCATTAGGTCATATGCCCCAAATTAAAATCTTATAGAAGCTATACATTCCAAACCTTGAGCTATTGGAGGATAACTTCAAGTTCCGATTTTAAAAAAATCTCCTGATTGAAAATGCGTCTCTTTGCAATAGGAATAGTACCCAGATCCAACTATATCAATAAATGCATATATATTAATTGTGTCATAAATTCTTATCCTCTACGTTCAATCTATCTAACTGTTAGGCGTACTTTCAGATTCAATTCCATGGGGCTGCATTTTCATAAGGACCAAAAAGTTGGTACATGTAATAATTTAATCATGACGTCGCTGTGTAAGTCACGTGCTTTCTTAATTTCTTTCACGTATGGAATAAGGGAAAAGCATGGCACTTCCGTTGAGAATGAGAAACATCTTCTGAACAGCTTTAGAGAGAGAGAGAGAGAGAGAGAGGGGCGGAAGGACCAGGGGACTGTGCTGTGCAGCATTGTGCTGCACAGCGTGCTGCACAGCCTCCGGCGAAGCTTTTCCGGCATCGGTCCGACGATCGGAGACGTTCATCGCGTAGAGCTCGTTGAGTTCTACGTTTACACCAAAAATCAGCTCGATCAAATATCGTTAAGGGCCTCATCGGAACATATATAACTTGAAAAAAAATGGACTTAGTGGTGTAGACACCCCATTCTGGACTGTCCGGATTAGTCCTTTTACTTCCTTTGTTGACCCGATGATGACAAACGGTCGAAAACAGTTCAGAGTCGATGGAAGGTCTTGAGCTTTGAGTGTTGGACTCTCCTCATTCAGACCCATTTCAAACCCCTTCAAGCCCCTCAAATCCAGAGCCAAATGAGCCTCAACAAAACCATACCTTGCTTACGCCACCTCCTCCTTGGCGTGCGCCAGGTATTTGCCACGTGTCGGTCATCGACCGTTGACTGAGTTTGACCTGGCGCACGGCAGGTCATAGGTGGCGTACGGAGGGTCTTGACCGGTCAAATCACCGCTTTTACAGCACGCAACCGAAGCCTTTGCGGCCCCAGAGTACAGAAAACAGTGCTCCCAATGATTATCTCCTGCTGGGCCGTCCCTTACTCTCTCCTACACCTAGCCCCCATGCATTTAATGCATGGGAGGCTACTCACTCAACCCAACCAGCCCTAACCACCCCTCAACCCAGCTGGCCAGCCCTGGTTTCAGCTCCTCTCTCCACCATAAATACCCCCCCCTTGCATTCATGTGCAAGGGGTTAACACACTTAACTCTCTAAGCCTTTTTCCCTCTCCTCTCTCTTGCTCTTGCTCTCCCATTGTAAGAGTGAGATATAGAGAAGTTTCACACCCCCCTCCCTTCACTGATCAGTTGATACCACAGCCTCCATCTTCAACCAAAGCTCATCTCCACCCTTTTCTCTCTTGCACCAAAGGTATACCACCTTTGTGCTGCATTCTGTTTTCGAGTTCTGAGGGGAACCAGAAGGGTTCTGGCTAGTAACTCATACTAGTCCAGGCCCCTTCCTGGTAAAATAAATCAGTCGTGGAAGTCACTACATGGCGCACGCCATCTGCTAAAAGCCGTACGCCACCTTTGCTGTACGTGCACAGTTGGCGTGGGGATCATGTAGGACTCAGTTATTGCTCATTTCCTTTATGTCATCACCTTACAGCATGCTAAAAAAACCAGTCTATTGCTTTCTGTATTATTAGAACTGTTCGAATGTAGCTTTCAATACTTGTACCATTTCCTATTTTCAAGGCCTCTGGGGTACTTCTGGTCTTGTTCCAGAACCCAGATGATGTAAAGCCAAACACTGGTCAACGCACAAACCTGGCGTACGGCTCCTAAAGGTGGCGTACGGCATGTTTCTCGAAGTCCAGTGCCTGGCCCTTATATCACAGCTCAATCTAGGCCTCTTATTTCTCCCCACTCTGTTTATGGGGTCTGTCTTGCTATTTCCCTGGCTACTGGCCATCCTTTATGTCTGTATTTGTGTGTAATCAATATTATAGACTGCGTGGTTTGCCCTGGGTGTGCACTGGTCCCTTCCAGAGCCCAGAGGATTGAGAGTAGGAGATGTAAGAGATCGGTGTGGTAGTGTACGCCAGCTTGAAGGTGGCGTGCGCAGGGTGTGCTGGCGTGCCGTGGCTTGGCCATGGCGTGCCAGCATGCCGCCTGCTCACGCACCCGACGGGCAGCGTACATCATCCCATTGAGCTTCCGGCAGCGCTTGTTCTCAATCTATGTTCTTACGTTTACTTCAACTCAAGCAAGCAAGTTATCATCCATAAACATCTTGTCATATAAACTGCAACTTGTTACAGCTTTAATCCCTATTAACTGTTCCCCCGCCCTAACTGGCCAAAATGATCAAATGAGAGAAAAATGCAAACATTTTAATAAAATGCCCGAGTAGAGACCGATCTCCGGATTGGGCGAGAGGGGTGCCATAAAACCCTTCCCCTCTCGTAACCTGGCTCCCGAACCTCAGATATCGAAGGTGACGACGGACCGGTCTACGCCTTTTCAAATCAAATCAAACATTTTTCAAATCAAAGCAAAACGTAGCAAACGTTCTCGAGTTCGGTTCCTTGGGTGTTCTTCCGCTAAAACCCGAGTGGCGACTCTGAATCGAAGCGTTTCGCCGCGCTATTTTCCAAAAGGGCCGCCCCCCCAAACAATATCCATTCGAAACCAAAATCGGGCGATTTTCCGGGGCGTGTGCCCACAAGTGGTTTTGATCTAGTGTTTCGTATCCATTAGGATTCATTGTTTTTCAAGTTATTTATGTTCCGATGAGGCCCTTAACGATATTTGATCGAGCTTATTTTTGGTGGGCACGTAGAACTCGACGAGCTCTACGCGATGAACGTCTCCGATCGTCGAACCGATGCCGGAAAAGCCTCGCCGAAGGCTATGCAGCACAATGCTGCACAGCACAGTCCACTGGTCCGAGGCGGAAACTTTTTCTTCCACTAGAATTCAACTTTTATTTCTTGCCCAACAAAAGGTTCAGGACCCAAAATTACACAAACGAAAGTTAAAACTGAAAAGACGAAAGAGAGTTTCCATTTGATGCAGAAAGAAAGAGTGTGTGTCCAATACCATGAGACCCCCCCGGAAATGGCGCCGAATCGATCATAGCTGCATCGGCTGTGGTCCTGTACGAATTCATGTCTATTGGGACGTTATTTCTGTTGAGACAACTGAGGGATGAATTCTTCTTAATTTCATCTTTTAGAATTGAAATAAGGTTAGAGGTGCAAACGCATGGAGGGGAAGGTGACACGTACTATCCCGGCCCAAAAAAAGTTTCAGACGTACAGCAACAAAAGAAACATTGGTAGTCCACATAGCATACACGTGTAATTCTTCTGGGTATTAAGCATCTTGATGGATGAAACTTTTGAATACGCGTAACTTTTCGAGTGTTATGGTCCTTATGGATAGTTAACGTTAGAATGCATATATATTTTTTGACAATATTAACTGTGTTGATGAACGATGAACCTACGAAAATGTACGTATATTTTTAGTGTGCCATTAGTATTTTCTTTTTCTGGTATTAACTATATTGATAGTTTTGAGTGGCACCGCCCAATGTAAATCCTAGCATCCAAGAGAGACTTTATAAAGTTGAAATATGAGGAATGAAAAAATTCTTTGTATATGTGAGAGCTGTAGAAAAAATTCTGTTGTACAATTGAGGCATATGTTGAAGTTCAAAAAAGGAATAAAAATTGAGGCATGTTGTTATTGATAAGCTGGCCCAATCCAGTTCAAAAAGAAGCCGGCCCAACCCGGCCTGTTGTTATTGACAAGCTGGCCCAGTCCATTTAAAAAAGAAGCCGGCCCAACCCGGCCTGATCCCGATGAATTTTAGTGGGCCTCGGCAAAGCACGGGCCTTGTAAAAAAAGCATTGAAGCTCTAATCATCCTTTTTCATCACAATTTAAACAGAGCTTATCTCGGGCTTAAACTTAAACCCTTAAAAATAACGAGCTACGGAAGGCCGTTGATTCAGTTGATGGCCGCCTCGGACGGAAAACCGGAATGGCTCTCTCTCTCCGTTGCGCTAGCCTTTGCCACCATCTCTGCATCGGCAGCCATCTCCGGTACCTGTCTCTCTCTCACTCTTGCAATTTTCTCTCTCTAAAGCGCACTGATAATAACTTAGGTTTCCTTTCGTTGTTAGTTTATTTCTGGAGAGGAAAACCCAGGGGTGAGAACGAGAGGGTTAAAGAGCTTGAGATATCTCTCAAGTCATCCTTAGAGAACTGCGCCGCCGAGAGGCAAGGCCGAATTAGGGCTCAACAGGTACTTTATTGTATGAACTTTTCATTGATTGTATATGTAAATTGAGTTTGTTAGCATCCAGTCAAATAAGTGAAATAGAATAAGTGGTTCGTATGGTTGATTAAGAGGTCTTGTTTGATAGAACCCAGTTTTAGAACTACTTAAGTTGTCCAAATTTGGTGTTCAACATTTTGGCTTGTCGGTTTCGTGTGCCGTATGCAATTGAATTCTGGATAGTAGTTGGCATGGTCAACTATGGCTTAGTTTAGAGGTGTGCAACAAAGGTAACTTAGAAAGAACGCATGTGGTGGTCATGAACTTCATTTTCCGTGTCACAATTTCTGTCAGTTTCGTTCGTGTTTATTATTATCGCGCTGCTCATTGTCAGAGAAGTTCTAGGATTACCATTTTATCAATTGCATTGGTGTTAGCCAGGATACCGTTGGAAACGAAATAAAACACAAGTAGATTACTATTGTTTTCTTGGTTTTTGACACGTTAATAAACCTTCAACTTCGATTTCTGTAGCTTTTCTAGCCATTGGGTGTTCTACCGACAGAAGATGTTTAATGTAGTTTTCTTCCTCATGTCTTAGGCTTTGAGGAAAGCACTAGCCCAACCTAAGTTAGAGAATTTGGAGGCGACTTCTTATCCAATGGTTCCTATTGCCATCATCCGGTCATGCTTCTCAACCAGGTAATTTGTGGTGTATGTTGATATTAATTGTGGATCAAACATATATATATTTTTCATGTTGGATGATATGGCTTTAATAAAAAAGGAAGGATTCAGATAATAGAAAAAAAAGGAAGGATTGAAATATGGCACATAGGTTTGAGGTTTGGGGTTCGAGCTTATGAAGAAGCATTGAATTCCTGCCAGTAGTAATCTGACTTACGTACCCGGCTAACATCCTATTGATTCCTACCAATGGATTTGTGCTGGCTGCCCATGCCTTTTCATTCTCTTGCAGTAACACCCTTACCCATACTCTCATTAACTAAAGATCGGACCTCTGCAATTGCATAAGCTGTCCGTTCATATGCATGCAAATGTAGTTAATATGCAAACAAGTCTTCAGTGATGTGCCTTTAAGTAATTTAAAATGACATGTGAAGGAATGGGACACCTAGGCAACCTTTACTTGTACCACTTGCTAGAGCGCAGCTGCTGTTTGATCCAGCTCGAGTTCCTCCAGCGTCCCTTGAGGGTTTGGAAGAATATTCTCATTGCTGGATTATATATGTGTTTCATTTGAATACGAATCTTGAAAAGCTTTGGAAGCATCCATCTAATTCGAAGTTTAAGGCAAAGGTACGTCACCAAGTTCTTCTGCTATAGTCTCTGAAATCGAGGGGCAGCTGACTGGGGGTTAGTCTTGATTCATGCAAAGATGCTCCTCTGAATTTGAAGTAAGGGATTGTCCACCTCACTGCCTCGAAGAGCAGTGCCTCTCTTGTTTTGCACGTGTACAGAGAGACTCCAAACAACGCTTTCTGTATATTTTTTAATTTGGTTTGTTCTCAATATAGTTCACTCTATATTGATTTTTATGAAATGGTTGGTGGACGGATAGGTTAGAGTACCAAAGTTGAAGGGTGAAAAGATGGGACTTTTTGCTACAAGATCACCACATCGTCCATGCCCCATTGGGCTAACAGTGGCCAAGGTAACATTCAATCTTGTATGGTCATGATTCATGAACACACCCTTTCTGGTCAAAGGAAGTATGCTTTTGTTTGTTGCATTTGATTATTATAGTTGTATTTTGAAAAGGAACAGGACTATGAAGTCTGGTTTTTTGTTTCTTAACATTTTGGCTATAGGAAAGCCTGTGATTTTCATACTCTGTATTATATATTCCCACCACAAATGCTCTTAGTGGATCTTTTCAGAAACTTGTTCCCACTGTCCTCCAGATACTTGGAGCATTCTCATGCCATAGCTTGAATTGTACCTGCGTTACCGGTACATATATCATGAATTTGATCATTCAGTTAATGATTGGATACATGCCACATATGCAGGTGGTATTAGAGCAACTCTAAACCACTCTTCAAAATTATTATTTTAATCTATATGAAGAGCCATGTGAGATTTTGTACCTGGCGCCAACCCACTCTTCATTCAACTCTATCAAATTTGAAGACTTCATCTCACTCTGCAAACTTGATGATTGAGAATGACTGTTCAAACTAAATAGATTAAATAAGTAAAATTTGAAGAGCTAGTTGGATTGCTAAATATGAAAACTACAAAAATGAATCTTCAAATGCCATATAGGTCAACAAAGGATACATTTGATGCAAAATTTTAAAGAGTGGGTTGGAGATGCTCTAAGGTTCTTTCTATTCCGTGGTGTATTTAGATTTTAAATTTGAGTAACTACCTGGAGTGATGGGGTAGGGGTACCATATTTCTGCATTACGAAAGTTCAAGGTCTCACTGCCAGTTTAAGTGGCAGGTTACAAAATGCATTTCTCAACCTCTTTGACGTCTAATGGGATGTTTACACTCTTTTTCAAACTTAGATTGAGGAAGTACAAGGACGTATGGTTCTAGTTTCTGGCGTGGATCTGGTTGATGGAACTGTAAGTTTTCTAGTGCTCTATTTATTGTTCGACTAAGTGAAAACTCTTTGATTTGTGTTTCGCACTTTCATCTTACAAGTGAATGTGACCTCATGATTTCAGTTTTATTCAACAGCCTGTCCTGGATATCAAACCTTATCTACCATACAGTGACAGCATCAATGGAGCAACAGTTCCCACCTGGGTAAAGGTACTTTATCCATTGTATACCATTTATTTGAATGTCGTTTGTTACTTTGTTGTTATCTTCCATTTGCAACAATGGTAAGTGGGTGAACAGACTATCTCCATCATTCGGTAGCTACTCAAAATCTTAAGTATCTTGTTTGAGGACATTTTTTTTTTGGTACAACGCCATTCAAAATCTTGTAATATTTGTCTTTCAATGTGGCTAATTAGCACTATTTACAAGAAGGCCATCACGTAGTGCTGGTTCATTGATGCTAGATGGCTCAAGGGGTAGACCTAGGCATTGTTTGCAGCAAGTGGCTGCTCTCATACTTAACTGGTATTCTCACAATTGAAAGGTTTGGCTTTACTGGTGTACCAGGCAGGCCCTTTGCGTTACTCCAGTTATTGTATTCTGGAGTGAATTTTGCTAAGCTGTCATGATCACTGTTACTAGATCCTGGATTTATGCAGACTACTAGATGGACGTCTTGGTGGGTGTCTAAACTCTTGCAGTCAATTCATAACATACGGGGATACTCGTGGATTTTTTTATTTCACATGATTTTTATCCAACATGAGTCTTGATGGGCGTGGCTAGAAATAATAATAAAAAACCAGTTAAGATATAATTCATGATTAACAGGACCTCGGGATAGCAAAAAATTGATGGGACCTTACCAACTTAATTACATATTGTGGGACTTGGCGCCAATTATACATGATTGTGCTGGTGCATAGTGGGTGTGTGTGTCAATATGTTGAGTTTTCCATAATTGTTGAGAATTTAGGTGCCTTTGCATTTGCACTTTTCCTTGGGATTGGAAAACTATTAATAACCGTTTCCTTGAACATATGTAAACAGAATTACTGAGTGTTGAAACATTCGTTGCTTTGACAGAAAGTGAAGACCATGCTTAGACAAGTAGCACCATTTCAATATGGACTACACATTATGTTATTGTTGCTGTGCTCATATCATTTTTCATGGTATTTGACGTGATATTCTTTTAGCCTGTGTTTGGATCATGCATTTGTGAGGAATTTCCGGTGGTGAAGGAAACGTAAAGGAAAAGATAAGAAGACAATGTACTGAAGAATAATCCGTGATCCAAATGCAGCCTTAGTGTAACATTATGGGCTCCTTCGGAATATATAAACTTATGCTATGTTGGACAGGAGGACAATCCGTTAGCTGTTGTTTCGGTTAACTTCTCTGAGGGCTTCTCCACTGATCTAGCTGACTGTTGGACGAAACTGGTGAGTATTAATCAGTATCTAAACGAAATATAAAGTGGAGATGTCTTTTGCGTATTGTAATCAACATCTGGACTGTGATTGTTCTGTCTTGCATATAATTTGGCTGACCTCCCCTTTTGTGGGTATCAGGAAAAGAAGTCCCTCTATGCATCCCCCGATGAATTTCAGAGCTTGATCAAGCAAGTGCTTTCATGGGATATACGATCTCTATCTCAACGAAGTCGACCTCATAATCGTTTAGTACAGATAGAAAATGGTGATAGAGTTGATGATGATACTGAAGATTTGGTTGACTACTTAGATGAATCAGCCTCCAGAGGTGAAGGGATTTCTCTTTCATCTGGTGACGTAATTTATCACCTAATACTGGAAGGCCTGAATGTGTCCTACAGAATCGATTTTGATGGCAATGTTCTTGTTGAGCAAGTCATACTCTCTACTCATATCCCAGACAGTTGTACAAACACTGCAAGTATATGACAGGAGAACCAAACAGGTATGTTTACTTTGTTTAGGACCCATTGGGTTGCTTTAGTGCTCGAACTTATTCTTTTATTTGGCAACAACTTGTTTCAGATTCCATTCTTTGGTTCATCTGTCTCTGCATCCATGCATGTGTTTGTGTATCACTGGATCAAGATCATCAACAAAGTACTCCCTTATAATTAGAAGGTTTAGTCACTGGATATGGTTCTAACATTTGCTATCTATACAAAGGCTCGTTTGGAAATCAATGATTTGTGCTGGTATTCACTTGAAGAGTTCAATTTCGCATGGGAGGGAAAGCCGTTCAAGTGAGGGAGTTCAATTTAGCCTTTCTTTCCTTTCTCTTGGTAAATCCCCTACAGGAACTTAATGGTGAATAGTTGACAATTTTGCTGGCTCAATGCTAAATTTTTCTTACAGCTGAAAAATTGCCCTCCATTGCATCTGATTGTAGAGAAGTATGGGACAAATGTTATTCCCATCAAATGCTATGTTTTGCTGGAAGTATGATAAACTCTATTTTTCACATGAAGATTATTCAAGATGTATAAATCGGATTACCATCTAGTTTTTGGTTTTGGTCATCAATTACTGCCATATTAAATCATGCTCCCCCAAATCCAGAGACCACTATTGCTAAGGCAGGGTTAGCATCATCTGATTACCTTCAAACTGTCTTCAACGACCCTAGGCCAGAGCCCAGTTCTCGGAGTGGGTGGACTCTGTGGTCGGCCCCTCGCAGTGTGGCTAAATTCTTTTGTGCTGGAGCTTTTTCTACCTCACACAGCTATGCTGCCTTTGTCGTCATCTCTAGAGTTAGTGGTGGTTCAGTTCCTCTTCTTGATTACGGCAGAGTTTGGGCATCCGCTGCCATTATGGTGGAAGCTTGGGCTGTATGGGTCGCATGTGGCATGGCTATGGATCATGGATTGGAAGAGGTAATCTTTGAATCTGATAACCTCCAACTTATTAACAGTGTTTATAATGGGACTCCTCTTGCCCCTGGGAGATCAAATCATTAGTGGAGTATGTGCTTCTATGGGCTTCTTTGCGGCCATGGTCATGACTCATGCAAAGGTGTGGTTGAAAGAACAGCGGAGTGGCACAGTACACTTGCGTTATTTTTTGTAGATTGCGTACGCTTGACTTGAAGATCTTTCAGATGCATGAATCTGGAAGAGATATTGCAGTCTAGTTTTGGTTTGGCATCAAGTACTGCCACTCTACCTAAAGATTTAGTTGCTGAATTCGAACTTGCAAATTTCTTGGTATTTCTTAACTCTGCCTGGGATGAGAAGTTTTTTTTTTTTAGTGGGAGAGATAAATGAGTGTGAATTGTCAATTTTTCGCCCGTCAAAATCATATTTGTTTATAGTAGTATATATATTGGTTTCCAAGTCCTGAATGAGAATGGACACACACATTATTAGTTGGAAAACCCGAAAGATCTAAACAAACAAGAATATAATCATGTGCTTGGTTAGGGTAACTTGAACCATTGTCCAATTACTTGAAAATTTTATACAACAAATTAAAATGCAGATAGCAAGAAATAATAAGATAATAAGACTATTTTATTTGTGTTTGGGCTTGTCCCAATTGTGTGTTTCTTTAGTTGGCAAGATGCCAATTAAGGATTTGGATCTTGGATTCAACACTATGTTCTCTTCTTGCTCCTGTTAATCTTTGTAACATTTTCAAAAGTTAATAAAAAAAAAATTTGCTGTTCAAAAAAAAAAGGACTATTTTATTTGACAATTTGCAATCTTGTCCAATGAAATGAATGCATATGGTAAGATAAGAAATATTTGCCGAGAAAAAAAAAGGATAAGAAATAGTTAGAGAAAAATTAAATTTATTTTCAGAGGTTGGACGAGATAACTAAAAGGGGAATGATTTTTACACTCCGACTTTTTAATATTCACATACTTTTTATAGTGTTAAAAGTATATGTATTTGTTTTGTAAAAAACAAAAAAGGATTGTGGATATAAAATAGGGAGTGTGAAAATCATTTTCCTAACTAAAAATATTTATTATGGCCTGAACAGTTGCTATCACCCAATGGTATGTCGTTGATATGTCAAATGTCCAATTTTTAAAGTTTTATCTTGGGTTTTTTCGATGAATAAAATAAAAAAGAAGTTTGCTTTTTTTTTTTTTACAACGTTTTTATCTTGGATTTTTTTTTTTTTTGGATTTCGGGAAATAGTGGGAAAACGAATAAATATGTTTCCAATGTGCTTGTTTATGCCCTGTTTGTTTACATAATGCCTAAAACACAATTTGATGTTTGTTGATTACTTGCTAATCTTATTATTAAGAAAAAAGTAGTAGGAGTAGTAAGAAAAAGAAAAGAAGAAGAAATGTTTACTGAACAAAATTAACAATAAATAACTTCCTCCTTGAGCATAACCCAGATTATGGAATCCAAACCGTTCCTAGAAACGGAGACTCTCTCTCTCTCTCTCTCTCAATCTGGGATCCAAACCGTTCCTAGAAACGGAGACTCTCTCTCTCTCTCTCTCTCTCTCTCTCTCTCCATACAGTCATAATACAGGCATTGAAGCCTCAATCTAATAAAGACCAGCTAAATTCGCCAATGCACGCATACTCGTGAGACAGGGTTGGAGCTATGGAGTCGCCGGGGCCGGATACGAGTCGGTACGCAGCGGCTCGGTCGTCGGTGATCGACTCGTTCAAGGGGTGCTCGATAATGTCTGGGCCTCGGATTCCAAAGGAGGAACTCAGGCGGAAGATTACAATGCCCCTGTACCTCCGCCTCGCCATCCGCGACGCAATCCTCTCCAACAACGTCGCTTTTGGGGACCACCATCACCCCCACCCCGCCTCCGGAGAGGCTTTTCATTCGCCAGAGTCACCTCTCGTCGTGTTCATCAATTCCAGGAGCGGCGGCCGGCACGGCCCCGAGCTTAAAGAGAGGCTTCAGGATTTGATGGGCGAACAACAGGTGCCTCACTCTCTCTCTCTCTCTCTCTCTCTCTCTCAATACAATCACAACATTGCATGCAACATTGTTCACATAGTGTGTCAACGTGGCATTATTTCGTTGGGAATTGAAAATTATCTAATGACCAATAAAACAGTGTTACGTCATTGTTGAATTGAATGCCAAATTTGGCACCAAGAATGGCATTGCCAAAATTTAGCATTGTGTTTGGAAAAGGGCGGGGAGGGTTTTGCCGATGTCAAATTTTGGCTCTGGCATGGTGATTTGGCACACAAGGTGGACTTTTCTCTTTAGCCATGTTCTCCTAAATTATTGTATTCGTACTTTTTTTTGTATTTTGTTAGATTCATGTTAAACATTTTGGGTTGGCCATTCATCTCGAAGAGGAAAGTTTAAAAAGCAAAAAAAAGTTCAATGAAACGGGGTTGAAACAAGTGTTTTTTTTTTTTTTAATGGTGTCGTAACATTTATTGAATTCGATTCAACTTTTTAAAATTTTATGATTCCTCTCGTTGGACTAAATGATTGTTGCTAATTTTTTTTTTTTTACCAAAAGCTAAACAATATATTACTAAAGGTAAATAATACTGACAAAAATACCAGAAGGTCCAGAACAATACTTTAGGAAGAACACAGCCTGCAGCATGTAGCTGCACCTCAGTCCTTGTAACATCAGCTAAATACTGTTTAGGCGGAAAATTTGAAAGAAGGGTGGGGAGAACTGTTTCTTAGTTCGCCCCTCGAAATGGTTTTCTCAGTTTTTCTTTCCATCGTAAAGCACCTAACTCTAATCAACTCAACTTAACATAAATCTACCTTTTTAATTAAACACATGTATTACCAAAGCCCCATACCCCCATTGATTAGGGATTACATGGATACTGATATTGTTGGTATATGGTAGTTTGTTTTCAATGAAACTGTAACTGTAATTCTAACATTTTCCTTTTTGGTTTGTTCATAGGTTTTTGACCTTCAATTTGTGAAGCCTCATGAATTTGTTAAGTATGGATTAGGTTGCCTGGAGAACTTAGCTGATCTTGGGGACACATGTGCCAGGGATGCTCGTGAGAAGCTGAAAGTTGTGGTATGGTCTGTTTATTGTTTACATAACAGCTAATTGAGCTATACTGCCGTACCATTTTGGTTCTGTTTCTCCATAGGTTGGAAACAATCACTTTGAAAACATATAAGCAGTGGGTTACTGGTTTTGTTTGGCAGGTTGCAGGAGGGGATGGCACGGTTGGTTGGGTCCTAGGAAGCCTTGGAGAGCTTCACAAAGAAGGGCGGGAACCAGTTCCTGCAACAGCAATCATTCCTCTTGGTACAGGAAACGACTTATCTAGGAGTTTTGGTTGGGTAAACCTTTTGTTTGCGGTAACTTGTCAGCTTTTTTACTACTGTCATGTGTTGTTGAGTACTACCTTAGGCTTTTCTATCTTGTTTTGCAGGGTGGCTCGTTTCCTTTCAATTGGAAATCAGCAATCAAAAGTAGTCTTGACAGGGCTACTACAGGTCCAATTTGCCGTCTAGATAGGTAAGCATTCTATTCCTTGATACTGTTCATTTATGTTGTAAAATATGTGCTTTATTTTCTTATACCTTAATGTGGTGTTGTACTGTTGTATTGATTTTCTACTGTTATATGCTTTATTCTCTCTTTTGGAAAGTTTCCAAATACTGCTTCCAAGGTTGTTTGTCAAAGCTGTTGGTTACCAGAGGAAAATTTCCACCTTGTTCTTGTGCGGATGTCTTAGATGTTTTATTTATTTCCATATTCGATCAGTAAAAGTCTACTTGAATGAATTCACTCCCATTAGTTGGAGTAGAAAATCCTAATGGTCCAACTCCATTTGAATCCAACTCAAATGACAGAAGTAGGAAGGAACCAATTGATACCAAGCTTTCAAAGTTATGTGCAAATACCCCACAATGCAGGTGGGAAACAAAGCCAGACCTTGTAAGAAAATTTTGGTGGCTTACATCAAGGATAATGTGATCTTAATCTGTTAGAAAAAACTTTGTAGAACTAAATTTGGTACCAAAAAATCCTACTTAATAACTCTAAAAGATGGTAGAGATTCTAATAATTATGGACAAATAGATTTTCTACCGAATGCTTCTGGTTACACATTCAGTTTCAATACTTACTAGATGGAACGGCATTTTGTTCAACTTTTGATGTTACACTAAAGTCTCTTATTTAGTCATTTGCAAATACTGGTCTGGCTCTCTCATGGAAGCATCTTGATATATGTGCTTAGAATGTAAACATATAGGTTCATGCCAATAATCTTTAGTTTTTGTTGTAACATTTTCATATTGGTAGCAGTTCTATGAAATATGACTTTGTTTTCTGCCAGCTGGATTGTTTCAATATTATTGCCAAATGGGGAAGTTGTGGATCCACCCCATTCTTTGAAGCCTGTGGAAGAGTGTTTCCTTGATCAGGTAGAAATTTTAGCTATTCCTAAGGCATCTTGTTTATCAGATGAGTGCTTTTCCCGTATTACTTTTATTTTTTATTATCACCCTGAAGTTGAGAATCATAGATATGTAGTTTTCTTGTTCTTTTCATATTGCTGTTGATTTTTTTTTTCAGTTGGGTGCATGGGGAATATTGGATTAGAATATGCATGCCTTCCATCTTTTGATTGGAATCATTGTCAGCATAGAGATATTGTTTGACACAACAATAACTAGTTTCTGATGTTTACATACATGTACAAATAGACATGTACAGGAATACACTTTTTTGTGTGTGTGTGTGTAACTTTCAACCTTGATCTCTTATGCAGGGATTGGAAATTGATGGGGAGTTGCCTGAGAAAATGACTTGCTATGAAGGAGTGTTTTACAATTATTTCAGCATAGGTAGGCTGTCTTGGCCTTAACAAATTACATGATTCTGTATTTCTCCATTTACTTATTTTCAACATAAAAATATTTGTTGTACCAAACTCGAGACCTTGAGCTTAATGTGTAATCACATTTTTGTTTTGAACCTTTAAAAGTGGAATCTTGACTCTCAATTCATATGGAGTAGACCAAATTTGACTTTTAAAGCTAAAAATAGTTATTACAAGAAAGCTTTGTTGAACGTGTTAACGTAAGAAAGTTGAAACCTTTTAATGCAACCTCTTCTCGCTTGCAATTTGTTGTCCCTGGTTTTTTTATTGTGCTGTACTATCTTTTGTGTTTGGATGCAGGAATGGATGCACAAGTTGCCTACAGCTTTCACAATTTACGCAATGAGAAGCCTTACCTTGCACAAGGTCCTATTGCAAACAAGGTCCGGTCATTGTACTCTATCTTTGGTTAGTTACTTATGCCTCCAAAGTGTATCGTATTCCCTACTTTCTTGCATATGTTATGGATGAACTTACTAGGACCATTAAAAGCGAGTAACCTTTGGAGTACGTCATTTCCAAATGAAATGGTTTTAGACTTTTAGTTCACGAAAGCATTATGGTTCCTATGGAACATTTTAGAGGATCAAGGGATACAAAAGTAATCAGTGAGGTTCCTCATGGTTAGTTGATGCTGTTTTCTTGTCAAGGATTTCAATATTCATAAATTTTTTGCAAAGTTTCTTTTGATTCGTTCTCTATGTGTCGTTGAGGATATAAATGATTAAGTTAGCCCTCTATCTAATTGCTTAGCTTTAGAAAAGTCGGTTATTAACCATAACATGGCATCAGAACATGTAATACATCTATGTTTTCAGACCTCACTATGTAACTGATATTTTTAAAATACACACATGTTTGAACTGCTTATGGAGGAGATACGGCCACAAGCCTAGGGGGCGCATGCTTGATAATATACTTGTAAAGTTACCCCTCTCTATAATAGCCTAAGTTTTGAGATAAGTTCATGGTTAATCACCCACCATTTGTATCTCTGTAATTTGCTCTGTTCACTCTGATGTTTTGGGTATATCATTATTTTTCCGGGCTTCCTGAACTTTTACTGCTCTACGTTTGTCAGATCTCTCTCTAATACCTTTAAGCTTTTAGATACCGTCAGTCTTAACAATACTCCATTTGTATTAAAGCAATTGCTTTGCTTTTTTCTCTTTGATATCTACAATTCTTATTATATTGTACTTTTTCTGGATGTGCTGAGTTTTTATTGCTCTACATTTGTTAGATATGAAAGCAGTTTGGCTACCATTTCTCTTATAACTGACCTATATGTGCCATAAAAAGTATTAAAGAATAGTAAGTGCGGCATACATATCCACGCTTGGAAGTGATCCTTATATTTTCACAGTTGATCTACTCTGGCTACGGTTGTACACAAGGATGGTTCTTCACACCATGCATGAGTGATCCAAGTTTAAGGTCAGATGTTTGTCAATGTTGTTGAACTTAGTCGTATAACTTTCTATGTTATTTGCGTTCGTAGATGTCAGCTGTTTTATGATATATGATTGTTGATGTACTGAGGATTCTCTCAAGCATTTCACTTGAAAACAAGTGTGCGCTAAGATGAAGCCTTTCCATCAAACTGTATTAGTTTATTTTTAAATCTGTTCTCTATTCAACACATGAACCGTTAATTGAAATTATGAACACACACCAAGAATAGAGACATGCTTTTTTTTTTTTGATCTACAGAATAGAGACGTGCTAATGTCCGAAAGAAAGTCAAACATTCATCATTTTTTTTGAATTCCAAGAACTTGGAATTAAGATTGACAAAAGGCAAAATCTCAATTGACGAAAGTTGTGCTACATGCCCCCTTAGTAGCACGAAGCGGGGGTGGGAGCGGAGGAGCAGAGGCACCTAGAATTCCTAAGGTTGGGAGCGCCGTATATAAATATGTAAAAAATTATGTACTCCAACTTAAAGCTTTAAGTTTGCTTTTCCTAATATTGCAGGTTTATATTTCCTTTTATTCACTTGAACTCGATTTAGAATATAAAATTAGAATGATATTATAATTTTCATCTTACTCTAATTATCTTAAGAAAAAAGCATTCAATTGTTATCTCTTTACTATTATTTACGATAACATGTAGGGGCCCCTTTACAACCCTGATAATGTATAGGACCGGCCCTGCTCAAAGCTCACAAAGAAAGTTGGTTTACCAAAAATAAATAAAGAGAAAAACACTAATTGATCATAACAATATAATAGAAGTCATTAATACTAGAGATAACAAACCGACAAATACATCTACGACAGCATGTCAACTTTTCGAAGCACTTAATAATGTGTGTACTTGGGTTTGACAAATGATGCATTATGTTGTGATTGTTTGCTCTTATTCTTTTGGGTGCGTACAATACTTAAACATGGATATCTTTTATCCGTGATTGTGTAAATCCAGAAAATTACGTATTGCGATGTGAGTGCCATGTCTAACCCCCATGTGTATCCTAAGTCACATGTCCGTGTCCACGGAATTTTGGTTCTTTTACTCTGGCATGATGATACTATTATGGACATACATAGCTGATAATAATATGTACGTGCTCCGCTTTTCCATGTGTATACTTAGTCACATTTCATTTTTCTGTGTGAACAAAAGTTTCCACTTTTCAGATTACTGTCTTATTTTAGGGCCTTTACCTTTTTATTGCTCACATGCATTCTTGAAAACTTCATGATTGCAGGGGGCTCAATAACATCGTAAGGATGTACATTAAGAAGGTAAACAGCTCAGAATGGGAACAAATTTCAATTCCATCAAGGTTAACTTCAGTAGGTCTCATTATCTGTTGGTTAATAATAAGTATATAGATTACCCCTGTTCATAATTCTGGTTCATAACTGAGTTTTCATTTTACAAGTTTATTACCTTGACCTTTCACTAAAATTTCGCGTTTGGCTGATTACGAATTCATTTACTTTTTCCTGTTTTATAGTTTTCTATAAGACATATTGCTCTCCATTTTGCCTTCATTATTTCTTTTTTCTTCAGTGTCAGGTCACTAGTTGCTTTAAATCTCAATAATTATGCAAGTGGAAGAAATCCATGGGGACATCTGAAGCCTGATTATATGGAGAAGGTATCATTTCCTGGCCACCTAAAATGCCATTGTTATCAGAATAATTTGGATGCATCATGGTTGTCTCGTGGTTGGCCTAATCAAAACCATTAAAAATTGCTTACAGCAGCTATGCAAATATACATGAGTAAAACAGGTTAATCTCAAGCTAAAAGTCATGGTGTTATGTTGTTTAATATTGATGATAATATATGGTACGATTTGTTACTGCCTGCTTAGGTATCAAATTCATGCCGTTATGTTGTTTCTTAAAAAAAGTCACGTTCTTATGTTGTTTTTTGTTGGGATTTGTCCCACATCGGTTAATTATCAACTCCAAAACTAGTATATGAGCCTGGGCGGCCTCTCCACTCTTTGCCAATTGGTTTGGAGTTGGATGCTTTAACATGGTATCAGAGCTAGAGTTTCGGAGACTTTTCCCCTTTGTCTGTGCCATAGTTGCACTTTCTTTCATTGTGATCCGTGTGTTCGGGATCCTTTGTTTACCTCTCCACGTGCGAGTCAGGGGTCGCACGTGCGGGGGAGTGTTGGGATTTGTCCCACATCGGTTAATTATCAACTCCAAAACTAGTATATGAGCCTGGGCGGCCTCTCCACTCTTTGCCAATTGGTTTGGAGTTGGATGCTTTAACATTTTTGAACTTTTAAAGAAGCCATGTTGAATCTCAAGCTAAAAGTGTTATCCCTGATATTGTTTTGTATATTCTAGAGAGGCTTTGTTGAGGCTCATGTTGATGATGGCCTTCTAGAAATATTTGGCCTTAAACAAGGATGGCATGCTTCCTTCGTTATGACTGAACTTATTTCTGCCAAACACATTGCTCAGGTACGGCACGTTGAAATTGTCTTACATTCCCGAAGAATTGAGCATTCATCCACATGTCGGATTATCATATTTGTGGTTTTTCATTGAACTATAATAGTTGATTACCAATTCTTATATTAGCGGAATTGTGAAAAGGAAAAGAGTTGGATATAAGGTTGCACAGTCTGATAACAGCATTATCTTCTTGCTTCTGCATCATCAGTTCTGAATTATGACTAAACAAGCAAGTATGCTCTTATTAAAGAACAGTAGATCGTGTTATCAACTGGACCTCACTATGAGCTATGGGCCGAAGTATTAGATGAGCATGATCTTTAACACAAGTCCACAATCAACATGTTACAGCTTGTTGGCTATCTTTTCCGTTAGATTAAAAGATGGATGTATAGAACTTTATGACAATCAGGGGAAAAAGATAATCGAAGAACTGAAATTTCGATGACAACTTTCCGGAATTATACATCTCGATGCTACTCTAATAAGTACTCCACACTTGACCTGGGAACTTTATGCCTCTTGACTTTTGCCATCTATGGAGGATTTGAATGAAATGGTAATTAATTTAAAAATCAAAGCCTCCCTTACCAAAGTTGCACAATATTCTTATAGGGGTTGCAGAGCACGAATCCATATTTTCACTACTACATGTAAAAGGCTTACATTTCTCTTTGTATTTTTGTCCGTGTGAATTGTGTTTCGCTGCTTGCTCTAATATGCATGTGGCTTAGTTTGCTTCTACCGAGGGTAAACTAGTAGTTGAATCTCAACAAACTCTATGGGGGCATTTACAGGCTGCAGTGATACGTTTCGAGTTTAGAGGTGGAGAATGGCAAGAAGCTTATATGCAAATGGATGGGGAGCCGTGGAAACAGCCAATGGACAAGGATTACTCCACATTTGTTGAAATTAAGAGAGTGCCGTTTCAATCGGTTATGATCCATGGAGAGTGATTGCATCAACTTTCTCCCAATCTGATCGAGTTTTCTAACATCCAAGTAAATCAATTGATCTTTTGTCGGCTTCTAACTTATAGTTGTGTGATTCTAGCTATGAGCACCAGTGATTGTTACTCAATCCTTTGTGAATAAATTGGTTTAGACTTACAAGTGCTGCATGTACTAGGTACCTATGATTATCTAACGAGGTAAATCACACCAAATTTGGCCTCTTTCAATTGTTAAAGGGCCCTTTGATCTTGTGGAGAGAGTGTTTTTTAGCAACTGTTTTATCAAGGCCTTCTCTCGAGAAGTAGGGTTGTTGTGCCCATCTCATCGTCCATCTAGGCAATTAATGGATCCGGATTTTTAAAAAAAAAATCTTTCATGGAAGAGTTTTTTTAAAATCCGGATCGTCCTTTTGGACAATGGGATCGAGGTGTTGCTGCACGCTGCTATGATTTGCACACTGCACTTCCCTCTTGTAGATTTCTTTGATTGCTTGTTCTTCTAGATCATAATATTGATAGTGCAATGATAGTACCCTTATGCTTATTGTATTCTTCCTTTTGTATAAAGTCATGCTACTATCTCTGTCTATGCAGGGGATAGAGAGCTCTCTATGCCAAAACTGGTTTTTTTGCATCAATTATAGGAATTAATTAATTAGTTGGTGGAATGATAGCATCAATTTCTTCGTGAAATGCGATAGTGAAATGTACCTACTCAACTTTTATTAATCGAAACACCAGCCAATATTTATTCATTTTCACTTGTAAAATACTCAATTGAGTCTTTTTAGTAGTTTTGCTTTTTGCACAATCCAACAAATTAAAGCAAAAGCTCTTTTTCATGTCCATCTCCCGTCATCCCCATGTTCCCTTTTTTTTTTTTTTTGACATTTTTTTCAGCTGCATTGGCCTACATGATGCATGCTTTAAATCGAAATACCGATTACTTAATCACATGGCCTCCTCGTTTCATTGCATAGCAAGGGCTTGTTTGGTTATATATAGCTTATTATCCTATTCATTCATTTATATCTGAGCAAGACAATGAGACAATAAACTAATAAGCAATCATAACCAAACAGGCTCTAGTAGCTTTTTGTTTTTGGTGCTAAAGCACCTTTTTTGTTTTGCTTTTTTCGCTTCTTGGTAATCATCGTATTCAGAAAAAAGGGAGAGATATAGATATGCTTCTTGGTTTCTTTCACATATTTTCCGTAGTATTAATTAGGTTAGCAGTTGAAAACCTCCGGAGTACCATAGCAGGATCTCAATAATAGAGGAGGTAAAAAACCCTAGCCGCAACCATCAGTTTCCCTCCTTCTCTCCCTCCCCCTAGGGTTTCATCCTATTCGGGGTGGCGGGAGGGGGTTTCACTCTCTCTCTCTCTGGTGTTTCGATTTGTTTTCTCTGTTTGGGTGAAATCCTCAAACGCAAATCTATTCTACGTTGGATATCCATGCCTGACATCAATTGGTGTTTGCAACGATGGTGCGGGATACTGCGGCGATGGCGACGATCAGCGATGGTGTCGGCGTTCTTCTTCCTTGGTGGTCAAGAGACCACCAGATCGTCTTCTTCATTCTCTCCAAAGGCAGCGTAGTCAGCGTGGTCTCTCGGTGTCCGAATCATGTCAATTGTTGGGGTTTGTTCTGGTTTTGTCCATATATGCCCTATATCGTAAGCTATTTGTTATTAATGGAAATCCTAAACTTTTGGGAAAAAAAATTAAATTTAGGCTAGCAGTTTTCTAAGATTCTCTAACCGATATGCTTGTGACCTTTCAACTAACTAAAACCACAAATCATGCGATTGCAATCCAAATCCACAAATTAGTGGTGATAAAAAAAAGCTAGTATATGTAATCAACTTTATACGTGGGAGGAGAGAAAACATGTATAGCTAGCTTATCCTTTTTTACTCTAATATTCCTTTTCTTTTGTTTAAGAATATATATATATATATATATATATATATATATATATTATGTGTTGTGCCAATAGATTCCAACATTATCGCACTCAATGGAGTTGTTAATGGGTGGCCCCTCATCTTTTCCTAAAATTACTAGAATATACATATTGCTTTGAATAAGCCAAGTTAGTTAATCACGAGCATGGATGACATAATTAATCCCAATCACTTCGAAACCTATTGTCCAATTAGGAAACCGGATTTGATTAATTGCATTTAGTACTATATATATTCATACTGAGATATATAATTTATCATAATCTGATTCCCTTAATTACTAATTGTAAGAGCTAATTGAGTTAGAGAAATGAGATATCGAGCACCCAAAAGCAATGATGGTCTGGTGGTAACCCACTTCGCCATCGATTAGTTTTAGTTATAAGCATCCAAAACAAGGACAATCGAGGTGGATCTAATCCCACTTTCCAAAAGTTAATTCGATCGCATTGTCAAGTTAATTTTACTGGATACGCAAACAAAGTTATTCTTAAGCTTATCTACGTATTTGATTCGATTAGAAACGTCCTGATTCATGTTATACTATAATCTAGTCTCTTTTTTTTTATAATTGGATGTTCGGGTCATCTTACACACATCTCGACTAATTCCGGAGCCTGAAGGTAACGACCGGGCATAAAAAAAATGCTTATGCATTAATTTCTAAAACTTTATCTCTTGAAATCTACTAAACGCCACGTTAACTATATTAACCAACTTTGAATGACTTGGGTGGGGGTGTGGGAAAAAGTCTAACATATACTACTAATAATTAGTATGATGCTTCTAATCCTAGAACTCATCAGTGTTACGCTAAATATTTGCAGAGGCCGTGTTGGATGGTGATTGTATTGGCCCATGCCCATGGATTCTCCGACTTCAAGGGGTGACAATGTGAAGAAGCTTGTAAAAATTAAGCCTAAAAATCTACGCAAAAGTCTTCTAAATATGTAGGAGATGACTCCGCCCTGTTCATTTTCCATCTTTGAGAATAAGTAATTGGCAAATGCTAAAATCAGCCCAAAACGTGGAGGATAGTGAGATACACGCGCCCACTTTTCCATAAAATTTGTCTTCCGCTCAGTGCACCTGTCAAATGGTACTGAAATGACCACTACTCTCCTCCCCTAGCAAAAGATAGTACTGCTATTTTTTCCAGAAAATTTTCTTTTCCCTACACAAAGTACACCTAATTGGAGACCCATTCCCATTCCCATCCCCATCCCCATCCCCATCCCCATCCCCGTAGAATTCACAAGTTAACCCACTCCACTTCGACGTTCCCTTCCATTTGTTCTCAGTTTTTTCTAAAATGTATTCAATATTTCAAAGGGACTGATATTAACACTCAAAAAATTGATGCAGATACTCTAAAATTAGTATAATTTTAAAGTCACTTTTTTTTATTTTTTGGAGTGCCTCTATTGAATTTAGAGTGCCAATATCATTTTCGTATTTCAACATTCGCCCAACATTGCTCATTGATTTAGATTCAATTTATAACTCAGATGTTTGAGCCACCTTACGCTTATCTTGACTGATCCTATGACTTAATTCTACCTCCCACTTGCGTGGAGTCCAAAATTTTCAAGTTGTCTAAAAAAATCAGTTTAATCATTATTTTTAATTTATATTTCTAATTCTAATTAAAAAAATTAGACAATTAAATCATTTGGAAATTTATTCAGATTTGAAGACCATTAAATGAAGAAATGAATAATTGATTGAAGCGCTTATAATTAGTCAATTGAGTTAATTTCTTAAAGTAACTTTAAAAAATTATTTGACATTTCAAATCCTTTGTGTGAGATCTAAAGGGGCGAATAAGGGGATCAATACTTCACGGACCCACTTAATTTTTTTGTCTCTATTAAAAAAAATTCGCATTTGTTAGTTTTGCATCAAACTTTTGTGACTTATTGATTCGTCTTGGTGGGAAAAATCGGAAAAGTAAAAAAAAAAAAATAATAATAAGTTTAAAAAAATGGTAGTGATTTTGCCACACCCTTTTTTGATAATGCCACACCCTGATGGTCTTATTGACTTATTTTTGTCTTTATTTAAAAAATTATGAGTTTCGATCAAATTTTTTTACTTTTTCGATTAAGTCACAAAATTTTGACGCAAAACAAACAAATGCAATTTTTTTGAATAAGGAAAAAAAAAAAAAAAGTCATTCAACTTTTTAGAGCCTATATATACGTGAGAGGTTATATTTGGTGTTCTGTGAGTATCATTTTTACTATGCGGACAAGAAAGTTTAATTTTGGTCATAGTAGAACAACCGTTTAAAAAAATACAAAACGTCATACTTCAACACTTTAATGATGTAAGTAAAGGACAACCAATGTCAGAGTACCAGACCTCTCTCCCATTGCAGCAAAAGATTAAAATATACGGAACTCCCATTCCTAAGCTACGCCCATTGGGCTGACGTTAGCGGGACCGTAAATAATTTACTATCTGCACGGTTTTCAATAACTTTTTCTATCTATTTCTCTCCACTTATTACCGCTCATTAAATCAAAAATATTTCTCGGTGTTTTTTTTTTTTTGGGATTTCATCTTCCGCTAATTTTGTTTCTTTGTTCTCTTTTTAGCCTAGCTTTCTCCTTTTATAGGGTCTGAAGGTGTTCATTTGGTCGGGAAGGTTTGCTCGAAAAATTATTCAACGATCTTGCGCACCGTTGCGTGGTGCCTCAATACTCTTTTCGAGCACTGAAGAAGGGTGTTGAGGCATCACGTGTGGTGTCCCAGTACACTTTAATTTTCTACCACATATTGTAGTGGAACCCAAGACAAAGTTTGTGATTTGCTGGAAAAGCATGAGACACTACGTGACAGTGCCCCAAGGCACTAAATAGTTACTCGTATCAAGTCTTATTGCATTTTTTTCGTCTTCGTTCACTTGGAGTTCCCAGAACCTTTCTTTCTCTCTGTAGCACAATTTCTAATAAATTTATTGCTCCTCTCTCTCTCAATAACTCCAAAAATTGTAACTCCAAAAATCTCCTCCAAAACATACATGCGGACCCCATCTCACTCTCGTCCTCACGAATCCCGTGAGAAGCAACGGATACTAATTTAGTGCATTTACTTTACGTGATCCAATTAAGTGTATTAATGTTGAGAGAGAGAGATGGTTGCAAGCTCAGCATTGCATTAAGGTCGTAATTGTAAAATTTGCGGTGGCAGGCAAGCAATTAAGGCACAAACTATTCAAATCATTCTCCTTGCCAATAACTCTCGGGGTCATCTCACCTTCATTCATAAGGGTGTGAAATGGCCGTGGAAAGAACTGTACAAATAGTCCAAGGTGAGCGCAAGCTGGCTCGGAACACCTTGTATTACCTGAAAAAAAGGATAGAAAGAAATTCACCATCTACGCAACCCAATTATTATCTTAAATGAACTACCCCTGGTGCATGTACGAAATGTGAATCTAACATTTCGATTTCCTGAGGCAGAATGAAAAGAATCAGAAGTTAATAGTAACTAAAAAAAAATTGAAAAGAATCTGAACGCCTCAATTAGTTTTCCCAGCTGCTAGATCGAAGATGACATACTCAAATGTCATGGGTCCTACTCATAAGTGGTAAACATAATTACCTTCCACCATAGCAATTTCTGTTAACATCACAACGTAATTAATTATGGACGGACCCAACGAAAATTAAACAAGAAACATAATTAAATAATTTAATTAACCCCAAAAGAAGAAGAAGCAAAAGTATGTCGTGAAAGCGTTTTTCAAACACATGATCCAAACCACTAGAATCGTGAGAGTGAGTGTAACGTCCCGATTTTTCAAATAATTTTTGGAGGCATTAAATATTAATATAAGGAAAATTTTGTTTTATTAATAACAAAAACAGATAATTCGACGTAAGAGATTGTTTATTACAACCAAATGTGAAAATACTAAATTTGACTGTGGTATTGAATTTTGACAAAGCATACACTGGCTCAATCTACATCTCCGGATTCATCTCTAGATAGTACTGCCATCCTTCAGGGTCCTGAGTCTCCGTCTGATTTTCTGCAAATCTGACACGGATGCCAGACAATCCGTACCTGAGTGAAAGAGTTTACCTTGTAGTATAATCCAACTCAATCACCCCTTATACATTACAGCTAGCAGGTAACAATATTATATCAACGCAGAAAAATAAAATAGAAGTAGCTCACATAAACCTATTCATTACTGTCTAATAGCCTAACAACAAGGGAAAACTAGTCATGCCTGGACCATAATTAGGGTTCGCCTACCTTAATCACAATATCAAAATCACCACAGGACTCCCATCAGTTCTATCATCACAAAATATCACTGGACCATCCGCCAAGTTTTATCATTGCAAAACATCTGTGGACTATCCGCCAGGTTTTTTATCATCGCAAAACGTCACTTGATCTCCCGCTTGATTTTATCATCACAAAATATCACTGGACCACCTATCAGGTTTTATCATCACAAGACATCTCTGGCCTATCCGCCAGGTTTTATCAACACAAACCACCAGTTTCAAATCACATCACTGGACTACCTGCCAGTTTTAAAAAAAACGCTGCTACTTGCACAGCAAAGGCTGCACAGCAGCCGCGTACAGACCAGTTTTGCGCCCATCTCGAGTCTCGCAAAGATGATCGGAGCCGGTCATTTTGTTCAAAATACTTCATTTACGGTCCTTGTAAAAAATCACCTCAATTCGATATCGGAAGGGGTGTTTATGAATCATCTAACTTTGCTTCAAAATTTAGGCTAAATTTTGAAGCAAAGTTAGATGATTTTTAAACACTCTTTCCGATATCGGATTGAGCTGATTTTTTACAGGGACCATAAACGAAGTATTTTGAACAAAATGAGCTGCTCCGATCATCTTTTGTGAGACCCAAGACGGGCGCAAAACTAGTTTGTGCTCGGCTGCTGTGCAAGCAGACTTTCTGTTTTAAATCACTTCACACAATCCACTTGCAGGCATCTTCTGACATCTTTTTCTCCCAAATAACCATTGCCTAGTAACGTCTAAGTGAAATCCTACTCGTAAACCACCTCAGGTTTCTAGAGTCCAATCTAGCATGTCAATCAAGAGTTTGAACAATATACAAATAATCAAAATCATAATTGAAACAAATAATAATCGTAGAAATCATGTAACCTTTTTAGGAATGGGCCGTTGCCATTAGTCTTGTATGGCCAAGAAGTTAATAATAATATAAGAAACTTTAATCTAATTATTATAAAGGAAAATAAAAATAATATTTTATTCAAATATTAGTAAGCCAAGGCTTGTATTAGTATATTTAATGAAATTAAATTGATTAATAACTATAATAAATACATTAAATAGATAAAAATATTAAAGTAATCAGGAGGTGTTCCGGTTTCTAAAAAAAAGAACTTTTAGAAAAAGAAGGTAATTTCAACCTCCAAAATCATGTGTTTACACAAATAATTTTTCTACCAATATGAATCTTATTTGATAAATTAATCTCATTAAGATCTTTTAAACGGTGCAAAAAAAAATTGAATTTTTTTTTCATATTCATTATATTCGAGTTTGAAATTACCTCCGTTTGAAAAAAAAGAACTTTTAAAAAAAGTGGAACACCACCTCAACATGACATTAAAAGGAGTCCTATGGTCCTACGAATCATGTTCGGGTATCAAGAATTGGGTCTGGAGGGTTGCGAGATTATTTTAAATAAATATATTATCGAATGTACCCAAAGTAAAATAATTAGGTAATAAATAATTTATTAAATAAAATATGTTTAAATTAATCAAGGTTTTATCTTAGGAGTGTAAAGAGTCAAAATATTATTAGGGCATTAATAACATGGTTTATAAGGTCGGTCGCAAAGTTATTTCGATTGAAAATTTTGTAAAACAAATAATAAATATATAATTAAATAAAAAAATTGATATCAACAATATATCATTTTTGAGGTGTGAGGAGTCTAGGAAAGATAGTTCAGGTGTCAAAAATATTGTTCGGAAGGTCGCAAAGTTGTTTCGAACATTTTTTATAAAAATCGAATGCAGTTTTCGTCTGGAAGTCCTGGCCACAAGGTTTGACTTGGTCAACCTTGCGGTGAAGCAGTTCAATGCAAACTCGAGTCTGGTTCTTGCGGCCCACAGGTTGCGGCAGCAAGTTCAATGTCAGAATCTGAATTTTTTTTTTTTCCCTGGGTTTGATGCATGGGTTCATATGGGGTTATGGGTTAGGCTTAAAAATACTTAGACAAAGATTGGATATGATTATAATACCTTGGGTTGGTCGAATTGAATCAAAAATTGAAACTTTGAATTTGGAGAAGATGACTTTGAGTTTGGCTATGGGGGAACCTTGGGACGGAATTGAACGTTTTTTGGTGATGCTTTGGGGTGTAGGAGGTGAATGATGTTGTTGAATTGTGTTTCAGTTGAGCATAGATACGAAACCCACTTTTCTCTCTTTAGAACTTCATTAACGGAACTCCAAGCTTTCTGTTTTTCTATCTTCCTTTCTCTATGAAATTTTCAGTGGTGATGGTGGTGTCGTTGTAGAGACCCATAAATTATTCTAATTTTCTTTAAATCGTAATACGTGGGAGATTGTATTTTGATGTTGTAATAATGATTGGAGGTGTTGGTAGCAAGCAGAGTTCGATTCGATGTTTGTTGGAAAAATTTTTATTTTTTTTCTCCAATCAGTACCGGTACTGACTTTTGCCCAGTATCGGTACCCGTTGTCCATAAGTTGTGTTATTTTGGCATTTTGGGGTTCTAGTACCGGTACCCGCTGTGATTTTTCTGAAAATTCAGCATGCATTTCAGCCCACTATAAATACCCCCGTTTGTCATTTTTTATACTCAAACCCACGAAATAACCCCTCTCACATACCTCACTCCAATCTCACTCAAATCATCAAGATCCAAGTGTTTTCTACCTCAAACTCTCTTGAATCTCGCATTTGGTGAACAAATGATAAGTTTTGTGTTCTTACTCTCATTCCTTGACTTTCAATCACGTTTTTCTTTCTCTATTCTCAGTCACTTGTTGATCTATGCTTGTTTATCTTATTTTTGGATTATATCTACTCTAGATCTTGTACCAAAGCTTGAGAGGAGCTCGTCTTAGAAGATTTGGGCTTGACCCACTTGATTCTCTTAGGGTTTTGCTCAAATTCTATTTTGGTAGGAATTTCTCTCTTGCTCTACATGCATGTTATGTGGTGAATTCGTGTGATATTAGTATTTAATTGCTATACATGGTTCGAGTGGAACACCTCATGGCTTGAGGATTGCACATTCATACGAGAAAGTTGTATTCCTTGACTTGATTGTTGTGACCCACGAGTTATTTGTGATATTTTAGTTAATGTTAAAATGTGTGGAACAAATGAATGGTTTTGATGTTGATTGTGATGGTATTGTGGTTGTCGTGGTGAAGTTGAAGTATGAAGTTTACTGTAACGCAATGGGTGGAAATACAGAATCGCAAGGGGTAGAGTTTACTATAACGCAATAGGTGAAAATACAAATTCACAAGGGGTGGATATTTGGTGGGAGGATGTGTGTATGGGTTTAAGAGTGCTTTCACACTGATAAATGGTGTTGGAATGTGTTGTTCTTGAATTTGTCATTTAGCTTGATTCACTGTATTTATGCTTATCATATCATTTACATATAGATTCCGTAGAGACTTTCCTACTGGGCTAGTATACTTCAACTCAATCATTCTTTTCAGGTTTCAATACCGGATAATAGCTTGCATGCCTCATGTGTTGGGATGTGAAGACATTTTGAAAACTAACTGCATTTAGTTACCCAACCATCCAGTATTAGTCTTCTGTTGACAAAGATGAGTTTGAATCCAATTATTCAGAAATTTTTTTTGACTAAACCATTTGTAATTTAATAACTTATTCGTATTCGTACGTAAGTTTATTTGGGGCCGGAGTGCCAAAGTTGTAAATCTCTAAAACTTGGGGACTTGATTTGTAAATGAACATTTGGGAACTCTTTTGGGTATTAATTATCTTGTGCAAGGATGTTTTAACGAAAAGAATTATTTATTTATGTTAAAAATCGAGGGCATAACAGTCGTGGTGTGGGTTCGTGTTCTCCACTTTGGATGGGGAACGAATGGGTATTTATAGGAGTTGGGGTGGAGCGGGGAGCAAGGAGGGAGAGAGGAGAGAGAGAGCAAGATGGGGGAGAGAGAGGGTAGGGTGGTGGGCAAGGAATGGGGTAAGGGGGATGGATGCTAGACATGGGGCAGGGGGGATGGTTCGCTTGGGGAGAAAGAAAGAGAAAACATGGAGAGAGAGAGGGTGAGGGAGAGACGGCTGGGAGATGAGAGAGTAAAAACTATTTTGGAAAAAAGTTATGGTGCATGTGGCACACAATATCCACATGGATTTTAAACTATAATAAAATCTTTGTAACGAATTTACTAAAATAATTATACCGGAATAAAATTTGTAAATGTTAAAAAAAAAATTGGGTCGAAAATCTGAATTGTTACGGTAAGAATTGAGAGCGCAAGCACAACGGTATGGCCCGAAGAATGAATGTTGTACCGTAGTCGTACGGTGGGCACAGTGACATTGTCCCTCAGATGTGATGACCGATGCTAAAGCCTTGTTTGGCAGCGAACCCACTGAAATTGATTCCAAGTACTGTCTCAGCTCTGGATTAAGTATGGAATATATAAATGACACCACTACCAAAATTGCGTTCGATGCTGATTTTAGTGTATTCTCAGAATATATATATATATAGAAAAGCATATGACCCCATCAATCACCAAAAGTTCCTATTTTACCCTTTAAAGGAGAAAACAATTGCATAATATGAATGGGCTGTTGGGGCCAATTGGTGAGTCTCATCTCAAGATAAACAATGCGCCACGCCCATACTATTTTGACAAAAATGGTTTTTTTTTTTTGATATTTACAAAACTAAGCAAAAAAATGTATTTCTCGTCACGTGTTGTTCCATGGGGATACAAAAGTGGTATCCTTCAAATGTTTTGATAGTACCCTGTAATCCCTTAAATATCAAGGAAAAAATATAACATTTTCAACCGCAAAATTACTAATGTACCTTCCCCTAGTTATTTTTACATTTCAATCATTTTCACACCATATACTCACTTTCATTTTCACATAACAAGAACATGACAACGGGGCTTTTTTGCAAAATGAGGGTATTTAATATCGTTTCCTTTAAAATCAACTTTTTGTGATCAGGGCCTCCTGGAATATAGGGCTTTGTTTGGTTTTAAGTTTTGTATTTGGACCTTCTTAGGCCCCGTTCTAGAACGGGTTTTACGTACTTATTTTTTAAGAAGGCAATTTCAAATTTAAAAATAATGGGCTTAATGAAATCTAAAAATATGCAATACAGATCTTCTTTGAACGATGCAAAAAAAAAATCAAAAACTTATTTTTCATTTACATTATTTTAGAGTTTGAAAATGTAAAATAAGTACTTATTTTTTAAAAATGTGTTTTGGAACGGAGCCTTAGGCTTTCCGGAAAGGAAAATAAGTACTTACTCCGTATTTTTTAAGAAGGCAATTTTAAGCTTAAAGGTCATGTGCTTGTGCAAATTATTTTTCTATCAATATGGATCTTATTTGATAGATCTTATTGAGATCTTTAATATGGTTTAAAAAAATTAAAAAATTATTTTTCATTTACATTATTTTTGAGTTTGAAAATGTGAAATAAGTACTTATGTTTTAAGAAGGTGTTTTAAAACGGAGCCTTAGTATTATCAACTTTTGCGAGTTCAATTTGTAGGACTGCATGTATACTAACGTTAAAAAGACTCCCTCAGACCTACGATAAAATTTAGTTATTTTAAAATTAGTTAATATGTGCGTAGGCTGAAGTATTAAAACATTATGCCCCTCTGGCTTTTGTGGCTATAAATAGCACTTGAACTCCCATCTTTGTCTTCTCAATCCATTCCATTCTCTCTCTCTCTCGTGAAACCTTCCCTTTTCCTCTAAACTCCAACTGAAAATGATAAGCGGAGATGCTCCTCTCGCACCAACACCGGCGCCGGCACAACGGTCACCGTGGCACTCTCCGGTACCGTACCTCTTCGGTGGTCTTGCGGCGATGCTGGGTCTCATCGCTTTTGCACTCTTAATCCTCGCTTGCTCTTACTGGAAGCTCTCCGGTCACGTCAACGCTGACGACGACAACAACAACTCCGCCGAAAGAGACGTCGAGCTCGGGGAAGCCGATGCCGACGAGAAGAGAAAACTGCCCCCGGTGTTTGAAGAGAAAATCCTGGTGATTATGGCCGGACAAGTGAAGCCCTCGTTTTTGGCCACACCCGTTTCGAGCAGAAACTCCTCTTTCGGGAGTGTTAGTTCAGGTACTGGTGAGAAGGCTGATATATTGGACGGTTCTGATCGGACGGATGAGAAGAGGAAAGAGGGGAGGGGAGATCAGGTACAGGTAGGGAACATGGTAATCCATGAGGCCGAGGAGCAGGTCCCTTGATTTGTTTGATCATTGATTCAGGATTGTTTTTTTTTTTTTTTGGACGGCCAAAATTCACTCAGGATTGTTGCTTGGTCAGGAGTTTTTGTAGCAGTTGCCTTTCTTGTGGTGTTTCTTTTTTGGAAATTTTCGAAATGTAAGTATCTTTTGGAAAAGATGAAATGGAACAGTTGAGCTGTCTTTTGCACAATTATTTTTTTTTGTAATTTTTTTTTTACCATCTTAGAAAATTAATAAATAAACACAACTGGATATACAATATACAAGAAGAATGACAAAATATTCCACACAAAAAGAGATGGAAGTAGCATTTAGACTTGAAGAAGAGCAAGCTAGGATTTTTTTAAAATGATTTTTATAAATAATTTTATTTCTTCTACTTTCGAAGAACATTTGTTTTGAGAAATAGAGCCATCCAAAAAATTATTACCCCTACGAATTAATGTATTTATATTAGGCTAATTTATATTATATAATTTTGAGGGTGGTTATTATATCCAATCATTAAAATAAATTCGAAACATGCATGGCAAGATATCGTTTGAGGCTATGCGGCAACCTGAAATATACTGTATATAGTAGTAAATATATTTAACTGGGTGACAGCTAGACGAAGATCTGTTGTGTAATTGTGTTGGAGTTACTGAATTGAATGCCAGCTTCTGGATTAACCCAGTTTTGTTCAAACTTGACACCAGTTGCTTGATCATGGGTCCAACGCGTGAAACTTTTTAATCGGGTAAGATGACGGTGAAAAGTGATTGTGTTTAGACCAGTTTATACACATTGACTAATTTTTAGACTCTGATCCTAAAGGATCCAGGGACATTGCATATGGTACACCTTTACACTACATGGCTGACATACAGTATCCCGACCATCTATCTCATTGTAGTAGGCCGAACTTAGTGTCTCGTCTCCCTGTTGAACGAACGCGGACCGTGGCCGCGGCAAGGGGTGGCCGTATCCTCAACGCCCAGGTTCGGCAATAATCAGAGCTGGGAACGGCCCCTCACCTATCGGACGGCTCGGCCAAAGGAGAAAAATCCTCTGGCTCGGCTACCATCAATATTACTCACCCCGATAGTGCTGTCCTCCTTTGAGTCACCTACCCTTAGGCTCGGCCGAGGGTGAAGCTCGGCTAAATGCGGTAACACGTGCCACCCCACGCGCTGAAGCCATTATTCCAAGAGACAATGATGGGCGCACATGAGAGTGTCAGCTCACACAAAAAACAGTTATCAGATCTTATCGGCGACATCACAACAACGTCAGCCAACCCATGTAAGGCACATGTCTGTACTTGGAGAGTAAGTCAAGCGGACTCTACAAATACCAAGCGAAACAGCCCTAGAGACGTACATGCTACTCAATCCCTAAAACCCTAGTCTCTTGCTTTGCTCTCTGCACATTCTCATCCTCTCGCCCAGGGCCTTGTCGGGTAACTCCCGCCAGGTCTTAATCGTGCGTTCACTGTGCAAGCTAAGGTAAGACGGCTAGGAAACACTTGAACCAATCAAAGAGGAGCTCAAACCAAGGATCAACGGGCCACACACTCATCAATCAATGATCCGGATTTAAAAAAGACTATTTCAAGAAAGTCTTTTTTAAATGCAGACAATTTAAAACACTTTTGGACAACTGTGATAATATCCTACAGCCCTGTAATGCAACCCTCCACTACAAAAGGCCACCGATTCCAATTTCACTGCTCACTTGCGGGGAGCTGAATTAAAGTCAGAGCAAAGCTCTGCATGGGTTGATCCAGAAAGAATTGATAGCACCTTAGAGGTTTCAAACTTGAAAACTTAGTAGGGAACGTACCCCAACTCTCAAGTCTTGACAACTAGGTCAATCCCTTTGGATTGTAAAAAGTGATTTGTGTTGTGAATATAGGCCCATGTCGGATCTAACGAAATGAATATGTGACCAGAATACAAATATCATGTGGAGCTACGTACTACTTGGCTGTTTGAACAACAGTTATCAGATGGAATTGCATAATGTTTATTGGACAGCTAATTTTGATTAATCTGAGAACAGTAGAGTACATTATATGTTATTAATTTGCTAATAATAGATTCTAGTAATGGTAGAACTTATTCTATGAATCAAATACTACTACTTATTCCTTTACTGAAAGCATGCCTGATATCTTCACTTTTCGTCCTATATATGAGAGATTCATTGATTCTATATTTATCCAAAATTTGGATGCCTTAGAGATGACGACGTAGGAGTGTTATTGCGCCAATTCAAATCTTGATTTGATTAGATTCTGACTCTCGATGCACATGATCTCTTGATAATACCACTCAATTAACCCCCACTAGCACTAGCTAGCTAGCTAGTGTGAAGTGGATGGGTGCTTGGCGTCATCAAATTTTGGGGAACAAAATTGTCCCAACCTACCACAACTTGTCGCAAAGAGATTCAGCAACCATTATCTGATCTGTTTAGATCGAGCTAGTCATCATCAGCATTTGCCTGATTTAATTCACTTGCACATTGTGAACAAGGGAAGAGTTACAGTAGCAAGCAGAATTGTTGAAAGATTTTCAAGAATGGGTTTTAAATATCTTTGTGTATTAGGAAAGTATTTGGGTTAATCTTTGTTTGTGCAGGCGATCGAGGATTAACTCACGGTCTAAGCTGGGGCTTCATTGTACATTGAGACACGATTTGCTGGTGACTTATACAACGTGTCTTAGCCTTAATTAGCGGCTCCAACAATGATTTTTGTACTAGCCTTCTTTCTACCCCTTTTTCATAAACAAAACTTAAATGTTTTCGTGGTTGGATTCAAACAACTTTTAGTACCTTAAAAACTCTATTTATGATATATAATAGGTCTTGATACGATTTAAAATGAGTAATATACGAGCATTTTACTGAAATATTCACATCTTTTACTTTACAAATAATTTTTGATCCAAACTACTTGGGTTAGAAAATAACTTGAACAAGCCTCCTAATAGTTTGAACCACGCATAAATTGGAGTTCGGGAGCGTCCGGGACAAGTCGGCAAAGTTCGACCCGCTGTGCCGCTTTATTGCGCCTCAGGCGCAATTTTATGCGCCCCAGGCGCATTTCAATGCTCCCGGGCGCAACCTCAAAGTTCCAAAACAAGTCAAATTTTAAGGGCTTACCCTGGACATTCCCGAACTCCATTTTACACATGATTAGGACCATTAAAAATCTTGTTAAAAGTACTTTCTAACCCGAGTTGTTTACATAAAAAAATCAATGTACATCAAAAGATGTGACCATGTTACTCTCAGTGAGTAAAAAAACTATTCAGTATGATGAAACATTCGCGTCTCTCTCATTTTAAATTGAATCATGACCAATTATATAATGATAAAAATGGTTATCGAAGTACTAAAAAAGGGATGAACACACACAACGAAAATAATAATGTTTAGCTTATGAAAAGTTGGTCAAAAGGTGGCCGATTGTTTAGATGGAGGTGTTGGTTTGGATGTAGTGATGAATCTTAACCTTGTGATTATTAAAATACTTAAATTCCTCAACACACTGTTAATTGAATATCGAAACGAATTGGTGGGGGCTAATAACGTCTTGAGGAAATCGATTACATGCCTTGAAGTCATTCCTTGGAAAACCAAGAAGTTGTCGTAGATAGTAAAAGAGAACTTCAGTACACACTACACACTAGCAATATACCCACACAGAGTGAGAGAGATGCGGCAGACAGAGAATGCACCTCCACAGTACTAGAACGACCTTTTTTGATTTTAAAATAGAGGCATCCATTAATGAAGTTTGGAACAATAAGCACAGTGTTCTGTTTACTACTAAAGTACTTTTTAGATAGGCTGTATATGCCAACAAAACTGGTGTAGATGCCTCCGATGATCATGAAGCGCATTATGTTTGAATGGTGTCATATCGAAGTTCAACAAGGATTTAGCAGCCCATTTCACTTTAACCAGTTAACTTGAGCCCAAAAATCATTAGCCCAATTTACTCAAGTCCATCGTGAACTACGGGCTTAAATTGCACACTTCTTTTCTTCATAGGTTGAAAATCAACTGAAACAAGCGATCCATAACGATGTTTTGCGTACAGAGTGGGTGAGAAGAGGCCCACAATGAGGGAAGTGGTTGAGCTGTTGAGAGGGAATGATGCATGCCAAACTCCATTACTCAAGGTTGGGAAAATGAGAATTGGAAGTAGTAGATATGGAGAGGACTTTTATGGCCTTAGACCAGACCAGTGATGATGAAGATGGTTCTGCTTATGATGAAAAGTAGTGCTTTTGGGGTTTTGATCCCACATATCCCATTGGTATGCTTACTCTGCAATCATGAAAGACCCCTTCTGAAGGACACGGAGATAAAAGAATTTTCAAACATGTGTACTAGAAAGAGATCGAGTGGTGGTTGCCGTTTACTTTGGCATACCGTTGATTTGAAAATGCACATTTTTCCCGACCAAGGGGTACTTGAGGGAATTGTTACGTTTGGACTTCAGAAACGGAAGTATGTGAAGACAATGTGATAAGCATACCGGCTGTACTTCTTGTTTAGACTTTTGAGCAAGTGTTTTTCAGTGTAAAAGGAAAGGAGTTGCGAACCAGATATGAAACTGATATGTTTAGCAAGCTGATCGATAACCAAGTGTTTTCACTCCTAGAGATCAAAAATGTATATGTACGGAGGATACGTAAAACCTTTTGTAAAAGTTATCAAACAGTGAATTTGGTATAGATAATGCAAAAGCAAGGTTTATAAACATCAGTTACATCATATATGAGATGTACAAAACGCAGGGTTCTCAACTGATACCACCACGTTCCCTTTTATTTATTTACGGGGAATAAGAGAACTATTCCCAGATGATTGAGCGCACAAAGTGCTTAGTTTGAGCTCTCTTTTTTTCTTAACGGAATCTCTATAAGTTGAGAAGACGGAGGCTCTCCTTGCTGCCCACGAGGGACAAAACAGTGGCAGCAATATGTTTGGAAGTGAGTCCAGCCTCTTCAATCTGGTCTCCATGTGCTCCATGGTCTATGTATCTGTCTGGAAGAACCATAGCTCTCCACTGCACCATCAAAACGATCCCATCTATCAGTTATTTCGTAACTATGCCCCATTTAGATTGGGTGGTATGGAGAAAAAAGAAAAGAGAAAGATCATCTTTCTCCTCCCAAATCACCTGTTTGGATAGTTTCATAGAAGAAAAATATACGGAAATGGATAAAAAAAACCAACAAATTGATATTGATGCTCTCAAAGAATGGAGACAGTTAGAGATGAAGGACAAGGAGTAAGAAGGTGATCTTTTCCCCTGACTTCTCATCTAAATTGCCTCCAAGGAGAAAACACATAACCTCTCTTTCTTTCTTTTATCTCCTGGTTTTCCAAAACACGAATTCATGGAGAGGAGGGGTAGAAAAGGAAATAGGTGAATAAAATAACCTAATATACATTTTGCTTTCACTATAACACTCCCGTTTCCTTTCTCTCCAAATCCTAGTAGAAACCAAGATCCAAACAGAGCATAAGTCCTCCATGAAAATTTTGCATATGGGAATGAGGTGAACTAGGAAGAGAATGATTATTACCTTGAGATTTCCATCGAGCAATCCGTTCAACCCCATGTAATGGGAGACATGAGAGCTGAAACCTCCAATGGATCCTTCTTCCACAGTGATAAGAACCTCATGCTCTAGAGCTAGTTGTCTTATCAAATTCCCATCAAGAGGCTTGCAAAATCTCGCATCGGCCACAGTTATTGAAATGTCAACCGCTTGAAGCAGCTGTGCGGCTGCTAGACAGTTTTGGACTATTGTTCCGTAGCCCAAAATGGCCACCCTGCTTCCCTGTCTTACCACTCTTCCCCTTCCAACCTTTTTTTTAAACAAATCACAGTTAGCAAAACTGAATTAAGAATATGGATTCGTCAGTAATTTAAAAAGAGTTCATACATGTATAGATATGTAAAATTGTAAACCTATAAGTAATAAACATACATTTACCAAGACATCTAAAGGTAAACTATGCTTTCCATGCGGAAAGAAATAGGGATTCTCACATTGGCCCTAGAACGTTAACATTTCACTAATGTTGTCCTCGTACTATTAGATTTTGTGAACCAGTCTAGTTAGTAGGTAATTGCAGCGAGTCTCCCTACAAAAAAAAAAAAAAAAGGCCATGTGGCACTGATAGAAGGGCCAAACTGAAAAAAAAAATTGAGGAAAATGAAAAAAAAATGGCTCTTACAAGCTACACCGACAACGTTCTAAGAGATGTTTCATGAATATCAGTCTGTAAATCAGCTATAATCAATGTACCTCCAAAGGGATGCCTTTGTTGTTCAGTGGAAGAATGGAGCCAATGCCGTTGCCTCTAGGGTACCTAAAGCAGCTAGGCCTATCATCAATGGCTGCAGCTGTGGCCACCATGTGCATGAGTTCAGCCTCACAAGAAGGAGCCATCACCACCATGTTTGGTAAACAAGCCATGAAAGTGGTGTCAAAAGCTCCGCAATGGGTGGGACCATCTGCACCAACAAGGCCGGCCCTGTCCATAGCAAATCTCACTGGGAGCTTTTGAAGATCCACATCATGAACTACCTGCATCATCATCAATAAGGCCATAATCATCAGCAACTACTTCAAGTATACAATCAATTTGTTTCTCTCAAAATCAATGTTTACGCACATAAATTTGCAGTTATAGAAGTATAGTAACAATGGCTTCTAAAATGAGTGCGTCGGAATAAATAGAATTAAGAGTGCAAATTAACTGAACCTTCATATCCAATAATAGTGTTATTCACCTGATCGTAACCTCTCTGTAGAAAAGAAGAGTAAATGGCACAAAAGGGCTTGAGACCTTCAGTGGCTAGACCAGCAGCAAAGGTCACAGCATGTTGTTCTGCAATTCCAACATCGAAACATCTATCCGGGAAGCGTTTCTGAAACAGATTCAGCCCAGTTCCTCCACCCATTGCAGCATGAATAGCTACTACCTTGTCATCACTCTCTGCCTCTGCAATTAAGGACTCCGCAAAGTACTGAGTGTATGAAAGGGTCTTTGGTTTGGCCTTGAATTGCTTCCCTGACTTTGGATCGAACTTCACCACTCCTATAAAGTACAAAACAACCCACTTAGCCAAATGCTCCAAAAATGAATACATTGTATGCTTAGAAGTTGTTGATGTACAAGAAGAAGTGGCAGTACAATGTTTTTAAAACATTTTTCTTTTTATTGGCGTTTTTAGAACAATTCTTTACCAGGATCAAAGCATAACTCTTCAACTAGCATGTAATCATTCAAATTTGATAGCTTCAGTAAATAATGAATCTAAGCACTACCCAGATGTTGTTCCCAAAAATTAAGCAGACAAAATTCAGTACTTTTGCTATTCTTAGTAAGCTTGTAAGCCCTGGGCAAAGTCAATTCTTGATCACTGTCCTATTTTGTTGTGGATAGAAGGTCCTTTCTTATGAATTCGACTTCATTTCGTCTACTATAACAGCAACTAGTTCTTGTTTAATACTCCATTCCAAAGCATTGGTTGTCCAATGAATATAAGTATAATCATATGCATATAGAGTTTCGCACCATGCATTTTATCAGCTGCAACTTCAGCAGGAGCATATCCCTTTCCCTTCTCTGTTACAATGTGGATGAGAACTGGACCAGGGGCAGGCGTGGCCTTGACCTTCTTCAAGATATGAACTAGATCTTCCACATTATGGCCATCCACAGGGCCAATATAGTACAATCCAAGTTCCTCAAATAAACAACCCTCAGATCCAGCAACCATCCCTCGCATGAACGAATCCACTTTGGCCGCGATTTCGTGTGTCTGGCTTCCCATCTGCTTGGTGATGCCCTACCGAATGATCACAGATAGGTTAGCTTCTTGTAGCAGAAAAGTGGAGAAGATAAGGGCACAAAGTAAATGCATTGTAGGCAGGAAGGTGCCTTTGGGCTAAATTTTATGCATCTTTTTGCCAAGGTCTTTCCAGCTGTCGAAGGGGTGACCTATAAACGGTTCCATTTGTTTTATTTGGCCATTTCATTTTAGACCTAAATCCATTCATTCTAAACCTCAACACCAACTTTTTGGGCAAAAAAATGATTAGGCAAACAGACTACTCCACATATCCGGCAAAAAAAAAGGGCAAAGTCCACTTTCACCCCCTGTGATTATCACCATGTGTGGATACCCCCCTCATGGAGTCATGCTTCAAAACTGACTACATAACCTACTTGGGGCTGTTCTATGGTGTGGTACACGGAAAGTGTTGTATTGGTTTTCTATAATACCCGTTTGCTAAACATGTTTTTTTTTTTTTATCTTTCTGAAAAATGAAAGCAGAAATCAGAAAAAGGTCTGCATACAAGCAAGTGTAAGGTTAGAGAGGGAGAAAAAAAATTACTTTTGCAGCTTCGCGTAGTTGACGGATCTTTGTACTCGACTGCAGTCTGGTGAGGGTTTTGCTTAGAGCTCCAACGGGAGGGGCAGGGCCGTCAACGGTTGCTGTGGGCAGAGAAACCTGGCCGTTATCATTCAATATGATAATGAGGTTGCTGTCAAGGTATCCTGCATTGTTCATGGCCTCGTATGCTTGTCCTGCCGTCATCGCTCCGTCGCCTATCACTGAGATTACATGGTTGTTCTTCCCTAACAAGTCCCTTCCCACCGCCATCCCTGCGACATGTAAAACATAAATTATCCGAAAATGAAAAGGAAATGTACAGAACCCCTAGCAAATGAAAAACAAATATGAGAGTTCATGGATTACCCCAATTGTTATACTGACACTATAATTTTGCTATTTTATTCTTGAATGTAGATGTATACTTATGATTTATTCACAGTTACTCTTTATCTAGTTAAAATTCAGGATGAAACTCTGTATTGTTTTTGGGAAAATATCTAATTTAGAAGATGATTTTCTATTTCTTTTATTAGCATTTTCGTATAACTTTTTCTTTGGTTATTAAATCAAAAAATTGGTCATAAGCTTTTGATCCCGCTGTTCATTCAAAATTCCTAGCTCCGCCCCTGGTAGTAACATACCTAAGCCAGCAGAAATGCTAGTAGAACTGTGGCCAGCTCCAAAAGCATCATGTACACTCTCCTCCCTCTTTGGGAAACCTGCTAGCCCACACGTTTGTCGCATGGTGTGCATTCTTGATCTCCTACCAGTCAATATCTTATGTGGGTATGTCTGCAATTTAAATTAAAAAAACAACACCTTTATTGACCATCAGAAGAACACATGAACCAACCATGGTCCTTGTTATCTGCAAACAAATGTAACGTATAGGAGTAGTGTAAATTAAGCACCTGATGTCCAACATCCCATATGATTTTGTCTTCAGGTGTGTTGAATACATGGTGAAGTGCAACAGTTAGCTCGGCTACTCCTAGGCTTGAACTCAGGTGACCTCCAGTCTTCGACACCGTATACACTATGTCTTCTCGGAGTTCATCTGCCAACTTCTCAAGTTCCTGAAACCAAAATAATATTAAAAAAACAAAAACAAAATCAACCTTATTAGTATACTAAGAATATTAGATTGTTAATTAACCACTAACTCATCTAAAAATTTAAGCTGTTGATTTGCTAGATCAACTGCTGAGAAGGGGTTGGACAGGCCCCTTTCCGGAAGAGGGTCGGACAGGGGATCTCGTGCCTTCAGTAATTCATACGTGCATGCTACTATTAAAGTACCTGAAGGGAGAGATTCTTCATGTGAATAGGGTAGTTAATGGTGTCTAAGATTGGAGTGAATGGCTTCTCTCCGGAGAAATTCAGGGCTTTTACGAAATGTCTATTCTCCTCTTGGGCTTGCTGGATCACTTCGTTTCTGAGGATGTTGCTGTCAATTGCATGATTGTTGTCCCAACTTGCTGTCGCCTGACAAAACTGTTGTGTAGACACAATTTATATTAATAGAGATGGAAAACCATGCACACACCAAGTTTTAGCTAATATTTATTGATTCTGAGGTTTCTTAGAGGTGTCCCAATATAAATATTTGCTCACAATGGAATATCCATCGATAAAGTAGCTAGCCTATTAGTTGGTGGTATAAATGAACAATTTGTGACAACTCTAAACACTCCCCTCGCGTAACAAATTAATCCAATCTTCCAAGTTTTCATCGAGGATCCTGAATTTCGAATGAAAACGCCGAAGATCAACTACTTATACATATTTAATTAAGTTGACAAAGACTTAATCCACGCAAGATGTACTGAGAGCACCTTCATTGACAGATATCAGATGCTACTAGTACCTTTTGTCTTCTTCTTTTTTTGGGGTCAAATTAATGTATGATTAATTTTGTACTCACATTTTGAACATGAGAGAAGAGAGAGAGAGAGAGAGGTTGAATACCTTTTGCTTCTTGGTTGCAAGAGACCTACTAATGGTCGCGCTTAAAGGATACAAAGAAGAATACCCATCTTGAGAATGGAGCAATGGGAGGAAACTGCTTTTCAGAACTACAGAAGAAGCCATTCTCTCTCTCTCTCTCTCTCTCTCTCTCTCTCTCTCTCTCTCCTGCGACGAAGAAGAAGTAGCAGAAGTGGCTTTTCAGTGATGGATGAAGTAGAAGGAGCAGTGGTTCTGTGAGAGAGAGTGTTTGCAATTGCAATGCTTTTTATAGAGCAAATTACTTTTGAAAACAGTACCACTCTCCTTCTAGTTCTAACCAAGAAGTTGGATCAGTGTCTTATTAATTGACTGACACGTGGATTGTTTTGTTGACCCAAGACCACTTGCTTTGGTTTTACTGAGGAGTGCTAGGTATAAAGAAAATTGACAAAGAAAAGACCCTTAAAGCGTACATGACTGGCCCAGATTCACTGTGCAATGCATCTGAGCCGTTCATGTATACTTTAAGAGTCTTTTCTTTATCTATTTTCTTTATACATAGCATTTCTCGGTTTTACTAGGTAACAACTGCATATAAGAATTATGTGCCTTGCCTAGGATTGTATATTGGATCATGCTGGGCTGATACATAGATAAATAATGATATCGAAAGTCTAAAATCCCGTTATGGCGAATACTAATATTAGCCCTTATTTAAAACTCGGGAAATTTATATAAATAGTCCTCCTAATTTTACCCGAATTTTATTTTCGTCCTTCAAGTATCAATTGCAACTCTTTTGACATTTAAGTTTCGTTTTCATACCAAGCTAGTCCAACTGATAACGTTTGTCAGTCAAACTGGACGAAAAAAATCAGATTAAGGGCAGACGTTATCAATTGAACCAACTTGGTACGAACTGTAACGTCCAAACTGCTATCAATCTGATTTTTTTCTGTCCAGTTTGGCTGACAAAAGTTATCAATTGAACTAATTTGGTACAAAAATCAAACTTGAAGATCAAAAGAGTTGTAATTGATATTTGAGGAACGAAAATGAGACTCGGATAAAACTAGAAAAACCATTTATATAAATTTCTCTTAAAACTCTGATGCCTTACTATCCTTTTGATTTTCAAAAGTCAACTAAAGCTTTGAAAAGAAAGTCATTATAGTCATGCATACAATTGGTATTATAAACAAGGAAATGCGCCTTGTAATCCGTTATGGGCGCCGATTTCAATTTCGTATCGTTGTGTTTAATCATCAATTTTTTGCTGGTCATAACTTTTTCATCCAAAATCGAAAATATGCAAATTATATATCGATTTCGAGGTATTGAAGTCAGCTTTCTAATGACACTAAAATCACATCACGATTCAAAGTACACAGAAAGTTATGATCAAAATAGTAAGGGCTGTAGACAGAAAAACCGTTTTGATCATAACTTTCTGTGTGCTTTGAATCGTGATGTGATTTTGGTGTCATTAGAAAGCTAATTTCAAGACCTCTAAATCGATATATAATTTGTATATTTTCGATTTTGGAGGAAAAAGTTATGACCAAGAGTAATTCTTAGCGACCAAGAGTAATTCTGATTTTTTTCTGTCCAGTTTGGTTGACAAAAGTTATCAATTGAACTAATTTGGTACAAAAATCAAACTTGAAGATCAAAAGAGTTGTAATTGATACTTGAGGAACGAAAATGAGACTCGGATAAAACTAGAAAAACCATTTATATAAATTTCCCTTAAAACTCTGATGCCTTACGATCCTTTTGATTTTCAAAAGTCAACTAAAGCTTTGAAAAGAAAGTCATTATAGTCATGCATACAATTGGTATTATAAACAAGGAAATGCGCCTTGTAATCCGTTATGGGCGCCAATTTCAATTTTGTATCGTTGTGTTTAATCATTAATTTTTTGCTGGTCATAACTTCTTCATCCAAAATCGAAAATATGCAAATTATATATCGATTTCGAGGTATTGAAGTCAACTTTCTAATGACACTAAAATCACATCACGATTCAAAGTACACAGAAAGTTATGATCAAAAGAGTAAGGGCTGTAGACAGAAAAACCGTTTTGATCATAACTTTCTGTGTGCTTTGAATCGTGATGTGATTATGATGTCATTAGAAAGCTAATTTCAAGACCTCGAAATCGATATATAATTTGTATATTTTCGATTTTGGAGGAAAAAGTTGTGACCATTTGAAGTTATGACCGTTTGAATTTCCGTTAGCTTGAGGGGGTTAAGTGCTAAAAAAAAGTTAAAGGGGGGTCAGTGTACGCGACGCATAGTTAGAGGGGGTAACTATAATTTTCCCAAACCAAAATATTGATCGGACGCGAGTTCGATTTCTCCAACAACTTTGTACTGTAGTTTGTGTAATGTAAAACGTGTGTTGTGACAGAGTAAAATTACAATAAATCTAAGGACACATACATTTTTACACATATTTTGCATATACATTTTTATGGGGCCCACCTCGGGTCCCACCAATATGATCCGAATCGTTTATTATTTTTAAAATAATGTTTAAAGAGTTTTTATAGAAAATCAACTCGATAGAATATCGGTTATGGCTTTTTGAGAAATTACAAGGCGAAACAGTCCGATTCACCCTGTGATTCCTGAAAAAGCCATTACCAATATCCTATCGAGTTGATTTTTTACAGAAACCCTTGAAACATTATTTTAAAAATAATGAACGATTTGAATCATATTAGTGGGACCCGAGATGAGCCCCATAAAAATATATGTGCAAAATATGTGTAAAAATATATGTGCAAATAGAATGATTAGTAAAATTATTCACGTACGGTGTGACGGATCGACATTTATATATATGTCCGGATGCGCCAATTTTTCCACGAGATTACTGTCCCTTTCGTACGTTGGAAGGAAACGTAAAAACTTAGAATCACGTTGTACCATGAATTTTCCACCATACAAAAAATGAGGAAATCATGTTTTTTTTTAATGGTTTGGATTTTTGTTATTGCTGTCCCTGTTTCCTGAAAGAGAACCTTTCAAACAAATGAGAAAACTATTGGGTTTCGCCCATTTTTTGATCCGTGGTTTCGCCCATTTGATAATGCTTTGAAAAAGGACAAGAAAAGGAACCCAAAGAATTTGACAAAGGGTGGATTTAGATTAAAAAGTAGGCTGTGACTTTTTTTCGTCTTTATTTAAAGAAATTTACATTTGTTAGTTTTGTGTCAAATTTTTATGACTTATTGGTTCGTCTCGACGAGAGTAACCGAAAAAGTAAAAGAAGTTTGATCGAAACTCATAATTTTTTTTAAAAATATTTTGAATTGTTTTTGTCTTTTTAAAAAAATTATGGGTTCCGATAAAAGATTATACTTTTTGACTTATTTTTGTTTTTTTTTTAAAAAGAATTATGGGATCTGATAAAACTTCTTTTACTTTTTCAGTTCTTTTTATCGAAACGAATCAATAAGTCACAAAAATTTGATTCAAAACTAAAAAATACAAAAAAAAATAAAAATAAAAACGAAAAAAAAGCCACTCCCTACTTTACCCACCGTAAAGAAAACCTATCTACACAAATAGTTCCGCCAGAAGAACTGAAGGCAAACAATTTTGATAGGTTTATGACGTTGGACATATAACTCCAATGTTTGACTTGTCACCATATCTTAAAAACCTACGACATTTAATTGCCAGCACGGCGCAATATTTTCTAATCATAGTTTAAATGAAATATTAAATTTCACTTTTCTAAAGTTTTTTTTTAATATTACGGTTGTTTTTAATGCCATTTCACATGAGGTGAATTCAGAATATGCGTATGGTCCCACTTCATGATAGAGCGTAACAAATAACTATGAATTAAAAAAAACTCCTTCTCCTAACAAAATCTACTTTCAAAAATTTTCATTTTAAGAATAAACTTCAAACATGGTCTATCTAGCCAAGTTTTTAAAATAGTATAACACAATAAATGTTATCAAATATGTATAATTCCGTTAGTTGTATTCAGAGATAACATAAGAGATATTAAGAATATATAGTTATACGGGATTCCAACTCAAATTCAATTTTCTTAATGTCTACTCACTCAAAAGTGACACCCCTATCGCACTTGTTTTTTTTAACTGACCTAGAAAAATAGAAAAACAAAATAATTTCAAGATGACATATAACCAAATAAGGAGTAGAGTTTGAAACTTTGTCTACCCAAAAGACTCCAACAAAAAACCTACAATATTCAATTCCAGACAGATCATGAAAATTCAAATCAACTAAATCAATAGCTCAAGTTATATTAAATAACAACTTTGTTCTCTTATCTAATAGTTAAAAAGGAAAAGAATCTGCCGCGAAGAATTACTATTGGCAGTAAAAAATTACTCCTAACCGCGGAGAGTTACCACAATGAATTACTCGTGGCTGCATGCGATGAATTACTTCTGACCGCAAAGAATTACACTCAGCCGCAAAGAATTACTCCTGGACCTGAAGAATTACTCATGATCGTAAAGAATTACTTCTGGCCACCAAGAATGATCATGGTCTCCTAATTTTTTGCGGCTAAAAGTAATTTTTGGTGGCAAAAAGTAAATCTCTGCGGTCAAGAGTAATTCTTGGCTGCCAAGAGTAATTCTTCGCAGTCAAAAGTAATTCTTCGTGAAATTCTAATCAATGGTTGAGATTGAATTTCTTTTTTTGTGATCTCGAAACGCTCACATATATCTCTTCAAATTAGTACAAAATCTGAAAATTTTTGATATTCTTCTTACTTTTTTTGAAAAATCACAGAGACATTAATGTATATTTGTTATGAGTAAATAAACTCACACAGCACCTGTGTAATATGTGCAAAAAATGTGAGCACTTTACTAAAAGGAGGAGAATGAGTCTAAACCATTAGATCAAAATAATCATCCATTTCAACAATTTGTCTTTTGTTAAGTATGGATGACCCTACACCCTTGTGTTATATATTATAGAAAATTAAGTTGAACAAGAAATTAACTTTAATGCGAAAACACATGCGCGCGCGCACACATACATATATATATTCGTTGGTTTTCAACTTTCATTCCAAAGATGACTGTCCCTTTCGTACGTTGGAAGGAGACGTAAAAAGTTTAGAATCACGTTGTACTATGAGTTTTGCGGCTTTTGCCTTCTGTATTGGAAGAGATAATTTTCCACCACAAAAAAAAATGAGGAAATCATGTTTTTTTTAATGGTTTGGATTTTTGTTATTGCTTTCCCTGTCCCTGTTTCCTGAAAGAAAAACATTCAAACAAATGAGAAAATTACCACCGAGGGTGGTAGCTTAGTTGGCATGGGTGATGGGGCTTGAGTGCCTTTCCCTCCATGTGCACTCGGGTTCGAGTCCCTTCAGTGGCAAAAAAATTTATATGGGCTGGAGGGACGCATGGAGGGCTTTGCGCCAGCTGTGCACTTAGGTGGTGCTGTGGTGACGATCTGTCCTCATGGATAGTAGCTATGGCTCGAACCAAACATTTCACAGCGGGTTGGAAGCCCATATGGTCACGCCTAAGGGGAGTTGTTACGACGGTCGCCCCCTCCTACCCTTTTTTAGTTATCAAAAAAAAAAAATTTGAGAAAATTATTGGGTTTCGTCCATGCGATAATGCTTTGAAAAAGGAAAAGAAAAGGAACCCAAAGAATTTGACTAAGGGTGGATTTATTAGATTAAAAAGTAGGGTGTGACTTTTTTTTTTGTTTTTATTTAAAGAAATTTGAATTTGTCAGTTTTGTATCAAACTGCGGATCAAAAAAAAAAAGTTTTGTATCAAACTTTTGTAACTTATTGGTTCGTCTCGACGAGAGTAATTGAAAAAGTAAAAGAAGTTTGATCGAAACTCATAATTTTTTTAAAAAATATTTTGACTTATTTTTGTCTTTTTAAAAAAATTATGGGTTCCGATCAAAGATTTATACTTTTTGACTTATTTTTGTCTTTTTAAAAAAAATTATGGGATCCAATAAAACTTCTTTTACTTTTTCGGTTCCTTTCGTCGAGACGAATCAATAAGTCACAAAAATTTGATGCAAAACTAACAAATGCAAAAATAAATAAATAAATAAAAATGAAAAAAAAAAAAGTCACTCCCTACTTTACCTACCCTGAAGAAAACCTATCTACACAAATAGTTCCACCAGAAGAACTGAAGGCAAACAATTTTGATAGGTTTATGACGTTGGACATAAAACTCCAATGTTTGACTTGTCACCATATCTTAAAAACCTACGAACCAGAGAACTCCTGGAAGCTGCATTTTCACATTTTCTGTTTCTCCTTTTTCTATTTTGGCTGTTTGGCTAGGAACCAAAGAACTCACTATCCGAGAACGGATTTTCAAATTTGAAGAAAGGAGAAGAGAAGTGAGAAAGAGGTGTTTTTCCCATTCTCGGAGAGCAGCCACACCAAAAGACCCCCATACCCTCTCTGGTTGTCAATAATTCCCCAAACCCCCCTCACATGTGAACGTTCTCTCTCTCAACAAATCCTTCATTGAGGAGCCGGCGCCGAAAAATTGGACTTGAGCTGCGCAAATTGCTGCGCCGAAGATGGCCTCTTTCCGGTCACCGTACAACTGGGTCATACGTATCCGGTGAAGGGATTGGGTGCTGCATGCGTGAAAAGAGTGTTGGTGGTCATTCTTCATTCTTCCTATCGACGAGGATAGAATCGATAGATACAAAAAGAGGATAGAATTGATAGATAAGGTTTTTGCTATGTGGGGTAGTTATATGCTGCTTTAATTTCACAATCCAAACTTTAAAAAAATTGATTAGAACATTATTCATACACATTATACATATAAATAACTAGGGGCAACATAATAAAAAATCAATCATAATTTATTTTTATCTCATATCTCTCAAACACTACTACTGTTACAAAATGTATTCTGCACATATCATCCAAACACTCCACCAAATTCAAAATATATTCTCATCATAATTCAAAAAGCCAAAAAACCAAAAAGTTGAAAATGAAAAGCCAAAAGTAAGCTCCTAAACACCCTCATAATTGCTCGCATGGCGCAATATTTTCTAAACATAGTTTAAATGAAGTATTAAATCTCACTTTTCTGAAGTTTTTTTTTTTTTTGATACAACGATTGTTTTTAATGCCATCTCACATGAGATGAGTTCCGAATATGCGTATGATCCCACTTCATGCGTTTGGTTCCACTTCATGAGAAATGAGCGTTACAAATAACTGTGAATTAAAAAAAAAAATCATTCTCCTAACAAAATCTACTTTCAAAAAATTTCATTTAAAAAATAAGTTTCAACCATGGTCTATCTAACCAAATTTATAAAATAGTCCAACACAACAAATGTTACCAAATCTATATAATTTCGTTAGTTGTATTAAGAGATAGCATTAGAGATATTAAGAATGTATAATCATATAGGATTTCAACTTAAATTCAATTTTCTTAATGTCCACTTACTCAAAAGTGACACCTCTATCGCACTTGTTTCTTTAACTGACCTAGAAAAATAGGAAAATAAAATAATTTCAAGATTACATATAACCAAGTAAGGAGTAGAGTTTGAAACTTTGTCTACCCAAAGGACTCCAACAAAAAACCTACAATATTCAATCCCATACAGATTATGAAACTCCAGATCAACTAAATCAACAGCTCAAGTTATATTAAATAACAATTTAGTTCTCTTACTTAGTAGTTAAAAAGTAAAAGAATCTGCCACAAAAATTTACTATTGGCTGAAAAAAATTACTTCTGGCCACAAAAAATTACTTTTGGACCCGAAAAATTTACTCATGGCTGTAAAGAATTACTTTTGGCCATCAAGAATTACTCTTGGTCGCTAAGAATGACTCATGGTCTCATAATTCTTTGCGGCTAAGAGTAATTCTTGGTGGCAAAAAGTAAATCTTTTGCAGTCAAGAGTAATTCTTTGAGGCTAAGAGTAATTCTTTGCAATCAAGAGTAATTCTTCGCGGCCAATTAATAGTAATTCTTTGTGAAATTCTAATCTCAGCCATTGGCGGCTTCAATGCTTGAGATTGAATGTCTTTTTTTGTGTTCTCGGAATGCTCATATATATATATATATATATATATATATCTCTTCAAATTAGTACAAAATCTGAAAATTTTTGGTATTCTTCTTAGTTTTTTTGAAAAATCACAGAGACATTAACGTACATTTGTTAGGAGTAAATAAACTTACATGGTAACTGTGTAATATGTGCAAAAAGTGTGAGCACTTCACTGAAATGAGGAGAATGAGTCTAAACCATTAGATCAAAGTAATCATCCATTGCAACAACTTGTCTTTTGTTAAGTATGGATGACCCTACACCCTTGTGTTATGTATTATAGAAAATTAAGTTGAACAAGAAATTATCTTCAATGCGGAAACACAAGCACATGTATATTTTCGTTGGCTTTCAACGTTCAACCCGAAGGCGAAGATGAAATTATGACGTAAAATCAAGATGTAAAAAAATCAATACAGTTGCTACTACCAACATATTGCAATGAATCAAATAACCAAATATACAAGTAATTAGTTTTTTTCCCTCAACCAACTAAACAATTAGCAATCTGAACACATTTCAAAAAATGAAGGGGCCCACAGAGAGAGAGAGAGCTAAACGTGTGTACGTGAGAGAAAGCAATTTGGATTCAAAATTGGAATCTGTTTTGGAATTTACATGTGAGGGAGAGAGAGACAATTCTAAATCTCGGTAATCTTTTTTGACTGATAACTATTAGAAAAGTACAAAAAATTCAAAAATAAGAAATCATAATAAGATTGGGAAACATCAATTTTAGTTTTTCTTTCATCCGTCTTCTAAATATTCATTCTTTCCAAATATATATCTAGTCTTACTACCCGTAAATCTCAACCATAAAAAAAATATGAACAAATTTGAGGGTCCAAAATATAAAGAATTCAAAAATTGCTACTCCATATTATATAAATACCTATGTTATGATTCATATTGTCTCCTTGAAAAAATTATACACATCACGTAACCTGTTCTGGCGGGGTGGAATAGCTACATTCACCCATAAAGGACGTAAACCCCCCTCAATCCCCCAGCTATTGGGGGAGGCCTCGTTTCTCTTTTCCTCGAAGGATAACTCTTCGATGAATTTCTTTTGTTTTTGTATTTTTTATTTTTTATTAGAATTAGGACTTTTGTTTTACTCCGGTATGCTGCTCCATCACTTTCAGCGAAAACCCACTTTCTTATCAATTAGAAGAAAGAAGGAGCCAAATCCTTCTTCCAAATATTCACTTTCCAAGATATTTCTAGTATTACTCTCCGTAGATCTTAGCCATAGAAAAAAATCTGAACAAATTCGAGGGTCCAAAATATAGAAAATTCAAAAATCGCTGCTCCATATTATATAGATAGTATTTTACGATTCATATTGTCTCCTTTAAAAAATTATATGCATCACATCACGTAACCTGTTGGAATAAAAATTCTACGATGCAATAACGTATTCTTTTTCTTTTGATACTTCGGAGATTCACGATAATGCATCCTACGATATATCCGCTTATTCCGATTTGGTACGTATCTTACGATTATCTTACTGAGTTTCCCCCTCATCTTTTTGCAAAAAGTTTGTTCATAGTTAGTGACTGCTCTGTGGGTAAGGAGTTTGGTCCTGTGATGGAGAATGCTGAGCCCAAACATGTGGCTAAGGTGTGGACATGCATTCAAACCATTCAATCAAATCAGTGTCGGTTTGGCAAAGTGATAAGAGTGTGTACACAAGACTAGCTAAATACCCAATCTTAAGTACTTTACCTATGCAAAGTGAGAAAATTTAGGGTACAACAGATTAGGTAAATAGAAAGGTAAATACATTTGGTAATTTTGTTCGGTATTTTTTGCGATGTACTGTGGCACAGGTATAAGTAAAATATTATTCCATCCGTCCCATAATGTTTGGCATTTTCAGGAGTGCGTGCCATTTTTAAATTGAATATATCTTTCAATCCATAATGTTTTAGGCGATTTTTTGAACTTTGTTTAATAGAACAAATTAAACTCTATCAAACAAGATCCATATTACTTATAAAAAACATTACTGATTAAAAGATATAGTTAATTTTTTCATGAGGCTGGAATAGTGAAAATGCCAAACATTATGGGACGGATGGAGTATTATTTCTCTCTCCTCCTCCTCCTCCTCCTCTCTCTCTCTCTCTCTCTCTCCCCCTCTCTCTCTCTCTCTCTCTCTGTCTCTCCTTGTGACTAGATAGGCCACGGTGGTGTGCAGTGTGAATAGGTAAAGTTGGAAGGCTTGTTGTGAGTAGGTAGGCCACGGTGGGGTGGTGTGCAGTGTGAATAGGTAAAGTAGGAAGGCTTGTGACTAGGTAGGCCACGGTGGTGTGCAATGTGAATAGATAAAGTAGGAAGGCTGCTGCAGTGTGGGAGGATAATATGAATAGGGAAAATAAATATTTGGTATTATTTATAGGCATTTTTCTCACAACTGATGTACATGCTCTAAATTCGGCTATCAGGAAAGTGTCGACCTAAAAGAGATGCTCTATTAGTATAGGGAAATGATATTGTCATACTATTTTTGATAATGCCACACCCTGCAAATATATTTTTGCATTAAAAAATACACTTGCAAGATGCGGCATTATCAAAAAATGGTGTGACAAAATCACTACTCTTGATGTACTAGTACTAATAGCAACACCTAAAAAGATGATCCCAAGAAAATAGCCACATACTTGGGAACCACACCCGGTCCGATCGACCTCCAGATGCTCTTTGATTTGTTCACGATCTCATGCTGGCCTACTGATAGGTTCAGTAGACTTCAATTTTGTTTTTAACAAAAAATAGAAGATTGTATTGATAAATGTCCAATGACACTTACAAAACGGAGATCATTACAAAGAATTTGGACAAAGCCAAACTAATCGTCTAACAAATAGAAAACAAGTGAATCACAAGGCAATCGATATCGATATCTTTCATCCTAATCCAGACATAGCCTGACGCAATAGCAACACTTTTAAACAGTCTAACCTAATTAGGAGTCTCAAATGAGAAAAAGTATAAAGTGAAGACAAAAGATACCAAATACCCAGACGATCAGATGCACTCAACCAAAGTATGAACGCACTAATGAAATCCCAAGAACTACAGATCTGCCAAGCCGCCACGGATTGCCTCGCCAAAGATATCGTGTAGGGATAAAACGCTGAAGCTAGTACAAATATCGTTGTGAAACAATCTCGATTGAGAGAACCCGATCTGTAGACAAAATTCGTCCAAAAATGAAACTAATGACTCTCGATGAACGAGAGACAAAAGGAAAAAAAACAAAACAAAGAAAGGGAATCGGTAGCACCATGGCCTCCCCCTCCCGCCGCCGCACACGGGTATGAAACCCACTGGGGGGAGGGGAAGGGAGAAAATCGAGGGGTTGTGGCGGCTAGGGTTGAGAGAGAAGAGGAGAGTAGACTTCAATTTTAGTTGTCTAAAACTAGTACAATTAATTTATAGTGTCCAGCGAAAGTGATCGATCAATGAAAGAAGATCACAATAAGATATGATATGTGAGTTGATAATGTCAAAACTCAAATTATTTCCTTCAAAATATTAATTGCACCTTTTATTGAAGGACTAAATTGCCCTCTTGTACCAGTCACTGCTTCTTCTTTTTTAAATCATAATTCAGTTTTACAAATCTGCCCCTTGAAATCCTTTGGACTTTAATGGGTTCTCCTATTTTAAAACATATCGGAGCTTCAACGTTTTGCTCGAGAGCTCGGCTTGGCATTCTAAAAGTCTATTGTTTTACTTTTTAATCACTCAAGTACATGTGGCTTTAACGAATGCATTCTCTAAATAAGTACTCTCTTTGTTCCATTTTTATTGTCTATTATTTATTTTATCTCTTTTGTGTCTATTGCCTATATCTTTTAATCGATAATGTTTTTCATGATTTTGACAACTTTATATTATAGAAGAAATTGAAATCTATTAAATAAGATCTCTATTGCATATTTTTTGGGATTCACATTGGAAGATATAAGCGATCGAAAACTAACACAAACATCAAAAAGAACAGCCAAAATGGGACGGAGGGAGTATTTCGTTTCCAGATTGAAACCAAAGGCTAATACTCTCATATATACATATATGAGAGTATGTGTGTGTGTCTCCCCTTCCCCTTCTTTCATATTCTCTTAACTAAGTAAGAATAGTTGTGTTTTAATGAGTTGGGTGGTCCTTCACCTTTTGGGTAATTGGGTTACTGATCGAGTTGTTCTCGAGGAACTCACTTTCTAAGAAATGTTTGTTCTTTATTTGAGGTTACCTTAATTTTATTGCTCCATCAGGATGGAGAGTGTTTTCGAAGTATTTAATTAACTTTTATTATCTCCTATGAAAATGTAAAATCTTTTTTATAAAACTTTTCATAATGTAGATCTGCTCAATTTGACGAGCAAGAGTCATAAAAATTTAACTGAGCAAACAATTAAAGGTATCAATGAGAGTTCAATTGATTTATAGCACTTCAAACACAAAAAGGAATCAACCCACCCAATCAAGAAAGTCAAGGAAAAAAAAAAAACCCCCAAATGATAATTACTACTATTAGAGTGGCGTACGTAGACGGTAGATGGGTGAACCTTCCAAGATTTTAAAGCTGGAGGAATATTTAAAAACATCAAAAAACTGATAAATAATTCATTTAAGAGATTGAGGGGTAGTTTTGTAAAGTAAAATGATGATGAATAGTCACTTGACAACTTGTGTAGACGACGGCAAATAAGTCACTCACTGAGAACCTACCACTAATGTTTTGGCAGTGACAGCCTAAGAGACTGCATACCTATTTGTACTTTTCAAGATATTTTTGGGGTAAATTTTTTTTGTCCTGACATCTTTTTTCTAATCATCAATTTGTCCCTAACATGAATGTTTTATTTTCTGAAAAACCTAATTTTGCTAGGCGAGTTTGAAATAGGGCTGCACCTATTATGCTCTGATTGTCTTTTCCATTGGTTTATCAGGCCTATGGACGCCCATTTGCTCCCATAGCATTTCTCTCTATTCTGTTGTGTAAGCTTTCGTCTCACAGTTGAATACAATTTTTTAAATTTCTTACATTTAAAAAAAAAATTAAACTATTTTTTTCCGGTCGTGGGTGTCGACACCATAAATTAACCGTCGCAAACAGCCGCCGTTATTAAAACAGGGCCGTACGAAATTGGCGGCCGGTTATGGCAAAGTTTGTCAAATCCACGTTGTGGCAAGTGAGGTGAGGTCGACCCCACTCACTAAACAAATTTTCTCCACTGTAGACCCCAATGGTTGCTGATATTATGATAAATACTTAAAGGAAAGAAAACTAGCACAAGAATTTTTAAATTTCCTATGGTTTTAGTATGTGTTTAGTTAGCACAAAAATTGTGAGGCTCGCATCTCCAACTTTCGCCCAGGACTTGAAATGCTCTCCTATTTTGCATGATGATTTCTTTGTTTGAGCCGTCCGGTGATTGTTTGCTTTCCTTCTCCCTCTCCTCTTCAATCAGCTCGTCGTGGTGTACTGAAAAAATGAGTTTTGTGTAATCTACCGATTAAAAAGTTTTTGTGATAAAGTAATTAGCTTGAAAATTCCAATTAAAATATGTGAAGTAAATGCAAAGGGAAGTATTTTCATGGAGATGATTTTTACTACGTAGTATTTTTGTTGGGTACTTGACACTAATACTATTTATGGTGTTTGTACAAGGTATGAGCTACGTATTTAATTGGGTACTCCATGGGGGGCATGGACCATAGTGGGACTAAAACTTAAACACAAGATTTGAAGTCGTTATAAACTAGACGCCAGAACGGAAAAATCAAATAGTAATTAAATATTTTTTTTTTTTTTTGGCTCAACAGAAAGGTAGGCAGACTTTTATTCCGAAAGAGACCGCGACGAATAGAAAATTAGGCCTCGCGGAACGCATGATTTTTGGTGTTTTATGGGAGATATGCAGGTACTGACAGCTAGCCTGCCATATCCACCAATAATTAAGCAGCCGAAATTTTTTCTACGGATTAGTCCGGTTGGTTGATTTATCCCACATAAATGATCGGGTTGATTTTCGGAGTCAAGCCGCAAGAATGTAATATCTTGCAAATTCTTTAGTCCTGACGTGAATGACATCCTTTAATCGAATTGAGAAAATGATTAGTTGAGGTAGGCGTAAGTTGACATAAACACTCGAACCGAAATGAAAAGCCCAAATATCTTTCAATCACGACCCATGCTTGTGGGAATTAGATCGTGTCCCACCTTAATTCCTGAAATTTGTAGGCTCTTAATATTGGTGATGAAAACATCATTAGAAAATCAAGGCCGTGTGAATTACGGCATTTCCCAATCCGATGGGAATATGATACTCCTTGACTTTCAGTGCTGGAATTGGATCTATATCAATAGAATCTCATCAACCAAGCATGAGAATCGAATTGGCTATTTAGGGGTTATTTACCAAGACTAACAATCTGATACTTTAATAATAAAATATAAAAAAATTGCTCCCAAACACCACAAACACTTATACAAACAAATATACATATGCGCGAATAATGTATATATACGGGGCGGTTCAATGAACAACTATTTAGACATCTAAAAAAACACCCCAAATCTCAATCACATAGTTTCCGATCAAATTTTTATGATCCGAACCGTTCAATGTGGCGGTTCAAGGGACACCAAAAAAACACCTAAAAAAAACACCCAAATCTCAATCTCATAGTTCCCAATCAAATTTTTATGATCTAAAAAACACCCCAAACCTTTAAAAAAATCGTGTGTATATATATATGCAATGAGTGTGGACCCACAATATATACAATTGTGTTTGTGTAATTGCTTGTGATGCTAGAATGATTAAATAATAATACAGACAAGTCACATAAGAGAAACAAGTAAAGAGTGACACGTATCAGATGTCACAGTGGGCCAAAATAAATTCCTTCGATAATGTCTCTCTCTTTCTTTCTTTTTTTTAATCAAAATGCCTTCGATAGTTTGTTTCATAACCATTTGTTCCCGGGTGTGGGTTGCCTTTGCATTTTTATTATTCAGCGTGCAGCATGCGAATAAAATAAAAGTATTACTATTTTTGTGAACATCAAATGAAAGTACATCCTCGAAATTTAAGTATTCAGTTTTCAAATAATATATAGTCCCTCAAGAAACTGACAAATTATTGAAGTGCTAGCAGCCCACAAACTTGCAAAGGCAACTATGCATATTATATCACTGTGATGTCTCCTATCCTCTGTATGAAGGATCCAGAAGTTTTACTTTTCACCTTTTGGGTGCTGAGTAGGTACCATGTGGCGGTATCCATCGGCGATCCGGACCATCCAAGCAATCCAAAGTGAGGTTAACGGGAAACTTGTAACCATGTGCACAAAAGCTAGTACAACAGTAAGGATACTGAATAAACAGCACCGGACGAATAATCCTATCGAATGCAATGTGACTAGAGTCGACAATTAAAAAAATATGCAGAGAAACTTGTTGTGTAGCACAATTTGAATCAACCAAGTTAGGCCTAGCATACCGCACCAATCTCACCTGCCGTACGAAACTTCTTGTGTAGCACAATTTGAATCAACCAAGTCAGGCCTAGTATCCCGCACCAATCTCACCTTCCGTACTTGGTGCTGTGAACTGTGCTTCGTGGCTCAGATGCCGTTTGTTCGATAATCCAACAGTTCAAACCTCATCTCCACACATATTGCATCCGACATAAAAATTCATCCACGTAAACTAGCATAGACCATCAGGAAAGAAGGTAAGAAAACTAGGCAAGGTTTTATTCACCGAAGATAAACTTGAATCGAATTTTCACTAACTTATACGAGTAATCTGCTCATTGCGACAATTGGAGGCCAAAGAATGATTTTTTCCAAAATTGGACCAGCAAACCAAACATCAACTTAAACTATTGTCGGTAGGAACAAAAGAAAGAAAGAAATATAAATACAAGTTTGTCATGCCGGGTGGGTCCAATGTGGCCCTACCCTAGGCAGGTTCTAGGCATAACCCAAAGAAGATACGAGTAAATGAAATGCTACAGTATGGAAATTTCAACATTCAGATAACCCTGAAGAGCATAAAAGGAGAAAATTGGGAACACAATGGAACGAGCCAAAAATCATGTCCAAAAGAAACTAACGTGTATAACCAAAAACAATGAGAGAAAAACAGACATACTACAACCATTTTAAAATCTATGTCGGATCACACTGAGCAAAAGGGTAACTCTCCTCTTAGCTCTGGCTTTCCTTGGAGCACCTTAACTTCTGTCTCTTCTTCCAAAACCATTAGCCGCCTCCAGACTTCAGTGTATTACTCAACCTGCACAAATAAGTAATTGCATCAATAAGGCTTTCTAAATAGCAGCAATCCACCATAAGAGACGGGATGAGTTTATTCTATGTATACACGTGAATATATGCAGATATACACTAAACTTGCTAATATAGAGGCTGCCTATGTACTCACTACTCACATTTTGACACTCTCTGTAAGTGGAAATCTAATGAGCGCACACACACACGGTCACTGACGATACTGACATTGTCAGACACTCTCCAACATGGGCAGTCGTTCAGACGTGTCTTAGTGTTACATTTACCACAGAACATGCTTCGAACATTTTGTGCCCACATGTCCATCACTTATATGTACATGGAACGCATCATTCGGAATAATAATTTAAGATGCAATAACCAAGAACAATGAAGATCTATATACCTGTTTATCCCTCATCCTCTAGGCTAGTTAAAAATAGGGATTATGTGCCAGATGACAAGTCATCTATGTATGGATTAGTGGAACACTTTTTTTCACTATCATGTATGTCATGGGATATGGTTATTACAATAGTAACCTAGAATTATGTTCCATTTTTCATTTATCTATGAGTAAAGTTGTCTTGTATACGTGTACATACATATTCATACAAGAACATATTAAATTTGTATGTCCGACGGGCCCGTCATGCATTTATTCAAGAATCACAATGTCAGCGTGTTTGTGTGTGTCGTGTGACTCGTGTCATCAATAGTTAGGTATATATTATTAGGCTCATTACTAAAAACGTAACTGATGACTTAGAATGGTAATATCTCCATCTGCCTTTTGTTTCTCTCCACATGCAAGACGGTTTCCACATGGAGGGGATGCTGGATAGCTTGATATTCATTGTTGAATTTTCAGACAGTTAAAGCTTCTGGGTAAACCCGTGAATTAACACAGTTCATACCCATGCTACTCGGGCGGGAGTCCCGTGGGATACAACCTTGATATTTAACATGTCGAAGTATTCTCCATATATCAATCCAGTATTCGTAGTCTCTGGATTGAAGTAGGGCAATTAAAACCCGAAGCAGCAAACAAAAATAGACCATTGGCGGTTTTTTATCATGAATATCATCAAATACTTAGGCTTACCAGTCTAAACCCTCAAATAAACCTTCTCCTTTTATTGCCGAAGTTTTAAAAATAGACCATTGGCGGTTTTTTATCTTGTGCAACTCTAGTGCCTCCGTCACCGCAGCATCATCAAGAGCACCAGGAAGATCCTGCAGACCAGAAACAGAAACATTATAAAGACAAAACAATCCACAAAATTACCAAAGAAAATAACTTCAGTTGTAAAGAGGTTTTAGCAGAAACTAAAAGATGTCAAAGGGCTGGCGGCCTCATGGCCAACTATTACAACCATGTGATAGCTACAAGTACAACTCTGTGTCAAATTTCCTTACACTGAGTATATTGACATGAACAAGCAAAACAGGAAAATGAGAACAGCAGGCACCTGCTTGTTCGCATAAATGAGCACAACAGCACCTTTCAACTCTTCTTCCTGAAAGGCAGAATGACATACCAAGATTCTTATACTTCAAGACGAATTGTTCAAATGTAGTGTGAGAAAACTAATAGGACAAAAATGCCTAGTAGATGGTAAGAGAAAAAGAAATAACAGCAGTATCCACATTTTTCTAAAAACCTTCTTCATAAATAAAAAATCGTCATACGTAAGCATAAACCACCTAGCTATAGTATACCTCCAGAATTGCATGAAACTCATCTTTAGCTATTACCAGTCTATCCGTGTCACTCGAATCAACAACATAGATTATGGCTTGAGTATTAGGAAAATAGCATCTCCAATATGGCCTGTCATGATAGAATCAGACTGTGAGCTTGAGCCATTTATGCCAAAGCACCAATTTTGATAACAGTCAAATAAATGAAAAGGTTAAGCGGCCCAAAGATGTCATGTGAACCAACTAAAGCACAGGAACGATGTATTTCTTGACAACTTTCCAGTGACATCTTCAGTTACATGTCGAATCTCCATTCACCGGAGTTCTAATAGAATAACCAAACAAAAAAATGGTAGAAGGGAGTGACTCAAGCAATTCAAGAGAGTATTTCCACATTGCAAGTGATCCATGGGCCCATAAGCCACACAACAACTTCTCCTTCAAAGAAACCTAGAGGCCACATTCTATGGATTTTTTACCTTCAAAGTTTTAGTTGAATCAATTGTATTCCGGTAGCTGTCAGTGCTGAAACAAAATTTAAGACCAAAGGCGACACCTTATGGCTGTTAATCAAATAGAACGGCCAGCAGCAAGCAAGTAGCTAAAAGTCTAAGTGAACATTTCCCTTCTATAATCTATTTCGGCTGTCTATCATTTGCAGAGTTTTGTCCCTTTACATACCAGCAAGTACCTAAAACGTAGGCAGCATCAAGAATTCTGAGAAGCACATAGTGGTCTTGGCACACCATGACAAGTTAAGACTGAGATTGAACAACAAAAATATTGAAGGGATGGTTTACCAAGGACCAAGTTAACTGTTTAAGAAAAGCGGCAAACAAAACAAAAGGGAAACCTTGCTTTATATTTTAATATGAACTAAATATAGTCATGACGAAATTAATAAAGTTATGAATCCTAACTTTAGAAGGAAAACAATGCCTAAGAGCTAATTGATATTAAATAACTTCATAATCCCATCAAGGCACAGTTATTCAGCAAAAATTCTCAAAAATAGCACAGCATAAAGTCATACTCATACATATTATGCAAACCTGTCTAATAAAGAAAGTGGAACAAGCACAAAAAAAAAAGGTCAACATGGTGAGTGAAAGTAATACCTGATACTTGTCTGCCCACCTGTGTCAACCAGAAACCACTATTAGATGAATTAACCAACCAAAACAGCAATAGTAATTCTAGCCCAAGCAAACTCGTCAAAAAAAGCCATTATATGATCAAAGATTGAAGACAGAAATGCACTTTAATGTTGATATACGTAACATTATAACTATGTAAAACGAACTGAACATGTTTCCTGCCGTCAAAAATAGTAGTTCTACAACTACTCCATCACTATGATCTGTCCAAAGTCAATAAAGAAGAATAGATGTACTAACACTATAAGGAGAAATATAATTTGTTCACCACCATTTTATCAAGGCTTGGCCGCTTGGGTAAAAAATTATGGTTCAACCATGGTCTTATCTGGATTGGAACAAAGAAAAGAAAGAAAAGAAAGAAAGATGGCTACTACTACTTCAGTAAAACCACTACTAAGCACTTTGTAGCCATCTTTCTTTCTTTCTTTTCTTTGCAATACGACAAGATTTAACATTTACATGCAGTACCCCGAATTTGTTCCTAGTTGCTACTAAGCACAAAAACAGATTCACTGATTTCTCTGAGAGATCCTCTCCAGTCTCCACAATATGCATGACCCTTTTTCATTGTCACATAATGGGGTAATTAAAGACCATACAATTTAATGGAAGGACATGATAACTTAAATACTGTCTCTTAAGGTCAGCAAACGATTTACGAGTAAGTGATGGTCATGTGAACTAAAATTCTGAGCTAACATTTCTGATAATTGCAGTCTTTGGTGACCTGATTTTGCAAAGCGGTTTATTCAATTAAAAAATTTCCAAGTTAAAGATCTGAAAAACTCAGCCAGCCCATCCAAAAAAAACTTTTGATCAGAACAACCCAACACCTGACACCACATTCATAACCAATGCATTCACTTCATCAGCCCAAAACCAATGTACTCAAATTGACATTCAACCGGTTTAATCAAATTACAGAAAGTGATATCATTCCAAACTGCCAATTACTGTTTGCACCCAATAATAGCAATCAGGAGATTCAGAACATAATGCAGATATCAGAATCGAAAAACAACAGCAAAAGTGTTACTTCTGAAAATAATGTCCAGCAATAGAAAGGAAAGTGCAGATCATAAAGTAAAAAGTTGGCATACCCAGATCCCAAACTTGAAACTTTATGTTGTTATATTGCACTGTTTCGACATTAAACCCAATTGCTGCATCAAGCATGTAAAGCGAAATCAATCCACAAGTCTCAAATTTTAAAACACATAACACTTTCAATAATTCAATACTCAGGAAATGCAGTAAAATTGCACGATAATTATCAAATTTCTTAAAATTAACACAAATATCAAGAATTGCAAGGGTTCCACTCAATAGATCAAGATTCTCTCGCACGTACACAATGGAGAGGTGCATTACACATGAGATGTTGCCACCTCAAATTGCAAGCAAAATGGTCAGATGAAGTCACAAGATCAATTTGACAAGATTTCCACATATGGAATAGAATAATTTTCAAGATGTGGCCACACGTAATGTAAGAGGCCTTATCTATTCACAAAATGATGCCTCCCCAAAGTTTGCAATATTCCACTCGTGTAATGGAGAGGATCTTCCCCATACCCCGATTCCACTACTACTACTTCAGTAAAACCATTCTCTACTGGTTATGGAAATAAAAAATAATTAAAGCAAAAGGCTGGGTAGGAGTACTACTAACTTGGAATTGTGGAGACAACTTCTCCCATTTGAAGACGATCTGCACGAAACCGGATTGTGTTCCCACATTACAAAAATAAGCAACAAAACAAATCAGAGAACCATACAGAATCATATCATTAGTAAAAGGCAATTCGTATAAGGTGGGAGAATCATATCATACAGAGAATGGTGGTTTTTCCGGCATTGTCGAGACCGAGAACGAGGATCCGAGCTTCTCTATTACCGAACATCGAAGAGAACAATCGAGTAAACACAATCCCCATTCTTACCTAACTGGTTTAGGGAAATCCTGATCAGATCTTACAGCAGAACCCTAGTCCAGACCTTCCCACAGTAAAACCCTAACATCACCAATGTTTTAGAAAATTCCAGATCAGATCAGATCATCTCTCTCTCTCTCTCTCTTGATGTATGGGAGTGTCTCTCACAGGAACCGAAGAGAGAGAGAGAGGGAGGGAGAGAATAGAACACGAAGACGAGAGGAGACCAAAATACAGATGTTTCGGACGAGATCCGGATTCCTTGTACAGTGGGCAAATACAGAATCACGATTCACGGCAGCACACATGAGAAAGGTAAATTATTTACATTTCACCCCTTCGAATACTCTATATACGACTAATATACACCCTATATATTTCAAAAAATGATTCTCATACCCCCTTTTTATTCATTGGCAGTTGCACCCCCTTTTTTGCCTTTTATTAATGTGAAATTAGTAAATTTTCTTTACCTCTTGAATCACTTCTGTCGTATGAAGGGTAATTTGGTACTTTCACGTGAATAAAAACAAAAAATAGAATGCAATGTATATAAATGGATTGTTAAAATCATTTCCCTATAGTTTAGAACATATATTATACTTTTTGGTAATGCAAATATTGAGCAACTTATGTGCTATTTAGACTAATCCCTATAGTAATAGCTTAGGAACAATATATGTTCTAATAAACAGATGGGGCCACTCACATACGAGTCATAATATTCGACGATTTTTTTTTTGGATACTTTGGAATCAATGATTCGAGCTATTTTATTTGATCCCTATAGTTATATATAGTAACACTAAAATAGCATACTAATTTCGAATTCATGATTGCATAGAGTTTTGTTACAGAAAAATCAACTCGTGCCCGTCCGGCATATGTCAAATTAAACTGAAAAAGAAGCAAGATCGATCAACCAAACTTTTGCTCGTCGTGTCAACTTCTTGGACGACTTGTGTAATATTCCTATTGAAAGAAGGGGAAAAAAAAAGTATCAAAAAAAATTGGAAGAGAAAGAAAGGGCAAAAGGCATGTAGTTGATTACAAATATTCCTAGTGTAATATTCCTTCCAATTACTTGTAGTAGTTTGATTACAAAATTACAATAGTGGGCATCCTCCACCAATATCAGAGCTAGCTGTGCTTTCTCTCATTTTTCTTTCATTACATTCGACGACTCTGTTTAGAAATTCAAGATCCAAAGGCAGGATTGATCCGATCGAGCTGACATTGATCATTGCATGTATATATTCGTTTTACTCAACATTAAGCAGCTCTTTGTCTTGTTGACTGGTTACTAAAGCAGTATGCAGGAGCTTGAGTGAAAGAATCTTGCAATAATTCACCAATCTCGAAGGTAATCACGTGCGTGGAAATTCCTGGGAAAAAAAATTTTCATACCAAAAGAGTCGATCAATATATCGCGACATTAACATGTAACGTTGCAAGGAATTAAAGTAATTTTTTGACTTTGAGTAACGTACATCGACGTATAATTAGAAGTCATCATATAATGTCATTCATACATATAAAATCTTGTACCGATTTCATCTTTAGAATCATGTGAGTTTTTTAATTTTTATATTCGGGACAAAATTAACCTCTATGTAGATGAAAACAATCCAAGATTGATTTTATGTATCTCATGAGTTGTATTTGTAGATCGATCAATTTCCAGGAAAACAAATTAAACAAAGGTATGATCATCAATTTACCATCATAGAAATCCCATCGAACGGGCCTCTTGGTGAGCACATCCTCATAGTACCAAATGAAATCTACCTTCTCCCACACATTGCAGAGAAACCCATCAGTGACTTGTGTTCCAAGGTAGTCGGCTCCGTCGAGAAAGTCCGGCGGGAGGATTCCGACATCAAACTGCATGATCATGCACGTCCCATTCTCGCCCAATGTGTAGTAGAAAGTTGTACCTGTCGAACATATATAAATCTATAAAAATATAAAAAGCAAAACAAAACCAGGATTAAGGAAACTCGATCAGTGTCGCCCTAAGTAAAAGTGAGCAAGGCAATCGCCTAATTGGAACCCCTAAAATTATGTAGAATATACCTTATAAACACACTGTTCTTTAATAAGTACTCTTCGTTCTTATTTTCTTTTGGCCATCACAGTGATGCTGCCATAAATACATTTCTCCGTACACACATCGTGTGTGCCACGACTACTTCTAGTACTCCATCACAAATTAACTTCTCATTGAGTAGTATTTGGAAAGTAATTGAGGTTACAAAAGCATCTCCGTAGTACGTACCATTGTTCCACTCGACGTCATATAATAGAACACCAAGTTGCTTCTGAAATATGTTGACATTGCGGCGGTTGGGCCAATCATAATATAAATTGCTGATTTGGAGCTGTGCCGTCGACAAATTCATGTACAAGAGTGCGTGGAATTGTTCCGGCCATGGTTGTGGAGTTGGGACCTCCATTTCCGCTGGTTGAGAAACTGCATTGGTTAGTACTGAAACTTGTAGTAGAGTGATGAGAAGAGCAATTGCAGCGCATAATTCCTTCATCTTCATCTCTCTCTCTCTCTGTCTCTGGGGATAAGGTGGGTGGGCTTGTCAATGGCTGAGAAGCACTCCAGAGATTAATCAATAGTTCCAACTCTTGAGATACCTTTATGAGGGTCACAACAAAAAAAGGGGACCCCCACCTTCGCGTCTATAAAATCTGAACCATAAGAAATTTTAAGAGAATATATACCGAACTTCTCTGCTGTCAAAATTTGGACGGCACGAAGGCATTCCATCTCGACTGTCCATATGGACAATCAACGTTTCCGTCTCCGATGTAATTTTTAAATTATTAATATCTATCAATTTATAATGTTTTTAAAGATTTTAAAATTTTAATAGAACCAATTAAGACCTATCATATAAGATTCATTCTGCATGCTTATCAAAAAAATCCACATTGCACATAAAATTCATTGTAGATTAAAAGATATTAACAATTTAAAAATTACAACATTTTCGCACAGTTGTAAAAATGCACGAATTGTCCTATGCAATATGCTTTCTGTTATTCTTGGGCCTGTGTTAGCTGAGCTGGCTCCCACATCGGGAGTTTGGGTATTATGTGTGTGTTTAAAGGGTCCATTATGCCTCTTCATAGTTAGCAATTATCTAAGTGAGTTGGTATAGAAGCCACACCTATGTCGGGGGGACAGAGTTTTCACAATAAACACGTACTTAACCAAATTAAATTTGAGTTTTCAACCACGTATTTAACCAACCCAATGGCATCTCTTGTTTCTTGTGGGAGGACAGAGTTTGAACCCCATGAAGGGCGTTGTGTAGTCCAGGACTATGAAGAGCCTTTGAATCCCCTGTGATCTAGTTGCTACTAACTGTTAACTTTTTTCTAACTCCTGCTGTTATATACCCCGCTTGGAAAAGAAAATAAAAAAATCACTGAACCAACCAACTCCTCTTTTGTGTGCCTTTTGAATAGTAGTAACAAGACCGAATTCGTCAAATGTTTCATCTCATGGGCTTTTGTTTTTCAAACATGGGCTAATGTTTGATGCTGTGGGAGTATATGTAACACTCTATCGTAAAGCCCAAGTCCACATAATTTCATCAATTTCAGCCCATTGATCCCGAAACGATGAGGACTTTCTTCCACAACGAAAACAAAACAGCCCATATTTACGGTCCATGTTTTTTTTTTTTTTATTGAAGAAATAGGGACGGACCATATTCTATTAAGATAATTTCTGGATAAGTTTATTCTATGAAACTGCTTTGAAAAGTCAACCATTGCTCTTTTACATTAGTCACGAATATGAAGCTACTAGGATAGAGAAGCCCATTCGAGGGCCCGTGGTTCCAAAATTATTGCTCTTTGTGATTAGGACCATACAAATATGTTGATATCCTTCCCGATCATAGAATAATTTGTTCAATTTAGGGGAAATAATGCTACGTGAGAATGTCAAGGTTCAAAAGAGAAACTTTAACAGCTATAGTGCGCACTCTCTCTCTCCCTCACAAAACTCTGGCTGTCATATTTATCTCTTTCGTTTGTTTTTCTCTTATCTCTTTGGATTAACAACTTATTGTTTGATTTATGAGAGTTTTTGTCTCTCCTTCCTGCGACAGTAATTAGTTCGTCTTTAACCGAATATTTCATCTATATATCAAATTAGTTAAAGTGCGCATAAGCTGACCTCAACACCCATAATCGTGGAACCCAAAAAGAACGGAGTGCATGCAGCGATTCATGAGCTATGTGTGTTTAGATAGCTAAGGCTCAGGCGTGCCATGCCAACCCCCACAGACCTTTTGGCTTTTACCCAACTTTCTCAGTGTGGTTGATGATGCTCCAACTGGACTGTTGGGCCCGGTGTCCACATCTTGGACCTACTTTCACGATTATAGACAATGACGGGTTATTACTCCTTGGATAATCGCACTTCATTAATTAGTCTTCAAACGAGGGACTTCGGGTTGAGCTCACTGTACAGCACCTCCGAGCCGTCGGATTGTACATTCGACGGCTCGGATCTCATATTGGTAATCAATAATCGAAAATCGTTCATTGTCGAGATGAAATCCGAACCGTCAGATGCACGATCTGATGGCTCGGAGATGTGCAGTATGGTGCTGCGCATACCACTGCACAACACCATCCCGACAATCAAAGTACTGGGGTAATCATTCAGAATGATTAATTATAAAGAATAAATACAGGAAAAATGATATTGACACTTCAAAAATTAATTTTAGCACTCCAAAATCAGTGTAACTTCAAAACCACTTTCCTTTATTTTTTAGAGGGCCTGTATCAATTTTTGTAGTGCTAATATCATTTTCCTAAATACAATTATCCTCTTATATACTCATCAAACTTTCCGCACTTTTATCTTTAAGGGTATAATTTGCAATTGATCTGAGAATATATTTTACTAGATTACAGCTTTAGATTTCAAATTCTAGATTAATTCTTGTATAACGAGATAATTTTTTTTGGTGCCTATAAAATTAATCAGCTTTCAGATTAATACTTAGAATTTTAGATCTGATCTCAAAAGCACACCAACCATTCTCTAGAATCAGATCCTACGTACACTATTTTTTCGCTCCGAGAAATTCATAGAATCCCAAAATCTCTGTCAATTTTTTTAGCCAACTACCAGCTTTTTAAAAGCTAAAATCTCAAAATATGGTCCTAATATTTTCTTTCTTAAACCCTTTTGTTTTCAGAAATTGTTGTTCAATTTTACCTCTTCCGCTGCAAATTTGTTTGGCTACATGCAATCTAAAAGACCAATTACCTTTCATTTTGTTAGTGTTCATCCACTTTCTTACACATAGAAGGATATAGTTGAAATTTCAAATAGAAAAAAAAAAAAAAGACAAAAAAGGTGGAGTGCTAATGACTAAAAATGGAGTGTCAAAATCAATTTCCAAAAAGATATTATTATTCAGGAATGGTGTAAAATTGTGAGACTTTAAGCTATAGTTTCAACTCCAGAAAAGTGATTGGAGTCCTCCAACATAGGAAACCCCAAAAGATGTACCACCAAGATTCTTTTGGGGTGGTGGTGCGGTGCATGGGGGTGGGGTGGTCCTCTGCATATATGAGCCTGTGATTTGCTTCTGGTTGTGTGTGTGTATACATATACATATACATATATATATATATATATGCAGCCTGTGATTTGCTTCTGGTTGTGTGTGTGTATACATATACATATACATATATATATATATATATATATATATATATGTGAATCCTCATGAACTGCATGCTTATAGGTAGGTTACATCATCCTCTCTAATAAGCCCTTCCACTTTCGTTTTCAATTCTCGTTTTTTGTTCTTAATTTTTGTTGTCACAAATTTTAATTCTTTGGGTTGTTTCCGAAAGACACTTCTACACTTACGCTATTGCTCATGCTCACACACAAACAGACACATACACGTGACTTAAATCATCACAACTACTAAGAAAGCAAAAATGATTCAAGCTAGGGTGCACATAAACTGCCAACTTGCCCAATCAGCCCAACCCAACCCAACCCATTTTTAAGGGTTTTGGGTAATATTTCGGGTCGTGAGACTGGACTGGATAGAGTTTTTAAACCTGCTTAATAAGTCGGATGGACTCGAAAATATATTTCCAAACCCAACTAGGACCGGCCCACTTAAGACGTAGTATATTAGTAGTTTTGTGTTTAATATCCAACTAATTTATAGTACTAGTATTTACTTAAGAAATAACACAATCTAAAGCTATATCATTTTAGTTTAATTCTAGAATTTTGCTAATGCTAAAGAAGCAATACGACAACGACAAAGAACGTACGGACAAATATTGTCCTAAAAGGAAGAAAAGAATTGTATTCCCATTTAGCTAGCTAGCTGTCCATGCAAAAACAAATGAACAACTAAATTAATTTTCTCCATACAAATTACTAGTAAATTGAAATCTTAACCCGGCCCGGCCCGGCCCGCAGGTGAGGACTGAGGAATTCGAATGTGATTGGGGGTCCCATGCATACATATATCATTAGGCTGTCTGTTATTTGCTAATAATGCAAGCTAGGCAAGTTGTTGCGATTAAGACTGCGCGCATCCGATCGATCACGAGTTCTGTATATTTATGGAAAACTGCAGGCATGATCATGACTAGGGATCAAATAATGTCGCTCAGACTGGAAACCCAATTTACGTGTGGTTGTTCCTTCGTTGTCCATCCATATCATATACGTAAGGCCAATAAACAATCTGGCCGGCCAAGCACCAATTTATGCTTATCTTTTAAGATCGATGGAAGTACTACTGTTAGCTAGGTAGTTTGAATCCTGATTGGCTGATTCAGTCACAGCCAGGCCCGAGCCCCACCCGCGCTGGGAGAATAAAGCGAGTGCTTGCAGGCTGCAGCATCTCTCGTCCGGAGGAGGGGGCTTAGGGCTGTCTTGACGGCCGAACGCGGACAGGAAGTATTTCTACGTTCCCATATCAGTTTCTAGGGTTAAGAATTTCAATTTTTTTTATATACATATTGTAGAGTGATCTCGGGTCAACTTGCGCATACCACATGACTAAATCTATATGGCCCCACACTAACATGTGGGACGTTCTTAATTATGAAAGCCCATGGAGTGGCCCTTAGGGGACTTGAAGTGGGGACTTAGGGGAGCAAACCCTAGGCCTTAACCAATTGAGACAATGGGTTAAGATTAAGAACCTCATTATATTGAGAGAGAGAGAGAGAGAGAGAGAGAGAGAGAGTGTGACTATGGTAACTCTAGTGAGAGAATTTACAAGTGTTTTCCAACAATCAATAGTGAACTAATGTGGCTTCTAAGGAGTAGGAACGTTGTCGAATCTCGTAAATCTTGTATGTTACTCTTTTTGTTTTTGTTATTCTCTTGTGGGTTTGTTTCTATCATTCACATTATCCATTGTTACGAGAGTTTGTGTATTTGTGAGTTCAACGTGTTTTTCCCAGCAGAAACATCGATCATTCTCAAATGTGCAAATTTGTAGCTTCAAAGAACCTCCAAAAGGATCTAAACGGAGAAACAGAGAGGTTGGGCAATAATTGTTCAGTTGTTGTGGACTCTGGCTAGTGGGTCAATATTGTCATACTATCCTTGAAGTATTCAAAAGTTTAAATTCCAACGGTATTGGATCCACTCTATCGACCTGTCAAAGACCAAACGGAAGTACTCCTAAAAATTCCCCTTCATTAATTACAAACTTCATACGAGAAATTTCTTGGTTGGTAGTATTATTAATCTTGTATCCTACTTTTCATAGATTAAAATTTTTTTTTATGCGGATAACGGTATGGAGGATTAAGGCGGGCCCATTGAACCAGTCTACTGGCACAACAATCTGTGCACAAATTGTGCATAGATTTTTATGTAAAATCCACTACAGGTCCCACACAAGTGATCCGAGGTGTTCATTATGTTTAAAATAGCTCAATTCAATACCTATAAGTGCTTGATTTAATTATCTAACTTTTCATTCAAATTTTTAGAGAATGAAAAGTTAAACTATTAGATCAAATACTTATAGGTATCGGATTGAGCTGATTTTTCATGGGACCCTTAAAAAAATGTTTTAAACATAATGAATGCCTCGAATCACTTGTGTGTGACCTGTAATGGGTCCCACATAAAAACTTGTGCACAATCTATGCACAGATTGTTGCCCATTTGACGAAAAAGTGTTGGCCCTGGGCTGTGAAGCCGGTTACTAATCTTGCAGCATCATATTCCGTTCCAGGTGGGGTGTCGGCGAATAGGCTAGAAAATTCAGCTTGCAGCACTTGCTGTTCGGTCGGGATCAGGACGGAGTCGGGACAGGTCATGACGGTTCAAAAGGAGATTTGTGTTGATGGTCGTATGCGGAGTAGATCCTATATAAAACCCTGTTTTTTTGTTTACTTTTTAGGGCTAGAACATTACAAAATTGTCCTTCACACATGTTCCATCATTACACTATCATACATTGATCTCGAAGTTTTGCTAAGACCAAAGTACATACACGCATACATACAGATAAACACATGAGACTATGAGAGAGAGAGAGAGAGAGAGAGAGAGAGAGAGTGTTTACATGGCATGCATTTAAGTCCATGACGTACAAGAGACTGTTCTCCTTTTATCCAACAATCATGCATAGCGGGGTAGGGTTGGCTGTAACTAGGAAATTGAATCCAGTACTTCAACTAGTCAAGCCTTCCCACGATCTTACTTCTTCTAGTTGTCTACTAGTATTTCAAATTTGTTATGTTAACGCCAACAAAAATATACACCCCCCCCCCCCCCCCCCCACAAGCCTCCAAACTTCTTGTAAAAGGGTCTTAACTAGCGTATCATAAACTCGTACGAAAAGTCACAAAACTTCCTGAAATGGAATTTCTAAATAGCCCCAAAAAAGATGCTTGCATTTGTAATAATTTCTCACTGTCATCATGCGTGTTTGTTTTTTGGTCACGCATAGTCTTGGGAATTTTAAGACCCCATTTATTTTGAAATTTTGGATTTAGATTTGTAAGTAATGAGTGTCGAGAGAAACAGAGTAATAATTGAAAATATAGATAATGATTGGAAAGAGATAGAGAGAAAAATGAGAATAATAATTGAAGAAAAATAAGATATTGATTAGAATACAAAATCTAAAACCCTTAAACGAACTGGGTCTCAGTAACCTTAGTACGTAACCTAGCTAGCTAACCGTGACCTAACTCATCCAATGGTGTTGTTAATGTTTTTTGGGAGAAATTAAATTACAACCTCGTTACACCTAAATAGAATTAACCATGAAAGTTATATTGTTGGATACAGTACATTCTGGTATTTCTAATGATCACTACATTGTACGCTTCGATCATAAAGTAAGATCAGGAGAAATTTCCTATTGGAAAAAACCAAGAAGATATGACGTGAATGACATAATGAGCTAAATTCGAGTATTTAGTTTTTTGACCAATGTTTTAATATTTTTATCAATATATATCCTTATGCAAATCAATAATTGATAGAAAGGGGGTTAAACTAGCAGTTTTTTCTTTTCTTTTCTTTTATTGGGTAAGTGAAAAAATAGCAGCAACGTGATCAACTTATCAATTTGGTTTTGTCAACTCAAAGAAATTAATAAAAGGACCCGGCCAGTTCAAACATGGTTTCTTTAATTGTCGGTGGTGTCTCTTGTCTTGTATATATATTCATCGAATGGGAAAGCAAAAAGAAATTCAAGGAGAATGGATATATACTAAACAATTGCTTTGCACAAATCAAAATAAACACACCCAACCCAACAAACAGTCAAGATATATATAGTGAGTTTTGATGAAATTAATTAAGATCTAGTCAGCTATCACGCTTATACTATTATCATGTCAAACAAAATTTATGATCACAAATCCGGCCAAGTGGGAATATCGATATATGTCTCCCATTCCAACTTGCCATTGGCAGAGCTATCATCTATATATGGTTAATTTACTTCTTCAACCCAAGGGTTAATTTGGTTTAGAAGTTAAGGTCAGAGTACTTAGGATCGTTTGCTCCCTCCTAGCCCTATGTCTTATGTTTGAAACACCTCAAGTGCTATTAACTCTGTTAAGGTTTGTCTATATATATATAGTTGTTATCCAGTGAGGGATCCCTTACCAGTCTACCGTGCGGACCTCCCATCTCCCGAGCAGATTTCGATGATTTGAGCCGCTCAAAGTGATCAGAACGTGATTTTAAGGATAAACTCAAGAAATCAGCAAAAAAAATGACTAGGAATGGCTTGATTGGAGCAGTTTTCATTGAACGGTCCAATAAAAAACTGCTCAAATCAAGCCCTTTTCGATCTTTTTTTTTGCTGATTTCTCGCGACTAACCTTAAAATCATGTTCTGCACACTTTGAGCAACTCGGATCATCGAAATATGCTCGGGAAATGGGAGGTCCGCACGGCAGACTGGTAAGGGATCCCTCACTGGATAATATTTGTGTGTGTGTATATATATACACACACACACACACACATATTTAGGATCCAATGAGAGATCCCGCACGGTTTTACCGTGAGGGACTCCCCTTTCCCGAGCCAATTTCGACAATCCGAACCGCTCAAAGTGTGTAGAATGTGATTTCATGGGTACCCATGAGAAATCAGCGAAAAAAATGATCGGCAAATGCTTGATCCGAGCAGTTTTTTACTAAACCGTTCAATAAAAAATTATTCAGATCAAGCCCTTCCAGATCATTTTTTTTTGCTGATTTCTTTGCAATATCTTTAAAATCACGTTTTGATCACTTTAAGCGGCTTGGATCGTCGAGATTGACTCTGGAAAAGGGAGTCCCGCACGGTAGCACCGTGTGGATCTACCGTGCGGGATCCCTTATAGGATCCGGACTCTCTCTCTCTCTCTCTCTCTCTCTCTATATTGAAACGCTCGCAAGTGGACGGTGAAATTGGTCCCATGTGATAAATCGAGATAGCCCACGAAAAATGCTTAAATTGTAGTTCTTGCTCTGGTCAAGGAAACTAGATAGCCCATGAAATTAAGCGGTGGTGGGCGACCGCCGGCCCAATTGTTTGACTGCTAGTAGTTGCAACTTGCAGGGCGGAGCCACCGAGGGACGCTGGCACCTCCAAAAATTTTCCTATATTTTACACGATTGATACCCTAGGTATATATATCTGAATAGTTACGATATAGATTTGTTTCTAAATTATGAAGAAAAAAAAAGTTAGGTATGATCCTCACTTCAAATAATGCTAAATTGCTCCTTGAAAAAAAAAGGTTAGGTATGATCCTCACTTCAAATAATGCTAAATTGCAACTTGCAGGGCGGAGGCACCAACAGACTTTTATACTACATGGAAGAAAAGAATACGGACCGTGTGCTGAGAGAGAATTCAAAATTCATTACGACTTTCTAAGATAAAATGATAAAAAAAAATAAGGGTTTTGTTCGTTTGGTAACTTCGGGTATTTTAGTTTTGGTAGTAGGTGGAGAGAGAAATAGAGTAATGATTAGAGAGAGTGGTAATGAGTAGAGAGAGATAGAGAGAGAAATGAAATTAATAATTGGAGAAATACGGTAATGATCGGAGAAAAATATAGGATAATGATTAAAAAACAAAGTTAAAACAAATTAAAGATAAGAAACGAACAAGGCCGAATTCGTAATGGTTCAACCGGATTGAAAATTTGAGCACTTAATTTTTTTAATTATATTTTTCCGTTAGTTTCATTAACTGTGTTAACGATTTTACCAATTTGGAACATAAAACAAACTAGAGGGACGAAATGAGACAACCGTAAAACTAGAAGGCCCACTGCGTAAATTTGCCCTATTAAATTATTATTTGGTGCATCTCCCCACTAAGAGCATCTCCAATGGTTTTGACCATTTTTTTGGGATAAAACTGGCTACATTGTTATTAGGTCAAAATTTGACAAAAATGCTCCAATGATGCTATTTCAAGTATCCGTTGGATCACACCCAAATATTCCTGTCATTGTATTAAGGGCAAATTATAGTTATCCCTCTCTAACTATGCCTCGCGTACACTTACCCCCCTGTAACTTTTTTTTTTGGCACTTAACCTCCTCAAACTAACGAAAATTCACACGGTCATAACTTCAAAAGGTCATAACTTCTTCGTCCAATATCGAAAATATGCAAATTATATATTGATTTCAAGATCTTGAAGTCAGCTTTCTAATGACATCAAAATCACATTACGATTCAAAGCACACAGAAAGTTCTGATCAAAAGAGTAAGGGCTAGTAGACAGAAAGACCGTTTTGATCATAACTTTCTGTGTGCTTTGAATCGTGATGTTATTTTGGTGTGATTAGAAAGCTGACTTCAAGACCTCGAAATCGATATATAATTTGCATATTTTCAATCTTGGACGAAGAAATTATGACCGTTTGAAGTTATGACCGTGTGAATTTTCGTTAGTTTGAGGGGGTTAAGTGCCAAAAAAAAAAGTTAGAGGGGGGTAAGTGTACGCGAGGCATAGTTAGAAGGGGGTAACTATAATTTGCCCTTGTATTAATCTCAAAAGCCATTAGACCACAACCCTGGCAAGAAATGGCCCAGGCCATTCTAATAGGCTCCTAAAATGGCTCCCCATGAGAGGAGAGAAGTTCAGTTTTGAAGCCAAAATATGACTTTAGCTTTCAAAATGGCTCCCGTTCCAGATGCTCTAATAGGGGTCCGAGAAGGATAGCTAAAATACAATACAAGTATCTAATAGGTGTATATGTATGTATGTTTAATGCATAGTCAATGTGTGAAGACTTCAAAAATAATTAGGGTATCCAGCTTGTGTATCCATTTGCTATAGAGTGGTCTGAGGGAATTACCCAACGAAGTGTACGTGCGACCAAGCCAGAGAGTCCAACAATGCGTGGTAGATAACAGCCGCCACCTTCCATTCAAAACAAACACAAGCTCCCCTCCTCAACTACTAGCCCAGCAACCAATATTTTCCATGCATCCAAATAATAAACAAAGACTACTTAAAGAACAGATGGACTATCTTGAACCTCTAAAAACACTTTTTACCCACAATGCCATTGCCGGTCAGTCCCATAAGCAGGAAAGTTCTTCAAGGCGCATGAGATTCACAAGGAATATGGCAATTGAGTCCATCCATAAACAAGAAAGCTCGTCCAAACCCAATCTGATTGCTTCCTTCTTCAGCACCACGGTAGACCAGATCAGTGGATACAAGGAACATTTACAGGGTGTTTAGGAGGAAGAAGAAAGAAACAGATATATTCCCTTCAGGAAATTAAGCGAGACGGAGAGAGATGGGGTATGTCAATGCCATCGGAAAGTACCAAATCGGTCGGACGATCGGAGAAGGCACCTTCGCCAAGGTTAAGTTGGCGGTAAACACGGAAAACGGACACTATGTTGCAATCAAGATCATCGACAAGCATATGGTCGTCGAAAACAATCTCACGAACCAGGTGAATTTCCAATTCCCATTTCTTAGAACTGCTTCTTTTTGGTTTACAGGCTTGTTGCGGTTTGAATTTTTTCATCGTTCTGATGCCATGATGGAGCTCTGTTTTCCAGGTAAAAAGCGAAATACGAACAATGAAGCTTCTACGTCACCCAAACATTGTTAGGATACATGAGGTACGTTTGGCCGTCCTGAGGATTTGGATTGACTCGTTCTACGGAGTTTTCTTGACTTGGAAACTCATTTTCTTTCACAGGTGATTGGCACAAAGACAAAAATTCACATTGTAATGGAGTACGTATCGGGAGGACAGCTATCAGACAGGATGGTGAGTTCCGAACAGCCGACTTTGGAATCTGAATTTAGTTTTCGAGATCTAACGGAAGATTCTGATTCCCTTGAGCTTTTCATTTCTAGTCCTATGTTGGCAGGTTAGATGAAAAACACGCAAGGAAACACTTTCAGCAGTTAATCGATGCTGTAGATTATTGCCATTGCAGAGGGGTTTACCATAGAGATCTGAAGGTACGAATGAATGAAATAATCTTGTTTCACAACCCCCCCAAACACCCCCCCCCCCCCAAAAAAAAAAAAAAGGAAGCTATGGAAATTGAATTGGATTTTGGGTTTCCTATGCAGCCACAGAACTTGCTTTTGGGCAGCAAAGACAATCTCAAAGTATCGGATTTCGGGCTAAGCGCGTTGCGGAAGGTAGCAACTTGGTCAATGTTTACAGACTGTTTGAAGCATTTGTTTTCCCTTTGTGTTCTGGTGGTTTCGTTTCTTATAACTGGTGAATTAAAAACCACCCCAAACCCACTGCCATCTTATCTGTCCACCGCGGTGGGGTTGTCTGAGTGGGAGAGGGTTTTTTGAATTTCTATGGTATTGTTAGGATTTTGGACCTGTGGAGAGAAAAAGAAAAGGAAGGGGAAAAGATGGGGTGAACAAAAATATTGTTTCTAAGTTTATTCTTTTTCCTCAACAAAAAATACTTCCACAAATCAAAGAACCAAACAAAATGTCTTCCCTGCGACGGATTGAGCATGAAGCACTGAAGCTGATTGAAGCAAAAAATAAACGCAGCCCTAGTGGATTATAATCTCTTTATAAAAAGTGGAAGTAACACAAGTAGAAGTGGGAGTTAAAGAACCTTAGAGACACCATTTATACAATGGTGCAGATATAGGGTATTTATTAGATTGGAGAGAGGCAGTAGCATGATTAATCGAAAGTTGTCCATGTACTCAGTTTGGAATCTGGATTGGGATACCATTTTATTTTTTGAACTCCTTGGAATCATGTCGTAGAATTTTTGTTGCTTTCTTTTGAACATGCACAGTTTGGCAATTTACTTACAATTATTGGTGCCTCCACAGCCTGGGGATGTGCTATCTACTGCGTGTGGATCTCCAAGCTACGTAGCACCGGAGGTAAGAAACAGTATTCTGATTGGAATAATATCTCTAGGACATTTTCGCTCTCAGATTTTTGTGTCAAAGAAAAAGAATAAAACCAAACAAGCCCAGAAAACAGATATTAAGTAAAACAATGCCCGTTACTATAAAAAGCACATACCTATAATCTTTTCCATCCCATGTGCTGATGCTTCATAATCTGGTCAGCAGCTTCTTGCAAACAAGGGGTACGAGGGAGCAGCTGCAGATGTTTGGTCATGTGGAGTAATCCTCTTTGAATTGCTCGCTGGACGTCTTCCATTTGATGATCAAAGCCTAATGAACTTGTATAGGAAGGTAGGCTCCCAATCTAGTATATATTTCATACCAAGCTTCAAAAATAGAAACTTGAGATATCTGATAAATTTTTCCATTGCGAAGATATTGAGAGCAGAATACACATTTCCAGAGTGGTTTACAGAAAGCCAAAAGATACTCATCTCTAGGATACTTGATCCGAATCCCAAAACGGTAGTGCTCTAAACCATTGTAACAAAGAAGAATGCATTTTGGCATTAAACTGGTAAGATGAAAGTTTGACATCTTGTTTTATCCATATAGCGAATAACAACAGCAGAGATCATTGAAGATCAGTGGTTTCAAAGAAATTATGAGCCTGCTGTTCGAACTGAAAGTGAGGAAGATATCAACTTCGACGATGTTCATGCAGCTTTCAGTTCAGTTAAGGTAATGACCAAACAAAGTAGCAACATAGAGAGTTTCACAACACCGGCTAAATGTACCGTCATCTTGTTCAGGAAATTGAGACAGAGAAAAAGATACCTCATACTCCAAGTTTCATAAACGCTTTCCAGCTAATAGCCATGTCTCAAGACCTTGATTTATCAGGACTCTTTGAAGAAGAGGCAAGTTGTGCAAATCTAATACCATGTTCATTATGAGTTTTCCTCTTCTTTAATAATAAAATCTGATAAATCTTTGTCGCTGTTTAGGATAATGAGAAGCACAAGACAACGCTTGGATCAACGCTTACAATCAATGAAACCATAGAGAAAATTGAGGCAGCTGCAAAGGATGTGAGTCTGTCAGTTGAACGGATGAACAACTCCAAGGTAGTATCTAGGTGTAAACCAGCACTTCTCTAATTAGCTATCCCAATTTATGCCCAAATAGTGTAACGGTTCTTCACAATATCAGGTGAAAATTCATCCCAAACAGAAGATGACTAGATGTTCAAGGTCATGCTTTAACCTATCAGCCGAGGTAAATAATTGTAGATACTATTCGGTATCCCCTCCAAAAGCAGCATATCAGATTCTCACTTCCTCTTGTGTGGTATAATTTAGGTAATTGAGGTGGCACCCACACATTGTGTTGTAGAAATATCAAAATCTTTGGGGGAACTGGAACCATACACAGAGGTAATAAGATATAACATCATATATGCATGTCATAGCATATGTGTTTTGTACAAGTCAATCATATCTAATTGTGCTTGTTTGACTGTTGATGACCAGTTCTGCAAAAGCTTATCAAGTATGCTACTGACAGAAGAATCAGGTGCGTCGTCCGAAACACAAGCACCCAAGGAAGTCATTGTCAACAGCAAAAATATCAATCAAAGTGAAAGGTAATAATAAACCTACTTTGAAAACGTGTAGAATCCATAATGTTCCAGTCCACTCACCAGCATCTCCAATTATGCAGCTTTGGGCAGAAGGACGACAAGGATACCATAGACAAGCGGGGATACTCTTCCTCTTGATAGCTAACCTTTGGTTTCAACATTAAGAGGCTCTTGATGAGCCCTAGACACAAGTGTAAAGCATACAACGAAGTAATGCATAAGGCTGAATGTAAGTTCATAAGTGAATCCAACAGAAATGTTGTCTCGTGTTAAGGCTTACACTCCCATGCTGTAGAATTCAAGATCCTCGTGTTTATAAATTTTGTTTCCTCTGATGTAATTAATTCAATGACTTCAATAGACATATTTATTGTATGAAAGGAAATTCACAGAAGAAAAAATCCTTTTTCTGTCAGACGTTCCCTGTAATACCTCTATCTGTCCTTTTTCCGTCAGATGTTCCCTGTAATACCTCTATCTGTTCAACTGACACTGCTCAATCTTACATTGAAGCAAGATAGAATTAAAATAAAAATAACTCAAAAAAAGAAGCGTAGCATTTTTCCCGGAGGGAGCCAGCCTCTCAAATTTGACCAAAGTATATTGTTTCAGAAGGGATAATTTACAGTTAGCAGTCAACAGTTATCTTAACACCCGAGTAATACAGCATTACAACCCAACTATCTGATCATGGGATTAAGCGCCAAGTATTGAGTAGCATGGTCATAGACAAGCGAAAAAACACAACAGGACATCAGCAAGCCAGCACGGTGATTCTCACAAGAAACAAGACAAGAAACACAAGGGAAACTTCTAAAAAAAATTCTCTATACAATTATTAAGAGGAATATACATGAAACGTAATTCAAAGATAACGGGGAAAAAGCCACATGACACTATTCAAATTAATTCACACCCCCGCTCGTGCAGGGACCTTCTATTTCTTTTTTAGTTTGAATTGAATGTAAATTACAAAGTCCTGCGACTTGTGATGTTTGCCAGACCAAAACGCAAAAACAAGTACAAACCTATGACAAACCATGGGGACGCAGTAAAAATGGTGATATTGGATTCCATGGCGCTCGCACGCGAATGGCCAGTGTTACTACTTTAATGAAGCATTCCGTGAGTCTCCATAGATAAATAGAGTAACTGAATAAGTGGAAGTGGAATTTCCAGATACAGGTAACAGGCTACTCTCTCAACGAGCTAAAAATGAGTGATAAAATAAAGATACTAATGTCCAATGAGTGAATCTAATGTGTTATCAAGTTCACATTTCTGAACATAGCTGAACAGGAAACACAGCTAATGTACGTGGGTGTTCCACTTTTTCAAAAAAAGAAGTTTTAGAAAAGGAAGGTAATTTCAAGCTCAAAAATCATGTATTTACGCAAATAATTTTCCTACCGATATGGATCTTGTTTGATAGATCTCATTGAGATCTTTAATACGGTGCAAAAAAATTGAAAATTATTTCACATTTTCATTATATTTGAGCTTGAAATTACCTTTTTTTTAAAAAGAAGGTTTAGAAAGAAAGCGGAACAGGGCAGATTTGAAGCACTAATGGCTTTGGGGAAAGTGACCCATGTAACAATCATAATGGTAAGCTGGCTTACATCTAGGAAACACCAGATGGTTTACAACCTAACCATATGAAAAGCAATCTCATGTACAAAAATTAATGATTTTTCATGAGATAAATGATTATCACCATCTACTAATAACCAAAAAAGAATGCTCACAGAGCCAAGAAACCTGCTTTGCAATACAAAAAAGAAGAGTTTGGAAACAAAATTTGTTCAACTAAGAAACAGATTTAAGTAATTTCTCTCATTATAATACATTGCAAGTCCTTTACTTGCAACAACAAACATGACATACAATGGACAAGCTATCTAACCCATCACCAAATGAACAACTTCTAGGTACCAATGTGTAGATGACTAGAGCAGGAAGTTATCAATCATGTGGAGAACCACATCAGCACCATCAGAATTCAACCAATAGCTCTTCACCTGAATTCAAGGGGAAGCAGGGAAAAAGGAGAAAAAAAGAACAAAGTGAATGTAAGGAAGAGATCAGATGACATCAAAAGAGAGAATATGAAACACACACACACACACACACACACACACACACACATATATATATATATATATAGAGAGAGAGAGAGAGAGAGAGAGAGAGAGAGAGATCAAATCAATTCACATTTCTATTACATAAACAGGCTAACTAATAGTGTGCATAGTTTTCTTCTATTACCATGCAGATAAATTTTCCTACAAACTGAAAGATGGAAAAGTATGCAAGATTGATTGAAAACAGAATAAGTGGCATAATTACTTTTAAAACACACTGAGAAGAAACAAATATTCTTAAATCAATACATCATGTTGTCGATGAACAAACAGCGGGAAGGGATGCTATGAACTTTACTGTTCAGTAACATCGTACAAGCACTGCAGCTTTGAAAGTTGCAGGGAATTAATGGGTTCAAAGATGATACAGAGCATATAAGATGCAGTTCAATCCACAGGAATTACTGCTCAGTAAACGATCCACTTTAAAGCTCACCTGAATGGTGTTGTGTGCTATATATCGTTGTTTACTCTCATGAAAGCTAACATCAACACGCTCCCAAGCTACTTGAGTGAGACCTCTAATCATTTCCTCTTCACAAACCAGAAAGAAAATGCTCATAAGAAATAGGAGGAAAATATGCACAGCAAAGCACAGAGTAACAGAACATGTCAACAAGCAAGAAAGGACAAACACTATGTGTACGTAATCAATGATCTCATATATAGGCAAAGCAACATGAGTTTCCAAGAAAGATTTAACCATTGGGCACACTACGATGAATCACAGCCTCACAGGAAGAGAACAGCTTTCCAAAAAAATAAACTTAAAGAGAGACATTGACATTTTACCTGCAATATGAATCACTCTAATACAAAAAATGCAAAAGGGAACACAGCATATTTGGAAGATGGTGTACAGTAGTGGTAGACTTTCATAAAGTATTAAAATCGTTATTAAGAAGTTTGAGGTCCTAGATCAAGGGGAAATTTTCTTATAACAATAGCATATCCAGCTAAATAGCTTATTATTGGCTATGATGTGGGTAGGATCTTCATAGAATGGTAATGGCCTTATTTGCAATGGACTGGGATTTCCAAAAAACCTGGCATCCATTATGTTTAGTTGGTGCAGACAGTAGAGGTTGCATAGTGAAGCAAAGGCAGAAGGTGTTACGCTTAATTAGACAGTGTTTACAGTGGATTAACTGGAGGGTCTAAGATTGAGAGAAACACGAGACACCACAAGCATAACACCGGCCTTCATATGAGCTTAAGAGCCATTGTATGAGCTTAACAATCGTCTTATAGCCACTTCGGCGACTTCGCAAAGTTGAATCTCAAGGAAGATCATGCCTAATCCAGATCAAAATTATGAACACTCTCAGCAAATTGAATCTAACATTATATAGTTCGCACTGCAAAAGAAAAAGTTCACAAACCTTCCAGGTCAGTTGCTTGCTTTTCAACCACAGAAGATGCCCCATCGTGATTGTTTTCTGTAGCTTTGCGTTCAACATACACAACATGTGGGTATTTTCCGTCGACGACCAGAAGATTGGACTAGAGAAGGGAACAGGAAGAAAATAAGGAGGTTGATTTTGGAAGAGATGCGATAGTATTAATTGTCACTTAACCAAAGAAGTGCATGAGGTAGAAACCACAACAACCTTTGGAAGCTCATGTTGACGGCGTATTGATGATGTTCTCCAACCAACCACATCTTAAATATCAGTTAATATAAAACAACCTCTTAAATAGTGGGGGTGGGGGAAAGAAAGCACATTTTTTACATAAAATCATAGTGGAAGCTAACTTCAACTCAGAAAGGATACAATCATAATTTGCATTTGCATATGCTACACGACGCTTGAAGGAGCGTAAAGCTGATCTATAAATGTCACAAAGCATGCCATTAGCTTATAGACAGGAACAAAAATCCAGTCTTCTGAACGAGTGAGTGAAGTAGGGGAATTAATGGATACCAACATGAATTTAAGGTCGTCAGAGTCTTTAACCATCTGAAGGAGAAGGGGAGGTTTCCCCTCATCGTTGTCAGTGAGGAAAAGATGCTTCCCAGACCTCCCAACAACCCAGTGTGCCGATTGAGAGACTCTTCTTTCCAAAAAAGGAAGACCACAGAGAATGGGGAGCTGTGAAAGCACATGCAACAGGACAAAATGTAAGAAAAGGGACGACTACAATAATCTTTTGAATTGGCAATTTAAAATAGATTTAGGAAATAATGCTGCATCATACAGAAGGACTACCCAGTTTAATATCCTCCTCATGATGTGAGCACAAGTGGAAATGAAATGAAGTCTTGATACAAAAATTCATCCAAGCGGCATAGTTACTCATAAGATTCATAGATAAATTTTTTCCCCTGATGTTCGTAGTTGTAGAGGATCCAGAAGTCAGAAGTAACGTAAGTACGTAACTATAATTATTATTAATAAGCATAACAAGGGATCACATTCACGAATCTAACCATCAAACCAGGATAAGAGAAATAAGAAACTGCCACAGATGCACACATACACATGCATAGAGGCACAGACAAGTATTGACCCTTGGAGAAAATCAATAGTTATAAAACCTAATATTGCTAATATGAAGCACAAAATGAGACAACCGAATATGTAAGCATAATCACACCTGCCTATGTCCCCTCGAGCCAAGATGCGGTGTTGCAAATGTTATGAAGTTCATAGGTTCCAATCCAGCAACTCTAGCTTCAAAATGCTGTTCCAGGTATTGTGTTGAATCCTTTAGATCACCTCCATTTAAGCAGTTCCCGGAAAGTCCTGCAGTTTCCACTCTGGGTAAAAGTTCATAGAGTCTCCCAATTGCATACCTGGCAACAAGGCCACCCAAGGAGTGAGCCACAAAGGAGATCTTATGCACCTCAGGCCAACGTTTCACAACATTCATCACCTGCATAAGAAACTAGTTACTGTTCACATAGGTACCTTTCACCTTTTTGGTAATTTATCAACAAGATAATCCCACAAAAATACGCCAGCGCACACCTAGAACCATGAGGACCAAAATGGGAATACAACAGTACCTCTCCAGCTAGCCTCTCACCCATCTGATCTACGCCATCGAAAGTCAATTTCGAAGAATTACACTCACTACCTGCTCAAAAAAGATCACATAAGGAAAATTCCAGAACAGTTAAAACCATATAAAAGTCAGAGAAGGCGGGGTGACAGATTTTGGAGTTCATAACAATAGTTGATAACCATTAATCCTCCAACAATTACATGACCAACAAATTCTCAAAATGCTAAGAGCATAAACAAGCAAATTAGCTGAAGAAAAGAATGGAAGTCCTAACAAGAGCATCCCAGGCCGATCCCAAAAAACAAAAAGAAGACCATCCCAGCAAAAAAGAAAATAAATCCCCAAAAAGACAAACTGGGCTTAAAGTTTAATCAAAAAAGATAAATTTCTCAAATTCATCTTTGTTCTGCTATCACTGACCAGCTGGTAATTTAAGAGATTTAGCCAAGTTTGATCAACCAAACTACTAGTGAGGGGATTAACAATACAACATCCCTCAATGAATTGTAGAATAAACAGGATAACGCTAGCTTGCATTGTGTGCATGCTACACAACATGCACTGCCATCATCCAGCTATCCCAAACGATACTGCCAAATTAGTAATTACAAAGCTAAGAGCCAACATGGAGAGTGATGTTCTCCCTAATTAGCTTTTAAATCTTTGATACCGTACAAAGCCTTGAAGATGACAGGTCACTGTCTCCAACATGAGAAAGGAAACACATTCACAACGTATGCAATGCATTTAATAGAAGTGCACCCGATTGGATTAGAACAGTTGCTTATTACATGAATTCAATGCCTTCAGTCAACCTAACAACCAAATTCATTCCACAGTAAAACAAGTAAAAGAATTGGAAAGAACTCTTTGAAGCATGCATGACAAATACGGTGAGAACAAACCCAATGGAAAAGCTTATGAGAGGAATAAGTCATCGTTGACTTGGGAAATGAAAGGTCATCTTCATAAATTACCACCGGTAAGATTGTCTAATCTAAGCTCTGTCTAAGCCTGGCAAAACAGCCATTTGTAAAAGCCAAAACTTGCCAACACATTCAAAAATAACACCTTAGGGAATTTAGCCTCACAGATCAAGTTTCAGACCAACAGTGCTCCTAAAAAGTGCAGTAGATGGCCGAAGAGCTGTTTGACACCATATGTTACGGAAAAATTCTTATTACGTTAACAACACAAGACAGATACCTGACTAGCACCCAATGTAATTATCCAGAATCACCCATTAGAAAGGAAAAGGGGCTACATGAAAACAAAAACTCTTACGGTGAACAATAACTTTGTCAGGAAGCCTGTTCACAAACTGCTCGGCAGCATATCTCCAATCTGCAGCACTGAATGCACAATAAAGGGTAAATAAATAGCAGGCTTTGCAGAAACACTTCTTAACAACGGGTCATAACGTGATAATGGAGGTGCTCCATACTAGCATGAACATTAATTTCATATTTGTTGAGAGGAAGAACTAGGATCCTTAAGACAAGTACGGCGAAATATGGTAGCATACACCAAACCCAATCAGTAGCGTAGTAGTGAGTTCAATTGAGGAGAAGTTTGCACCACTACACAAGATAACTCATGACAAAGAAGACAATTTTTAAACATTCAATTAAATCGATGAAACTGGAGGTTTAGAATTTCAACCAATGCAATGAACTCCAACTGAAGACAAAGGCTATAAAAAAGAAACTTCAGTTTTGGCAGATGTTTTGAGTTAACAAATATACCTAATAGAATTCAATGAAGACAGAGACGACATTTGGAATGGAAATGTCCAAGAAAAAAGTGAGGCCAGACAGACAAGGGGAGAATTTTTTTCCAGACACCATGCAATGAGAAAAACAGACTATTGGATCTCTCAAATGACTACAAATGGCCTTCAGTTACCAGCAGAATAAATTAGCAGAATTTTTTCGTAACGATAATGGATATCAGTAAAATTATAGTTTAGAACATTGCGAATGCTTAACCCCGCAGGTGATAGAATGTTTGTGGGCCACAAAATGTTTTAATGGATATAATACTGATAGCTTACCGAATTGCGAAAACAAGACTCTCCACCAGGTAGGGACGAAGCCAGGGCTTTGAGGTGGTCAAACAGCATAATAGCATCACTATTAGTTTACAGTTGATTTTATAGAAGGGTAGAGTGCTAGGGATGCATAGGAGGTGGTTTAAAGATTGAAATGGTTATATGGTGAAAACAGCTTAAATGTTCCATAATACCATAATTATTTGCAATTTTAGATAAAATAGCAAAATGAAATAATTACATCCTAAAAGATTTACCCAAATTTTTTAGAATTTTCAATGAGAACTCAGAACTTTTTACACACACTCAAAGAGGAGGGGAAGGCTTTTTGTGTTTTAATAAAGTGGGATATAGATTTCCCCCTAATGAATCTCTTTGCTTGATATTAGAACAAGTTTTCCTAATTTCCGTTCCTTTTCGGTGTATCCAACTTGAAAGAGGAATAAAGCATGATTTTTATTTAAAATTCATTAATAACAAGAGAAAAAGATAAAACAGATACTTCAACTATTTAAAAGAGTACATAAGAATTGAGGGACCATAAATAAACATGGGGCTCATTACACAGATATCGTAGTACATATCGGGATATACCCAGGGGTAATGAAGGCTTTAGGGTGACCGGGGCAACCCTTGGCCCCAGCATTGCTTCGTCCTTGGCACCAGGGTGTCCATCATAAAGTTCAAATGCATCTTTTATTGAACTATTCCACAGTAGAGTACAATTGATGAAACATAAAAAAGAATGGTTGTATCAAAATCGTAATGTGCTTGTTCATGATATATACAAGAAGTGCAGTGGTTTCTAGAAACTCAAAATGCCTCACAAATCACAATGCAATATGCAGTGTACATACAAAACTTTCATAAAAAAGAAGAACAAGTCAATAGGCATAACAAGAAAAGGAAGGGTTTTCGTCTACCATCCTTTCTCCATTTTCACTTATTCAATTATCAGAAACTCAATCACAATGCAATTATCTCCAAGAAAAAAGAGATGGTCTATTATGCTTAATATCTTTAGTTTGATTATCTGTATCTCTGCTCTTTATTCGACTACTTTTGTCTTCTCCAAATTGCCCGATGTCTATGCTTTTTTGAATCCAATACCCGTATCAAATAATAAACAATAAACAGAACAAAAAACTAACAAAGATACCTCCCGCCGATCCCATTAACCATGATCACAAGGTGCTCCGGTGGCACCTTGGCATCGGCAGCCGCCTTATCGAAGAAATCCACGCCACCATCCACAGACTCGACCTCCACCTTCTGCCCCTTCCTCCGAGGATCACTAAAGCACCCCCTGCTCAACTTCCGGATCACTTCCATCTTATGATCACTCTTTCGACACAACACCAATTTGCTCCGCCGTGGGCCCTGGTCGAGCCCAAACCCTAGATCGAGACGCGCCGCTGTAGCGGAAATGGGGCGGTTAGGTAAGGGTTTGAGGGAGAAATTCGTGGGTCGGACTGGAGGTTTGGCCTCGGCGATCATGCGGAACTGATTGAGTGGAAAAGTATCATGGAGGTTTCGGAGAGGAATAGGGCGAGAAAGCGAAAGGAGAGACTTTTTTGATGGAGAATGGGTCAGGGTTTTTAGAGGGTGAAAGAGCGGGTAAAAAAGGCAGAAGAAAACGACATGCGAGCGAAACTGACGATACTGTTGGGGAAGACGACAACGGTTGAACGTAGGATATAGGAGTAATTCGCTGGATTTTATACTTTTGGGGACCATTGTGGGATCCACCGTTCGTTAATTTAGTAATCTGAACCGTTCATATTATAGAATTTGCCTAGGAGATGAACCACGCAGACAATTAACTTGATTGGGCCTTGATAGGTAAATCAAAAAATTATTTTATTTTATAAAATGGTTTGTGACAGTTTATTTTATAAAACAGAATTCAGTTTTTGATACATCTTTTTGCTTGGATGATCTAGAATCTTATAAGATTAACGATTCAGATTATTGTAACAAACACAAGGTGAAACCCACAATGATTGTAGCAGAAACCACGCGGCCTGAAAAAAAAAAATTTAATCCTCAATATCATAAGCACCGTTTCGGGTTGTACCCGGGGCTCTGGCTTCATTGTGGGTAAATTTCACTCACAGACTGATGACAGATGACTTGAGGTTTTTTTTTTTTTTTTAAAGACAAATAAAAATAACGATAAACTCCATGGGTTTCTATATCGATTCTATCGATACTCCATATCGATAATTTTCTGTCAAAATACGTTATGGAATGAGCCAAAAGTGACTTGTATAAGAATTCAACATCTCTAACATATGACAAGTGACGATGAACTCCATGCATGTGGTTTCTATACCTATTCTATTTGCCCTAGTTTCAAATTAAGGTGAATTCTGTTTTGTTTTGTTTTTTTCTTTGTTCAACAATATAAAGTGGTTTGTTTATATTTATCCTATGATCATGCATGTCTACGATATTAGCTCGTTAATCAGTGATAAGATTACTCTTAGTACGTACAATAGCCGTTTGATGATTTAGGATGTTGGACAGAAAATCAGTCATTGATTAGGTGTTAAGTGGTAGTAGAGGGGAGGGGTTTAGAGGGAGACTTGAACTACACGGTACACCCAAGTGGATAAATGCCATAAAAGCATAGAGCCGGCTCACTCGATCGACACCCACTTGCGGTTCGAACAAGAAGTTATCCGTTCCGGTTTTGGAAATAAGTACTTATTTTTTGAAAAGTTGTTTATTTTTTGAATTAAATGTGATGTATCGTGAAAGAGTGACCTGTCTTGAAAAACAAAAATAATTACTTATTTTTTAAGAAGAGAACGTGGAACACACTCTACTTTCTTCTATTAAGTAAATAAATTTTATTACTAAAGAATTTTGTATGTGATCATTTCTTATTTGGAAAATTTATATAAATGGTCCTTCTAGTTTCATCCTAGTATCATTTTCATCATCCAAGTATCAACCACAACTTTTTTTACCTTCAAGTTTGATTTTCGTATCAAATTGGTCCAATTGATAACTTCTGTCAACCAAATTGGACAGAAAAAATCTGATTGATGGCGGTTTGGACGTTGCAGTTCGTATCAAGTTGGTCCAATAGATGACGTTTGCCCTCAAGTTGGTCCAATAGATGACGTTTGCCCTCAATCTGATTTTTTTTGTTCAGTTTGGCAGACAAACGTTATCAATTGGACCAACTTAGTACAAAAACCAAACTTGAAGATCAAAAGAGTTGCAATTGATACTTGGAAGACGAAAATGAGACTTGGGTGAAACTAGGAGGACCATTTCTATAAATTTCCCTTCTTATTTTGTTTATAACCCTAATAAGAAAGTAAAACAGTAATTTCTTAACTACAAGGCTCCGTTCAATTGTTGGGAATGTTGTATGAGAAATTAATTCCCAGAAAAAGCGAAATGAGGAGAGGTAAAAAAAAAAAAAAGAAATTTATTTTTTTGTGTGTGTTCTCTTTTGACAAGAAAACTTACAAAAAAATAAGAATTCCTTCATTTTGGCAAGACCTGTTTTGTAGGAAAATGTTTCTCAATGAAAAAGTTGATATTGTGAGTCCTATAACTTTTTTGATAACTGAACACGCAGCAAATTACGGAAAAATTATTATTGTATTAATGGAGCCCACGTGTCACCCTTACTGCTCCTAAGTTCTAATTAAACACGGGAAAAGTCAAACAAAAAACGAAACGTCCTAAACAACTTTGAGAGTTATTTTGCCTGATCCAATCAGATTTTGTAAGATTTGTTGTCAGACATGGCAAATGAAAAACTTAAGGCTTAAAGCCCATTTGAATTTTTTTTGACAAAAGTAAGAGGTTACTATATTGATAAAATCCAACGGCATTTACATAACAAAATTCATTATAAATAATTTGGATAAAGCCAAACTAATCATCTAACTGATAAATAAAGAGAAAGAACGAGGCGATTGATATCTTTCATTCCTAGCCCAGGTATTGCGTGACGCACCTTCTGCTAAGCGGAAAATTTATATATCCTGTAGCAGTCTAAAAAAGAAATACATTGCTAGCCAAGAAAAAAAGACAACAATAACCCAGATGATCAGATGAATTTCGACTAGAAATGAACACACTAATGAATTTCTAGCAAACCATCAATAGATGCTTACTATTCTTCTTGATCCCGAACAGTAAGCAAATCGCCTAAAGGTGAACTTTATTACTTTCACAAGAAGAGATAAAACTCCTATAAAGAGAGACAAAACTCCCCCAGATCTTACTCTAAATCCAGCCACACAAAAACTGTCGAACGGATCGCACTTCACTGCCTCCACCGTTGCTGCCACAAGGGCTCCGGCGACGGATTTCATGCGGACAAACGACTCCAGTGACGTCGGAGCTCGCCGAACAGAAAAGGTCAGATCTGAGAGAGGAGAAAACGAAAAGAAAAAAAAAAACCTTAGCAAAGAGGGAGAAGAAAGAGTAGAGCGGATGGAGGAGGAGGAGCCCGGGGGAGGAGGGAGAGGGATGCCTCCCCCGGCAGAAAAGTAAGGTGATTATGACTTTTCAAAATCACCTTAAAGCTCTCAAAACCCTAGAAGAAAAGTCACTGTGTTATGCTGCTCAAAGCCCAATTGATTGAATGGTTTTTTTGGTCATAGGATCTGATCTACTTGTCAGCATGTCCTGGCGAAGCCGGGGATTTTCCCATTTGTTTTTATGAAAAAAAAAAACTATGAATAAGATCAAAGTCAACTTAAACACATGATTCAAATACTCCATTTTGTAATCTGAGATGCCATTCTGCGAAAATACTCGCATAGGTGGACGGCTCCACACATACTGAATGATTGTGCGGGAAGGCAACTTAAATCGTATTTATCGTCATTCTAAAATTATTTTGATAGTCACCGTTCTTCAGACAAGTTTTGTGGTCGTTTTAAAATTGTTTTGATAGTCGCCGTTCTTCAGACAAGTTTGGATAGTCAATTAACACTCCCATATACATTTGTAACATCATAATGTCCAAAACTTTTCTAAATTGTCCAAAGTATTATATGAAAATGGTATGCAGTGCAAGGCTTAATAAAAAGAGATTAAATTCTTAATTTCGGCTGGAAACTCCACGGTTTTCGTCACCCATTGTAGGTCCTACCATGCGTTCATTGTAATAATTTAACTCGTTCATTTTGTAGGCCCTGTAGAATAGTTTATCTACGTTAAAAATTAGATTGATCGAACGTCGATAGATATATATCAAAAATTGAATTTTGAATTATAAAGTAGACGGTCGTCATGCACAGTCTAACTTAAAATTATTGACAGAATGAGACCGTCTATTTTATAAACCGAAACTCTATTTTGGATATACTCAGTGCCGGCCCCGACGTTTGGGTTGTCCAAGCCCGACGTCAAGCTTGGTTGCCCACTTATTATTAAGTCATAAAAATTTTAAAAAATACAAGGCAAAAAAAATCAAGGTCACAATGTGCTTTTAGTTGGAATTCTATCAAAAAATTAAAATTAGTATGGAATTTGGGTTATGGTGTTTTATGATTTAGCATGATTCGATTCAAAGAAAAAAATATGATCGGTTTCTATTTATTTTAACTTTCATTTTTTTATTTTCTTATTTTAATCATTGTTCTATATTTAATGATAAATTGAAAAAAGAAATATTATGGACCAACTTGAAAAAATGCAAACTTGACTTTAAAAATGGTTAATTTTTTCATTGAAGTTTTTTAAATTAGTGAGTTCTGTGTATACAGTATATACATATACATGTATATTTTTCATATTTTCATACATCACTATGTGAGTATGCGAATGCGAGTAGTTGTTTTTTTCTTTTTTTAGAGGAGTTTGCAACGTTCCGTTAAGATTCTTATTTTTTAAGTACTTATTTTCTGTTTTATGAGACATATCATTCTCTTACAATACATCATCTTTAATTTAAAAAATAAATACTCATTTTAGTAAGTGAAACACACCCTAATTTTTGATTTAGAAGTATCTCTCAAAATAAATGTACACCAACAACAAATGGCCTTTCTCTTCTGAACAAATCATAAATATAAAAAAAAAAAAAAAAAAACAAAGAAGAGCGGGTGCAGTGAACGAAAAGAGGAGAGAGAGAGAGAGAGAGAGAGAGAGAAATTTGAAAGGAAGAGATTGGAAAAATGAAAACCTCAATGCTGGACACGGGGACTTGAACCTTGGCGCAGTTATACTTTTGGAATCTTAAGTACGCCCCACCAACCAACAAACCATCCCAATCCTTTATGCTATGTTTGGGTCCAAAAAATATATATACGTATTTATATTTATATGGAATTTTTTTTTTTGGGTTGCCCTAGCCGGGGGGTTGCCCAAGCCGACGGGCTTGCGGGGCTTACCCCGGGGCCGGCCCTGGATATACTTATCAATGTCCAATCAAACTGATTTTTTTTATGTGAATATATATACACACTCACACACACACACACACACACACACACACTAGTAGATAAACTGCTAAGAAGATTGCAAGTCACAAATGGCAGTGGCAAAAAACTGTGGGATTCCCACGTGTGGTGAACAGAATTTAATCTCTAATAAAAAAAACGATGTTGAATAGCGTCGTATGTAATTTTTTGATGAACAAGCTAATCCAAATTATATAATAAAACAAAGCACAAAGTACCAGAACTCCATCGGTCCAAAAAAAAAAAAACAAGAAAACAACGGAAAAAAATCAAGTACAAAAGCCAGGGGGGAAAAAACCAGTAACAATATGTGAATATCCAAACAAACAAAATGCTCTTTTTGCCAATTGCGTGTAGTTTTAATTCATCACATTGTCTTGCTGTCACTTTTCTCTAAAAACTGGTAAGTACGTTGAACTTGGATTTCTAACGAGCTGAGGAGTAACCTAGCTCCTTCCGACCGAAGGCTTAAGAGGATTATTAGCGTCACATACAGCATAAAGAAATTAGATCCAAGCCCAAGCTACCGAAGATCATCGATCGATCGATCCAACTGAAAAACAAGCGTAAAGAGGTAATTAAAGAGTATGTCCATTCAACTTATGAAGACGAGGTTGAAGGCATCACAATAGATAGGCAAATAGAAAGAGATTTTCCATAATGTCAACATTAATTCCCACGAAAGAGGTTATGATGATATATAACAGGAAATTAGACAATCAATAAGGTCTCTGGCCAATATAATTCCCAGGAGGGTCATAGTTACAAGTCATGAAAACCCCCTTCCCATCAAAACAAACAACCCTAGCACACCCAATTCTCGTCGTTGTCCTCCACACAATCTGTGTATAATGCTCACATTCCTGCCCGCCGGAACAGGAGTTTGACCCATAGTTGAACCACGGCCGCTCGGAAACCCACGCTTTGGCAGCCTGAACTGGGGTCCACCCGTTGCCGCTGCCCCAAAAGATGTTTTCCCCGTAAGGCCCTCCGGAATGCTTCAAAAGACAGTCCCCCCGTCTTTGGTTGGCGTACCATTGCGCATACTGGGCTAATCTCCCATCCCATACCAACGGATGCAGTCCAAGGACAGCCCGTGCTGCATTCTGGGGAGCCATGATTTTGTTCACAAAATCATTTCGGCCGGCAATGGCATCGATGCTTGAGATTATAAGGAGGACGATGGTGATAGCGCCGGAGAACAGATTCATTGGGCCGGATTGAGAGAGACAGAGAGAGTACGTTGTTTTTTGGCTGGGGAATTTGTGGGAGATTATGGCACACACACACATAGAAGACAACAGGACTTGGGGGTGGTTGGATTTTTGGGGTATGAAGTTTTTTCAACTATGGGGTGGCACCCATGTTCGTTAATGATTGCCACATTTGTTGATGCAGAATGAAAATATCATATTGTGTAAGGAATAGAATATTTAGTTTTCAATATTTTGGTAGGAATCGTCGAATTAGGAATATAAGTATCTTAAACTAATTAGTTTCCTAATTCTCTAGTAGATTTCGTTTCCTTTTAATTTGAGAATTGATAATGCCAAAACCCTTTTTGATCCTGCCAAAACCTTTTTTGTTCCTGCCAAAACTCAATATTTTTTTTGATCGCATGACTTAATTGCCCTTCACTACACCACTTACTTTACGAAAATGCCCCTTGAAATCTTTTAGGAGTATTTTAACGTTCTTTTGGCATTCCACCAGAGTGAACTTTATGTTTTTTTTTTAAGAATACTAAAGCTTCAACTTGAGTGAGGGGGAGGCTGCATATAGAGCAACTATTTTTAGTTCCATGATTTTACGTGGGTGTCCCATAAATAAGTGTTTGCGGTGCTCAATCGCGCACATCCGAAGTGTTTTTGGACGGTTTGGATTGAAAACCAATTTTAACCGGTCAAAATTGAAAAGCAATCTCAACTATTACTTGCGCAAATGAACAGTCAAAATTGCGTGAAGCCGTGAATCTGCCATGAAGCCGTGAATAAGTTTTTCTCAATTTTAATCCCAACTGAAAACAACCCATATAAGTTCGATCAAAGCAAAGCAACCCATCTAACAACCCATATTTTCAATTCCTCCCATTTACGATCATATCCTCCAAGTTTAAATGTTACAGATCAATCAAAGGCAAACAAGTTCACCCAAATTGAAAAAGATAAATCTAACAAACAGTAGAAGAGCAATACTCTTATATTTTAAAGCTAAAAAATATAAACTAAAAAATAGCAGTACCTGCGTTGCACCATTTTAAAGCTAATAAACAGTAGCTTCGTTGGACCTTAATGAAGCTCTGGTATTCTCGAAAAAAGAGAGTTGAAGATCTGATGATGATGAAATGCCAAATGAACGTTAAAATACTCCCAAGGGATTTCAATGGTCATTTTCGTAGAGCAAGTGGTGTAGTGAAGGACAATTAAGTCATGCAATAAAAAGTAAATATTGAGTTTTGGCAGGAACAAAAATGGTTTTGGCGGGAACAAAAGGGGTTTTGGCATTATCATCTCCCTTTAATTTTATTTTTAATTCTAATTTTTATTTCTTAGTATCATATGTAGGGTTTCTTTTATTACAAATAAAGTTGTAAGCCTTAGGACTAAAGAAGTAGTTATTGATATTGAATAGAAAGAGTGTACACAACATTTTTTCTAAACCCTGATTCATTGTTGCACGTCCTATTTCTGTAATTCATACGACTCCTTGCATCATTTGTTTGGTGGGGTAACATAAAGAATTTAAAGTCTAACTAAGCTCACCCTTTTGATTATCGATGTTGGTGTGATTTTTAAATTATTTTCTTCGATGGTGTAGAAATAGACTTTTATCAGATATCTTGTTTAAAATTTAGGAGAGAAACTTATATACTGCGGAACCATGAACATGTTCTTAAAAATAGCAACCAATCGTGACCGTCCAAAACTGTTTTAGACGGTTCGGATTTTAACAAAACTTTTTCTTGGGACAAGTTTTTTAAGACCCGGATCATCCAAAATACTTTGGATGGGTGAGATTCACCTCAATCCGTAAATCCATTTTTACGGAAACTTCCGTAAAGAAGATATTCTCTTTCTTTAGATGGTAGTATATGTAGTAGTTAGGTGATATTGTTATAAGAAACTGTTTTGCTATTTTGTAACGTTGGAATTGATTATAATAACTTGGTTGTTGACCAAAATAGTCGCGTAGATGGAGGGTCTCACACATAAAGAAATTGGATTTCTAACGAGGAGTAACCTCTTTCCGACTGAAGGCTCAAGACTTAAGAGGATTATTAGCATCACCGCATAAAGAAATTGGATCCAATTAGCCCAAGCTATCGATGATCATCGATCCAACTGAATAACAAGCGTAAAAAGGTAAAGTGGGATGTTCAAACCAAACTCATAAAGACAAGGCTGAATACATCACAGTAGATAGGAAAATAGAAAGAGATTTTCCATAATGTGTGGAAATTCTTATTATTTATTTATTAATAATAAGGCTGTGTTTTGAATCATGGGTATGCCGAGGTATCATTCTAAAATGTTGTTTATAACTTTATATGTTATAAAAATAAAATGGAAAAATAACCTTCCCACGAAAGAGGTGATGATATTATTATATATTAGGCCTAGGAAATACTAGATCATAAGACCTCATAACTCCAATTTCATTAGACAATCAATAAGGCCTCTGTCCAATGTAATTCCCAGGAGGGTCATAGTTACAAGTCATGAAAACCCCCTTCCCATCAAAACAAACAACCCTAGCACACCCAATTTTCGTCGTTGTCCTCCACACAATCTGTGTATAATGCCCACATTGCTGCCCGCCGGCACAAGAGTTTGACCTGTAGTTGTACCATGGCCGCTCGGAAACCCACGCGTTGGCAGCCTGAACAGGGGTCCACCCATTGCCGCCGCCCCAAAAGATGTTCTCCCCGTAAGGCCCTTCGGAATGCTTCAAAAGACAGTCCCCTCGTCTTTGGTTGGCGTACCATTGCGCGTACTGGGCTAATCTCCCATCCCATACCAACGGTTGCAGTCCAAGGACAGCCCGTGCTGCATTTTGGGGCGCCAAAAAATTGTTCACAAAATCATTTCGGCCAGCAATGGCATCGATGCTTGAGATTATAAGGAGGACGATGGTGATGGCGCCAGAGAGCAGCTTCATTGGGATATAGAGAGACAGAGAGAGTTGTTTTTTGGTTGGGGAATTTGTGGGAGATTATGGTATTAGGAAGGGATCGGAAGATTATATATAGAAGAGAACAGGACTTGGTACTGGTGGTTTGATTTTTGGGGTATGAAGTTTTTTCAACTGTCGGGTGGCACCCATGTTGGTTAATGATTGCCATATTTGTTTTGTGGGGTAACATAAAGAGTTTAAAGTCTTACTAAGCTCTCCCTTTTGATTATCAAAGTTGGTGTGATTTTTATTATTTATTTTCTTCGATGGCATAGAAATAGACTTTTATCAGATATCTTGTTTAAAATAGTTTCTTTAGGAGAGAAACTTATATATGGCTTAAGTTCTTTACAACAGCAACCAATCGCAACTGTTCAAAAGTGTTCTAGACGGTCCAGATTTTAATGAAAAAATTTTTTGAATTTTTTTTTAAAACCCAGATCGTCCAAAATACTTTGGACATGTGAGATTCACTTCCGTAAACCCATTTTCAAGATATTCTCTTTCTTTAGATGGTAGTGTACATAGCTAGGTGATATTTTTTTTTATTATAAAAAACTATTTTGCTATTTTGTAACGCGCGTTGGAATTGATTACAATTTGACCAAAATTCATGGTAGTTTCTCAACGGAAGAGTTAAAGCAATAGGTTTAATTCAAGTTAATTAATAATTAGGTCAAACTTATATTTATGCTTGTATATACTTTATGCTGTTTCTTATCCAACTGCTTGTGATTTTGAAGGCGTTTTTGATTACTGAAAGTCCCTATCTAATCCAAAAATTGTCTCGTGTTTGTGTAAGTTACATGCTCAACACATATTTTAAGTAACGACCGGACATAATAAACCTTCTCTTTTTGTTAGGAGTAACTTCTATATATGGGGGGAGTAAAATAGCCAAGATCGACCTGCTAGGACATTGGATAGTTGTTGTCTGCTGGTACCTGATGCCAAATGTCAATGAAGGGATCGATTTACTTCGAAGTTTGCTAGTTATAGAGTCTGGACTATTGGAGGTTAATTAGACTCTATTCTTGTAAAAAAAATCTTCTTCGTTTTTTATTTTTTTCTTAGATTTGCATTATTTTTATTAGATTAATTATCCGTCTTGACGAGAGAAGTCTAAAAAGTACAAAATTATTACTTAAAGCAAAAAAAAAAACTCTAAAGATGGAAAAAAAATACCAAACAGTTGTCTTTCTGGTCTACAGTGTCGCTTTATATAAACTTTTTTTATTCATCTTGTCAAGACGAATGATTAATATGGAGTATCAAAAACACGATAAAAAGCTCAACAAAAAGTTACGAAAAGTAAAAAAAAATACCGACAAATAATTTACAAGAATGGAGCCTTAGTGCGGTCATTAATTTATAAGACTGTAAAATTTGAAAAAATTGAGGTACACATAAACTGGTCCGACGATCGGTTACAAAAACAAACATTACTTGGTGACTAATATTCCATTTGGTTGTTTGGATATGGTATCAAAACTTTCCCAAAGTCAAGCGAGAATAGTTTGTTCTCAAATTACACAACCGAAATCCACGGAGTACTTTCGGGTGCTGGCTCAATTAGTGGTACCGGTACGGTGGTACCGGCCTAATCAACTTTACCACTCTCTTAGATTCTCTTCTCTTTCATTGTGTGTGCCATATGAGAATGTAAATTTTCATTTCAAACAATTGTATTTGTAGCACATTCACACTATTGACCCAAACCTGGCCCTTTTCCCCGCTCTTCATGGCACCCTTTGGCACTTTATTTCTAAGAGATTATGACTATTTTTTTTTTCTTGTTTTTCTTTTTTGATTATTTCATCGAGTTTCATAAATCATGAGTCAAGACCCACAATAATCATCAAATATTGTAGAAACACAAGGAGTTAAAGTCTCATTTGGCGGGTAGTGAAAGGGAGAGGAATAAGGGCCTTAAGCTAATTTGGACTCACTCTTATCCAGTGTTTGATTTTCCCTTACGTCCAGCTTGTCTTAGGGCCCGTTCCAGAAACCTTCTTATTTTATAAATACTTATTTTGGAGTTTTGTTTCACAAAACCCAAATAAGCAGTTTATTTTCACATTTTCAAACTCAAAAATAATGTAAATGAAAAATAATTTTTTAATTTTTTTTGCACTTTATTAAAGATCTCAATGAGATCTATCAAATAAGATCCATAGTGATAGGAAAATTATTTGCGTAGGCACATGATTTTTGAGCTTGAAATTACATTTTTTAAAAATAAGTACTTATTCACCCTTTTGTGGAACACACCTTATTATTAAACAAAAAATAAGTTCTTATTCTGGTTCTAGGACGAGCCCTAAGTGATAAGCTAATTAGACCCTTCTGCTGGGAAACGATTCCCAAATCTAGTAATAACGCATATATATTAGACAACAAAAATTGCAAAAATTCTACAAGGCGGAATTAGGGTTTTACCACAAGTCTCGCATCACAAACGCTGGTTAAATTTGTTACAGCACACCTTGTTGTATGCCACGAATGCTGCTCAACTGTACATTACGATCTTCTGTTGTATTCCATTATACCTCGAATCACATACTCGTTTGTGGAAACTCTACGTGATTGTTTGTTATATCTCACAACCCACTTTTCTGATCTCTCAAAAACATGTATAAGACCTGGAGAACAAAGCGGTATATTTATAGGGTTAGGGCAGAGACCTAAGGAGAAATAAATCTGGGCTCCTTGTGTAAATAAAAAATCCTAATCCCACCAGGACCCCACTACAGAATTGTAATTACACTCCTATCATTATCTCAATTATATTTTGAACTCCATGTTATCAAATACTTATTAATCTCCCCACGTTAAGATTGCAAATTCTTTTTGATTAAAATAAATTACTAACACCTCCTACTCTCCTAACCTCCTAGGATAAGGGAAACTCGCGTGGATGTAATTACCGGTGGACACCTCATGCCTCTTCAAATTAGTTTTGAATTCTCATAACAAGGAACAATTACGTGAAAGAAATAATTTTCACACTCCATTTTTATCTATTGGCACTTCTTTTTTTCTTTTTTTTTTTGTCTTTTACTCATGTAAAATTACTAAATTACCCTTGTCTCTTGAATCATTTTTTCATATGAAGGGCAATTTGGTACTTTAACGTAAATAAAAACCAATGGCTGTTGAGAGGAGGATATGGCAGGCTGGCAACTTATATGGATGGATAAAATTGGGTTACTGAAAAAAACGTGACAAATTACTTGCTTTCCCATCTAAATCCATTTTGATTAGATTTTTAGAGGTCAAGAATAAGGAGAGAGTAGGCACTTCAATTTGGACATATTAATTATCCTTAATTTGTGCTCTCGAGAGGTTCTCCGATGATGTAACGGAATCAAAATAGAACTCGGCTAAAGACTAGGGCTTCAAATGAAAAAAGTTGTGTAGACACTTCAATTTGGACCTATTAATTATCCTTAATTTGTGCCATTGAGGCTCTCTGATGATGAAACAGAAACAGAATCAAAATAGGACTCAGCTAAAGTTTGAACGATGCTTCTTGATCTTTTTCAATACTAAAACGTATTTTTCTCGACTCCTTGAGGGTAAAATGGTCACATATTTCAACGCATAAAATATCTTTGAATAAAACCAATTGGGTTAGAAAGAAGACTCAACTAGCTTTCCAACATTTCAAAAAACACCCAAAATTGAGTTCGGGAGTCACCGTGGCAGCCCGCTGAAATTTAGAAGTACACTCTTGAGGGCTCAGGAGTGCCACTCTTGAGCGCTCTGGAGCGCCACTCTTGAGCGCTCTGGAGCTCTGACAGGCCAATGCATGTTGAGCTTGACCATTGACCATGGCTTTTTCAGACTTTCAAACCTGCAGTTCAAACCTGCATGTACTAGAGGCCTGCTTAAGCCAGCAATAATCTCATCATCCCATTACCCACAACAAACCCCCCCCCCCCCCCCCCCCCCCCCCTTTCATTTTTTATTTGATTTTCAAGTTAAAATCCTAATTTTGGCTTGCCTATAAATACCCCCATGTTCTACATTTCAAAAGGACATGAAATTTTCCCAGAAACACTCCCCCTTTTGCTGCCAAAAATCAGCCTCCAAAACTCTCTTTCAAAACAACCTCCATTTTCTAAGAAAAATCACTAATTCTCAAGGAAAATCTCTAAGAGAAATGGAGGCCTAAATTCCCTCTTCTCAAACTGTTTTCTAATCATTTTCAAGCACCAAAGTTAGTCCAAGAAACCAAGTTCAAGTCAAGCAAAGATATAAAGGCTCACTTTATACTTCGAAATCCACTATTTTCAAACTTCTGAGGGGGATCAAGGGCCCATACTAGTTCCTCATACTGGTCATGAGCTCATTTGATCTTAATTTAGTATCAAGAGCAAGAGGAACACAAAGAATCAAAACCTTTTCTGGGCACTGAGTTCACTCCCGAGCGCTTGGGACCATTCTTGAGTGCTTAGGAGTGCTGCTGTCACCAAAATCCTATTTTGTCACTAAATATTATTTTTTCTGTATTTCAGTATATACTGGGTGTGCACTGGTCCTTCCAGAGCCCAATTAGTTTTATTTTCAGTTGCAGGGAAGCAAAGCTTTGATGGTTAGGGCCAGTTCTTAGCTGTTTAAGCCCTTTGGTGAGCACTGGTGCATATTAGTAGTTATGTGTTACTGTTTTAAGTATCATGTTGCATCTGTTCTAACCAAGGTTTGCAGGGTGGCTCAGCAGAGCTCCTGAGCGCTCAGGAGTAATTCCAATGGCAGTAGTTGATTTTCTGTCATTTTTCACTTTGCATCATTTCATTATCACATATTGTATACTGGCACATGCATGCACCCTTTATTTGATATACCTATGGATACCTGCTAGCTGATTTTATGAAATAAAATGTTTACGATAAATTCTACAAACATTGAGTAGAGACCGACCCCGTGTAGAGCGAGAGGGGTGCCGTAAAACCTTTTCCCCTTGTAACATGGCTTTCGAACCCTTAACAAATCTCTGGTTTTCAATGTCAAATTTTAATTTTGGAGAAAAAACGATTTCTCAAATGGCGGATCTCAAATTCAGGTGGCGACTCTTCAATTTTTCAAAGCAAAACATATTTTTATGGGCGGGTAGCCCACAAGTTGTTCATGAACTATTCGAGACTCGACTCGATAAAGACGTCAAAGTTCACTTCGCCTATTAAACAAACTGAACCTAGGCCACTGTACGTTGTATGCTCATTTAATAAATGAGATGAATCAGAACCTAACAAAATTATGCTCGATTAGGTTCGCAAACCTATATAGCATGAGGATTTTGTATATATAGTAATACAGTATGTATGAACCCGTTCGGCTAAATAAGCCAATTAGCTTATTTTTTGTCTTTATTCAATTTTTTTTTCGTATTTGTTAGTTTTTCGTTAATTTTTTGGAGATTATTACATCATCATGACGAAAGTAATTTAAAAAGTAAAAAATTATGATCGAAAGCTTTTTTTAATAAAGACGAAAACATTGGCTTATTTTTATCTTTATTTAAAAAAATTTAGGTTTCGATCGTAATTTTTTACTTTTTAAATTCATCTTGTCATGACGATACAATAATCCAAAAAAATTGACGAAAAATTAAAAAATACAAAAAAAAAAAAAGAATAATGACAAAAAAATAAGTCAATTGACTCATTTAGCCGAACGGGATCTTTTATAGAGTTGCTTCGGCGCCTAAGAGAACATAATAAATGGCAATAAATTGAATGCAAACAATGATGTTTGGTAGAAAAGAAGGGAGGGGTGCCAAGCATCCCGGTGCCAAGCGAGTGCTTGGTCACCCGGCTGTCAAGTAGATGCCAAGCAATATCCGATCGTTCATTTTAAAATAAACGGTTCAGATTGAATTTAAGCACATATAAATCTGAATTGTTTATTGCTCGATCAAGATATAAACCGTCGATCGCTGAGATAAACTGATAGATCAGCGCTCAGCACCACTGCCAAGAATACCAAACACCCGCAGCATCTCCCAATCCCCAAATCTTCACCACGATTTTCGGGTGTGCCCACTGTGTTCAACTCCAGCCAGAACCCAAACTGCGGTGCTAACGTTGTCCACGTTCGGTGGTCCGTGAAGTGACGAAAACCTACCAACTCCCACCGAGTCCCTTCGTCGTGTCCTTTTCAAGTCTCTCCCCTACCAACTAGTACTCCAACGTAATAGTAAAAGTTCATCCTCTTAGTAGTCGCCTTTCCCAATTGCATTCCAAGTCCCACAGATTAACCATGGCTGAAAGCCTGAAACAAACGACTCCCAACAACAACTTCACATAGCAGCCCTAGCCTGGCTTTCCCCTTCGGCACCCACGCCGCCCCTCTCCTCACCCTCCTCCGCCTGTTAGCCACCTCTCTACCACCCACCACGATTCTCTCATTTCTCAGCACAGAAAAATCTAACACCCAGATATTTACCAACAAAGTGGACCCATCTGGGACCATTAAAGCTTACAATGTGTGGGATGGTATCCCGGAGGAGGCGGTGGAAGGGCAAGTGTCTCGCGGCAATGTCCAAGCGGGTGCCGAGTATTTCCTCAAGGTGGTGCCTGGGAACTTCAAGAAGGCAATGGGGGAGGCGGAGACGGAGAGTGGTGTGAAGATAAGTTGCATTTTGAGTGATGCTTTCTTGTGGTTTTCGGGTGATTTGGCGGCGGAGATGGGGGTGCCTTGGGTGGCATTTTGGACTGCTGGCTCTTGCGCTCTCTCTGTCCATATGTATACCGACGAAATTAGAAACACGTTGGGGATGCCAGGTGAGTGTTTTTTACCTTTTATTTTGTTCTTAAATCTGCGCGATTCTCAATTTTGTAAAGCTAGTTGCATTAGTCAATTGAGCTAGCTCAGTCCGGAGAGGGTGAATCCTTGTCCGAGGCAAGGATTTGATTTTTTTCTTCCCCATAACATTAATTGTTGTGATTATCGGTATAGATCTAGCTCCTCTTCAGTAAGGGAATAGACTTTTTTTGGAAAACTTTAATGGTTAGAACCGTTTACTTCCTAGACCCTGTCAAAATTAAAACATCGGTCGTGTCAAAAGTTATATTCATCAGATGTTCATTCATATGTTTTCGAAAACATATTTACATTGAAAAAAGAAAGATTGAAATACTGAGAATTAGAATCCATTTTATTTACGGGAATATCTGCCGAAACATATCAATTGATTTTGTAGTCTTTTTGGAGTGGTTGATGAACCGGAAAAGATCTAAATGCTAAAGAGTGTAAACGGTTAAGATCATTACAAATCGTTGAACATGACTTCAATAACTAGAGACTATTGTGGAACGAGCCCCGCTCTGATACCTTGTGAAAACTTTATAAACAAATCAAGGCCAACTGACAATAAGTGGAGATGTCTCAATTGTTATTAAGTGATCACACATTCTACTCCCAAGCAATATGAGATTCTAATATATTCCCCCTCACGTGCAACTATATTTTGAGGTTTGTCATGTGTGTCAACTTTCTTTTTGGGTTATATCATCGTGTATTCTTTTCGCTGGTCTGTCATCGCGAGATGTGAATTGTGAATATTTTTTATTATAAGATGTGGGGTGGAACAAACCCCGCTCTGATACTCTGCGGAATTAACTTTATATCCGTCTCAAACTCAATTGTCAATAAGTGGAGAGGTCTCAAATGTTATTAAGTGATCATCCAATGCACTCCAAAGCTATGTGGGACTTTATATTTTGATATCCTCCCTCACGTGTAGCCACTTTTTAAGGTCTGTCACATGTGACAACTTTTGAGTTTTGTTGGTCTGTCATTGTGGGATGTAGATTGTGAATTTTATAAAATATAAGGCGGAGGCAATAAGTAGAGAGATATCAAATATTATTAAGACTCATCTTACTCTCAAACAATGTGAAATTTTATTTCCTTAACAACTATCATGTTCCTATGGGTTTTGTTGCTATCAGGAGGGGGCTAAACTTTATTTATCAGGGTGCGGCTCCACATCTTTTGGGTTAAACTTTAATCCCACTTGGTAAAGCTATAATAAGCTGAAACATATTGCACTTGCATTAGGTAAAGCAAATAAGCTGCTGGCTAGAGATCTGCAATTCAATTTTCTACTCTTACAGAAAGAGAATTGTACGTCTAAGCACCGGTCCCAATTAAAAACCTGAATTTTTGCGCGTATTCTTAAGCAATTATTTCACGCTATTTATTAATTTACTCTCAGGTGTGGCAGAAACTGTTAAGCAAACTCTTACATTCATCCCAGGAATGTCAGCGGTGCACATCGATGGTTTACCAGAAGGAGTCCATTCGGGAAACTTAGAATCGGCGATTGCTCAAATGCTTCATAAAATGGGATTAAACTTGCCAAGAGCAACTGCAGTTGTTGTGAATTCATTTGAAGAGTTAGACCCTATAATCACAAATGACCTAAAGTTGAAGTTGCGGAAAGCACTCCACGTCGGCCCTTCAGTCCTATCGTCACCACCACTATCGAACTCAGACGAAAACGGTTGCCTCTTGTGGTTGGAAAAGCAAAAACCCTCATCTCTTGCTTATATTAGCTTTGGTAGCATGATGACACCACCCCCTAAGGAGATGCTAGCATTGGCCCAAACACTCGAACCTCTTAAAGTTCCTTTTCTTTGGTCACTTAGGGACCATTCACGACACCTTCTGCCGGAAGGATTTGTTGAAAGCACGGAATCTTTGGGGAAAGTGGTTTCGTGGGCTCCCCAACCGCAAGTCTTGGCACATCCGTCGGTTGGTGTTTTTGTGTCGCATTGTGGGTGGAACTCAATCTTGGAGAGCGTTGCTGGTGGGGTGCCGATGATTTGCAGGCCGTTCTTCGGGGATCAAACCCTGAACAGTCGGATGGTGCAAGATGTGTGGCGAATTGGGATCAGGGTTGGGGGCGGAGCGTTCACGAGAAGTGGAACATCGAGCGCTTTGGAACTTGTTTTGTCGCGCGAGGAAGGGAAGGAAATGAGAGAGAGCATTAGCGGGCTAAAAGAAAGGGCGGTGGACGCTGTTGGACCGAGCGGAAGCTCAACTGCTAATTTCGAAACTTTGGTAGAGGTAATCAAAACCTGCAAGCACACTTGAATGAAGGAGAGACTAGTTGACTTCTTTCATGTGCTACATTTTGCCGTAGCATTTATGCTTGGACTCGTTGAAAGGAGAAGAAGATCAAATTTCTCTCCATCTCGCGGGTGCTAACCCCCGAGCTCAATGATTCCTATTAGTCCGTTACTGTTGCAGCTTATGTGAGATATTTTGATCATAGTATGGGCAAGGGGGAGTGGTTTCTTGTTCCAAAACAACGTAATTTTGGATGGACAACACCCATGCTGTCCCAATGGGCCAGCAGGGTCCCCGCTTTCCATAGGCCATGGCATTGTAATACTAATTAATGACCTGTTTATGGGCCACTTGGATTATACTTCATCCGTCTCAATTTACTTGTCACAGTTTTATTTTAACTAGATAAAAAAACTAGCTATATTTTTAAATTGGTAATAAATTTTATATTCAATATGAATATTGTTTAATAGATCTTGGTTTGTTCTATAATACAATATTTTCAAAATCACCTAAAACATTATAAATTACAAGATATAAGCAATTGGAAAGTGGCACGAATTTCCAAAAGTGACAAGAGCTGTGCTATGTGCACAGCGGGCTGTGCACAGCAGCTGTGCACAGCGGCTGTTTTCTCTCGCCTCGGGTCGCACAAAGATGATCGGAGCCGCTCATTTTGTTCAAAATATGTCGTTTAAGGTCTCTGTAAAAAATGAGCTTCGTCCGATATCGTTAGAGGCGTTAACAATACACCCAAAATCACTTCAGAAGTTCTGAAGTGATTTTGGGTGTATTGTTAACGCCTCTAACGATATCGGACGAAGCTCTTCTGAAGTGATTTTGGGTGTATTGTTAACGCCTCTAACGATATCGGACGAAGCTCATTTTTTACAGAGACCTTAAACGACATATTTTGAACAAAATGAGCGGCTCCGATCATCTTTGTGCGACCCGAGGCGAGAGAAAATAGCCGCTGTGCACAGCTGCTGTGCACAGCAGTCTGTGCACATAGCTTTTCTGAAGTGACAATTAAATTGGGACGGAGCGAGTGTTAAACTTGTAGTAATGTTTAACCGTGTCAGTGGGGAACTGCGATTTGAACTCTTAGTTATCAATCAATCGGTCAATCTTGGTAGTGATGGGGAAGATTTTGTCTTCTTTCTAACCCATTATTATTAAGTAGGAAAATGACAGCAAGTTCCCAACAACGCATATAATGCCAAGCTAGCTGGCTGTGTTCTTGTTCCCAATCCAGTGATTGGTCCTCATCAGTTGATACAATAAGGTGGAAATTTTGTGGAGTAATTTTATGGAACTGATCCAATGCATCCCCCCTTCAAGTTGCCTAATTGGACTTACGAGGAAGAAGGAAAAAAAAATGCTACAGACCAAAAATTTTGGCTTTGAGATTTACCCAAACGCACTACTCCGTTCCTAGTACTTAATAAAAAATTATTCCATTGTCTTGAGGCACCGCTACATGATGTTTCAACACATTTGTCCACTAAAAATTCATGTGGTGCCCAACAGGAATGAGTGTGGTGGAAAATCAAGTGGCGGTGTTCCAAAACCACTGAATAATTACTCGTTGTGAACCTTTTTTTTATATTTTAAAAATGTGTAATTTAGGTGGAGATATATTTTTAATATTCATGCACCGATTTAGAAAATCTACAATCTAATTATGCTGTTTGATTGGTGCAAAAAAAAAAAATTTGAAAAACAAACCACGAAAGTACACCTTTTTAGTTTTTGTCCAAGAAAATGCACCTTACATTAGATGAATTTTTTATTTCTTTTGTATAAAAAAAATGTTCTTAATTATGACATGTTCCTTGCTTTGTTCCTGGCATCCTGCTGAGCCACATGTTCAGAATATTTAAATAAAGAAACATGGAAGTTGTTTATCTAATTTCCACACGGGTTATATATATTCTCTTCGAGTGCGATGACAGAGAAGTCCATCTTGTGGTTTTCATGTCTCAAACATTCTGCTGATCTGTTTGGTAGATAAATACTGTCCTGTGACCTTTCATGACTCCAACTCTCTGCTCTATTTGAGAGAGAGAGAGAGAGAGAGAGAGAGAGAAGAGAGATTTTCAGGGGAAAGAATGGAGAGAGATGAGCAAAAACAGCCACTGATTCCGAAAGAGGGAGTGACCAGCAGAGAAGAGATTTTCACTGAAGTGAAGAAGCAGTTGTGTTTGGCTGGGCCTATAGTTTCAGTGAATCTGTTACTATGTTTCTTACAGATGATATCAGTCATGTTTGTGGGGCATCTTGGGGAGTTGCCGCTTGCGGGTGCTTCCATGGCTACCTCATTTGCTTCTGTCACCGGCTTCAGCCTCATGGTAATTAAGTTATTTGGCTTCTTCTCAATATCATTCTTCTTATTTGCAAGAGAATGATTGGCAATATGTGTAGGAGATTGGCCATATGTGTACACAAACAAAGATGGAAAAGCATTCATTTCGGATGTGGGTCCCACTACTATACCAACTTGAATCTAGTTCTCCATTGATTTTTTTACTTTCTAAAACACTATTTCATTACACTTTTCCTTGTTTCTATATTGTAATCTCCGTTTTGTAGCTTCTTGTACGGGTTCCATTCATCGATAGACATCGGTCTTTCCGTTTCCATGGTATAGCCGATTTTTCTCAAAATTTTTCCTTCTTGGTTTTTCAATTGACCTGTTGGAGTATTAACCAGCTAGGAATTGAAATCTGGTGCACCGATTTCTACTGAATCAGTAATATGGGTTTTGGCCCAAAGTGACGTGACTCCCAAGATACAATTAGCCTTTTGATGCACATCGTTGTACTGAATCTAGTGCTATTACCACGGCTCAATACATATTAGGCAATATATTGGCTCCCAAAGCTTCAATACATACGTATTAGCCAATATATTGGTTCAACGCGTATTGAGACAAATGAATAGGTATACGACGAATGATTCTTCTAACTTCGTATCAGTACTTTGTTATTTTGGACTCAATGTTTCTAAGTATTGGCAAGGATAATTTGGATATAATGACTTAAACTTGTTAACACTAAAATTGTCTTTCCACAAGAAGTTAATACTCCTTATTACATGAATTACTGGTCCTTTGTTGTCGCTTTGGTTTAACAGATCGGAATGGGAAGTGCACTGGACACATTCTGTGGGCAGTCCTATGGAGCAAAACAGTACCACATGCTTGGCGTTTACTTGCAAAGAGCCATGTTTGTTCTCTTGTTAGCCTGCATCCCTCTTTCCTGTATTTGGGCCAATACGAGTCAAATCCTTCTTTTCTTCGGCCAGGATCCAGAAATTGCAGCCGAGGCCGGGTCCTATGCCCGTTACTTAATTCCTACGATTTTTGCGTACGCGATCCTGCAGTGTCACGTTAGGTTCCTGCAAGCCCAAAACAATGTTGTCCCAATGATGCTGAGCGCGGGATTCACTACGTTGTTACATGTTTTCATCTGTTGGGTTTTAGTATTTAAGTCGGGTCTTGGAAATAAAGGCGCAGCGTTGGCTAATGGTATTTCTTATTGGGTCAACGCAATATTGTTGGCGGTTTATGTTCGGGTATCTCCTTCTTGTAAGAAGACTTGGACAGGGTTTTCCGCAGAGGCGTTGCATGATGTTATGAAATTCGTTCGGCTAGCTATTCCTTCGGCCATTATGATTTGGTAAGTCATCGGTTTCCTAACTTTGTTACTGTGTTTCGAATACTGGTGAGCTAGTTACATATGTAATTTCATTGTTGTATTTTTCTTGGAAACAGCTTGGAAATCTGGTCATTTGAAATGATGGTTCTCTTATCCGGTCTCCTCCCTAATCCGAAGCTAGAAACCTCTGTTCTTTCTATCTGGTTAGTAATTATTTTTCATCGAATGGACAGAAAATCGAAAACATGACTTTCTACTTTGCTGTCCTTTCTTTTGCTTTAGTTGGTTTTCTCCATAGAAAACCTTATTCCACACTGTTCCTGGCAATTGATTCTGACTAACCATTTGAATTCCCAGCCTCAATACATGTTCTGTTGTTTATATGATACCCCTCGGGCTCAGTGGTGCTACAAGGTAATAGCTTAATTGTTGACTACTATTCCAAATCTCTGTCCATTTGTCTCCTTTGTCTTGGTCATTTTGTCCTCGGCTTTTTGCACAAAAATGGCCCACTTCGCGAGGCCACGTGACCAAACTGGACGGTCTAATCCATTAACTAATCAGATTGGACAGAATATCCAAACTTTATGTTGTTTTTCTACCTTCGTTTTCCTTGTCATAATTTAGCATCAGAGTTTCCAATGAATTGGGTGCTGGGCGACCACAAGCAGCCCGTTTAGCAGTATGCGTAGTGGTGTGCTTGGTTGTTACCGAAGGCGTTATTGCCGGAGCTGTCTTGATTCTGGGGCGTCACGTTTGGGGATATTGTTACAGCAAAGAAGAAAAGGTAGTAAGATATGTGGGACAGATGATGATATTGCTTGCTGCATCCCACTGGTTGGATGGTCTTCAATCTGTTCTTTCAGGTATGTACCAATATAATTCTAAACTCCAATCTGCAACTTAATTCTTGTTTCAAACAAATAAATTATTTGCACTTTAATTAGTAATTGTGTCGAACAAAATCGCTTATCTACGAAACATGAAGAATAGGGCCAGGGAGACATTGATATAGCCATAAGCGTCACCCGACTCAGATTGAAATGTGATTGTGCATGATGGTTTTTCAGCCATTTTACTATTTCGAACACACTGCAAATTCTAGGAGAATACCATAGCTTTCTCCCAAGTTATAAATAGCCTCCAAACCCTTGTACATATGCTCTTTGAAAGTTTGTCAACCCGTAATCCTGACTCATTCCCTTCCAAAAGTTTTGGTTCCTGTATTATCCTAGTAGTAAACGAACTTGTTGGGACCTATAACTGGAAAAAAAAAAAAAAAGAGGAAAGAAAAAAAAAAAAACTCAACATTGAGATCTGAAACGAAGAAACTTGATATGTGTAAACTGAATTACTAATTTAAATTTGAAAAAACAAGTTTCATCAATTGGTTTGCAATCAATTTCAGGAACTGCTAGAGGATGTGGTTGGCAAAAGATTGGTGCTTTTGCTAATTTGGGAGCTTATTATCTCATTGGTATACCTGTTGGTATAACATTAGCCTTTGTTTGCCACATTGGAGGAAAGGTAATTTATATGCAAATAATGAGCTTTTTAACATTCTCTCTCTCTCTCTTTTTTTTTTGTGTGTGTGTGTACATGTACTCTCTCTCTCTCTCTCTCTCTCTCTCTCTCATTTGGTCAAGAAAACACAACGTAGTCTCGTGTTTCAATTGTTCATGTGATGCAGGGACTCTGGACTGGAATTATTGTGGCACTATTTGCGCAAGCATCATTTCTCGCAATCATAACTCTATGCACTAATTGGGAGAAAGAAGTAAGTACTAAATGGGTTTAAAACAGAGTATTTTTTCACTGTATTTCATTACGAGCTACTATAACATACGACTAAGTGATTCTGTGAATACTATTAGTCAACATGACTCCACTTTATAGTATATTTGTTGTTGAATTATAGCGAACAAAGACATTCGCAGCAACTTTTTTCCTCATACAATTTTGTTGGTCTCATTATTCTGCAGGCAAAGAAGGCTAGTGACAGGGTATATGGCTCAATCATACCTATGGAAGCATCTTCATAAAGTTGAATTATGAGAGTGGAATATCTTGTTGAATGTTAGAAATTGAATTTGAAACGGCTTGGAAAAATTGGAAGTGCTAAGCCATGTACGAAAATCATGTCTAGTAACAGGGGAGCAGGGGTGTTTGTCAACAAACTTTGACAAGGGGGGTTTCGTCATTTTCCAAACATTGAGTGGAAATATGTAATAAAATCAAACCTCGAGGGGTGTAATCAAAATTTCCCCCAGAAGTTTATCAAGTCAGGATAATTAGTTCTTTTGGTGATCATGTACCGTATACAGCAAACATTTTCCCTTACCCCCTGCACAAATCCCGAGCAATTCACTCGTTCTCTCAAAACCCTACTTTTCCTCTCTCTCTCTCGGCCGAGTAAAGGTGCGATATTCGTTTTCTTAGATCATTTTGTATATGGATGTATGTTCATGTGCCAAGATGATCTGTTATTGTGTTTTGATCTGATGTGCGTTAATATCCCTTTCATTAGTAGTAAAACTGACGAATTTTTCAGCATTTGTCTGATTCCAGTGCTTTTTGTGAGTATGAATATGTTTGCATGCTTTGATCGGAAAGAATAATGATCTTTTACTGGTAGATCTCTGTCCACAGGAGATAATTTAGTGTTATTGATCTGCACTACAGTTACTAATGTTGGTGTTTTGTTTGAATCTTCAACGCTTTTAACTTAAACGAGTGTAGACTAGACAAGTTGATGGTCCCCGTTTCGTTTGGCTTATCTATGAATTTATTATCTTCAACGAGTCACTGGTTGGGTGTATTTTATTCATGGGGGGGGCCCACATCTAGTTATATTCTTTGGGAAATTTCTGTTTCTGATTACTAGTGGGACTATGTTTTGACTATCTAGCAAAACCCAAACAAAAGGGTTTGTATCCATCAACCAATTTAGTCCATAAATGAGGCCTGTGAAGGGAAGATTGGGTGCACCTAAACTTTGGCATTTTTGTAACTAGTTGCTTGAGGTCGTTTTCAAAGCCGCAAACGGAGGCCAATTTAACACCAGAAGCCCCCTGTTACTTCTATTACTTAGAATGTTGGTCTAAAGCGCATTTTTGGCACCATTAATTCAACTTCCTCCCTTTCCTAAATTAAGCTACATGTCTTAGTCATAGTCTTTATAGAGCACCCCTCCCCCCCCCCCCCCCCCCCAAAAAAAAAAAAAAAAAAAAAAGCTCTAGCTCTTATATAGTGTAACAGGGCGATATAGGAAATTGAAATACTCACGGTCTTATGTGGTGCTCTTGGAGTTATTTGTAAGGTTACAAGTTTTGGAGTTGGATTTTGTTCACCTTGATGTTAAATAGATTGAAGCGTTTATGCGTGTATAATTTAGTCTCAGATGGTAACCGTTCACGTGTTTCCTAGAGATATCAACTTCATATCTTCATTACCAGGTTTTAAGTCCACCATCATGTGAGTTGGCCCTGTAAATTTGACAAATTGTTAATATCCGGTTTTGTATGAATTGTATGCTCGGAAATAATGTGTTGTAATAGTTCTTAAGTTGCTGTTCAAATGCAAGCTGCTTTTGAAACTTTTAAGCTTTATTTTACCTAATTATACTCGTTCTTATACCATGTCGTTGATCATAGCATCTTGGCAGTCATTTTCGTTGCATGAAATGTGGTTCAGATTCTTCAGAAATCAATTGTTTGTTGGTTATTCTTCAGATTGAAATTCATCATATGTCCATGGGCAACTAATGTACTGGAAACGTTCTTCTTTGATTAAAATCTTGGTTTCACTAAAATGTGGAACTCTCTTTGTGAATGTTTGAGCTTATTCTTTGATTCCTTTCAGAACATTCTATTGTCATGAACTCATGATAGTAAACATAAAGCAATACTGTAGAGTGTAGAGGTTTTAAATTTTGGAAAAATAACATTTCCTATAAAGATGTTGGCGACTAGGTCTTTGCTCTACTGTCATATATACTTCTATGCCGGTATGTGATGGAGCGTCTCCGCGCATATGTATCCTGCTCCAGTAACTACTTAGAAGACAACGGAATCTTCATGAGCAATCTTGCTGAGCAAAATTTCTCTTACATTAATAACGTTTTGGCTTCATCTCTTTTCTTCACATGCAACTATACATCAGTTGAATGGTTTATATTATCTGATGAGACGAAGTTAACTCTTACTACTAGTTTTCGATCGGAAGTTAACTCTTACTAGTTAGAACTGTGATTCAGAAATTGCAGTGGCTGAATTTACTTTTCGATTCTTCGGTTATCAGTTCTTAGCGAAGACTTTCTGGGTTTGAGTCTTCTGGGTTTGCATGTATTGGTGTTTGCACAATGTGAATTAAGTGGTGATTACTTATTAGTAGGTTTTTTTAGTGTTTGTTTATCTATTTCCTTTGCTTAGGCGTGGAAAAGTGGGTCTGTGTAAAAAGTGTGAGCGTCTTGTCACATTTCATGTCTAAAGTTAACTTTCATCTCTTTTCTTCACATGCCACTATACATCAGTTCTTTCCACGTGATTCTGTCAAGTGTAAAGTATCAACCACATGGAGAAAGCTACGAAACATGCTAGAGAATCTCCTCTCTAATTCCTAACTTCTGATTATAGCATGTCGAAAGATGAAGACATGATACTTGTAGAGTTACACTTTTCCTTAATCAGTTGTTATCTTTGTGATTTTAGTTACACACGGAAATTTGAATTTCTGTTCAATTGTATCAACCTCAGATTTTTGGGTCATACAAAAGCTTCGGATTTTTGAGCCATTGTCCGTGAAATGTGGAAATTCCTTCGAAAGTTAGTCCAGATTTCCTTGTTCGCTCACTTTTGTCCATGCTAAGAGTATTTTGCTGGCTAGTTTAGTAGATATGACTAATGAAATTCTTGTTGATGCACGAACAAATGGTTCTCTCTCTTATCTTCTGCTTGTTTTTATTCTCTCTTTCGAGTCTCCGTGATGGTTTCTGTCTGCTTGTATTGAAAAAGCCATTTTTATAAATTCCATATATGGCAATGTGTTTGGTTCTGGACAGTGAATTTCAAATGAGCAGCGGATCAGGCAAAAGGTCAAGGGAGGTCATTCCCTCCCACTCCTCCGGAAAATCAGCTATTTATGGGACTGTTGGTACATTGATAGGAAGGCCGGTGGAGCAACCACGGTCATACGAGAGGATTTCCAGGGCCAGGTATGAGGATAAGCAGACCGGCAGTTATGAACGCTATACCACAAAGGAGAAGGCCTCAAGCGGCGAGCGACATGTGGAGAGAGGAACAAGACAGGTTGGTGTCAGGGATGAGGTCAAGAAGAGCTCAACTGTCAAGGTTGGTGACAAAAGCGGCTACACAGAGTACCAGGTCGAGGAGAGGATTCGACGTGTTGACTTTGGTCGGGGCAGTATTACAAATGGCCCAAACAACGATGCCAGTTACAGCCGTGATAGCGTCGGCAATGATGATGACAATGGTGATTATGGGTCTGGCTATGCTGCCCCGAGCTACGACTATGGCCCTAACAACTATGCCAGTTACAGCCGTGATAGTGTTGGCAATGATGATGACAATGGTGATTATGGGTCTGGCTATGCTGATGTCAATGCTGCCCCAAGCTACGACTGTGATGGCGGCTACAGTGATGAATCTGATGATGATTATTATTAGGGTTTAGTCCCCATCATCATTATGCTGTTATTGTCCTCAGTAGAAGTAATATGCAGTTTATGGGTCCTTTCTTGGTGGTTATGTTTTCTTTCAGTGTTTCAGCACGGAAGTTCCTAGCTGTAAATACTTGGCACTTTTAATCTTAGAAGTTGAATGGTTTATATTATCTGATGAGACAAAGTTAACTCTTAGTACTAGTTTTTGATCGGAAGTTAACTCTTACTAGTTAGAACTGTGATTCAGAAATTGCAGTGGCTGAATTTGCTTTTCGATTCTTCGGTTATCAGTTCTTAGCGAAGACTTTCTGGGTTTGAGTCTTCTGGGTATGCATGTATCGGTGTTTACACAATGTGAATTAAGTTGTGATTACTTATTAGTAGGTTTTTTTTCGTGTCTGTTTATCTATTTCCTTTGTTTAGGGGTGGAAAAGTGGGTCTGTGTAAAAAGAGTGAGCGTCCTCTCACATGACTTCGTGTCTAAAGTTAACTTTAAGCTCACTCCCTATCTATTCATGATCCAAATACTTCTCACTTTTTATGCATCTCATCTCACTTTTCTTCCCCGAAACCAGCCAAATGGGAAAGAGGGTTCACATTCCGAACCCCACCCCATGTGATGTGAACCAATAATACATATGTACAGTATTAACTTTTCTCCTTTTTACCTACACCAAAGAATCTGCCTTTTGAACCTTATCTCTTTCAATATCACCTCTAACCCTTTAAACGAGCTTCTACCCGGTCTTTACGACCCACTTCTCTCTCTCCCTCTCACTCTCTCTCTCAATCTCAAGCTCCAAGTCTTCGAAGGTGAGTTAAAATTCTGTTCAATTTTAATTTCTAGGCTACTGCGTCTTACTACAATTATGTGCCCCGACCATGGAATATCTGTTTATATAAGTATGTGTACGGTGTTTGAGTACGTGATATTGTGATCACCACATATGAAGTTAGTTTGTGCAACCAAGTGTTCAATTTGATATGTTTGGATTGTGTGAAGTTCTTCTTTCAGGATCAGAAAAAGATGAGCAAATCCTCCGGAAGTGAAGCAGTTGTGCCTGCAACCATTGAGAGGACTGGAATGGTGAAAGTAATTACAGTGAGCGACACAATGGTCAAGATGCCCAGGGAGCGATCGCAGGCCTATGAGTGGACTTCAAAGATCAACCGCGAGGACAAGCTGAGTGGCAGTTATGAACGCTACACGGCGAAGGAGAAGGCTTCTCGAGGAGAACCACACGTGGAGAAAGGAACCGGACGAGTCGCTGTCAAGGACGAGTTTCAAAAGAGCACGACCGTCAAGTTTGGCAACAAAAATGGCTACAGGGAGTACCACATTGAAGAGAGGCTTCGAGATGTCAACTTTGGTACAAGCAGCAACGGAGAACAGGGTCCTAACAAATACACAACGCGTGATGAAAGTGACAGTGACAACAACGAAGAAAGTGACACTGATGAAAGTGACAGTGACAACAATGAAGAACAGGGTCCTGACAAATGCTCGACGCGTGATGAAAGTGATAGTGACAGTGACACTGAGGGTGGTTACAGCTATGAAAGTGACAGTGACACAGACGGTGGTTACAACTATAGCTACGATGATAGCGATGATGATGATGATTATTACTACTAGATTTAGGTATCATCTGATGTGGCACTCAACAATCCCCTGTGACATAGCAAGTGACGCATCTTATGGTACCCAAAGTGTGGTAACTAAGTACGGTCGTAGCTGTATTCGTTGTTCCTTGTTTTCAGTTGGAATGTGGAGATTGTTAATGTTTATTTTGAGTTTATTTATGGTTGCTTTCATTGTGGTATTTCCTTGTAAATAAACTGCTCGTTTGGAGGAGCAGAAGTTACCAGTTCTAAGCACTGGCTCTTACTAGTGTTTGGGGGCCAGTTTCTGATGTACCTGAAGCGCAACTCGGAAGGGTTTAATGTGCTTTAATGTAATGTCCTGACTGCTCGATGTATTGCATTATCTTATCGGTTTCTGTGTTGATAAACAATTGCTAAAGCAACCGTTTGGAAGAGGGCTGCAAATGAATTGGACAACTCACGCTCTGCTCATTTAGTAATCGAGTTAAGTTTGAGCTCGAGTTTTATGCTTGTGTAGAGCTCAACATTCTAAAACTCGGTTTGTTTAATGAATGAACCGGACTTGGGGCTGATTTGTAGGCTTGGCTCAAAAAACCTCGGCTCGTTTGGTGAATGAAGCGGGCTCGACTCATTTACAAACAAGTCGAGCTCTAGCTTGGGTCTTAAGCTCGTTTTGTTAACGGATCGAGCTCAAACACAACGAAGCTTGGCTAAGCTTGTTTGCACCCTATTTCAGTTTCAAAATGAGTGTAGAATGTTGGCCTTTGTTCACGTAATTTATCCTATTTATTACTAGGTTTTATTTTTTTTGCTAAAAATGATATGTTAATTGAAAAGATAGCTTTTTCTAGACACACACCATGTTGGAATGAGCGATTCGATCACCTGATAATTATGCATAGTGGGAGACTGGAGAGACTGCACGAAATGAAGACATCTCATGCTTTAGGATGCTTCAGAAGATGACACGTCACTCTGCATTTATACACCTCAAGCTTTCGTTGCAAGCTTCTCCTTACTTCTTCTTCTGCTTCTATATAGAGGATGGAGAGAGAGAAACAGAGCACCTTCATTGTCAGACCGACATGGATAACCGAAAGGGCAAAGGGTCGCCACAGGTAGCAACTCCCAGCATATCTTCCAGGAAAACAACACTAGTTGTCTCCGCATCTCAAGATTTGAAGGTTGGCGCGAAAAGGCCAGCCCCAGCGGAGAGATCACTGGGTTACGAGTGCACTTCAAGAATCAAGCGGGAGGACAAGGAGAGCGGCAACTACCAGCGCTACACCACGAAGGAGAAGGCATCGAGCGGCGAGCCACACGTTGAGCGGGGGACCGGGAAAGTGGGTACCAAGAACGAGTTCAGGACGTGCTCGACCGTCAAGGTTGGAAGCAAGAACTCCGGGTACACTGAACACACGGTTGAAGAGAGGTTTCGTGACGTGGAGTACTTCGGAAAGACCAGCAAACTGCAGGGTCCCCCTATGTTTAAGTGCTTAACGCATAATAACAGCGGATCAGATAGCTACAGCAATGTCGACACTAGCTGCGGTGACGTCTATGGCTACGGGTACAGCTGTGGCAACGACTATGACGATTACTCTTAGGTCCCATCACTCGATCGATCGGTATATGCATATGTGAAGTTTGTTGTTTTGTGGGTTTTTTTTTTAAGTACTTGTGCTAGCTTTTGTTGTGGTAGTTCCTTAATTACTAGTAGTAGTAAGCACGCTAGCTGCTGCCTCTTGGTTTGTTTTCGCAAGAGTTTGTTGACTGTATCTTTTTTAGTGTTGAATTGTATTGTATTTAGCACCATCTGATCTGCGGCATCTGCCCAAATACAAAGAAAGAAAGTGTACACATGGCCGGGCCGCTTGCTCTCTATTTCGACTTCAAATACTGTAGAATGGGATCAGAAGAAAAATTCACGAACACGAATGCAAGAAATATTTCATTACAAGAATTGTACGAGTAACCTTTTACTAAAAGAAAAGCTTATTAGTATGTTTTTGTTTGTGCAGGAGTCGTAAATGGAACAAGATCAATGAAATTAACGAGACATTCAATAATTAAATGTAAATCAAGCAAAAAAGGAGGCATTACCTAAGTTAGTTGTTTGGAGGATTTAACAGTGGGGATGACAATGGAGAATCGCAAAATATTTACGTACGTGCTTCCTCCTCTTTAGTACGTACTGGCTTAGGGCATGGTTTCGAAGCAGTACTTTGATAGATATGAAAGCCACTGGTCCATAAAATGCCACTCAGGCTACCGAATTTTCCATTGCTGGGCCGCTTGTTTCGCGCTTTCGTTTAATCATGGGCCTCTATCTTTATATGGCCCAGTTGATTACTACACAAAATCCCAAGTAACACATGGAGCCCTACTATAGAAGTTTTCTAAAACCAATTATTATTCAACCATAAACATTTGCGCACACACGCACGCATTTTATAAATAAGTGTGTGTAGGCTCCGATGTGAATATGAGTAAATTTGTGTAAATATTTGTATAAGTGTTTGTGATTATAGAATAATTGTTGCTCAACTTGGAAGCCCCAAAAAATGATAGTTTTGTGAAGGCAAGCCCGGGGGGGGGGGGGGGGGGGGGGGCGCGCAGAATTCATGGGACAAGGATCACACTGTGACGCTCTAGCACACAAATTTCTTCTTCAACTCTTCTACAACAACACACTTACACACACAATATGAAAGAGTTTGTGTATGTGGTTAGGGATTAATTGTTTCTTCTTCCCGTAGAAACGCAATCTAATAAAAGCTTTTTGTGGATGTGTCCTTTTGCTGAAATTCACACTACAAAAGGGATTGGGTTTTGATTCTGGTTGTGTGCAGATAACATATTACTAATAATTTGCTTCAACTTCATTTACCCACTTATGACGATTTGCATTAACGGACCTATTTAACTCTTAACCTATGCATGTTGCTCAAAAAATTAACCTCGAGTTATACAGTAGTTGCTCGCGATACCATATAAACCATTCAACATTCTCCCAAGTGTCCGATATGTGGTACTTAAACTTGGTTTCTCACAATGATCGATTCTGACCCTGATTAATGTTCGATTAACCTATTGTACACCTGTGCGCAAATTATAACGAGTTGGTGATCAAATCAAATATTGCCTCAAGAAAAGAACTTGTTATAGACACCCTAATCTGGGGTTCCAGATTAGTTTACTTACGGTATTTGATTCCCCGATGATGCAACAGATCAAGAACACCTCGGGAATGTCAAGTGTTTGAGTTTTGAGTGTTTGCAAAACTCTTGAACCTAACCTAATCCTAAACCACTTCAAAAAGTCAAAAATCCTACTGGCACGCGTTGGTTGAGAACCAACGTGCGCAGTTCAAATTGACGGTGTTGGTCAACAGTCAAAACTTGGCTTTTGACCAACACGTGTGTTGGTTTGACTCGCTCGCGCGGGTTTAGGACCTGCGCGTGCGGGTCAAGCAGCCATGTGTGGTCAATAGTCAAAGCTTGACCGTTAAACCATGCGCGGGTTGGTATGACATGCGTGCGCCCAGGCGCAATACGTGCGCGCCAGTCCAAGCTTGTCCCTGTCACCTTTATGGGTTGGTAGGGTTAACCACCAAGCAACCCCAGCCAGCCTCGTGGACTGGCTAAGCTCCTCTCTTTGCAGCATCATACCTACCACCTCTCTCCCTACAAATGCCCCCATGGCCCCATGGTTCTTCCATTAAAAGGGTTATAAATTCACACACCTTGAGTTACCATTTTGGCCGTAACCTTGTCTTCTTATTTGCAAACCAAAGAGATATAAGGGCACCCAAGAACATAGCTTGTTCTTCCTCCTCCCAACACCTCAATCAAGCCTCAAACCTCAAAGTTCAAGTACTCTGTTCAAACTCAATCTAGGTATAGCATACCTACTGTTTACTGTTCTGATCCCTGAGAGGGGCTGGCAGGGTCAAGGCTGATAATCAATACCAGTTCTGGCCCTAAAGCTAGTAAGGTTTCAAAAACCGTAGTGGCAAGGACCAGCGCGTGCCGATCGTTAGTACGTGGGCGCCACTCTGTGGTTGTGTGCGCAGATCTTACGTGGGGATTGGTGCCTTGCTATTTTGTGTTCTATTTTGTATATATAGATCACTACAAGCATGTAAATAACTAGTTTACTGCTTTCCTTTCTTAGAAATGCTAGCTGTATTTCAACATTCATATTTGCTGCTATGGAGTACCACTGAGATCATTCTGGATATGTTCCAAAATTCAGAAACATGTAAAACCAAACACTGGTTTGAGAGCTCAAACCTGCGCGCGCCTGTGGTGTATCCACGCGCGCAAGTAGTCCTCCGACCAGTGAGTGGCCTTTTCATGGGTAACTCGGCTTTAGGTCTCTGTTTTATCCCTACACTGTTTATGGGTATTTTGTTAATTTGTAGTGTTTTTTCAACCTTTAAACTGCTTAGAACTGTATAGTAACTGCCTATAACTGCTTGGTTTGTCATGGGTGAGTACTGGTCCTTCCAGAGCCCAAAAGAGGGTAAAAACAAAGAATGTAAGTAGAGCAAACACATGCGCGCATGTATGGGGTTCGCGCGCGCATGTGTGAATCATATGTAGTGATCTGCATGAACTGGATCAGTGCATGTAGATTCTTTCTTGTGCACGTCAATTCAATAGAGTGCGTCGTGTTTGCTCTGTTAAACAGAACCTGGCCTTTACCCTGTTTATTGCTTTTGCATCCATGCTATCAATCACATCCTGCAAATGGTGTTACAGTTTTACCCAAAAAATTATATATATCAACTCATTGTTGATTACTAACCAAAATGGTATTTAATTATGCTATGCCCCAAACTAGAGTTGATCACGAGTTCAAGTTTTATTATTCACCAGCTTGTGCAGTCTTTAACTTCAAGACTCTGACAATAGTCGAGGTACACGTAAGCCGGTTCAAGAACACCTGCTTTATCATAAAAATAAAATAAAATCATTGGAAAGACAACCACCACAGAACAATTTTATTATGCACACGATTTACAACACCACCAATTACCATCTTCTTCATCTTCCCCTTCTTATGAGCTTCAAAACAATCAGACACCCACACTTGATGTCCTTAGCACTCTAGATTGTAACCTAGTACATAATCTTCATACGTCCCCTTTGATCGAAGGACAGAAGTAGAATCCCAAGCGTTTAAGGAAACTGATTTCGAGTCTAACTGAACATTAGACCACCAAATCGAATTGTTCTTTGAGCCATCCATTTCCTTAAAACAATCAAATTCAGCTATTGATTCCTCCCGCGATTGAAACCCAACATCGATCTCCCCTTGGAATGTCTGAATTCCTTCGTTTGATTGTTCGATTCCAGCTAAACTTGGCACAATTGTTGAGTCCAGTAGATTTCTTCCATTGTTGAAGCCAAGTGAACTATCCATAAGATTGTCCATATTTAAATTGCTTATTTGTTCATAGATTCCAACCTTTTGTCCTTGACCTAGTTGAGTACTAGGAGAGGAAAACTGCATGGGGTTAATGCTCTGAACCATCTTTTCTTGGAGGGGAAGCAACTTAGGCCACATTGAAACGTTGTTGTAGAAACACATATTAGGGTTTTGAAGCTGCATGTGGAGCTGAAGTCTTTCAAGGGCCGAGTCGCTGAGGATCGGCGAACACGATTTTTCTTTGATCCCATTTGTATCTTTCGGGTCATGGCTCGTTGTTGATAGACGATTGATGTTTGAATTCTTGCGCCTTCCAAGCAATTTCTTCTTTAGCCTGGTGTTCCAATAATTCTTGATGTCGTTGTCGGTTCTTCCAGGCAATTGTGCAGCAATTATGGACCACCTATATAAATTCACATACATAGAATCCGGTCAGAAATAATTTTACTAGGAACTAGAACACGCCATAGAGGTTTGGATCTGGAGCTGAGGGAATATTAATTCTTTAACTAGAGAATGATGGACAAAGACAAAGGACAAGAAACTTAGGTTGAAATTCATGCCAAGGAGAGAGAGAGAGAGAGAGAGAGAGAGAGAGAGAGAGAGAGACCTGCTCCCTATACTTATATAGAGATTGCATATGATGTTGTCTTCATCCTCAGAGAATCCCCCATGCTTGATGTTGGGCCTCAAATAGTTCAGCCATCTTAGCCTGCAACTCTTTCCACATCGCTTAAGCCCTGTGTGTTGATCGGAAATCATGTCATATTCTATGAGTTTGAGAAATAAATGCATCTTTTCAAACACATGGTGTTGAAAACTTGAAATACATAATCTAAAGGTAGAAAGTTTCTTGTGAAAAATTAATTAGTTCAAATTGATGTGGCAGTGCTATTGATTAAGATTAATTAATTGTGTTTGCATAGGATCAGAAACGGCTACATCAATCTTTTGTATGATCATTTGCAAGACCAAATGATTCTGTATCGAAATAGTGTATGAAAGTTCCATTGGCAGAGTAAAACCCTAATCCAAAATAGCTAATATGGGGGGAGAGAGAGAGAGAGAGAGAGAGAGAGAGAGAGAGAGAGAGAGAGTTACCAATCTTCTGTGGGAGAGCAATCCAGTTATTACCAGTACCATACTTCTCAATATAAGCCTTGAGCTTTGCATCTTCTTCAGGAGACCACGGACCCTTCTTCACGTTGGCCTTGTCACAGCATGGTGCTCTACCCATTTCTTTGCTCTCTCTCTCTCTCTCTCTCTCTCTCTCTCTCTCTCCACTGTAAGTGGAAAAATGATAGAAGTTATTTGTGATTGTTGTGGAAAAATGTTGAAAGGGAAGATCAAGCTTTATAGGTAGGAAATGTTGGTGATGTGATGCTCATGAGGACCAAAAAAGTCCCCCACCATCAACATCTATCTCTCTCTCTCTCTCTCTCTCTCTCTCTCTCTCTCTCTCTCTCTCTGACATTTGGGTTAGTTCAATCATTCATTAATATATTCTTGTTAACAAGTACGAACACATACTTAACCTAGACAAAGCACCACACAAATTTTCTACCCCTCATTAGTGTTTTAAAATACCTAGCCTTTTTGACTCCACTAGTTTATTAGTATGAAAAAGCAAGGGTATCAGTAAATTTAAGAGAGAAACCTCTATCGTCTTTAGTTTGTCGTGAATACACCTTTAAATGTTCGATAATTGAGCTATGCCTTTAGGTATGGTTAACGGATAAATACGAGAAAATCAATCAAAAACCTGAAACAGAACAATTGTATATATAATAATCTAAAAGTTTGTAAAAATTCGGTTAATTTGTGTGCTGATTTCAAACTAAATGCAAAAAACAAGAGTTATCAGATTATGGACGGTGAGAAATGATTATTTGTGGCGCAGCCGCACAAGAAAAAAATGTGTTGAAATGCAGAAAAATAACAAACTGAAGCAACTGTTTAGGGCTTATTTGGTAAAATATCTTCACAAAGCAAGAACTATTACTAATCGACCATATAATATACTGGAATTCTTTCTAGAATTTGATAATGTAGAAAGGGCTTCCCTAATAATTCTTAGAGTAACAGATTAAATTAAAATCATTGTCTGAAAATTCTAGTGCATGGAAGCCGTTCCAAAAATTGTCACCAACATATCTTAATTGTAGTGGAAGGACTTTTGGGTTTCACAAGTCCTTTTCGAAGCTCTGCGATTAAGTTTTAAATATCAGAAAAAAGAAGAGTTTTTTTTTTTTTTTTGTAGCGGAGGAACAATCCTACAGTCAAGCCACTAAGGTAGTGTTCCGGTCTACCCCTTTAAAAAACAAATACTTATTTATAATTTTTAAGCTTAAAAATAATAGGCATATTAAAATCAAAAAATATACAATATGAATCTTATTTGATAAATCTCAAGATCTATCAAACCCTATAAAAAAATTAAAAAATTATTTTCATAAACTCATTATTTTTAAGCTTGAAAATATGTCCTTATTTTTTAAGTACTTATTTTGAAATATAGAACGGGGGACTAAATGGACCCGACTACGCAATCCAAACCTCCGAGGAGCTAGCTTGCGCGCGGCCACGCTAGTCACGGCCCTCCATTTACTGCAAGATGCTCACCCTGTGGGAAATTGAACCCCAAACCTTAAGAAGTACTCCCAAAACCTGCGTATCCGCCAGAACCACTAGGCCGACCCCTGAGTGCGTAAAAGTCTTATATTTTTCGCGTCACGAATTACGTTTTAGGTCAGATTTCTCACGTCCTATATTTTCAATGTAGCAATTTTAAGCGTGGGGTTTTATATATATACATCTCTATCTTCTGTCAATTTGATAAGTTTTCAACCCCAGCCCACACGTTACGGTTCTGTAGGTCACGAAAACTTTTCCCGCAACAGATCGATCAAGTCATTAATCAAGTCAAAAAACAATAATTGTAGTCGAACCAATTACTACTAGCTAGCTGGATTCGTTTCAGAGTTTGTGTCTCTCTCTTGAAAAAGAAATATTGACGTGAAATTTTAAGGCGTAGACCAATAGTAAACCATTTCATTCTAATTCTAAACCCTTTTGAGTTGAGGCTCTCTCAAGATTTAACTCTGACAATTACTTGGTGAGGAATTAAGGGGAGCTAGATAGATGTAAAATATTATGCCCTTCGTCCTTTTTGGATAGTACAGTACTCTTTTACGAGAAAACGTGTAACTTTTGAATCAAAAAATAAAGTTCTTCTGTATATGACTTTTTGAGTTTCTTCGTACCAAATAAAAATCTCGATTCGTTCTTTTATTCAGTGCAAAAAAATTCAAAATTAAAAAAGCAGAAGTACTTTATTGAAATGGGACGGAGGGAGTATGAACGAAATATGCGCGTAATAAGCCGGCTCGAACGCATGAGAAGAATATAGGGAACAAAGCTAGATAGCTCCGGATACTTTTCATCGTGCAGGGAGAAAAAAAAGTTACGGACAAATAATTGTTAAGAACCCTAGATTACGCAAGTTGGCTAGGGTTTTGTGTTAAAGTACAATAGAAGCAAGACAATTATTATTGTTAAACAAGAAAAAGTAGAAAAAAACAAAAAGGGATGGGCCTTGAGAATTATAGCGCCTTTAGAGAGAAGCCCGATTCATTGACCTTTGTTAATTTGCTGCCGTAATAATCTTCTAATCACTTATATAATCAAGAAAGCAGAAGAATGGGTCCAGAACCACACTAACACAGAGAAATTACAAGAGGAAACTATCAAAATTTCAAAAAGCACTCACTCCCACATATATTAATATATTTCAATCAGCATAATTAAGATGGACTTAGATTTTAGGGGAAAACAAAACATCTTCTGTTTGTCTCTGTCTCTTTACTAGAATATCTCTCTCTCTCTCTCTCTCTCTCTCTCTCTCTCTCTCTCTCTCTCTCTCTCTGCAAAAGACACTTCATGCATCATCAACGAGACCATTGGGTAAGACTTTTAAAAGGTGAGCTGGTGAAGGGTTTCTTGATAAGAAGATAAGCTTGGGTTAGAGTTAGTGTTAGGTTATGAACAGAGAGATTAAATTCTATCCGCCACGGGTAGAAATGGTGTTTCCACCACGGCCCCACTGTCATTTGTTGTTATAATCTGAACCGTTCATTTTGTAGAACCCTCAGAGTAATATATGTACGAAAAAAATTACTATAATTTTATTGGACATCAATGAGTATATCAAAAATTGGATGTTGTTTTATAAAATGAACGGTCAAACATTTTGAAGTTCAATTGTCCATAGTTGTCCATCTTATAAAATAAAATTCAATTTTTAACGAATTGATCAATGTCCGATCAAGCTCATTTTTTGAGTGGATGAACTACATTTGTAGGCTCTACAAAATAAACAATTTAGATTACTACAACAAATATACATGGGACTCATAAATGGCAGTAATAGAAAATTTACCTTTTCCACTTGCACCTGTGGTGAAAACAATTTAAACTCATGAACAAAATGCGGAATGATTGGTGCTAACTTGATTGACTTTTTTTTGTGAAAAGAATTCTGAACTAATACTCTCTCTCTCTCTCTCTCTCTCTCTCTCTAGCCTCCTTCCTGTTTTGGCCCTTGGGTGCCCTTGTAGAGTTTTACAAAGTGATTCTCATATGTGATTGGTTTATATATATATATATATATAAGAGGTTATATATTACTTTTTTTTGCCTTGGAGTTTTATCTCCCTCTTTTTTCGTCCGTTGGATTTTGTAGAATCGTAGCCAATTAAGAGGATCCCCTCCACAGCAAGAACTCATACTCTTAACCTCGATCTTAGTGAAGATTAGGGATATTATATGAGCTTCTTATAATTAGTGATCATGTGGGTCTACGACTCGACAAGTCCTGCCTAGCTCACATTAGCTTCTTAGAGCATCTACAGTGGAATAAGCAAAATAAAAAGTTGTTAAAGTTAGCAATATTTGTTCAAAAAAGTGCTCACATTGGAATAACCAAACTTAACAACCTTTTAGCAACTCATCAAATTTTGGCTTTTGAATAATCAAAACTAGCAACCTTTAGCCAATAATCAAATTTAGTGATCTCCATATTTTCTCAATTAAGTACACCCATCATTACACAAAAATATTCTCTCTCTCTCTCTCAACAATGTTTTCAAAAAATAATTACTGTATAAAAAACTATTCTTACTATTCTTTTCAAAAACTTTTTTCTAAAAAAAAAAACCCGTCTTTATATGAACTCTTTTTTTAAATAAAAACTGTTCAAATTTTTTAAAACTATTTTTTTTTAAAATTGTATTTACACAAAGCTGTTTTTTTACACATTTTTTTCATTAACTATTTTTAACTTAAACTGTTTTTGTTCTTCCAAAACTGTTTAATTAACTTTTTTTTTCAAGAACAAATATTTTTTTATAAAAACTATTTTTAACATAAACTAGTTTTTCAAAAGATTTACGTGAAATGAAGGGGAAAATTTGGAGAAAACTCATGGAAGGAAGCAATGGTCCTATTGTTTTTTATTATGAGCAAAAAATAACCAATGTGAGATTTGACATTGTTAACTTTAGCAATCTCTAAATGGATAATCAAAATCTGATGTGGCATGTTTTGATTATTTACTTTTGCTTATTCCACTGTGGATAAGAGCATCCACAATGGAATAATCAAAAGTCAATAATCAAAAGTTGCCACATCATCTTTTGGTTATGCATTTAAAGGGTTGATAAAGTTAATAGTGTAGAGGTCCACAATGGTACAATGAAATTTGAATAACCAAAACTTGCCACATTACATTTTCAATTTATAAAAATCTAAAAATTGTGAACATAGAAAGCAAGTTTTTTAAAATACGTTTCAAACTAATAAAAACAGGTTATTAGAAAAAGAGAAAAAAAAATTTTAACTTAATTTTAAAAAAAATTTCGGGAAAAACTTTAAAAAAATAGTTTTTGAAAAAAAAATTTAAAAGAACAGTTTTTGAAAAAAAAAATTAATAAAAAAAACAGGTTTTTGCAAAAAAATAAAAAAACTTTTATTAAAAGTATTTTTCTTAGAAATATGTTGAAAATGGAAGAAAGAAAATATTTTTGTGTAATGATGGTGTACTTGATTGAAGAAATATTGGAACAACTAAATTTGATTATTGGTAAAAAGTTGCTAATTTTGATTATCCAAGGGTTAAAATTTGATGAGTTGCTAAGAGGTTGCTAAATTTGATTATTCCACTGTGAGCTCTTTTTTGAGCTTATGTTGCTAATCTTAACAACATTTTAGTTTTGATTATACTACTGTGGATGCTCTTATAACTGAAGGGATAACTGAAAACAAAGATTTGCCTTTGGTGTGTGAGAATGAAAATTCCCACTTAGTTAATCCAAAGATAATATTAATTATTTGACTTCCAGATTAATTCGACAGAAATTAATTTTTTACTGCTAGCCTGCTGTTTGTGTTTTTTACTTCCAGTTGCTTTTATGGCCAGTTTTGCTTTGTCGGATCTTTCGCTTGTTTTGTTAGTCAGAGGTAGTTTGCAGTTGCTGAGGTTGTTTTGTTGTTATTTTCCCGGCGCTCCGTCTTTCCATGTGTGGTGGCTGTTGTTTTTCTTTGGTGTGGCTGTATCTGTAGCGTCCTCTTTGTTTGGCGGTTGTTTTTTGGGTGTAGGTGGATGCTTAGGGTGTTTTTTCAGGGTTTGGGCTTGACCTTTTTTGTTGGTCTTTTGCCGACGTTTTGGGTCTCGGGTAGCCTTAGGTTAGTAATTGTTCTTTCGGATGCTCTTGTAGTACTTTTAATCTTTGTATCTTTTCAGAGATTAATAAATTTCTTTTGCTGAGAAAAAAAATTAATTTTTTACTTTCTACCTAAACACCACCTTCCACAATGAATGAAATGCCCGGCCACATTGACCAAACTACCAAAAAGTAAGGGGAAAATGTTATTTTTGTGGAACTTTATTTCAGTGTTATTCAAAGAAATTTAACTGTGTAATAGTTTGTTACGAGAAAAATGAAGAATATTTACTACTACTTGAAAAGAAAATTTAAATTGGAATTTACGTTTGATGCATGCATGGAATGACAAGTAGTCGATCTTATGATTTCTTGAAATCACTTATTTTGCTTTTTCTCAGCTTAATTTTATAGTTGCCCGGCCACAGTCTTCATTTTCCTGCTTATTCTGTGATCTCTGATCATTTTCCTAATTATAAGCTTAATTTCTTCTTCTGTGATCTGTCTGTTTTTAACTGATGTTTCCAACCAGTATCTTAGCTTTCAAATTATCCGTAAACTTGCCAAAGGGCTTGTAGCCCATTAATGATATTAATTTCCTGGTCTTTTCTAGCTTACAGGAGGCCAGGGTTGGTGTTTGTGGTCGATCAGAGCTATGGAAAGCCTTTGGACCCCATGTGAACTAACTTACTAACTATCTCCTGTGGACCCTTGTGAACTAACTTACTACTATAATTAATTTTTGGAGTAATTAATATGTAGCTAAGCCTATGAGAAGGTAAGTGAAGTTTCACTGATCTCTAGCTAAATATAACATTAACTTTGAATTAATTGGTAATTTAAAGTAGCGAGCTAGGGTATTGTAGACCTAGAGAAGAAAAAAGATCACCCCTACTCCAAAGGTGACAAAAATACCATGGACCCATCTACACACCCCTGCGTACATAGCTAGCATGGATAGAATTTCTTAATCTAACTGGTTAATCGGGGAAAGACTTAATTTGGGAATTGAATTGCAGATTAATTAATTAATTAAAGAATACATGTGTACGTATTTCAAATTGAATCGTCAAACCAACTAATGGAAGATAATAATAGAGATTTTATGATCGGTGATATTGTGGATTTATCTCTCTTAATTCCTTGATTTATATTTATAGGAAAAACATGACACCTGGTGATCAACTACACTTGGTAAGTATATAAATGGAAATTTGTTATATGAAGGGGGAGTTCGAGGACCTTGCTGAAGACGTGGGGGAGACACCGGAGCCTCTTGTGAACACCGCCGCTACCATCGGCTTAGGGTTTCTCCGCCATTAGTGAAAGGCTGCATTGGCCACTACTGGCCTAAGTTCCTGTCATAGTGACAAAGCCTCTTGTAGCCCTGGTCGTCCTCTCATAGTGACGATCGGAGGACCCAAAAAGCGATGAAGGTCGGGCGCCGGAGAGATACCGGTGTAGATTGTGATTTGAGTCTTTCACGCATGGCCATGACTGAGAGAGAGAAGAGGCAGAGGCGAGAGAAACGAGGGGATAAAGGAAGAGGGAAAAAATGGAATAAAGAAGATAAATAAAATATTTAATTGAGAAGAGAATGAAAGTAAAGAGCCTGATTACGTGTAATGGTGCAAAAGTGACTAGCTAAAGTAGAAAAAATAATTTTTGAAGATTAACCAAAATCTGTTGAGCCTGATAATTAAGGATGCTCTTAGCCAGGTGAGTTTATATAACTCATCAAAAAAAGGTCCTATATATACCTTTTATACGCAGAATTATTGTATGGAAGTGACTTTAATTTGCTTCTATACTATACTAATTACTACCATATACTAATACTCCGTATTAATTAAAACACAGACACACACAAAAACACGAATATATTTTCTCGCATACACTTTTGTACTTAATTAATTTAATCAGACCGACACTACAAATAGATGCGTGAGTTCTAAAGGTCAGTAGTTGTAGAGTCTTAATTCCCCAAGGCTCGGGTTTTCTTTAGTGTTTTCCATACAATTGTCAACCCACGGTTTACCAAAACCATCAATTTTGCAATCTTATCACTTGTCAAGTTGTCATCCCCATATGGGGGAGTTCGTTTTTGCTTCAATACGATCCCGCTTCCTTAATTTCTTTTCTTATCTCAAAGTACCTATTATCGAGTTCTATCCATAAAATTCTTTTCGCTGATAAAAAAAAAAAGGAACAAATGGTGGTGCCGATGAGGAGCACTAAATTTTGACTTCGCAATAGAGTCAAATTCCATGTAGTAGGTATCAAGTTTTTACACTGTTTCTAGAGAATGATGAAGTAAGCGGAGTAGTGGTGGAGTCATTGAATTTGACCCTTGAGAGTTTTTTAGTAAACTAAGAGGAACTGTTCCAATAATGAGCACAGCAAAGAGAAGATTGATAGTGATACCAATGGCATTTCATGGGGGGCACAGAGAATAAAGTCAACAAGGCGGTTGGAAAAACGACTAATACATCTTGTAAACAACACTTCGGGAGGGTAGAAATGGACCCACCAAAACTCACAAGCGCTTGAATTTAGCAAGATTTTGGATTACTAGGTATATGTTAAAAAACAAACTGAGGCATACTTTGTCATTAGAGAGAGAGAGAGAGAGAGAGGAACCAAGATCACCTGCTCAGATTATGGGCCATCACCTCTCCGGACAAGGGAATCCGTAATGCGCCAATGCACTATGAAGCCCTCATTGTGTCCAATCACCGAGGTGCCCTACAAACCCCATGGTGCATTGGCACATTGTTGATCCCTTGGTCCTCACCTCTCCACTTGTAGCACCACACCACCACTATCAAGAACACTTCCCGCCTCCCCCTACCAGCCCACCACCACCACCACCACCTTTGCGGCTTTGCCACCTCCATCCACAAGCACAACCAGAACCATACGACCACCTTGTCACCGCCACAATGGAAAATATTTAAAGAGGAAAATTAAATAACACTTGACTGCAGGATGAAACTGTGACTGCCAGATTAGCAATCGTCGGGGAAGATAATATGCACAAGCATCAACGAGCATTCCCTGTTGCCAAGATTACAAGTGGGAAACAGAAAGAACAGAAATTGCATAGTTGTTTCACATAAACCAAAGGAACGTTCTTAACTGGATCATCCAGAGAGTAGGGTAAGATTCATCCAGAGCCTCTGGAATGTGGTTACGTGTGGCCATAGGAAGGACACTAATTTGCTAGTAATATACAAGAAGATAGAACCCAACGTCTGAGAAATACACGAAACAATATCTTAAACTATTACACATTAAACACCTAAAAGTTCAAAAACCAACAAACTAACCAACGATACAGAATTACAGACAAACACCCTCTTCTTGCATAATTCAGACTTCTTTCTCGCCATACCCGCGTATTTCTGCTTCACAGTCAGTAAGAATTTCATTTCTCATCCTTTTTATCTTTTGGTTTTTTTGTTTCTTTTCCCTTTAGGGAGGGTCAAGTCGATACAGTAAGATGGGAAAACATCACAAGTAGTAGAAATAATCCCATGGATGTCCCTGTACAATCTACCTTGCATCCATCGATATCCCGAGTCGCAACAGAGCACCAGAATTACGATGCCCAAACAAAAAGCTTCAACGCACGAACTTACTTTCAACGCTTCTCCACGTAATAGACATTTATTCAGAGAATCAGAATAAAAAGGCTCTGATCATACCTTCGTTGGTACCCTGGAGAGATACGGGGCAAAAAAGAAATAAAAGAAAATTAGAAGTAGCCATTAATATTACCCTCTGACGGATGGATACCCAGTTGTTCCATGGGTCAAGTCCATGCCCATAAATATGGTTATCTTTTTTCAGGACGTGTTTCCAATAATCCCTACTTTCCTCAGCTAACCCTTCACTGATTCAGGAGTTACTCGATCACTGCTCCCTCCAAGAGCATTAAATCCAGACACAGGCAGTGATTGATCAGCAAAATCTATTAACAGCTTCCTCTGGAGCTCATCGGTGTGTGGAAGACTAGCCACGTAAGAGTTCAACAGGCATTTCCTTGCTTATAGATTTCGCAGCTTCTGAACTAACAATCTCAGTGCTTCGTCTGATTCTGTGCATACAACGATTGTACTATACTATCGTATTTACTAAACGCAGTACTTGGTCAGGAGATCAAAGAAGGCATCAAACGATGCCTGCCAAAGGGCAGGATTTGGCACGGTACAACTGGTAGCAGCACGAGGATCGGTTAAAAGTTGAGTTGCCCTCTCCAGGACAGATTTTAGAATAACTGAGGCTCCATCTCCGGCATTGCTTCCAAGGGGGCGAAGTGGTGGTTGCTCTGATGAACAAACAACCGCAGCAAGACAAGCACTGAGGGCATTAAGGTCCATCCCATTAACACATGCAGAAACTGTCTTTGCAAGATAAGTGATTGTTTCGGTCGCACCAGAATCAGAGGGAAGACCGCCAAACAGAAACCTCAAATGACGGAATATTGCCATGCAAACTATTCTTGCAAGCTCTCCACCAGGGAAGAGAAGTTTTCAGGTACCTAGAAAGGAGCTTTCGGCCCTTTGGTAGAGAAACTAATCGTAAGAACACGATGTCGTCTTTGGGGCCCAGCCCAACAGGGTTCCCACTTTTCCCAAGTGGGTCAACAAGTTGAAGTGATGTAGCCAAGCCTTCTAAAAGGATCTGTCGCTTACAGCCTGAGATTGGCCCCACCATCTTGTGGTTGACTAAATTGTAGGAGGGCGGTCAATGTCATCCACATCAAGGAGAAGACAAAGAGCATCTTCGATGGTGATTCTAGCCGCAAGCATTGGTTCCTCTTCAAGTGGCTTGTCAGAAACGTTGCTCAGTCCCATTGCCAAAAGCAGAGGAAGGAGGGTCCACTTCAAGGAGAGGACTTGGCCTTCTTATGCAAGAGAAAGAGACCCTACCATGTGCATCAACATGGAGATGAGGATGTGACGATTCTGAACTGTTACGTGATCGAGAAGGAAGCTCCTTCGGGTTGATAGGGCAGAAACGGTGTTTAGATCCCGATTCAGCACCTTTTTTTGCAAGGCGAGCTTGGTGATAATAATCATCTACATATGATCGTTCCCATGCGTTGCGGCATGTTGCATTCTGAGAATATTCTCTATCTCTTCAGCAGTCATGTACTTGGATCTGAACTGTGGGCAACTGTTATCAGTCTTCTGGGTAATAGTATTATCGGAACCGTGTTGAGAAGAACGCATGTTGTGTCTACTTCTTTGTGATGATTTAACTCTTTGGTCTCTCGTATCCACACTGTATTTACCCATATGTGAGGGCAAAGAAGGAAGTCCACTAAATAAATGGGATTGCATTGCTGAGTAATGGGCCTAAAGATGGTTGAACATGCATTCTCTGCTGTTGCAGCAGCTGCTGCTGTGTTGGTAGTAACTGCGGGGACAACAACCCTTTCTGGTGAGGGATTTGCTGTCGCAAAATATTGTTTATGAGGTTAGATTGGTCCCCATGAAATAGGCCAGCGTTATTGGCCCATTGGTTTTGTGTTGGCTATTAATAGCAAGACCAGAAGGGTTTAACTGAGCCATATTTCCACCGTAATGCAACCCATGATGTAATCCACCTAAATGAAGATTCGAGCTTGATAAAGGAGAAAGGTTTGGGGCAGAAAGTGGTAACTGATGACCACCAATAACAGACGAAATATTCAGGTGACTGGAGTGGTTTCGGGGTGAAGCCTGCTGAGATCTGCCACCTGGTGGAGGGAAAGAAGTGTAGGCCGATTTGGGTACCAAAAGAGGTTCACTAGAATAGTGTTGAAGCTGTTGTGGCTGATGAGGATATGATGACGTTCTGTACAAGGGATTCTGAGGCTGTGACGACCATCTCTTTCCTTCCTGGGTGGAACTTTCACTTGAAAAGTGTTGTTGCTGATGTGGCTGCAGAGGATATGATGACGTCCTATACAAGGGTTTTGTTTCTGAGAGATGCAATGAGGAATTATGTGGTTGTGATGACCATCTTTTTGCCTTCCTGGAAACTTTCTGTGTCAACCGTATGCTGATCTAGCCAGTCATGGAAATCTGCCTCCTGTGCCCATTCGGTGACAGATGAACCTGCAGTTAAACAACAATTAAAAAAAATATGGACCCAAGGAATGGAAGATTAAAAGAATATCAGAATATTGATTTAGTAGAAGTGCCCAAAAGTAGGGAATAAAAACAAAAATCAGAAAACAAACAAAGAGAAACCACAATTGACAATGCACGAACGTTCAACAGGCTTTATAAATCAAATCTGATCCAGCTTAAACTTTTTCTAGTATTTTGTAGCTACAATTCTTTTAACTAACAATAATGATATGAAGGGCGCACTGCCATTTGGCTGCATGCTACATATAAATACAGACAAACACACATGTGCACATATGTATACATGCACATATAAGCACAAGGGATTTGTCAAAGCTTTTGGGTTTTCTCACTAAAAAGGCAAGGTTAAATCTTCTCGATCCGCCAGAGTCAACCAAAGCAAACTCCTGAAGAAAAGAGTAAACGTGCCCCACTGGTCCAAGGGGCAAGCCATAATTCATCAAAACGGGCAACAAAGAAGGGAGGGGATGAGCCGGGGCAGGGCAGGGCGGCTTCAATTAACTTTGCTTCGTTCTTTTTGTTGTGTATGGCCTTTGATGCAAGTAGAATAGCAATTTAACAGCAGCAAATAAAGTTCCATACAAGTCAATTTATTGCTATTTGAAAATAAAGAAAATACCCCAGCATGTAAGACATACAAAATTACAAATACAAGAGGCATAGACAAGCAAAAGAGCACCACAAAACATCACCTGTCTCAATCATCTGTACTAAGGCAAACAAAAACCAAGACCATATTACTAAACAACAAGAATCAGAACCTCTCAACCAGCTATAACACCACAGAACAATATGCAACATATGAACTTACTTTCCCTTGAAATTGATCCAGATCCTCGATCGCCAATTACCCCAGGATGTCTTGGTCCAGTAACTACTCTGTTCAACTGCAAAACAGAACTATTTATCTCAAAACTGCAAGAAGATAAACCAGAATCTTAAATGATCTGTGTACGCTGTTGGTGTTATAAAAGCTTTAGGAAGCTTTAGGAATGTCACGTGCTACGGCACCATGGTGATGATGGAAAGATTATCAACTGTTTCCTCTTTACAAGTCAAATGGCCCACTCTATTATCATTATCATTTCTCAGTGCCTTTCTCCATGATACCAGCTCTATCATGCTTTCATGTCCACATACAGCGGAATTCTTAAAGTTTAGATAAACTCACCCACTACCCCCCCCCCCCCCCCCCCCAACCCCCCCCCCCCCCCCCCCCCCCCCCCCCCCCAACACACACACACACACACACAAAAGTATATCGACCTTATCATATTATCCTTTGGGCTTGAAATTATGTGCCCAAGTTGGTCCCTAACCTACTCAATTTTCTCAATTTGGTGAACTCAATGCATCAAAGTTATTTACTGAAGTTGGGACGTGGCATCAAATGGTGCCTAACTGACAACACACGGAGGCAGTTGGTGCCCCATTGCAAATAAACAAAATATTTTGGACCAAAGTTGGGATGGGCCTTAACTCCTCACTAGTCACTGCTCATCAATCACAGAAGAATTATGCTGCGCCCAAATTCTCTGCAAATCTCCTCTTTTAAACTCTATGAAGAATCTTTTATCTTTAATTCTGAAAATCCACCAGAACAAATGCCAAGATTTAAGTTGCTAGGATATATCTGAAGAAATTTTGTAATAATTATCACTCATCCATTTATGCACTAGCAAAGGAATACATCTTGATGGTACCTAGACACCCAGAGATGAGGAAGGGCCTTAGTAAGTGACGAAATGCTTCGGGTAAAATGAGCAGGTAAATGCAGTTGGAACAAAACTAGCAAAATGAGCAGGTAAAAGCAATACCATTTAATTGCTAAAAACCCCTCAAGCATAAAATAAGACAAGTTGTTATCAAATTATAGAAAATAAACAAACAAAAATTATGTGTTTCCTGTTTACTACCTAAATTCCATAATAACAAGGGAACTGACCTTTGCAAATGTACTTGTAAGATCATCTATATCAGATAATGATCCGGTAACTGATCCCTAGAAGGAATGAGATAAAACATAGTTAGACACAAGAATACAGGATTCACTCCCATGAAGCTTCAAAAGTAGTACACAAATGCACAATGCATACATCAGACCCAATAAATCCAACATATCCAGCAGTTTCAGAATTAACCAAAAAAGATATTGAAGTTGTCTGAACATCCTATAATAAGAGCACCGAAAGTCAGAAGGAAAAACTTGCCGCAAAAATATAGTACATAAGCTTAAACTCAATGGCAAAGCCGCAAAAGTTTCTTGCAGACCGTGAAAAAAAAAACAGGATTTTTAAGAGGATCCTTTGTTTTTCACCAATACAATGGGAGAGTTGTCATATTTTTACCCTGACCTTCTTTTAGGGGGTCCCTTTGTTTAATAGCGGTGGTTAGGAATTGGAGAAATGACCGTGATAAATTTTGTTACCTTCTTTGACAAGTGATACAGATACTAAAAAAGATGGCAAGGGGGCGGCATCACGCAATGTTTTCTTCCACCAGAGGAAGTGTAGGTAAGGGAGGCAGTGTGGCATTAATGCCCTAGCACTCAACATTGCTTCACAACCTACGTTATCTTCATGGCGTACAACAATGGTCCCATTCTCACCTGCCTTCTTCCAGCCTATGTTACACGGACACTGGGCGGGTGTATATCTAAGGATTGGATACCTAAAGGCAAAAAGTTTAAAATAGAAGATACACAAATATGAATCCAAATTTGGATACAGACAATGGGATGCGTCATAAAATGATTTTCTATACAATATTTTTTATACCATTCAATATGCTGAAGGAAAAAAGAAGCAATTTCTCCCACTTTTGTGAGAAACAAAAATAAAATAAAACCTCATCACATGACATTATAGCAGCACATAAAGAACTTTGAAGGCACTAATCGTCCAAAATTGTCACAATCTTCTTCAGTGATATCAGATCTGAAAAATTAGAAGAATCCGAATAAAAGTCGCCCCACCTGACACCTACCCCGCACCTGTGTCGTGTTGTTTCGACATGGATACTCTGCCAAAAATCACGGATCCATGTATCATAGATTCCAGCACTACATCCGCAGAAACATCTGCAATCTGACCGTCCCTGGCTATTCCCCTGCAACCCTCCTACTCACAAAACCCATATACTCCTAAACGCTCTCACAATTGCTGGTTACTTAATTGCTTCTATTCATTTCTGCATCCAAGATCTGTGCCTACGCTGGCTATAAATCTGTGATAGCCCGAGTTCAATGCAACCCTAGTCTCTATCGGAGCTTCATGATACTTCAATCGCTTACATAGCTAAGAACTACAAAGCCCTAACCTCAACCACAACATAATATGGAAGTTCCTCATAAGCTCCAACTACCCTCTTGACAACTCTGAGAATCAAGAACCTCTCTTCCTTTCTCAATATCTAGCAACAACCTTCCTAATAGCATTCACCTATCTTCAAACTACAATTCTAGCTCAAATGACCTCTCCATCCAAAGCCCTAACCTCAACCACAACATAATATGGAAGTCCCTCGCAAGCTCCAACTTCCCTCTTGACAACTCTGAGAATCAAGAACCTCTCTCCCTTTCTCAATCTCTAGCAACAACCTTCCTAACAGCATCCACCCATCTTCAAACTATAATTCCAGCTCAAATGACCTCTCCAAGATCCCACAAATGCAAGACTTGAAGAGGCAAAGAAGCCACAACCAATTCCTCCCAAGTTATGGGACCCCAAAGCCCAATAGCCAAGTCGATGTTTTTTTTACCCCCATTGACATCCATGATCCACCACAAGTACTTTTCTCCCTTCTCCTTCTTCATCGATAATGACAAACGACTAAGGTCCTTGTCACATAGTTTCCCAACCCGACATACTATTGCTTCAACGGCTTCATTCTCCTTGGTCTTCAACTGCATAATTATCATCGAAGAGATTCCAAAGTAGACATTCTAAACCCATATTCTCCAAAAAGTTCTGAGTGACATGTCATTTTGCCTTCCGAATTTATGTTTGTCCCTAGAGGACAATTTGTCCTCCTTTTGTACCTGTTTCCTTTCTTTACAACATATTCCCAACATTTGAGAAGAAACCAAGACTAACTCCCCTGAACATACAAACTCTCCACAACCCACAACGAGAGAAAAAACCCTCCAAATATCCACCCAGCAAAGCAAGCATGACAACCTCACGAATGAATACCTCCATTGTAGTTTCTTATAGTTATAGACCGCATCAACCCACCTTTCCTTCAGAAATATGTTCGACAAGAAAACCTCATTTGCCAAAATATTCAACCCTGCAACAATTCACGAACTTATTTTAAGGCTTCAAAGAGCAGCAGTCAATAACCTCCTCTCCTTGCATGTAAGCATCCACTAGATCCGCCATTGCCCTTTATTCTTAATTTTGAAGTAATCACTATTTGTAAGGGCTAGTTTGGGAGAACTAAAATTTCATGCTTTCCAGACATCCACAATGGGTAGATGGACAAACAAAACGTGACAAAGCGAGTATTATCATAAACAATGTCACAGTACTAATTACAAAGCCTTTCAATATTACCAGGCAACTGAAATTGTAATCTGCAATTAAACTTTAGTAATGCGTCCATAAGTACTTCCAACACACAATGGAAATGCAAAACCACACAATGACATGATGCTTAACACTAAGAATGAGGACCAGTAAGATTAGCAAGCTCACAGAGGAGGGGGGAAACAAGGGGCGAGGAAAAAAAATATTATTTCCCAAAGTTGAACAATTACTTCTTACAAAATGAATTGATGACACAAGCAAACTAAAAAAGTCATAGCTTCATCTCTAATGCAAACATGAACTCAAAAATAAATTGCTTGCAAGGGTTAAATTATAAACAAGCCTTACCTCTTCCCTATCAAAGAGACGGTACTCATCATCACCATACCCAGTGACAGGAATTTCATTTTCTTCATCTTCCATACCCCCCAACTCAACTTCCTCCATGGCATCTTGACCGAAAAATGAATATTGCGATGCATCAAAGAGAGCATTTTCTACAAGAAAAGAAAAACCAGCTTATAGTTGCAAGATAATACACCTTCAACACTCACAGTTTTCTGGACAAAGAAGTTGTCAAAGCAAGCAAAAGCACAAACATAAATTTAAAAAATACAAAAAAATGCTCCAAAGTGTCAAGACGAAGGTAAAAGGAAATAAATGGTGTATGCCTGGTTTACGTAGCTGCTCCAGATTAAATACTTAAGACAAGGACACGTTGTGAATTGGTCTATAATGATAACCCCAAATAGATAGTTGTTCATTCAAAAAGGACATATACACACTTAAAAGATACACACAAGTATGCATTCCCTTGTGCTAATCCATGCAGACCATGCCCTAGCAACACATAATACCATAAGACCATTATTCATTTGCACGCCAATAGAAATAGGCATGCTCCTAAGGTCAAGTATTTGATTTGAAGTTAACTTTACTGAAATGTATTACGGTAATTGTACACAAAATCAATGCACCCTAGTACGAAACAATGAGAATCAGAAATTAATAACCAACATGCAAGAAAAAAAAATTATATGCTACTCATTGGATAATGCCATTAGCCTGCACATTTATATATCACTGCATTGGTAATTTAACAAAAATAGAGACATCAATATCCTTCATCTCCTTACTAGCACCAACATATTGCTGCAAATGACGTTCAAAATATCGCTGATGACAATAATCATCAATTAATCATGAATGGTGTAATATAACTCCCTCATTTACTCAACAATTCTGGCAAAATTCCCCTTTATAATCTTGCTCATATCAATAAATCTCTCAACATTAGCTTCACCAAGAACCGCAACTTATTCAAATGGATCTTCTCAAATATGTTAAAAAACATCAAAAAGCAGTCAATAGCAAATGAAACAATGCGTAATAAGACTCATATCCAAGAAAGTAGAAATTTTCTATTGATTCGCCTGTCAATTGTGTGACTTTGTCATGATATACCAAAGAAAATTTTCAAGAATAGATTACCTAGTTTCCTTTCTACAAAATTAAGAAATCAAATAATAATCATCAAAACGCAGATGCAACATTGCAACCCGTGTCAAAGCTAAGTAGTAAGGAGGCCAAACAAACATACACGGGGCAAGAAAAAAAGCCCTGGTACTGAATTACGTGCCAAAAACCCATTATGCAAGGAATGATATATCAACTCCCATATTCTGTAGTCCTGAATCCCAACTACACAAGATAGACCTAAGGGGGCTCTCGAGTCTTGCACCAGCTCCTCCACCCCCAAAGCAAATAATCACTTCGAAAAACGGAGCGAAAAGGAGAGAGAGAGAGAGAGAGAGAGAGAACTCAATCCAGTAAACACAAGGTCACAGACCCAGATACAATAGCTGATCTGTAAATAGTAGACACATGGGCACAATTTCTGCTATATAGCTAGAAATCGAGGAAGCAATAATGATTAATTTTTGCATAAAGATAAGTTTCAGTAAAAACCCTAAAATAATACAGCTATAAACGATTATTCAGATACTGGAAGAGAAGCTACAAAAGAACGATGAAACAGGCAATCTAAGCTAACATAGAAATTGTCAATGCATATCGTATATTTCCTTCTGTATAGCATAAAATCTAGAGAGAGAGAGAGAAAGGGGAGGAGGAGAGAGAGAGGAGACCTGGGGAGGGGAACATGATCAACGAGCAATTGAACTGCGTATGCAATCCAGACGCTGTTGACTTGGAAACAGTAACGTGAAGTGAGCTTATAACCCAACCCTAGCACGGCGATGGCATTTTATGTAAACGCAACGAGCAGTCCGGTTCGCGGTTAGGCCGCTACTGCAGAACCGGGTTCCGGTTCGAAACTAATGGTAATCATTTCGTTAGATCTAAAACGATCCAAGACTTAAAAAACAAAACAGATGGAGTAAAGCTAAAGCTAGCACGCCTCTTTGGTTTGGTAAAGTAGTAGAAGTATTTTCTTTTTTTAACAATCGGATGTTTTGGTCGATTTGTGCGTATTTCGACAGATTTCAAAGTTTTGAAATTAACGATCAGATAAACCCTCCAATAATCCAAAAGTTTGAAACTTCTGGCGTCTGGAAAATTTGAACGTGCAATTTCATGAATAATAAGCACTTATCGGTGGCTTTCTTATTCTCATCCGGCCAAATCCGATAGATTTGGTAAAGTAGAATTGACAATTTTTCTATTCAAAATAATGGTGGTTGGCCCATTGGGAAAAAATAAAGAATTTGGGTTTGGGTCTCTATCTCACGAGACGGGTATGACTTTTTGTTGCGTTTTGCTTGGGAAATAGAGGAATATTCGCAGATTAGTATACAGGTTATGCTACATCCTAAGTATATTTTTTATAAAAGTCAAAAATGTAGATGGACTGGGTTTTTGAGAGTTTTATTTGCTCACTCCTAAAATTAATGAAATGCATACGTGAATCACGTTTATATATTTATCTAATAATAAGAAGAGACAGAGTCCCTTTTTTCCATTGCTGCGTTTAAAATTAAAATTTTCCAAACTTTATTCCATTTTTGAGAGTTTTATTTGCTCTCACTCCTAAAATTATTGAAATGTATGGGATAAGCATTTTTTGTTTTTCAGGTGACTCCATGATAGTAGAAGAAAATCCTGAGAGAGAATTTTCTCCAGGTTGATCACATCTTCTCCAAACCCATCAAACTCTTTATCATCTCTTAACCTTATTTTTCCTTTATCGTATGTTGTTTGATGATCAATAATTTATTGTTTCTATTTTGACTTAACAGTTTATTTTTTTGGCGTGATTAGGAACCCACCAAACTGAAATGTTCGAATTTGAGTCATAGTACTCTTCCGAAGAGAAAATATAGTATTATCTATCACTACCTCGCGGGATCCATCACCAGTAGTGGACATAAGCTCCCCACAACCCAACCGTCTAGTGCTATGTCCACTCGAACTTAGAATCGATGGATGGGGGAGAGTTTAAACTCGGCTGCCAACCACCATCCTGTTGTAAAAAGCGTGACAAATAACTTGAGAAGGGAGGAGGGAATTGAATTGAACAACCGGTATGCTTAAATTAAACTCAACATAATTATCTATAAATCTATTGCAATTATGCTTTAACTTTCTTCCACCGACCAAAATATTGGTGGAAATGGGAAAAAATAAAAAACTGGGGGAAGTCCGGGAGATGGTCATATTTCTCCACTCTTTCCTACACGCAACCAGTCTCTTCCCTTTCTCCCTCTACAAATCTGGGCCATGTTTTGGACGGTTAAAATCGCCGATGGTACGTCGTGTGTTACCCGCCGAGCACCCAAAAACTTCTCCAGTCTAGGGGGACGTGTATATATATATAGATTATAGGCGATGAATTCGGCGAGTTTATTGGCGCAATAGTCCACCAACCATAGAATAGTCTCAGATCACGAGCAGAGAGAAATGTCGGATTGCCATCTACCTCACGAACTCATCGTCGAAATCCTCAAACGGCTCCCCGCGAAATCGCTCCTCCGCTTCAGGTGTGTTCGTAAGTCATGGTCTTCTCTAATTACCAGTCCCGTTTTCATCGCATCATACAACAATCTAAACAGTACAAACCCTAGTACTAGTAATACTCAAATACTCCTCAGAAATTACTCCGAAACCCTCCACAAAGAGATCTACACATTACACCATGATAATACCACTTTTGATATCCACTCGGAGCTCGAATTCCCGTTCACTAGCTTCAACCCTTACTTTAGAATAGTGGGTTCTTGTAATGGCTTGATATGTTTGGCTGATACTTTGTTCAAGCATAAGAATAACGTAATTCTATGGAACCCTTCAGTTAGAGAATTCTTGAACCTTCCGTCCCCGAGTATTCCGTATGAAAGTGAGTGGTTGTTAATGTCTGTGTTTGGTTTTGGGTTTGATAGTGAGAAAAAGGACTACAAGGTGGTGAGGATTGCTATTGATGGGTTGTCGAGAAACATTCGCCCCAGGGCGGAGGTTTTTGAATTGAGCACGGGAGCATGGAGGGCTATTGATGCGGTTGTGCCTCCTTATGAGATACACCATTGTTGGTTGCAGGCTAATTTGAATGGCTCCGTTCATTGGCTTGCGTTTAATCTGAGCCAGAATTGTGGGTTTTGTAGTTTGATTGTGGCATTTGATATGAGTGATGAGGTATTTCGGGAGATATTTTTGCCCCTTAGTTTGGCTAATGAGCATTTGGTAGATTTGTCCATTACAGTTTGTGGGAATTGCCTTGCGCTATGCCATTACTATCAGGTCACAAATCGCAGGGCTTGTACCATTTGGGTGTTGGAAGAGTACAGTGTTGGAACTTGGTATAAAATGTTTACAATTGATTTGCAACAAGGAGTGTTGCTGGTGTTAAGCTTTCGGGGGAATGGTGAAGTTCTACTTGCAACAGGAGGGGGAGAGCTGGTCTGCTATAGTCCGAAGAAGAAACAAGCTACTCATCTTGGGATTCATGGGAGTTCGCAGCCGTTTAAATTGTATACTGGCTCATTCTACTTGGATACATACGTGCAAAGTCTAGTTTTTCTCAACAGAGTGAATGGAGTTTCAGATTCTGCGGCAGCACTTCTTTCACACGATGCATAGGATGATTAAATGAAGCAAAGAATTGTAAGTTAAAGCGAGTTTTTTTGCCTTTAGTATATTGCTAACTGCAGCATACAATAGAATAATTGATTGTTCCATGTCATACCTTTGTATGTTAGAGCTGTATGAGTTCCAACTCGTTGTATTTATAAGTTTCTCTGCTGAATCCAAAGTACTGTTGGTCTGTTATCATTGCCTAGGTTTGGAGCATTAAACATTGCATGTCTATGTGATACATTAACCCTAAAGAAACACAAACGTGTAAATAACCAACATTCAACTTCTCCATGCACAATATGTTCTGTTGGGTTCTCGGATACTTAGTATGATACATGTACACTACGCTCGCTGCATAACCTCATTCTTATTGAAGATGCCTACTCAAAGGATCAAAGGGAAAAAAAAGGTTGATCAATTTTGCTCATAATAAATGTCTTGTCCTTTGTGCCACTTTCTTCATGAATTAATGAGGGTGCATTCCGGAGGCAGCCCCTGTGGGAACCTCTTCGTATCGGTACAATAATTGTAAACCATGTAATTGTTCTGCACCGATTTCAGCCTAGCTTGACTGGCCGAGTCCAGCTCTTGCCAGAGCCACGAATTTTTGGTGGAGTTTGAGTTTGTGCTGCTACATGAAGATTTTCCAGCGGACCAAACACAAGCTGTGGCTGTGAAGTTTCTGAAGGCAGCAGTGAAGGGCGCTTTAGTCCAGTCCGTCTTCACAAGACCACCTCTTGTGGCCCAGTCATCCGCATTCCAGAGACTTGCATACACCCTCATTGGTTGGTTTTTTGGGTATGGAACACCTTGTGATTCCGAATTCTTGAACACTCTGATAGGTGTGCCATCGACGTAGAAGCTAGAAAAAAGGACAAAGCATGTCACCCCAATTATCAAGTAAGAAATTGCCTTTTTTATTTTCGGAATTGTTTTATATCCTTTGGTCAAAATATTCAGCTTTTTCAAGGTAAGAAAATGCAAGTGGATGAAGTGAATACTTACATGATGGTTTGGGGATTCCAGAGGACGGAATATGTGTGAAAATCAGCAGTCGGGTCAAACCATAGGTAAAATTGTTGCTCCCTACTACCTTTCCCTTGGGTGAATACATTGGTGTGAACAATATAAGGATCACCACTGAGGTTGCCCAAGAATTCAAAATCTATCTCATCATGTGTAGACCCTTGTGAAGATAACTGCAACACAAAAACATAAGTTTATATAGAGCTTAATATTCATACCCACAGATTTATGTTGATCGTGGTATACTAAAGTGACAATTAATTGGTGATATTTTAATTTCAGCACACAATAACTTACATAATATGCGGTGACGGTGCCAGCGGAATTTCCAGGAACAAGCTTGAGTTGCATATCAATTTTTCCAAATAGATACTCGTTCTTGGACTGGAAGCCTGAACCGGAAGCCTTGTCTATTGAGAGAGTGAGAAGCTCCCCATCGTTGAGTACCTTGGCACGGCCATCGCCCCAAGTGATATCAAAATCTTGATAGAAATTACTGGCTGAGACATCTATTAATGAAGTGCTGATCATGAACAAGAGAGAAATCAACACCACCACCACTGTTCTAGTTGGACAAGAGAAACAAGCCATTTGAGCCTCAAGAGAGCAAGAGAGAGAATTTTGTACCTAGAGCCTGAAACTTTGGGTGTATTATTGTTGTTCAAAATGGGTACGTCTATATAACCGTGAGCAAGGCCATTTAGTGCTATCGAGTTGTGCAGCACTACTGACTTGACTGGATGGCATGGTAGGATCTGGATGGATGACGATTCCACTGGAAGTTGATAATCATCATTGCATATCGTCACAATGGGATTAAATAATTGCATAAAATGTTGCCACATAGTAGGTGGGATTGAATTGAAGGAAACCACTTGGGTCATTTTCCTAGGGGCCTGGTGTTTTTTTGATCCTTCCTAGGGGCCTGTTTGAATTGGTTTTCTACTACTTGGTGCTGAATCAGTTGGTTGGTTTTAGTAACTTCTGCTGGGCAGACCGGCTTTTTCTTCTCTTTGTTAGACTAGATAGTTCCATTTGGCCATTGGCCAACAGCATGCAAGGAGCTAGGAATGCTCAGCACAAGAAAATTTGCAATGCTTTGCGTTTAGTGATCTCTAAGAAAAGGAAAAAGAAAGTTTACCCTTCGGTATCCTATGTTTCAGTTTAGCTGCTATTGGAAAATGTGTGAGGTTATGGACTCTCACAGGTGGCTCCATTCACTCGTCAAGAAATTGGTGCAAGAAAATCATTTTCGAGAAAATTTCAGTGATGTGAAGCAAAAGGAAGGAAAAAGTAGTTTCCTACGTGTCTTCATTTGATAAAAGAAATTTGAAGGAAAGTTAAAAAGCAATAGTTGAATTGTAATATTTCTTCTTTGCCGATAAAACATAGTACTTCCTCCGTCCCTTTTTTATAGTCCGGTATTCCATTTTGGACGGTCCCTTAATAAGTGTCCATTTTATAAAGTTAGTGGGTAAAAGTTGGTGTATTGTCTATTTTGTCCCTAAAAGTAGATTCCATTTTGAAAAGTTAGTGAGTAAAAGTGTAATGATGATGGGTAAGTAGGGAAAATGGGGGAAAAAGTTGATGTGAAAGGTATAATGATGATGTCTTTTTAATAAGTTGGAATTACGAAACATGACACTTAAAAAGGGGCGGAGGGAGTCGTAGTTTAATTGTGTAAGAAAATAGGGTGAAAAAATATTTCTGTAATTGATCTCTTCCTAATGTACCTTTTGTCGAGTATCTAATAAAATTTTGTTGCATATAAAAAAAAAAGTATATTTCTGCAAAATTCTTGTAGGATGAATTTTGAGGAAAAACAAATTATGCTGAGAAAATTAAAGATGTGGATCTCACAACTTTCTTGCTAACTGAACACCCGAAAAATGCAAAAAAGTCCAACATTTCAATACTTTGCTTTCTTTGCCTTGCAACTGAACCAGGCAAGAGGGAGAAAAAAACCTACCCCACCAAATGAGGAGCATAAAATCCAAGAGAAATAATAATACTTTTTCTTTTTGGGGGAAAATGATTGACACTCGACTTGACTTCCCTATTCCAAATACTTACAAGTGTACAATGTCAACTGAACTAATGTAAGATTTGTTCCTATGTTATATAACACAAGGTTAAACAGCAATACACCATTTCCCCCTTTTCGAATATTTATTTACATAGAGCTGCTACCCATACTGATAAGAGTGTACAGATTGTGCATAGGTTTTTTGTGGGATCCACCATGGATTTCACACAAGCGATCCAAGTCGTTTATTAAATGTAAAATACTTTTTCAAGAGTTCCCGTGAAAAATAAAGTCAATCCAATACTTACAGATTCTCGATCCAATCATCTAGCTTTTCATTGAGATTTCAAGATAATGAAATGTGAAATGATTGGATCAAGTAACTATAAGTATCAGATTGAGCTGATTTTTTATGGGGACCATTGAAAAATTGTTTTGCATTTTATGAACTGCTCGAATCGTTTGTGTGGAACCCATGGTGAGCCCTACAAAAAAATCTGTGCACAATTTGTGAATGAAATGTCTGTGTGGACATACTTTCTTTAATGCAATGATTAGCAATAGTCGGGCTATTGTTTAACAAGAACTTGATGTAACTATTGTTAAACCCTATTTTTGCAGGGAAGGTCGGGTTTGCAATTAATGATGAAGTTTGGAATGCAAATTATGCTAACCTTACCAAAAATTGGAAAAAAAATAAACCTACACATTATCTATCCAGAAATTGTAAATCAATGGTCCATATTCACTTGAAGTCAATCTGTACCATCGATTTTCAAATTCGGGGTAATTTTGTGGTAATCTTTTATGGTACATGGAATTTCCCAAAAATAAAATAAAATCGCCAGTTTGGAAATAAGAATCTTAAGCCACAAGCAAGTCACTTATGGAAACATAATAGTATTTTCCTCTTCTAGTTGTTCAATTCTTTCCAAAACTGTACCTCATCATATCTCCCCAAATCTCGTTACATATTCACTTCTACTGCACTATTCCTTTTTCTTCTTCTTCTTCTTCTAATTAAAAACCAACACATTGCGATTATTTACCCAATTTTTTTCTATTTCGATTGATTTTCCTCAGAAAATCCGATTCTCAGAGCAGATCACAAACCGAATTTCTTGCATATCTTGGCCAAGACAATATATTATTATCTAATCTTACAGATTATTACTTATGTCAGAGAGTACTTTGAATTATCTCCTGACATCGAACCCTGCACGTGAGAAACCGCAGTTTCCCGAGGGTTTGAGAGTTCTTGCCGTTGATGACAATGAAGTCTGCCTCAAAGTGATTGAAGCCCAGTTGATTAAATGTCGCTTTATAGGTTTGTGACTTCGTCATATTCATTAATATGTACATGTACACGTACATATGCATGTGATACGTCATCTCTGTAAATATATGTAACGCCAGAGAAGTAGCTAGGGTTCATAAATCTCGAGTACAAACAGGGATTGCGCTTTACTCGACTTTTCTTTAATCAAGTACGTTGTAAAGTTCTTGCGTCGTTATTTTTGAATCGGTTTTAATGTGGCGGGATTTAATTAATTAAAGCTATGCTGTTTACTTCATGCTGCTAATAGTAGAAGCAAAAGCTCTACTATAGCTTTTCCGTGTGTGATGATACATATAAACAAAGATTTGCTCTTTCTTGTTATCTGATTTGATTTTACAAATCGGAAGTGTTTATTTACCAATTAAGGCGGGGATCTAATTATATGGGCTTCAATTATTTGATTTGATGTTATTGGTACGGCATGTTTACTGAATGGCACAGAAGATCATAGATTCCCGGCCCATTGAATTTTGGACCAAAACATATAGAGCTGAAGAAATTGAATTGTTGTATATACTTACAAATTTATTATGCATTTGAAATGCATGCAGTTACGGTGACGACGAAAGCAACGAAAGCTCTGGAAATGCTGAGGAAGAACAAAGAAAGTTATGACATTGTGATCACTGATGTCGAAATGCCCGACATGAATGGTTTCAAACTCCTCGAGATGATAGGCCTCGAAATGGACATGCCAGTAATAAGTAAGCTCATAGATTAACATCTCTTACAACGCGTAGCGTGCGTACATCTTCCTTCACATTTGATCACATTTCTAAAATCGTGAAAATATTTTTCTTTCTGAGTTCGCAGTGATGTCAGCAAGCGATGACACGCAAACCGTGATGAAGGGCGTAAGGCATGGAGCCCGGGACTACCTGACGAAGCCGGTTCGCCTGGCCGAGGTCAAGAACATTTGGCAGCATGTCCTCAGGAAAAATCTACCCGATCATCCCACGAAATTAGGCACGATAAAAGAGGGGAAAGATCAAAATCTTGTACCCTCAACGACTAGGAAGCAAAGAGGCAAGGAAAAAGAAGAGGAAACAAATGCTCAATTTGATGAGGAAAGTTCTCGCACTAGGAAGCCGAGGCTTCAATGGACTAAAGAGTTGCATAATAAGTTCCTTGACGCTGTTCAGCAGATGGGAATTAGTAAGTTTCGTATCAAAACCATGCAAATCGATACCCTTCGATCAAAAACAGTTACCCGTACGATCAAAACGATGCCAATCGATAGAAAAATACATAACCCGCAGCTCCAAAGAAGATACTATTAGTATAAGTAATCTGCAGATATTTAGAATCTTAATAATATTTACATTGTTGAGTACTCTGTATGTTTGCAGATGGATTCCCAAAGAAGATACTCGAGAAAATGAATGATCCGCGGCTCAGTCGAGAAAATGTTGCCAGTCACCTTCAGGCGAGTTTCTTTTTTCTCCCGTATGTTACATGTCGCATACCTCGTTTTTGAAGAATGCTAAGATGTGATATTAAGTCTCTTGTTCTCGCACACCTTTTCTTCATTGCAGAAGTACAGAAATTCACTTAAAAAGGCTAAGATGAACCCAGAAAGCGAAAAAAGCAACACCGATTTGAGCAAAACAATCATGCATCTACCCAATCCAACTCCGATATCTGTTGGGATCCCTTCGTTTGACTCTCAATACCGAACATTTGGTGCTGTTCCTGCTAACAATGGAAGACCCCAGTTGTACAACCAAAACCAGCAACAAATTTCACTGCCACAAAATCTAGTACCTTGGCAAGTGGCAGATCAAACGCGCTCAACCGTGCCTGTTCCAGCTCCAATTTTCGCGCAGAATTCTTCTTCAGAGACTGAATTGGATTGGACGAGGTTTCCCTCTAATTTTTCAAGGCCAAAGATGGTTAACGGTCACCTTGTTGACAGTTCTCCTCATTTTCCTATCTTCAATGCCGGCCAATTTGGTCCAACCACCATGCCCAATGTGCCATATTCATGTCCTCCCTCTGGTGCCTTCAACCTTGCTGTTGTTCCTTTTCAAGGTTCAACTAAATTGAATCATATTTCTCCACCGGATACGCTACTACAGAGTTCATCACACGGTTCGTTTTTTTTTTTTTTTTTTTTTTATTGTTTTGTTGAGTTCTGTTTGGTTTGGTTTATAGTAAACTTCAGTAAGTAGTTGTTTTCCTCTCTCTTTTTTTGTCAATAAAACCAAATAGTGAATTGACCTATTACTTGGTATGGAATTGGAAACTAAGTCAGTGAACTCTTGTTAAGTTTTCTAGAGCTCATCTTTTTGGTTTTCAGGGCAATATGAAGGAAGAGATAATTTTGTCAATTTCAATGGAAGAGGGGAATCAACTATTACCCAGTTTGTGAAGCATCCCTCGGAGATTTCAGAAAGGGAAAGCAATGGCCTTGACAATATCTACGATTACCCAGATGATGACCTTAGCTTTATGGTGAGTGAAAATCTTTTCAACTACTATTCCTCTGTTTTGTAATCAAAAGGTCTTGAGTCATTGAAGGAAAAAAAAACCTCAATTTGGTGAGTTTTTTGCATTTGGTTGCTTGCTCCGTTCTCATGTCATTCATAAAACCTTTAAGGCATCATTAGAGATTTTTAGAGTTTGCCTCTTGAATCTGCTTTTGTCCTCCTTTTGTTAAATAAGTAGAAATGGGAATTGTAGACTTCCGTCACTTGATTGTGGCTTTCTATTATCTCAGTTTTGCAGCAATGCACCTCCTAGGCTGTGATCAAGGCCTCTTACTATGGAAGAACCGATCGCGACTCTTAAGTGAAGATAGGAAGACATGAGACGAATACATTGACTGAGTGCACGACTAGAAAATCAATTACTTAACTATACGGTGAAAATGGTCTCCCAAAATTAGTCGAAGTGAACGTTAGTTGGCCTAGACTCTTGATTATTAAAGAATAATTCCTTGACTGGGTCTTTGGAATTAGGCAACTGATGCTATTCAATGTATCTGTTCTAAACATTATCTGATGTTCATAATACTTTTTCTTTGGTTTTTTTTGGCCTCTCATTTTAGCGAAGTTTGGAAGTTGAAATTAATGAAAACCATTCACTTTATAAGGGTTTTGTACAATTTATACTAAACGGTAGAATTAAACAAATTGATAGTAATTTTTTTTTTGACCAACCAAAAAAGGCAGATTGTATGTATGAGAAAACATTACAACAAAAGCAGACACTATCAGTCCGAAAATACAAAGAAAACAAAAAAACGAAATACAACGACAAACAAAACAAACCAAAAATCGCCTGGAGACAAGATACTGTAGTCGGACCCGTCAATCACACTCTTGAAGGAGGATTAGAGTGGCCAAGACTAGAGTGGTCAGGTATGGATATAGAACAAACTCTCCAAGATAAACCCACCACACTAAAAATGATGGGGAGAGTGGAAAGTCTCATCTCTCTAAGGAAGGAAAGAGTTTCAATCACCTCACAACTAGGGGCATAGAAAGAAAAGGCCGAAGATGGGGGATTGAGAAAGAGAAGAGAAGAGGAAGGAAGATGGTGAGAGGGGGAGGAAAAAAGGAGGGGGCGGCGGGGAGGGGCGACCCACCCAAAACTTCCCTCTCTAGCTGCTTACTTTCTACGCTTTTACTCCTTCCGTTCGGATTTAATTGTCCCTAGTTCTATTCTAACCGGCTAAAAAACGGGTTATATCTTAGAATCCGTAATGAATTTCATATCGAATATGGATCTTGTTTGATAGATCTCGATTAGTTCTATAATACAATATATTCGAAATCACGTAAGACATTATAAATTGAAAGATATAGGCGATTGAAAAATGGCACGAACTCCCAAAAAGGACTATTAAATCCGGACGGAGGGAGTACTATCAAGCAACAAGATAGTAATTAGGTAAATTTAATCCTTTTTCCGTTGCGCTTCTCTATCGTTACCATTAATGCAAAGCACACTGGGACTGTAGGAGTAGGAACATGATCTCATGAAGGGGTTGGGGATCGTCTCAAAGTCTACTCCAAATTAAAGGTAACAGGACGGTCCTGCGGCATGTCTTAATTTAAGTTTCAGGCTCTCTTTATTAGAGTGTTCATTAGTCAACACTCGTTCGCCATTGGAAACCACCACGGCCCTTAATTCGTCAAAGGGTCATCACCGTCACCGGCCCTGTCAGAACCTGAACCAGTTCCTCGACGATGAAGGGGAAACCGAGGGAATGAAAAGAGGCTAGGGAAAAACAAGAAAAACTCTTATAAGGATCGAAACACACAAGCACACGATTCACGAGTTTAAAACAGTAAAGAAATCAACACAACACAGTTCTTACAATTCTAATATCGGAAATCATGAGAGAAAACCATCACCGAAAAAGAGTGGTTATTGAAAGCGAGAAAGCCATCATTGAGTAGAAGGATAACACGATTATGTTGCACACAAAAAATTTATTAAAAAAATTGAAATCTGAATGGAGTCAAATGGTTGATGGTAAACATTTAAAACAACCTAGCGAACTGTTATTAATAAGGGTAAAAATGTATGCTGAAATAGGTGAAAAACGTATTTACCGAATAGGTTAAATTAATTAAACATTCTTCCATGGACAGTTTTGAGATATATTTTTGCCATAAAAATGCTTAGATTTGCGTATTTTTTCATGTTTAGTCAGGTTTTTTTAACATTTAAACAATTTTTTTGAGTTTTCGAATAGAAGTACGCTATATACATTTAAAAAGTAAAATATATGTAGAAAATTTGGTTAAAAAAATAACTACAAACGAAAAAACACGGATGACGAAACAATTAAATAACTTGCAGAGAATATTTCTAAGATGGGAACCAAACATGGTGTTGAATATTTCTATGCATAACTTTTAAAATTCGTTAACACCAAATTAAAGATGTATTGTACTGTATATCGTTAACAATATGGGATAGATGGAGTATTTCCTTTTTCTTTTTTCGATGGTCATGGGTGTTCGGCCCAAGTGTTCAAAAGGAGACAATTCATGCCATATTAAAGAAGAGTGCTGTTAAATACAATTACGAATTTGCTATATATAATCAATTTATAAGTGAAAATTTTTGAATTCCTCCTCATGAATTGACTACATGTAGTAAATTCGCCTTAATATTTAGCCAGATCCTTAAAGAATGTACAAGAAATTTCGTTCTAGCTATCTAATCCCAAAAATCGAAAATTGATCAACCACCAACAAACCATACTTTTGCAGGGCCTACTTCTAACTCAGGGCAAATCACAGGATCTCTCGCTCCGACACGCGTGTAGCCTTCTCACCATTACTCTCTCTCTCTCTCTCTCTCTCTCTCTCTCTCTCTCTCTCTCTCTCATGGCATTAATATGATTCAGGCTGGAGTGTGGATTTAGATGGAAGTATTAAGGGTAATAATATTGCCAAAATCGTTTTTATTAATGTCAAAATTTTAGTGTATAAAAATCTTGTACATTATAAATAGCATAAGTCTTTTATATACTAGGATTTTGACACCAACAAAAATGGTTCTAGCATTATCATTTTCCAAGTATTAAATTGTGAAAGAAATACCTAGCCCGGGCCCGGCCGACATTAATGACCGTCTCTTTCTCTAGCTAGAGGTCTCTCTCTGTGGATAGTGGAAGAAGACAATGCATATTCAATGTTGCAGTTGGATATCACTGGTAAGTAATAATGGAACAGTACGTATCGGTATCACTTGGAAGAGAGAGAGAGGCTGGAAATTTTAGATTGATCCTTGTTATTGTCGCAAGCATGATCAGTAAAGAAAGGGGGGAAAAAAAAAACACATGCAAGTAGCCAATTAAGTAGTGGTAGCTAGTTTCTTCTTGTCTCCATCCATATTAAAAGTTTCTATCTATGGCTGGCTCCATCTTGTGGGTAGAGAACAGTTGTACATATTAAATGAGATTAAATTATTTACACTAAACATTTGTTTCCTGTAAATCAATTACGTACTACATTCAGGGACGGAACCAGAATTTTTTAAACTCGGGGGCCGAATTATGAACAACAAGATTTTGAAATTTTACGATTCCTAAATCTAATAGTTTGGTTTATTTTGAGAGAGATTTTTTCGGTAATGAGTTGAGAGAGATAGAAAGATAAAGGAGATTTAATAATTAAAGGAAAAACTTATTGAGACCGTGTGTAGAGAGAGAAATTGGATTTTGGGACAAAAAGCGAACACATTTATACAAACATTTATATATGTCTAAATAACGCCCAATGCAAAATACAATGTGTAGGCGTTCTTAACGAACAAAAAAAAAAACTAATACTAAAATTAAAATTTGGAAAAAAAAAAACCATGGCGACGCGGGGGCCGTGGCCCCCATATGACCACACATGCATCCGTCTCTGCTACATTGTGTCACGTCGCATAATAGTAATCCCAATTAATAGAACATTGCGACGTGACATAATGTACGTAATAGATTTGGAGGAACAAATGTTTACAACGCCGGTGTATAGTATAATTTATTCTCATATTAAATAGCTATTAACTATCATACATACATACAGGCATGCATCAACTTGATGAATTTCTAATAATAATCACAGTAATGCGTGAAAATATATTTAGCATTAGTATGTCATCTGCATGGTAGCTATTTAAAATGCATGCCAGCGAAAAATATATAGAAAATACGGAGTAAAATATAATGACAATAATGCATGTCCAACTTGATGAATTAATTTCTACTTAAATGGATGGATTAATTTCAAACCTATTAAACTAGTAACAGAAAGCATGCCACAACTATTTAATTACAAGCCTTGACACACTATCTAAAATTGGAGTATGCTAGTATTAAAATTGGAGTATTTTTTAATTTTCAAGAAATGTTATATACGTATATAGATTTGTTTGCACAAATTCAAAAATAGATGTATCTGTAATCGTCGGATGCACGTCAATTCTTCAATTGTCCACATGTGTCGAACTGTTTCGAACATAATCATAAATAAACAGGCATTTAATTTCATTGGTTAGTATTGGCTTTCCCAAGCTCACTCACGTACGTGTATACTTCTAGAGAAAATCTTCTTTTCGGAGGTGTTGTAAACAAGTGTTTACATTACTCAATCGCGGCTGTGCAAAAGTGTTTTGAATGGTCAAGATGTTAATGAAACTTTTTCGAAAAAAAGTTAATTGTGACCAATCGTAATTGAAAACGAATTTCAGCCATTAATTGCACGAATGAACGACCGAGATTGATTGGTGTTGTAAATAAGATATTTACACCTCCTTAAATAAGACAGTCTCCCACTTCTAACACCAACACCAATACTCTCTCTCTCTCTCTCTCTCTCTCTCTCTCTCTCACTCTCAGTATAAACACACAAGTTGCAAGTAGTGCTGACTAGCTCATTCAGTTTGGGAATTGCAGGCAGAAATGGATACTGTCAAAACGGAGTCCTTCCTACGGATCTCAGCTGCGCTCCTCTTGGTCTTGACGGCTTGTCTGGTGGGATTTGATTCCCAAACCAAGCTTCTCTTCTACTCAATTGTCAAAAAGGCCACTTTCAGAGACATGAATGCCCTCATGTAATCTCCTCTCTCTCTCTCTCTCTCTCTCTCTGGAAAAGATACATACTATTCCGAAACAAATGTATTCGCAACTGCTCGATGCGCGTGGATTGCTTGTGCAATGTGTAGAGCCCCACGTGTGTTGAACGATCCGAGATACATGTGTTTTGAATCTGTGTATCTTTGTTTGTAACACTACTCTCTCTTAATATCTATGTAGTTGTTTTATTATTCTAAAGTACTGATCACAGATTTCCTCATTGTCTATATATCTAGTGTATTGGTGTGGGTTGATTCTGTGGCTGCTGGCTATAATCTCCTCCGTTTACTATTCAGAAGCTCTCTCTGCTCTAGTAGGTTCAAAGGCAAAAATATTCCTTTGGTGTCACACCACTCACACCCATATATGGCTTGGTTTTTTTTCTTCTTAGACCAGGTACGTTACGTACTTTTCATACCAAATTAACATGTACTCCATATATATAGGGGCGGTTCCGGGTACCCTTAAAATAATCTCTAAAAAAATTCTCTAAATCTTAATTTCATAGTTTTCGATTAAATTTTGATAATCCAAGCCGCTCGATGTGTTCAAAACGTGATTTTAGAGGTTTTTTTAAGGATTTCCGGAACCGCTCCGTATATATATATATATATATATATATATATATATATATATATATATGTATATATATGTATATATAGTTCAGTACTAGTACTTGTTTTTTTTAACTAATCGTCAAGTTTAAGACAATTCAAACACACGTTATATATAGTCTAAGGTCTAATTTGAAACCAAAAAAAAAAAAACATTTTAGATTCGCAATCAAAGTGAAAATCTAAACTGCAAAGATGAAGCGACTCAACAAAACAAGTTACTTGCACGACACACACAAATTAGAAGGGGAAGCGAAGAACAAATCATGAAAGACTCAAAAGACTCATTCCGAGAAAAGACAAAATGAATGTACCCTGTTCCCATGTACTTTCAGCAGCATAATTGCTCAATAAACTCTTCCGGAGAAAAGATATTGCGCAATCTTGCGGAAGAAATTGCATGAGAACTAAAGTACATTAACTTTTTCGGTATTAAAGATAATTTTTGGTCAATCGATAGAAGATATCATTATATCCTGTATATATAAAGTACAATGTATAAATCACGAGACACTACAACTCAACCAGTATAAATCCAACCTAATCACAAGGCCCCATAAAAGGGAGAATAATCCCAAAAGAAAACACCAACATGCAAATGGGAACTCCTGATCACCTAGAAGTTATGGCTAGCTGGGCTTAGTGGGCTAGCCAAGTTAGTTAGGTATTATGATCGGGCATAAAGGAAAGAGAAAAACAATTTCTCCTTGATGAGAAAGATAAAAATAAATTACTTACCCACAAAAAAAGAAATAAGTAAATAAATATGAGAGCAGCGGTTGGTGTAGTGATACAGTAATGATTCCCACACAGATTTTTGTGTACATACATTTTTGTGAGACTCATATTAGGGTACCACAAAATGATCAAAATCGCTCATCTTTTTTAAAATATTTTTTGGAGGGTTTCCGTAAAAAATCAGTTCCAATGGATATCGGTAATGACTTTCTCAGAAATCGTAGGGCGAATCATTCTGTTTTGCCCTACGATTTCTGAGAAAGCCCTTACCGATATCTATTGGAACTGATTTTTGACAAGAACCCTCCAAAAAATATTTTTAAAAATATGAGTGGTTCGGATCATTTTGTAGAATTCCAATATAAGCCCCACAAAAATATATGTGCATAATATGTGAAAAAAAAATATGTGCAAGTAACACTGTTGGTAGCGGTAGTTGAGACTTGAGAGAGGGGTCCAACTCTGTTGACCTGATAGATACAGATCGATGGCTTTGGAAAATGGTCGATAGTAGGGGTCCTGGGTTGAATTATTGTTTCCGTACTTTTGTTTATTCATTAAAAAATTTGGTTTTTTTTTTTCTTTGATCCTTCCAAAATTCTGTTTGATTCACGTTGTCCGTGAGAAGATTTTAAAAAGAAAAAAAAAAAAAAAGTTTACCAAGGACCAAAATTAAAATCTTGGAACATTTATTTTTATTTTCTTTAATATCTTAAATTTTAAAATTTTGATGTGAAAGTTTTTGATGAAAAATTAAACAAAAGATCAAGTAAATTTTTTAGGACTTGATTGTCTTTAAGACAAATTAATTAGGTAAGCACGTATATAACTTTCAAGCCCGTTTGCTATACTCTCTCTTTATCTAGAACTCAACCAATTAATTCCACTGATCGTGATCTAGTCCAAAAATATTGACTAAGAAACACTAACTTTTTTTTTTTTAAGCATCAAAAAAGAATTTCATTGAAATAAAGATAGATAATACAAGATAATCAGGGCAGTTGGCGTAGCTATATTTTGTAGCAGCACTAAAGTGTTGTGAGGTTGTGGGTTCAAATCTTATCGAGAGAGAAGTTTGATACCCATTGATTGGTTAAAAAATGATACAAGATAAAATAAATGCTTCCTGCTCAAGTATTTCTTATATGATAGTGTCTACTTTTCTCTTGTCTGAACAAGAACACCATCATTTACAATTTATTCTGGAGTGTTTTAATTAACCAAAAAAATCCTTACAGGCAACGGTGTACGTAGTATTCGCAGCGAATTCAGCAGCGATGGAGGCCTCATTTCTAGCGGTAACCGGCTCAAGTATCTTTCAATGGATGAAAGTGTGCAACAGATTCACCAGGTTCTGTGTTCAAATTGGCGGAGCTTTTTTGTCTGGCATTGTTGCATCTGCCTTGTTGACTGCCTTATCCTTCCTATCGGCTTTTAGCCTGTTTAGACTCTACTCGCCAAGTCGTTTCTTGCTTTTGAAATCCAGATGATTTCATTTATGTTTCTACCGTGCCAAGCTCGATTGCACGTCAAAACTTCATGTACTTATTAAGAACATAAGACAGTACTTGTTAAGGCATCATGTCAATTTGTTTTGTATGATCAGCGTTTGCAATCTAGTTAATTATGCTACGTACTACTTGTCAAGTTCTTTTTGAGTTTTTATTTTTATTTTAGTTCTGAAGAAAACCTTGCATGAAAAGGCCAGTCATGACAAGCACAATGAAAGGTTTATGATCTCCTCCATTGTGAATGGGTTAAGTCTGAAAAGAAGTACTACATGCTAGGAGAAAGTCTTTTTTAATCAATTTCTTTGATTGCCGAAAAAGAGATTGATGTAATCTCTTGACATTTATGCTGTCTCTAGGCCAGGGACACAAAAGAGACAACGTACTTTTACATGGTTCGGCAAACACACATACGCCCAAACATACGCTCACAAACACACAGAGACAACAACTTTTATGTGGTTCGGCAAATCGTCTACTCCATGGCAGCAGATTTCACTATGAGGACAAGCTCTACCAAGGTTTCATTCACCAAAACCCCAAAACAGGGAACCCCAACCCAGTTTCACTCTCACTCTAACAGTTTGTAACTTAAAAAAGATAGTACATATTTACAAGCACGAAGAGAATATACATCAAAAGGATCACGTATGCTTCTCATTTAAGATTATCTGCATATCCCCCTTTGTCAAACTTGATGGCTGGCTTGACCTCATCATCCAAGTCAAATTTGAGTCAACAACACGAATGTGCAGGAATTCAACAATAAATTCCAGTGTGGACCCACCACGAGAATATGTGGTAGTAAAGTGGTCCGGAGCACCATGTGGCGATGTTCCCAAACTATTGAATAATTTCACACAGGAACGACCATCTATGTTCACCGAAGGCCCAAACAAGAAGGGGGGTTTGGTAAGGCCCATTGGACACCGTATGGTTTATGGCCCAAAACAGCATTAATTAGTTTAAGCTGAAATTTACCCCCATATCACATGGAATGATGCTGAGTAATTAATACCCACTTGTAGATTAATCTCAGTAGATTACCTCTATGAATAAGAAGATTTCATAAATCTATAGTGGTTCATTTGTATTATTAGTTCAGAGGTTAACAATATTTTCGATTCAGGTAAGAATGAGTACCTAAAACTACTTGATTTTGTCAATTTTGGGCTCAAAACTCAACCCAACTCAACTCTAGCTATGAACCTAAATATTAGCTCTACAAACCATTTAAAACACAGGTTGGATTATGTGAACCGGGCAGACTCGAGGTCCGGTATGCACCCCGAACTACCACCAATGATATCCCCAAGGGGTTGGCCTGATGGTTAATACCTGGAACTTAAGCTCCCTCCTAAGGTCTCGGGTTCAAAATATCTCAGATGCTACCAACTCCTATGGATCTAATTCATATGGAGTTTTGCTTCGGTTTTAATTGAACTTCGAGCAAGTGGGTGGTAGGATTGGGTCCCCAGGATTAATTGAGTTGCGCATAAGCTGACCCAGATACCTGAGTTATTAAAAACTACCACCAATCATACTCCATAGTGCCAAACAAATCTCTAAGGCCAGTGATTAATTATTACGAACGCGAAAAGTTAAATCACATTGTTCCAAACAAAGCTGTCCAATTCTTCATAGAAGAGTGATAGTTCATAGTTTTAGGGGAAAGAATCTCTTTGTAAACTAGTTCACAAGGACTATATAATTACTAAGACGGGCTTAAACAAAGCCATCAGCCATGTGATGTGTTCTATGTCCTGTTGATCTGAAGGATTATTGACTCATTACACACCAATTAGTTTGGGCAAACTTCACTTATGCCTCTTCTAGTTTGGGCTATATGTGGTTACACCCCTATGGTTCACTTTGTTGCATTTGCAGCTCATATGGTTTGTGGATTTGTGCAGGCGCAGCCATTTAATGGAAATAATGCTTGCACCGTTAACAGAAATGACTAAAATTTCAATACGCCATAATCTTCTCTTTGATTCTTCGCCTTCCTTAGATTTAAGAGGCGCCGTAGGATGTAAACCTCCTTTAGCACGGACAAAAATGGATGCGAATGCATTTTTTTTAAAACCACAGGGGTGCGGATGCAACAGTAAATCAGAGCGGGTGTAACCGCACATGACTCGAACTGAAGGAGTATAGTAAAGTTTGCCCAATTAGTTGAAAATGACACTGCATGCACCCATTATTGTTTGTTGCGTGTGGAATAGTCTGTTTTTAATGTGTCATTAAGCTAACTTAAGTTCCTTCAACTTTACTTTAGAGCATCAAATCAGGATGTTTAGTTGGGGAAATTAAAATGGATGGATCATGGATGGATGTGATGCACAAGTGTGAGACATTATCTCAAGTGAGTTGTACTAATGATTTGCTTAATGAGGATGGTGATAGTGAACTCTTGGGCTAAGCATTATTGCTTTTTGCATTTATGAAACCATGCTTGGCTTTACCATGTCAAAGAAGTCAGCTTTTGTACTTATTTGATTCAGTGAAAAAAATTAATTGCTTTAAAAATAAAAAAAAAGGTATTGGAGAAACGAGAAAAAGGACCAAATTTGAAAAAAAATCACCAAAAGACAAAACAAAGTCCAGAAGGGTAGCATTTTTTTTTGTCATGGTTGTCGGTAGGTTTTCTTTCTCAAAATTTTCAGTATTTCTTTATTTTTTAATTTCTCTTGCATGAACGAATGAATTTTTTCCATAAAACTGCAAAAAAATAAAAAACAGACACTAAAAATGAAAGCAAAAAAAAAAAAAAACACGGTTCAAAATTTAATATTTTTTTCTCTCTAAAGATTGAGATTCTTCCACACGGATTGTAATTGATGAAAATGGAGCTCTTCATTTCATAGAGGCATCTAAGTGACACGTTCCAACTTCCATGCGCAAAAAATATTTTCATTTTTTTTTTTCCTACTTCTCAAATATGAAAATTGAGCGTGTATACCAGTTTAAAAGCGTTGATTAATTAGAAACAAATCTTGCAATTTTCGGCCAAGACAGTAGGTCTCATGCATATAGATGACTATAGCAGGATTCCTTACGGATTATTTTTTGGAATTAATTCAAGTACTCGGATTAGCTTACGTGCACATCGACTAATCTTGGAAGTTCAATTCCACTGTGCATGCACTTACGTATGACGAGCTAGCCCAATTAAAAATGGAGCAAAGCTCCGTATGAACTGACTCTAAAGGAGTTAATAACACCCTTTGAAGTTTTGAATTTGTGACCTTAAAAGAAATCAACTTCTAAGTTTTCCGGTCTTAATCACCATGCCAATCCCTTGAAGTTTTCTTAAGGGACATGATTGATCTTGTATATATCGAAACCAAATAAATTGTGTCTGTCACTGACTAAACGAGCATAATTGGGTTAAAAATTGGAGTTTGGAGCTCTTTCTATGTTTTAAAAAATCTTGAAACATACATTGATGATATATTGCCAACATTAATTCATGCACACATTATATTGGCAGAATTTTGATAATAATTATATAGGGATACCAAGCAGTTCTAAGTTCTAACTACATAATGCAAGTAAAAGCTAGCTTTAACTCTTCACCCTTTTCAAATTGGAATACTTTAATCTGCGGAAAAAGTTAACGAATTAACCACAAAATTCTAGTGACATGGTCCACCCCATTGGGTGTCGAAGTAGGAGGGCCATAAAATTTATGAATTTTCAAGGGCCTAAAGTAGCCACACGTTGAGCTTTAGCTCACAGATAGCTCTGATCCTCATGGCTCGTACTTAAAGCCATGAGATCAGGAATTCAATATCCAAAAAAATAAACATAAAAATAAACAACATCTCAAATTTTAAAGTTGTTCAAAGCCTCAATGACAAGTCAAGATGGTTGAACTCCTCTTGGACACTTTCACCCTGGTATCCCTTTCCCCAATTCTCCTCATTCTCTCTAGAACCATAATTCATCTCTCTCCTCCCATATCTTTCATCATCTGAAAACCTTCCACCGGCCTGGTGGCTTGAGCCAACGGAACTGGGTCCGGACCGGTGGTTCGACCCCCCATGTGGTTTAACAGCTGAACTCATGATCAGCTCTCTGCTTTTCTTTGCTAGGGTTCTTTCAAGCTTGTGGGCATTCTGGTGGCCTCCGAGAGCTTGTGAGCTGTAAAACTTTTTCTGGCAATAGTTACAAGAGAAAATTCGGGCGTCGGTTGATGAGCTTAGTGGCGACGAAGAAGATGAAGAGGAGGAGGAATGGTCAAGAACTAGGTTTAGGTTGAGATCATTGATAGGAAGACTCAGATTGAGGGAGGTGTTTTGGTTCAAACTCATGGCTATGAGAAAGGTTAAGTGATTGAAAGTAGAGAGAAGGTGTCTGTATAGTCAAAGTGGCAAGATGGTGTTGAAGGCCAATCAAGGAATGTTATATAGGTCTAATGGAATTTAGATGATTGGTGGAGTGATTGTAGAGATGGGTAGGTGGGGAAGAGGAGGTTAAATAGAAAAATGAGAGAGAGAGAGAGAGAGAGAGAGAGAGAGGGGGATCATAACAAGTGCTCTTTGTTAGGAGAAAGATTTCGGTGCCTGGTGGGGGCCGTATGTGGGGGCCGTATCCCACGTGGTATTCATTCGGCACATCCAGGCCGTCTAATACACTTTTAGACGGCTCATATTGAAACTCTCACTCCTCTAACCCCAACACGTTATTTCTCATTTTTCTCTCTCCAAATCCGAGCTGTCCAAAAATACAATAGATAGTTCGGATGTGTCGAACGGGCACCACGTGGTACCCACTCGGCACTGAATTTTTTTCCCTTTGTTAGGCATGGAGCTAGGAGAGAAAAGGTGGAAAATTAGGGGTTTAGTTCTCTAAACGGTGTCCATTTCAAAATGCGTGAGATGGGTTGTGGAACTTACAAAAAGCCCCAGTACTCACTTGTTGGCTATTGGGAGGCACACAAACCCCTCACTTAGTTTGAATTAAATCCTATACTATTATAGAAAGAAAGGTCTGTCATCAAGTGTATTTGATCTGATCTTATTTAAAATATGAATAATGCTATGAACACAATTTTTAAAATATAATTCCGGACACAACTATATCCGTAGTCGTTCGATGCACGTGTGAACTTATATAAATCAGACAGCTCCGAACATGTACAGTCATACGCGTTCCTAGACTTTTTGTTAAAAAAGTATTCATGAGTGGTTTTGTCAAGGTGATTTTGAAGACAATTGATGAGGTTCAGTGGTTCCAGTTTCACAAGATGAAAAAGAAGAAGGGTGAAGGTTCAGTGGCTTAAGTGTCGCTGGAATCACAAATAGGGGGCACCAGGTTATGTTTACCCATTTGCCTTTGATATCATGTTTTTCTGTAGTTAATTCAGTCACTGGATCATTTAAAAAGCTATATTTTTCCCCGATAGGAGACTTTTGTGTGATCTGGTAGCTGAAATTGCAAGAGAACAAAGGTACCGAGCTATTTTCAATATAAGTGACTTAGTTTCAAAGGTCAATTATGGGTTACTCTCGGAGTTTCATCTGACATCATGTCACGTGGTTCTACTTGCAAAAAAAAAAAAGATCGTTACCACACAATGTACGTGTTATTGTTTTCTAACATGTAAGGTAAATGGTAATGTCCTTACGGTCACATAATTTGTCGCTACGGAAATAGTTAGAAGTATAATGGTACGCTTAATAATTTGTGAGTTCCAAATAGGAATGAAATGAGAGAACGATTAGGGGCTTAAGGTACTGAGAGAGGGACAGATACCTGCAAAAATAAGTTGGGGAATCGAAGGGGTTGTCGGCTCCACAAATGGCAGCATTCGAGCTCCATGTTGCTCCATCGAAACACACGTTCCATGACATTCCCTAATTGCTCCCATATAGCTTATAAAAGTTTTTTTTTTTTTTAAACTTAATTATTCTTTCTTTCTTTCTTTTTTTCTGAGTTTTTTAGATTTTGTAGTTCGTTTATGATTTTCCATATATAAAGGAAATTGGATGCTCTAGATTTTACTGAATATTAATTTGCTCAATTTCGCATTAATATTGCCCTCTATATATTTCCCATATAGTTGGTCCTCTACGAAAAAATGTGTAATTTTTGAATAAAAAATAAAGTACTTATGTGCCTATCAATTTTATGGAGGTCTTCCTCTTTTTCTTTTACACCTTTTTTCCTTTGCGTACATATCAATCAATTTAATTTGCACATCTATTTCACGGGTCCAATCACACTTTGGTTTGGTCTTACTCATCTCCTTAATCAGCCAGCACGAGCAATAGAGGTTAGGAGAACTTGTACTAGTTTTCCAAGATAAGTAGAAGCATGTGAGTAAGATAAACCATCTTGACACAACTTAAAATATCGAACATTATCGTACCACAATAATAGACCACTTTTGTTGTTTAAGGTCCGGGGAGTTTGGTCCCACCTAGATCTCAAGTTTGAAGCCTCTAGATGCTATCAATTACTTGTATAGAACCAGTTCATATAGAGTTCTACATTATCTTTAAATGGGGCCTTCGCTAACGATTGGAGGAGTAGTTCTCAAAACGTATGTTAGAATAAATGATATACAAAATAATATCGCGATCAAATCGTGATCTTGAGATTGTGATTTGATTGTAATTAGGATGATTTTATTTCATAGTTAATCGGTATGATTTTCTTTCCATAGTTAGATTTTCGCCTCTTGTATAAATAGAGGTCTCATTGTATGGTTTTAATAATCGAATTCAATAAAACTTCTCTTCATATTTAACAACGTACATTAGTATTAAAAAAATTAAGTTGAGTAATGCCTCCAAGCACATACCCTAGATAAACGTGGATATAATTATGTATACCTCACTTAATTTTGTGGTTTGGTTTGGGTGGGTTGGTCCAGGTTTGGGCCGGATTTGGGCGTTTGTGCTTTATTTGTTTTATTTGGGTGTTGGGTTATGCTGTATTATCAAACATACTAATATTCTTGGAGTGTTCTTGATCTTATTCATTATCGGAGAATCAAAAACAGTAAGTAAACTAATTTGGACAGCCCAGAATAAGATGTCTACAGTAGTCTCCCTTTGACGGCACTCGGAGCACTATTGACTTGGTATAAGTAACGCCAAAGGTTTCTAGACACCTCTCAAGGCTATCCAGAACAGAACATGCTAGCGAAATAGACATGAATACTTAAAGAACCTGATTGGCTGATTTAGACAGAACAGGCTGTTGTGGAGGTGGACTCTCCTGGAGAATAGTTGATGAATCACCGCTATGTTGTGAACCCCGGTAGACCTTTGGCTGTTTTGGGCTATGCCCTTGTGATGTATTTTTCAACTCTTTATTGGATCCTCTTCCCCTTTCCCCTTTTTTTAATAAAATTTCATCTTTTGCCGATCAAAAAACTACATAATCGTCGCTGTTTTTTCCTTAAATTATTCTCATGACAATTACGAGAAGTGAATAAGTAAAGAGACGTTGACAAGAATAAAAACATTCAGCTGTGTCAATTCATTGATTTTGTGCGCATATCAATCATCAAGGCTTTACGATGTTGGATGATGCTTTCTGAAACCATGTGCAATCGAGATTATTTAAAAGGATTAAAAGCAAAAATATCATTGGAGATCATAAAAAAGAAAAGTACTAATAGGATACCAATTGATGTTAAGTATCCAATTTCTCTCTTCTGCTTGTGATCACTGCACATAATGTTCTTCATGCATCATATGATACCAACGCAGGGCTTTAAATAAGGTCGTTCCCATCGTATCAATCATTTTAAGGAACGGGATTTTAGACTTTCGATATCGTTACTTACTCATTGGCCGTTACGGTCTAATATTGGCCAATATATAGATACCGTTATCTTTTTTGATACCGCGATTTAAAACCCCGGAATCAAGGCAACATCTCTCTTGCACACATGATCCAATTTTGACATTAGATAAAACCGGCCTGCCACTAGCTAGTCATGAACATAAACTGAACCAAGCACATGGGAATGTGTTGAAATATTACGGCAGAAAATCGAGCAGACAAATTATGCATGTATACTGTATGCTTCCTAACGGGTAGTAAATAGTACTATAGTAATAGTCTGCAATGGAAACATGAGAATGGGCTTCATTAACATGGCACAGCAATGATATTATTATTCTAAATCATTTAATTTAATTTAATTTAAAGAATCATATATAGTCTTTGCAGGGGTCGGCTATAATTGCTGTGAGTCTTGTCTCTCATTTCCGGACATAACACAATCCGGCCAGGAAACTACAACTTTTCCAACATTAATTTACTTACCACCCAGAAATATGATACATAATCTTTTGTTCCTCATACTAGTAAAATACATGCAATTTTCTGTATCAGGGTCATAATATAAAATAGATTGGGTTGGGGTCATCCCGTAAGCAGTTATATTTGGTTGGGGTCAATAACGCTAATAGCAATAAATCTGAAACGGCACAAATATTAGATCAATGCGTACAGTACCGATAGAAGAATCAGTAATTTGACCGCCAGTACGGTACTCAACCTTAGTTATAAAAATTATTTGGGGCTCTTGGGGTAAGAACTAGTAGCACACTACTCCGTATTCCATTTCCAAGATGTTACTCTTTTCTTTTTGTTTCAAGAAAGATGTTACTCTTAATTTGGCAAGTATATTCTTAATTAATCTCAAGCCCCTGATTATAGCAAATCGGAAACTCTATTCTCATTGGTCAGAAAATACAATGTCGACATGCTAAATTGATATTTATAACTTATAAGCATGTACTAACTACTAATGGCCTCGAATAACAGCTAGCACAATATTCAGTAATCAAGTAGTGTCACGTTCTAGAGTACTTGATAACTTGCTCAAAAGTTTAGGGCACACATAGATTCACAAAAACACTTGCACACAATCTCTCTCTCTCTCTCTCTCTCTCTCTCTCTCTCTCTCTCTCTCTCTCTCTCCAAACAGTTCTTTGATTTCATTTTCTCGACTTCAAATATTAAAAAAAAACATATGGTCGTAGCTAGCTAGTAAGGACCATGCATGATCTCCAAATTAAGGACAATAATCATACTTTATCTTTTGTAGTGGCTTACAGTGTGAGCCACCGTAGCCTCTGATGTTGAAGCAATATTCCTTCCTTCGAATTTTCATGGTGATAGCTAGCCAGATCTCTTTTTAGTTTTGTACTGTTTCATTTGCTGTTATGCTGTTGTGAACTAAAAGAGTACAGGGGGGGCCACTTGAAATTTGAATCTTTTGATCACCTTTTCCCCACACTTTTGGCTTTCATTCCGTCCAAGTTTTGGTTCCATTAGTAGGGTTTAACATTTGTGTTTGGCTGCAAGAATATGTTTTTTTTTTTTTTTTGAAACAGCAAAAAGATAAATTCATTAACTCATAACACAGAGAATATATTTTTTCATTGGAAACCTTTTTTAGTCGAATAGTCCAAGTTTGTGGAGACATGTAATTTTTTTCTCATGCACCATTTATTTATTTAATTTTCCTCAACCATCTAGCTTGATGCTGCTAATTGATCATCATTTCATGATTATCTTGGAGTAATTTAATTTCGTTGAGATCTTATATCCATATCACTAGGAAGTTAAATAAAGCTACCGAGATTATAATTCTATTTTTTATTCTTAATTTTGAACAGCAGCTACTGAGTTACTATATATGCTTTGTTCCTCGTCCTCCTGATACTCATGATCATTGTTAGAATAATACTATTAGGAAATATTGTACTGATATTATATTTTCTAGTTTTTATTATTGTGTTTCCTGTTTATACTCAGCCTTAATATTATTTATATTTTTTAAGTTTTTAATGCATCATTCAGTTACCCAAAAAAAGGAGCTGAACCTCAAACCATAACTTCATGAAGTCTCTACGGCAGATCGATGATCACCTACTACTGTGCCAACTACCAGGCGTTAACTCTCAAGCTCAAATGATTGATCAAAAGGGTCGGACACAAGGGGATGTCGGAGGGTGCCCGGATCGATCCATTCATGTACGATTCCAACGGTGGGCACACGCTCCGGAAAATCGTCCGATTTTGGTTTGCAAGGGTTAACTTGTTTTGGGTGGGGGGGGGGCGGCCCTTTTTGAAAATAGCGCGGCGAAACGCTTCGATTCAGAGTCGCCACTCGGGTTTTAGCGGAAGAATACCCCGAGGAACCGAACTCGAGAATGCTTGCTACGTTTTGCTTTGGATTTGAAAAAGGTTTGATTTGATTTGAAGAGGCGTAGACTGGTCCATCGTCACCTTCGATATCTGAGGTTCGGGAGCCAGGTTACGAGAGGAGAAGGGTTTTATGGCACCCCTCTCACCCAATCCGGAGATCGGTCTCTACTCAGGCATTTTTGTAAAACTTTTGCATTTTTCTCTCATTTGATCATTTTTAGCCAGTTAGGGCGGGGGAGCAGTTAATGGGGATTAATACTGTAACAAGCTTGCAGTTATATGGCAAAATGTTTGTAAATAATGATTTGAACGTGTGGAATTCATTACATAAGAACATAGATTGAGAACAAGCACCGTGAACAGAATGAACAGGATGATGTACGCTATCCCTCAGATGTGTGAACAGACGACACACTGGCGTGCACTGGCAAGGCCACTGCACGCCATCATGGCCTGCGTACGCCATCTAAGTGCCGGCGTACACCACCTTTCCTCATTCACAGTCTTTGTTTGCAACCCTCTGGGCTCTGGAATGGACCAGTGCACACCCAGGACAAACCACGCAGTTTATGAAACAGTTATAGACATGTTACAGGCAGATAAAATGGTGGTAAGCCATGAAAAGGAACAGAAATCCCCATAAACAGAGTGGGGGAAAATGAAGAGGCCAGGATTGAAATGTGATGCAAGGGCCAGCCACTGAAATTTGACGTACATGCCGTACACCACTATGAATAGCCCGTACGCCAGTTGTGCCATGTATCCAGTGCTTGGCTTTGCATCATCTGGGCTCTGGAACATGACCAGAAAGATCCCAGAGGCCTTCTAAAGCAAATATGAACGAATGTTGAATACTACAACTACACGATTCTAAAACACAGAAAGCAGTAGACTAGTTTTTAGCATGCAATAAGGTGTTGACAGAAAAGATTTAAACAATGAACAGACAACCCATGATCCCCACGCCAGCAGTGCACGCACAGCCATTGATGGCGTATGGCTTCAATAACCTGGCGTGCGCCATGATTTGTTTGTTACGATCATTTTATTTTACCAGAAAAGGGCCTGGACTAGTATCAGTTGCTAGCCAGGACCTTTGTGGTTCCCCTCAGGGGCTGAAAACAGAAGGCCGCTCAAAGGTGGTATACGTTTGGTGCAAGGGATGGAAGATGCTTTGAGCTTTGAGGATTGAAGATGAAGGTTGAGTGATGACTGATCAGGGATATGAGGTATGGGATGCCTCTCTATCTCTTGTTCTTTCAAAGGAGAAGAGAGAACAAAAGGAGAGAAAGAAAGACAGCTTAGACTTCTTAATGTGGTTAACCCCTTGCAAATGAATGCAAGGGGGGGATTTATAGCCAAAGAGATGACTGAGACCAGGGCTAACCAGCTGGGGTTAGGCCTGGTTTGGCTGGTTGGGTTGAGTGAGGAGCCTCCCATGCATTAAATGCATGGGACTTGGCTTGATAGGTTGTGTAGAAGACAGAGGGGAACGGGCAGGCGAATATAATCATCAGGGGCACTGTGCCCTGTACTTTGGAGCCGCAAAAGTCTCGGGCGCGTGACATAAAAACTGTGATTTGACTGGCCTTGACCTTGCGTACGCCACCTACATCCCGCCGTGCGCCAGGTCAAACTCAGTCAACGGTCGATGTCCGACACATGGCAATTTCCTGGCGCACGCCAAGAAGGAGCTGGCGTAAGCAAGGTTCGGTTTTGCTGAGGCTTTATCTGGCGCTGGATTCGAAAGGTCTTTGAAGGGATTTGAAATGGGTTTGAAAGAGGAGGGTCCAACACTCAAAGCTCACGACCTTCCATCGATCTCGGAGAGTTTTCAATCTTTTATCATCATTGGGGCAATAAAGATAACAAAGGAGCTAGTCCGGACAGTCCAGAATGGGGTGTCTACACCAACTAATTCTTTTATTGTACAAATTTTACGGTTCAATTTGAAAATCTTCTATCACGGGATTAGTCCAACTTGCATGAAAATTTCATAAAATTCTTGCATACGCGAGAAAAAATCTCCTGGAATTCTAAATTATCAATCACTTTTTTTTGGTTGCATGTGTCAAATTGAAAGATTGGTACGTATACACACACAAACTCAGACCTCTGAGTAGCAATATATATCTATGGAACATAATTTTGTTATCAATATAGAAATATTTGTGATTCGAACCCTTTTTTATTATTAAAAAAAAAAGGAAGAAAAGAGGGTACTACTCCTAGATAACTACATTGATCGCTTGATCGGGTAACTAACAAACCTTTTTTTCGGGGCAGAAGACAAAATCAACATTGTTAGTTTTTTTTCCTCTGGCAAACGGAATTTTTTATTGAACTCGAAGGAGTACATCGATGAGAAAACCAAAAGAACGAAGATCTATCCAACCAAAGTTGGATAAAACACCCTCAAAAACTAACACTACACTAATACACCTTCACTTTTTGGATCCCATCCAAATAAGCTTTAAAATCCTCCACCGTGTAAATCTTAATGTCAAACTTAGCCTTTAACATTGTTAGTTATAATTACTGAGATTTGAACATCTGTTCAATGCATTGGAGAACAGTGTCTATCACTCCAAGGGTCAGCTCCCCTTCAGTAGTTCTATGTAGATTGATGGCAGGCAGGAGATCGAGCCTAGATAGTGACAAGTCGGCTATTGGAAGCTGATGTGTCACCACTCAATTAATGTTTTCATACATCTTCTTAGAAATTTCAATAAAAGTGTGAGAGGATCGTTACAAAATAAAACTATTAGTATAGATATATTTTGGGGTGTCACGGCTAGAAATAAAGATGTTTTTTGCATTTTAAAAACAGTGCGTGTTTCTATATGATACGAGGGGTGTACTTGTAGATAGATAGTACTTAATTTACTTGGATGGGCTTGAGTACTTATAAGTTGTACTCCTATTATTATATATGTAGTGCAAGTCCGCCCCTAATCTAGCCCAGCCCTAGAAACTTCTTCAGTGTCTTTTATGTAAGAAATATTTTAGGGCCCACCTAATCACATGTGTGATTATAGTTAGTTGCTCACTTATATTATATATGTAGTGGTGGTTTCAAAAGCTTTTGGCTTTCCACTATCTCCATAGATATCCATCAATCAAGGACCCTCTTTTTGGATCGAAGGCTGGCTTATGCGGGCTGATCCGGGCGGAAGAAATTGTCAAAAGGACCCTTAATCTTTCTCAACAAACCTTATAGTTTCCCTCCATCATGGAAACACACTTATGGAGATAGTAGAAAGCCAAAAGCTTTTGAAACTACCACTACATATATAATATTAGTGAGCAACTAACTATAATCACACATGTGACTAGGTGAGCCCTAAAATATTTCTTACATTCTCCCACTGGCCCACGAGACACATGTATATCACGTTAGTGATAAATACTTTAATACGGCCATGTAACTGAAATTGCCCATATCCTTGAAATTCAGAAAACCTCCTACTCCATTGAAAAATATCAAACATGAATCATAGCCGTAGTGCCCTAACTAATAGGTATTCCCTTCCATGTATTACAATGTGTGACATTTTCAACACTGGGTCCGCACCACATGCTCTTGAATGAGTGAAAAATACTGCAAAGTCATTCAAAGTTGCATGAAGTACTAGAAGTCTTTTTATTAGTAATTTGGACCAATGAAAAGCAAGAAGTAGAATGTAAATTCGGATCGGAGCCCCCCATGTTCATGCAAAAGTGTTACCTAATGCCCCAAGTTGACGCCATTTAATTGATACTACTAGTTTATGCCTGGGGCGATATACACTCTACACATGTGCTAGTAATTAGGCCCTTTTTCCCTCAACGGCAGTGCAAGTACAGGCCTTCTCACCCAAAAAAAAGTAAGGCTACGCCAATTCTTTTATGCGAAAACCTAACGTTCGGCACAATTCTAGTAGTCTGCCCAGCTTGCTTAGTGGTGAGAAATCAAAATGGTAAGCCTCAGTTGCACGAAATCGCCAGCCATAAACCTCACATGTATAGGAAAGCTGGAAGTTAAAATACTGTCACTGCAGCAACTCATTCCCGATATTCCTCTCTGCATAATTCTACTCACGAAAACACCACTGCCTAGCTATTTTTCTCCGAACAGGTTTCCAATTTCCTGCCACAATGGAGTCCCAAAGGCCAAGCGGATGGCGATTCATCATCTACGGCGGCTGCTTCGCTCTTCTGCTTTGCATCTTCGCTTCAACCAACGAGTTCCGTTTCAACAGCCTCTCCGAGTTTTGTAGAATACCCTCCCCGCTGTGTAGCGCAACGCGGTCGATTTCTTTTGATCACATGGAGAATTCCTCGCCCAACGACATCCGAATCTTCATCGGAGTCTTGACAGTTCCCGGCAGACACTGGCGCCGCCAGCTCCTCCGCCTCCTATACAGCACACAATCCCCAGCGGGCGCGAAAATCGATGTGAAGTTTGTGTTTTGCAACCTACGGGAAGACAACACGAGCCTACCGGAAGACGAAAAACTCAAGATTGACCTAGAAATGATGCGCTACGACGATATCATAATCCTCAACTGCGCAGAGAGCAGGAAGACCGCCCCTAAGTCTTATGCGTACTTTACAAGCTTGCCGGATATGCTAAATCGCTCTGATGGTTCAGAGCCGCCGTACCATTACGTAGGAAAGTTGAGCGATGACAGCTATTTTAGGTTCCAACCCCTGGTGGATTCATTGGCAAACCAGCCTAGAGAAGACTTATACTATGGGTCTGTCATTCCATGCGAAGAAATGGAGCCTCATATGAAAAACAGTTTCATGTCCGGGGCGGGTTATTTCATCTCTTGGGATATAGTGGAATGGATTAAGAGTTCTGATATCCCGAAAAAGTTACCAATGCGTGGAGCGGAAGATAAGGCTATGGGCCGATTGCTCGAAGACGGCCGTCGGGGGAAAAACTGGTATAATGCTAAGGGGGCAATCTACAATTATCCGGGGACGGAGCCAACCAAGTGTGCCCGTGAGCTGGTGCCGGATACGCTCGCAGTTTGCAATCTGAAGTTAGACAAGCACTTGATTCATGCGATGGCTTACTTTAATGTCACTCAAAATTTGAAACCATCCATATTTTACAGTATCTCAGACCTTAATTTGAAACCACTCATAGCTTAATGTCGTGGGTCATTCGAGCCGGCTTAAGGAAAAAATTATTATTCAGTATCGGTCTCATGCCCCTTTTGCACCAGTCCCACATATTGTGTTGAGGTCCAAGACATGGTGTATGAGCTCCACCGCGATGTTTTCGTGGCAAAGGGATTGGAGGCGGGAGGGGCACTCGATTTTGTTCTCTTTCTTTTCTGTCAATTCTGTTTTTCTTTGGGAGGTTCTGAGTTGCAAAAGGGCATTTGCAGCCTTTCAAGTATTACAAATTGGAATAATAAGTTTTTGGATATCCTATACTTTTTGATGGTGACTTACTTGGTTGTTTAATTATGAGTTCGTATGTTTGAATCTTACGGAGGCCAATTATTTCAAATATTGGAGCCATTGGAGATTATGCGTGGTCATTACCTTTACGACTCCGGAATTAGTCGAAGTACGCACAAACTGACTCAAACATCCAATTATAAAAAATATGAAACAATATTATATATTGTCCCTGTCTTGTAATTTTCACCTGGAAACCGTCGAGCTCGGGGTATCTCTTTGATTACTAAATTGAAGTATCATTTTTGTCAATTCAGTTAAGAGGTTGTCGTATCACGTAATGGGTTAAGCCCGCTAGTAGTAGCAAGACGTCCTAGGCCAGAGGCCAAGCCACAAAATGGTTCGTACCAGCCCAATGAGTTTTCCGTTTAATCTCTTTTGTTTTTCATGTAATCTTGAAAATTATTTTCATAATCAATAGTAATTGTTTTTGCAGGATTTGCATTCTATACTTGAAGTATGGTAACGATTTAAAACATTATGAGCTTTTTTTTGTTAATGCTTTTTTGTTCTGTTGAATTTTGATGGTATGATATTAGTTGGGCAGAGGGGCCACAACCACTTTGCAAAGCTTCAAAGCCTGGAATTTAGCCCAAACCCAGAACCTAACCAAGCCCCATCGTGGGCACGAATTTGAGATTCAGAACTATGGATATCTTCTGAAATCATTGTGGACAAGCGTATTAATTCTCTGTTAACCCCCGTTGATATATACATGCAATATTAGTAAATATAGATATTGAAATTGCATATCATTGAATTGAAAATCCTTGTATATCGGGTGATATTGGAACTCATTGTGACATGCCGGATACTTGCACATGTCCTATTATGCCCACTTTATTTGTTTGTATGGTTTTACTATAGTGGAAAATAACATCAATAGCACTATTTTCAAACAGTCACAATTGGACATGGTTAGAGGCACATATAATCTTTATTTATGAAAATAGCATTGAAATTCCCTACTAATAAGTACTACTAGTTGCCGTAGGTACCGTTAAAAAAGAAAATGATGCCATACCAACAAAAAAATCATATGAAGTTCTATCAGATTGGTGTGGCTTTGATTTTCTTTTAGATGAAACCAAACCAGTTATCATCATTTTTTTTTTTATGTTTTTCAACAAAAATTATCATTAAAATTACCAAGTTTTCATTGCCAGCTCGTTTTAGTACATAGTTTTATCCAAAAGGTTTATTCTGTCAAGTGTAAATAATTACTTAATTAGTACTAATAACTTTTTTTCCTTTTAGGGAGAGATTATGGTGGAATAGTTACTTTACCCAAATAATTTTCAAAATAATTCAACTTATTTCACTTTTTTTTCTAAAAATCGTTACTATTTCTCAAACTATTTGAATAAAAGTACAAATTTTTTACTTTTCCGATTTCTCTCGTCGAGAAGAATCAATAATTCACAAGAATTTAGCACAAAATTAAAAAATATTAAAAAATTCAAATAATAACAAACTAACTCATTTTAAGTTAAATTTAAATGAACGTAGCCGTAGTTAGACCGGCATAAACCTGGAGTATTTTCAACGTCAAGCGGTCCAGTCCGGATAACTTATTTTCCAAGACTCACCAAACCGTTTTGACCCGCACCGGTTTGACCCAGTACATTGTAACGATCAACCGGCCTCCTTATGCTACATCACAGATTCACAGCAGTGGCTAGGGTTTAAAATTCTACTTTTCGATTCTCTTGACCTTTGCTGTACCCTCCCCAAGGTCTCTCTCTCCATCTCTCTCTCTCTAGATTTCGTATGAGCTATTTGTATGTATCGCGATATACAGGATTCCTAATCTGAATGTGGTTGCAGATTGTGTCTGTTTCACCGAACATGGCCAACGGTCCTGCACCATTTTCAGATATTGGCAAGCAAGCCAAAGGTATACTACTTTTGACCTGTTCCTGCTTGAATTCCTGATCGATTAGTCTTGTTCAATTTGGATTGCTCAGTTTCTAGTTGAGTGGAAAGAAGATTAGTTCATACTTTCCCATCCTATATATCCGTCTTTTGTTTTTTGTGCCTTTTCTAGTCCTGTAAGTAGTGTTTACCAGAACTGTTGGTCGTAACGCGTGTTGGAATTGTTGGATTCCATTGTTCCAATTGTTGGGCATATATCAAGCATGTTTAGTGTGTATTCATGGGTAGTCCTCTGCAGTCATTAGTATTTTGTCGGCGTAATTACTGTTGTATTAGAGACTAGTGTAGACTTGCTTCATATAGATATCTTTTACTCGTAAATTGCTACGCCTTCATTGATGTTGATTCCCTTTTTGGTTTCATTTTGTACGAATGTATAACGAATAACAATGTTATAAATGTGGCCATCCACAATGGTATAATCAAAAATGGATAAGTTGACACATCAGCTTTTGATTATTTACTTCAGAGGTTTTTAAGCTTAACAATGTTGAGCTTCACAATGGTCACTTCTAGTCCATAACCAAAATAAGGGTCTACTATAATTTCACTCTCTCTCTCTCCCCCTCTATTTCCTGCCATTCACTTCCCTTCATTTACCTTTTCTTTGGGCAAAAATATATTGATTCTCTCTCTTAATTTTGGGGAAAAATCAGTGACTTTCTTCCCTCCTATTATGAATTTTTTTGGGGGGGAAAATAATAGAAATGGAAAAGAAGAGTAAAAGACCTTAATCCGGTGACAATGGGTTGAATTGTAGTTAATCGAGAGATATGAGCTTCACTTTTTGAGAGAAAGAAAGAGAAATAGTTGGTGGCTGAAGTGAATAAGATATAGAGTAGGCGAAGAAGAGAAGAAGAGAAAACCAATTGAAACGCACGTGTATACAAATTTTGGAACTAGTTAACTTATGTGGTGTGGAATATACAAATTTTGATTATTGAAAAAAGTTGTTAGTTTTGGTTATCCAAAACCCAAAATTTGATTATTTCTAAGGATGTTGCTAAGTTTGATTATACCATTGTGAGACATCTTTTACACCAACATTGTTAAATTTAAAAACAATTGGCTTTTGATCATACAACCTTATGCTAACAAACTAGGAAAGACAACTTTTAGCTACTTGCTTTTTCTAGTTAAATCCGCGTGCCCCATCCTCAACAGGCTTGCTTCACTCATAATCATTCCGAAATTTCTGGAGATCCTGATCCTGTTTTTTCTTAATTTAGGTTTTCTTTTTCTTTTCTTTTTCTTTTCTGATCCTTCTTTATGGACATGGGATAATGACTTACTAGTGATATGAGTCCAACACGGACTCTTAGTTAAAATCACTCGATCTGCCATTTTCTAGTTGCTCTTATTCGAGCGCCTAAGCAAATAAGGGAAGGAGCATACTTCTTGCATAATCTCCAAATAAGCGAGTTCAGGATTCATTTTTTCTTTCGGTGAGGGATAGGATTCTGTAATTTATTCAGCATTATGTAATTCGGAAAAGTACGCTCCAAAAAGCGTAAAAGACATGTGTATGGTGTAGATTCAATTTTGGTTTGGAGATGGTAACACCCAAAATAAATTTTAAGACGTGTATGGTGTAGCTTCAATTGTGGTTTGGTGATGGTCACACCCAAAATAAATTTTGTCCGCATGTTATGTTTCTGGGTAATTATCATTTTTGGAACCTTTTAGTTATTGGAATGCAGTCTCTAGCGTGATTCTTTTTCGTTATTTTGTTTATGTTCCTTTGAACCCCCGTCTTCCTTCCTTTTCAGACATACAAGTTTGATGCTTTTGTGATTTAATGTCGACATCTCATTAATTGCTATGACTTCTGTCTGCCAATATGAAGTAATACTGAATTTGATTGCTTTGTGCAGACCTACTGACCAAAGATTACAATTTCGACCACAAGTTCACCTTTTTAGTTCCGAGCCCTACTGGGCTGGTATGGTTTGATTTCACTCCTTGTCATATACGTTTCTATTGTATTGGATCTACTATCTAAGGCCATTGTTTAGAACTTGCATCTTATCTAGCATTTCTACTGCCTTCTTTAAAATGTCAATTTTGGTGCTTTAACTTGGGTTTCGCTCCTCGCTCGCATCGAGATAGAATCTTGCTTTTAATTGGGATGGTTTCCAAAGAAATAAAAGCAAAGTTATCAACCAAGAGAAAATGATATAATCTAAAAGTGCATTAATAAGTACTTAGATTCTGCAAAATCTACCAAATAAGAAAAAAGGTAAGTATATTTTGGAATATATAGTTTTTAAATGAAAATAGGTAAACGCTCTCATAGGCACTCGTAAATATAGAAACCGCTTCCACCCCCACCCTGACTCCCGCTTTGTGCAACTATGGACTTATGTCAGCTGCAGAAACTATACTCTGTCTTGATAAAGTTGGTGGTGATCCTAATATAGTCGATCCTTTAAAATTGGGTGGTTTATTCAAGCCACTTTTGTATTTTACTGAATGGGTTCTTTCTGAGACGAAGACCGTTATAATTGGCGGGCATGATAAAAATCTCAACCTTCTACCGGGTTACTGAAGATATCAATTATGAAGGGGATTTGGAGAGGATGCTGCCCATAGAATGGAGATGGGGTACCAATGTTTGGTAGAGTTCTGGCTATCAAGAAGATTCATAGAAATTAAGCGGTGTACGTTAAAGAAGATGTTGAGGTGGATGATATTGTAGAATGGAAAGATTGAACAATGACTACATTCGTGAAAATTAGAGGTGGCCTGTTGAACATGACATGAGTTGTCCAAGATGGTTCTATTATCTATCATGTGCAGTCAAGTTCAATAAATGTACATGTAACAGTGATGTACTTGGTGTTTCTGTTGTTTTTCTGGGTGTAAATATTTTTATATTACCCAAAAACATTGATATATTTGAATTGAATGTCCTGCGGTCACCAGTGAAGGCTGAGAAAGATGAATAACTGTCGAATGGCTTTGTACTTGCATTGATTAAGTTGATTTAAAGCAGGTAGGGTTCTAGATTATGTTTTCAGTAACTGTAACCATTCGTAGGGCTGTTTCCTTCATATTTGTCTGTAATTCAAAGGTCCGACATATCTTCGATTCTTCATTAAGATAAAAATGGCAGAAACATTGGCAGAATGATTACCTCTTAAAATACACATGAATATTTACTATCTCCTGAGTCCTGATTTTCATCGACTTCTTATTTTGCATAGTTCTGTCCGTTTTTTGCATTTTTTTGGAAGTAGTCAAATGGGAAGTCATTGATTGTTCATTTGCTCCATGTCACTTGGGTGTGCCATGAATTTCCTCCTATGAGCTAAACATGTCACTGGTGTCCTGCTTTATTTTTGTGGCTTTTGACCTTTTTAGCTTTTAATTGCTGATGGTCTACCTTTTTTATTTCACGGTTTGGTTGTCCAGATAAAATGAAATGAGATGAGAATTTGGGCTGCCGGGGAGGGAAGAAAGCACAAACCAATAGAATTGTCATACAAGCACATATGCATTTCATTTTTACTCCTTGTGTTGCTTCTCTCATGTTCAATGATTATAATATGTGGAACCCCTCGAATATAAGGGAAAAAAAGGATATTCATTTCTACTACCATTTCTAGTCAATTGAACTGAGGCTTTGGGACTGAACTCTTACTATCATATTGTTTCTTTTTTACATGGCCGCAATGGTTCATAATGATCATCATCTGAACCATTAATAACATGTGTACTCACAGCAACAGTAAATAGTGGAGGCTGTTGCATCCAGAACTTCCTGTATTAATAATTACTGTATTGTTCATGTTAGTTTTTGCCAGACTTGTGATTTTGTTTAACTTTTCTATTTTCCATCTTTAATTTTGTACGGCAGGGGCTGACAGCCACTGGTGTGAAGAAGGATCAAATATTTATTGGTGACATATGTACTCAGTATAAGAATGGGAATACTACTGTGGATGTTAAAGTTGATACCTATTCTAAGGTATCAAGAGAAGATTTTGCCACTAGACCTTTTGGGCTTTTCCCCACAGTTTTTTCTTGGTGCATTTTCTGCGTGAGTTACATGAAGTCAACTGCACCAGTACATATCTAAGTTTAGTTGTTTGCAGGTATCTACAAAAGTGACCGTGAATGAAATCTTTTCCTCGACCAAAGCAGCATTAAGCTTTGACATACCTGATCACAAGTCTGGGAAGGTCAGTTCTTTACTGCTGAAATATGTTGTATGTCATGCTGCATAAACTAGCTGAACTTGAACAAGTTCTGTACCTTATATCCATGGGAAAGCATCAACTTTTGATAACTTTTGGGAAGCATCAACTTTGGAATATTGCAACCCAGGTCCTTAACTTAGCACTCCAAGGAATATCTAGTCAAAGAGGAGAGTATGTCCTGAAGATTTAGTATCCCTCCTAAAAGTAAATACATCCTGTTCATGTACAAACGTTATAGTATTGAATCGAGTTATAGTCTTGGTTTGAAGAATCATGGATACATGCACGGAATGTGGAAACGGGCACAGACACGCTGACAAATCAAGTTACCCAACCATAATATCTGTTGTTCCCTTTGATATGGCTATACATTTCCTTTACCGTTTCAACGACACTGAACAGAAGCGCCTTTCATATTATTGACAAGAAGTAGTTTAAAAAAAAATTCAACTGACACTGGGCAGAAGCGCCTTTCATATTATTGACAAGAAGTAGTTGAAAAAAAATTTCCTGGTGTTTATTTTGGTTGTGGAATTGTAGTTTGCTTGCCAGCTAGGATAATTTGATCATTTTAGGGAGTTCTGCACATATATATCAAAAACTGTATTTGTGTATGCCGCAGCTGGATGTGCAATATCTTCATAATCATGCAGCCATCAATTCCAGTATTGGCTTGAACCCTGCCCCTCTTTTGGAGGTTGCTGCAACACTTGGAGACAAGAATCTTGTTTTGGGTGGTGAAATTGGTTTTGATACTGCCTCTGCTTCATTCACCAGATACAATGCTGGGATTGGGTTTAATAAGGCAGATTTCTCTGCAGCTCTTATACTGTATGTATCCAGAACTATACTTAATAATTCGCCTTCTACTATAGTAGAATCTGTTTTTCGTATTTGTATTGAATTCTGCAATGTAGAATCACTGTTCAGATATACTCTTTTGTGTACGAGTATAAAGTTTGTACACATGCTAAAAGGATTTACTTATATGAGAAAGGATCAGCATGCGGGAAGTATACATTAAGGCCAATGTATGATATCACGAAGGTCAACCTAAGGAGGGGAGGGGGTTTGGTCTTTGACGTTGATGTCTCTGGCACATGCGTGGTCTACCTCGTTTACTCCTTTAAAGGGATGAATTGTGATTTGCGTCAACAATTCTAAGTGTGGAATGCACAGTGTCTCTGTACATGGATAACAAAATGCCAAATTAGGGGTTCCCATTGCATGGTTCTAGACCAAATAGAAAGGAGTTTTAGAGTAGCATTTTTTGGGTTCTTCCATATTTGTCAATGACTTGGCACCCAAGTTGAATGTGTTGGGTTTAACAGACCACATGGACAGAATAAGGTATTTTTGCACAACACTCCATTACTTGCACAATCTCTCTTTGTGCATATCCAACTAGATAGGTAAGTCCTACCCTTACTCAAGCGTTGAGTGTCGTCTTACCCAAGGTACTTCACAATTTCAAAAGAATGCAGGTGCAGCTGGTTGTCAGAATGGTTAGTGATGTTATGTTCAAATCCTTTGCCTGCTCTCTGAGTCCAAAGGTTTGTAGCAATGTAATTAGCAGGCGGTCATTGAAGCCGATGTATGTAAGAGACAATATAGTGTATGCTTAGTTGGAAGAAGAGAGAGTTTCTACCCTTCAACTTATGGGCAGTAAATTACGAGAAAAGAAGATAATTTGCCTGTCAGTTTAGCAGAATAGAAGAGACTTGATAAGCTTTTCCTAGTTTTATTTGGTGTTCTTTCGTTGTTTGAATTCATCTTCTTAACCTTCTGACTCTTCTGTTATAGAATGGACAAAGGGAAGGCACTGAAGGCGTCATACATTCACTCTGTGAACCCATTGAATGGAATGGTGGTTGCTGCAGAAATGACTCATAGATTCTCCTCATATGAAAATAGTTTTACCATTGGAAGCTCTCATGCAATTGATCCTTACACCAGAGTAAAAACAAGATTCTCTGACAATGGAAAGGTTGCAATGCTGTGCCAGAGGGAATGGAGGCCTAAGTCTCTTGTATCAGTTTCGGCAGAATATGATACAAAGGCCATCAATGCATCCCCAAAGCTTGGACTTGCCCTTGCTCTCAAGCCCTGAAAATGCCCAAATCCAGGCTCTCTGGTTCAAGATTGTGGGTTTAACCTTTTGATCTCGCTGCAATTATTTAGACCCCAAGGTGAGATTACATTTTAACATCATCATTTGGGAAAAGCTTGAGATATAGCAGGTGTATTGCAAAATTCAATTTCAAAATGGATTTTGGGAAATTGAACCCAGTTTTGAAGACATATAGCCACAATTGAAACACATTGAAGTTTTGGAAGACTTGTAAGCTTATGGAGGATGAGCGTACAACAATATGATGGGATCATGATACTTAATAATCTCTTTTATCTGGGTTCCATAGTGGTGGAATTCTTGGTTATTTTACCTAATTTTGTCGGATTGTAATTTCGCAACCCATTTATCTAACCTATTGTGTTAGTGGCATGGTTCTTTACTTTCAGTAAGTTGTTATTCGAGAGGAAGATCAACCATGACCTAAATCTTCATATTCTGTCCGAATTTCAATAATTTTGTTCTTATTATGAAGGGCATACATCAACTGAGTGTATGCGACTCACCTGTTAATAATTAGCAGAACCAGTTTTAAGTTGGCCGACGCACTATTTTACTCTCCGAGCATGGCTTGCGCCCCGTCCCGAGATAAACTGAATTAAAGCTTTAACACATTCTCCGTATACTGTTGTAAGCATCTTCCATTTTAGAAAGAAAGTTAGCTGTGGCACTTACAAGCATTTTAGTGTGGTTCCTCTCTTCGTAATGCTACCTTTATGCGTGATGTACAATGGGACAATTTGTTTATCATCATGTGTTTAAAAAGATTAGATTAATCAGAGATCATTATTTTTAGTTAAACAAACCATAACCGTCACACAAGTAAAGAACGGTCATTGTCTGACCATCAGTTCTTTTTTAACTAATAAAAAATAATACGATGGAAGAAGCCAAGACTGATGTTAACATCATTTTGTACTATGAATGATGTGCACGTTCAGTATACAATATCAACGGCTTGGATGATCCAATCTAATCTAATGAAATCATTATAAATCTCATTTTGTGTTAGTATATAACTAGCACATGGGTGGATAATACTGATCTAAAGTCTTGTTTAGACTATGTGTTGGTTGGTGGGTGGGTGTGTTTTTAGCATGTGAAACTTGTAGCTGTAATCACCGTTTAGTGTCTGTATCTGTCGCGCTTCTTTTCCTTGTTCCCTTTGTCTAGTTAATTCCACCTAATTAGTTGATGATTTTATTTGGAACTCTTGTACTCTCCAAAAGGATAGAAAGTGTTTTTGTACACCTAGTAAGATCTTGTGCATTATCTGTGATTAGTGGCGGAGCTATGTAAGGGCGGGGTGGCCCCGGCCCCACTCAGTTTCCTTACAAACATAATTGAAAGTAAGAACAATTTTCAATTCAAGAATACTAAATTATGGTGAATGATACCGTGCAATAATAATGATAATGCGTCCATCAAATGATAAGATAGCAACAATCCACAAGATTAATCCTTCAATTTATCAAAATCGTCCCATAAAAACTCGAATTAGTGAATTTAGTTTTGAAAAAAAAAAATCACCGAACCAAAATATCTTTTATATTTCGGCCCCCTTCCGACTTCGATTCTTGGCTCCTCCACTGTCTGTGATCAAGATCTTTCTTCCATCTTGCCTCTGTTACACTCATTACGGCCTATTTGGTTCTCGTTCTGTCTTTTGATTTTCCAGTCTGAGGTTTTCGCTGTTGCTTTTGCACTGCTCGCAGCCGGTGCTGTGATTCTAACATTAAATGTACTGCCCCTGGTAATCACCTCTCTCTCTCTCTCTCTCTCTCACACACACACGCACGCACGCACTCTTATGAGGCATGTATGTATGCTGAAAACTTAAAAGTTCCTTACTTTCTTTGAAGGTATGAGTCTTCGAAGAGAACTTGAAGTTACTTGAAAGTTATCAGGATTTTGGAACAGAGAGTTGAAAGTGGAAAACTGGCCTATTGGAACAGTTGGGTTTAGGTTGACAGGATTTTTCGATGTACATTGTTTCAGGGTGGTCACATAATCTTCTTCCAGAGTCTTAGTCTCCTGGGTTACTGTCTATTCCCACTCGATGTTGGTGCTCTGATCTGCATGTTGAAGGACAATGTGATATTGAAGATGATTGTGGTTTGTGTAACATTGGCTTGGAGCCTTGGAGTTCTTGGGCTGCTTATCCATCATGAGTACGGCCGTCGACCCAAAGAGAAAAGCTCTTGCACTCTACCCCATTTTCCTCGTGTATGTGTCCGATTGGTTTTCTCATCATTGCCATTGATTAGTGCATCGGTGGTGGCGGTTGTAGAGATCCTTGGATGCTGATCAAACACAGTTGCAGTTACATGTATTCTTCTCAAGTGATGCTGATCAAACACAGTTGCAGTTACATGTATTCTTCTCAAGTGGGATCTTCTGTTGCTCCCTTTTTTGGGTCTTGCTTCTGACTTGATGTGTGGTACTCTATCCACAATTACTCTAATATCTAGTACATTAGTGAGAAATTTACATGGACTATACCCTGTTTCACATATAACTTAGATGATATGCTATTGTATGCAAGCCTGCAACCACATTCCGAAATTGGAAGTTATCAAAAACATTTTAGGAATCGGAAATCTATTACTTCCTGACTGTGTTTGTCTTGACTGTTGGAAAGATAAGTTCATGTTATTGTCACTTCTACGCAAACTTCCTGATACACAATTTTCGTAGTGTTAGTTGTCGTAAGTGAGGCTTGAACACCAATCATATGCATGGTGCCTACCACTAGACCAACCCACTTGCCAACTGATAAAAATAGTTGAGGAAAAGAAAGATGGATGTGAGGATAATTTCAACAGGAAAACATCAAGATAAAAGCAAGTTCTAGGCCCAAAAAGAGTATGTCAAGACTCGGGACTTAGCATTGCAATTTTACATACTTACAAATCAAACACAAAATGGGAAGACTTCAGCTCCATTTTCATTGCACTAAGAGAGCTACATTGGAATCAATTTTGATCTTTTCTTTGACAAGGGAACCGAAACTTAGCAGTACGACAAGCATTCCTCTGCGGCTTATCATTTTTCAATCCCAAACTCCCCGCTCTCACGATACAAAGGGGGCGATTTGTCATCTCTCAAAGACTTCTCATCTTTCGATCCTAAAAACCCTTTCTCTCACGGTCGCAAATTCAGAAGACAGACTCGGGCAAATGGGGCTCAACTTATGCAGAATGAATGATTATCATCTTTCGATCCCAAAAACCCCTTCTCTCGCAATCACATACTCACAAGACGATTCAGGCAAATGGGGTGCAAAAATGACACGAATTTGCCGCCTTGTCCGTCGTTGGACATACTCATCATCACTCACATCGACCAAACTTTTCTCTTCGTTCAACACCTCCTCGTCCCTTGACAAAAACAGCCTTGAATTAACACAATTGGCCCACGACAGCCCCAAAGCAGGGCAAACCCGCCTCCCGGACGAATACAAAAACCCGAAATTCCCAACCCGAAGCCCATTCAACCCGTCATCCGGTCCCACAAAATCAACCACCTGGTTCGTAACCACAACGACCAGGCCAAACCGATTCGCCAGCGACTTCAACTTGCTCGAAATCTTGAAAAACAGAGACGATCTTCGCTTGAGATCACTCGGGGTATTATCAAACTCCGATCGGAACAAAGCCGCTATAGAGTCAATCACTACCAGCTTAATGGGTAATTGGGTCTTTATTTGGTTAGAAAGAGAAACATCTAACTGGAGCAATAAGTCGAACAGTTGGTCTGCAGAGTGTACCGGGCGGATAAAGATTCTGTCAAGTGGGTTGTGAAGAGTGGGGAAGGAGAGGGAGAGTTGGCGTAGGCGGCGGAGAGGGAAGGGGAATTCGGAGTGGATGTAGAGAGAGGAGGCGGCGAGGGAGAAAGAGAGTTGGGCGGAGAGGAGGAGTTGGAGGGAGAGTTGGGTTTTGCCGCAGCCGCTTTCGGAGACGAGTTCGGTGACGGAGTTGCAGGGGAGGCCGCCGCGGAGGAAGCGGTCGAGTATTGGACAGCCGAGGGTGAGCTTTTGGGTTGGGAGGAGGAGGGGGTGGAGGAGACTTTCTGGGTTCATGAGAGAGAGAGAGAGAGAGAGAGAGAGAGAGAGAGACAACGTTTGAAATGGGGGGGAAGCGGCAAAGGATTGTGGGCTTAATTTTTGAAGCCCACTTGCATATTGGAGCAACAGGTCCGTGCTATGTCTCCTTAATCTTTAGGGAGCCGAAAGAACTGAGCAGCCGGTTCATCAAATTTTTAAGATAGACTTAATTATGAGACAAGCGGGTCTTTAACGAGTTTTAATCGAGTCAAATACGAATCGATCTCGTAGCTCGAATTTTTCATATATCATAAGTCGAACAATCCAAGTAATATCTAGTTCAAGACTGGTTTGAAACTTTAACGAGTTTCAGAAAAATGTTGCAAGTTAGTTCATAACAAATCAATCTTTAACAATACAAGCAAACACAAGCTCGAACAAAAGTAACTTGGTTTGTTTTGTAGTGCTAGCACCAGCTTCTGCTCTCAATCCTCATTTTCGTGAATTTAACCGGTTAAAAAGTTCTCGAAATTTGCTTTTAGACTCACGCTTCCACTCCTGCAGGGTTGGGGGCTGTAAATATTTTTTGCTGTAAAATTTACTCATCTCCTCTTCACTTCCTTTTCTTGCACCACCACCCTACCCAAGAGCAAGGCACAATTCTTCGAAAGAACTTTTATTTAGCCAAATATTCGAGCACAATATGAATTGAGCGCAAATAATTTGGTTCATTCAATAACTCTGAGAATCTATACCTCCCCAGCTAAACAAAATACACATGCTAGAAGCCTACAATCTAAAAAGAACAATGAGAAAGAAATCTGGCTATCTAGTCCCAAACCTGCTTTAAGAAATAATGTGAATCAGACTAAGAAAATACAAACTAACACAAAACCACGAAACTTCCGGTTTCTAAGGTAAAAGAATGACATTGCTCTGCTCATGGCTAGAGAAACCATAATTATGATGGGGCACCGAGGTATGAAGCAAGCCGCAAAATGTCACTGAAGATTCCACCGGCAGTGACTTGTGCCCCAGCACCTGGCCCTCGGACGATCAGAGGCTGCTGCTTGTACCTTTCGGTGGTGAATGCAATGATGTTGTCTGATCCGGAAAGTTGTGCGAATGGGTGATCGTTCTTGTATCTTCCCAATTTCACAGCGCCTCTTTGATTAACCACATCCACCACCCCAACATATCTCAAGACCTTCAAAAAGTATCACAAAATCATGAGAAGATAGAATACACACATGAAACCAAAGAGAAAATGGAAAGACAATCGTATTGTGGAAAAAATAGTGCCAATTACTTTGCATAGCACCTTCATTACAAACTAGTCAGGGCCAACCCCTGTTATCCTCGTCTAAAATAAAAACAGGGTTGCTAAGTGGGGTCTTGAGAGTGCCTGTGTCTTCTTTCTTTTGTATGAGGGTGAAAGGGCAGGTAAATTAGCGGGGTTTTGCAAATAAAAAATGCAACTGCTTTGGCTAACAGACTGTGCAACACTTTATCTAAGAATACTCACTTCCCCTACATCCTCGGCATCCTGACGTTTATTAGCCATGTCTTGGTCAAATTGTGGCAGTTGTTGGAGGAATTCCTCAGCAGATGCAGTAACCTAAAACAAAATCGTCAGAAAGAAAAACAAAATGCTCTCATTCAAGCTATTGTACAGATTAACCAAACTAAAATTACCCTTAATGGTTCAGGCACCAAGCTTTCAATAGGTATGTCTGAAAGTTCCAACTCTAGACCAGATTCTCTGGCAAGAATTATCACCTGAAGCGTGAAAAACACATGATGAGCACTGAAATATCTCATTGAACGACAATACCGGACACAATATTTGATTCTTTTTTCTTAGCAATAATCGAATTTCAATTGGCTAGCAAGTGTTTTCAAATCGGCATACATATAATGTATCATTTTTTCAATTGTATAAATCCTATCGGGATACTAATTGTTGAAAGAGTAGGCATTTCTATTGTTTAGCTGGACAAGATTTTTGGAAGAGGAAGAACACTTACAAGAGTAGGGAAGGAGAGTATTTGTATTACACTTGAAAGGCTCTAGTACAAAAATATTTTTATATAAGATAAACTTCGATATTTCACAAGGATATTCTAGAGCTTCTAGAGCTAGATATTTTAGAGTTTCTTAAAACTAGATATTTATATCTTCTTCAATAACATCTACCATTTTGGGTTTTGTCAATTGGAGCTGTTTTGGACTTAACTTTCTTGTGCAAAAATACTAAATTTAGTTTATGCTTCAACAACGTTAATCATACTTAATATACAATTAAAAAGTAGATATACCTAATAACACCAACCAACTATGCTTACTTTTTAAAAAAAGGTTTTTAAGATACAAAATTCAAGTCTCTCAATTGGGGCCTATTACATTAAGGCTTTCTGTTCCCTTTGTTAGGGAAAGAAAAGCCAGGGAAAACACAATTGAAATATGGTTCTTTCTTTTATACAAACCCTACATTGAGATTGAATTTCTATCAATTGGTTTGAAAGATGTCATAATTAGATCAAACGGCTTAGATAAATGCATTTAGGGTTCCGCTTCCTAAAGGTCCGATTTTTTCCTAATAAGTAATCATAGGGTATGTACCAAATTAGGATACGTGTATAAATCATAGGATACGCGGTCGTATCGTAGAATTTCTGTACAAAAAGGATACATGGTGGGATGCGTATCATTCTCCAAAAGAGAAGATACAAATCATAGGATACGTATAATGTATCGTAGGCTTTTAACAACTATGGCTAGCACACATTTAGTCGTATATCTAGAGGCCAGGAAAAGAAAATTGAAGAGAACTTCACTCACTAAAGAGCTCATGAAATTTGCAGCTAGGGAGAGTCACTTATGACTAGTAAATATTCCAAAAGTCAGACTTAGAACCTATTACCTTCCTGGCCACATCCATTCCAGACAAATCATCTCTTGGATCCGGCTCAGTATAACCTGCCTCTTTTGCCTCCACCACCACCTCACTAAAAGATTGTGTTCCTATGAAATTGTTGAAAATGTAACTCAGAGTCCCACTGCATCGTTACATTCATGTAGTGAATACAAGTCACAAAAAGTAAACGTACACCAATCACATGAGCAAACATAATTAACATACATGGTTACATACATGTATGGTAGTTGAGAAATACATGTTACATTCATATCTTTGAGAAATACAAGTGACTAACCTGAAAATGCCTTCAATCTGCAATATTTTGTCCCCAGTTTCAAGGAGACCATGTAATGTGCTAATAATTGGAAGACCAGCTCCTACAGTAGCTTCGTAAAAGTAATGTGTATAGGACTGTCGTTGAAGAGCTCTCAACCTCAAATACTGGGGTTTGAACAAAAACACGTTACGACAGCTCCAAGAGTTTTTCACAAAACAAGGGGAAAGAAATATGCAGAATAGATTTTCAACAAGTACGGATTATATATTGAATGAGGCCACATCATTGGTGGGACAAACAAAAAGTGCCACATATGGGGTCAAGATGACAAATCTACGAACAATGATGGTCCAAACTTGCAACCATTTATTTAATGCTACCTGATCAAGTGGTCCGGAATTCGCCTTCTTATTTGGAGTAATTACGTGAATCCCTCTTCGCAACCAGTCATAGTAATGACTTGCAATGACAGAGTCTGATGTACAATCTACCAACACCGTATTTGGAATAAAATGATTTCCATGCACATTTTGGACAAATTTCCCCAGATCGGCCACTTGTCCATTCTCCTTTTCAAGTTCTCTCCATCTAGACAAGTCAATACCCCTGCAACAAGAGATATAAATTTGCCCGGGTCATAAGTAGTCATAACACTTGTACAGAATTTCTTCTTCTGTTTTCTTATGGTTTTGAACTAAAAATAAAGTCAAGAAAAAACAAATACAAGAAAAGGAGCAGCCATACGCCCAAACCTAGCTTCTGAGAATAAACCACATATACAGAAGTAAAGGAACCCAACAGCTAAACCAACAAGTAAATGCTGTAAACTAACAAGTGAAAGATAAAGACATATTCGAGATATTGCACTGAGTTTCGAATTGCTCTGTTTTAGCCATCCTTTAGTTTGAATGAAAACCGTTATATTGACACAGTAATCTTCAATCAGTTGTACTAGTTTCTCTGAGAAACAATTTAAGAAACCAATCACTGCTCACATAAACCTCTTATGTTTTGATTATTTTCTTCTTTCTTTTTTGAGAAAAAGATTTCCGGATTTAGTCTATTTGCATATTCCAATTGAAGGGTTCATAACGTATCTTTCGATGTTTTGAAACAAGACACAAACAGGAAACAAACGCAAACTATAGAAACTTGAACCCAAGACCTCCCAGAAACCTCAATATCAAACACAACAGTCATGGGAAAAATTTTCAATGAATGCATGCTTTTGCACCATCTGCTACCTTGGTAGGGAGGATTCAAAACACCAACGATGCCATTTAGAAGGGAAATAAGTTGGTAGACACTGGGACTTGCATGCTTTTCCATATTAAAATGAACTTGAACTTACGTGTCACTCAAAAGCATTCTCCTTGAACCTGTGATTCCCATAACACGCAAGTCGATGTTAAACTTTTCCTTCAAGACTGCTGCCTGCCAAAGAGAATTTACGTATCCGAGTCAGCGAGAAAAGGAATGTGCTATTGATTTCCTTTATGGATGTCAATCCGATGTTTCCAGAATAACAGATTTTTTCTGTCATTGGTTGCATATTTGAGAGCAATGCAGAAGGGGGGAAAAGCAAGTTACTTTACCAATATCATATGATTAACCATGCCATCATTCCTGTCCATTTGTTGAGTAAGTTTCCAAAGCCTTTCGATCAAATATATTCAAGTTATTTAGACCCATTATATCTCCTAGTAATTGAACAAAGTTTTTTGACTTTTTTCCAACCTAACTATGTTTTGTTCTACTGCACAATGCAATCACTGTGCTGTGAAGACTCGACATATCCAAAACCTTTCAATCAAATTAATATTCAAGTATTTAGATCCATTATAACTAATAGTAGTTACAACCTAACTATTTTTGTTCTACTGCACAATGCAATCATTAGGACTGTGGAGAGTCTGGAGACTCGACCTAAATAGAATATAAGGTTTGAATGTTTATTTCATGTTACTATGACGATTGCAGTTGCATAACAATATAACTTTAAAACAAATTAAAAACAACAGATTTCCAAACATTAACTTCATGCTCTCAGAAACTAAAACCTACCAATCATCATCAATCACTCAAAGAAGCGTCAAAACATGTACAGTCTAGACTCAAATAATTCCATGTACCAAAACACATCATGGACCTTATTTGTATGACGTGAGAGATAAAGAAGACATAATGTACCTGATCTCTGAGCTGGTCAAGCAAGGTACCACCTATCAATCCAGGTCCAACAATACCCATTGCTATTGTGGTTCTAGAGAGATAAAACCTTGAGTGAACAGCCCTTAGAGCCCTTACACAGTCTTCTCGCTTGATAACCACAGTGATATTATACTCTGAGCAACCTTGGGCTATAGCACGGACATTGATATTAGCCTGTCATACAGTAAGTTTTTGTAAGAATTTCATGAAACTTATGAGAAGCTTATGCATGTAAACCTAGACACCGGGTTCCACAACAGGGGAAAGGAAGTCAATTTATTTGCCCCGTACATATTTACCTAAAGTACACACGCCAGCAATTAAGGGGTAATGTCCACTTATCTTAAAGTGCAGGGAAGAATTATTTCGAAGTTCCCTATTGGCATGCTAATATTTGCTCACTGCACCCCACTTCCATTTCTCTTGAATTTATAGGCATTGACAACATAAAAACAACTGAAGCCAAAAAGGGGGTGACAGCAGCGTGCACATGAAAGTGTGGCAGAGTGTAATACTAATTGACAACCACTACACAACGTTCCAACCTTTGCAAGTGCATTGAAAAGTGTCGCACTGACTCCAGGAGTACTAGCCATTTTCAGGCCTACGGCTGCCAAAATGCTACAGTTTGGGATGACTGCAACCTGAGAGGATCAGGAACCATATAAGATGGGAATGAAGATTAAAGAAGTACACAAAATAAATTTTCTATAAGGCAAGAAATGAATACAAGATGATATGGGTGTCCTCAAGTACAACAGAAGTACAAGGAAAACTAATCTCAGCTTCAAGAATGTTAACAAATCACACGAACACAAAGTACAAGACCTGAGAAAGACGCCCAGCATCCAGAGCTTGACAAAATCTAGACTGTAAAGCCTTAGCAACAGCATCTACTTCCTTCTCAGGGACGGCAAAGCAGACAGAATGCTCACTGCTAGCCTGCATTAGGCCCAGTTAATGACCACATGAATTGTATAATACAGAAAAACAGACACCAGAGGATGAAGATACCTGGGATATCATGATTACGTTAGCTCCTACATCTTTCACTGCACCAAAAATGTCACTAGCGGTACCAGGAACACCAGCCATTCCAGTTCTGCAAAAGAGTGTGCAAGAGTCAGTTTAATCAAAAAAGGAAACTAAAGAAAATGCATAAAACTGAAAAGAAGACAAACAGTATCATCCTAGCAATACAAGCTCACCCCTCAACATTTACAAGGGCCAAATTATCTATTGTTGCAAAACCTTTGACAAAAGATTCCATTCCTTGCCCATCTTCAAATTCATTGACAGGAGGCCGGCAGATCATCGTTCCAGGTGCCGAGAGATTGAAGATGTTTCTTATAAGAATCGGAATGTCATATCGCATTACAGGAATGATGGTCCGGGGATGTAAAACATTTGCTCCAAAATATGACTGCAAAAAAACACAAGTTTTGTTGTTAAGAATGCGAAATAGCAAGTGCCAGCAACCTTGCCAGGTAGAAAAGGAGATTAAATGGTCACCATTTCCCAGGCCTCTTGATAAGACAATGTCTTCAGTACCACAGCCTCGCTAACTGCAGAAGAAATATTCTTTAGCACTCCATCGAAACCCCAAACTAACATAATTGTTTGCACCCATCATCATTGTAATTATACAACCAACACGTATAAAAGGATTTTCGCCATCTGGTTATGGAACAGACAAGTGCTCAAAAAGTTCAAGAAAAAAGTAACATGCCATGTGATTCAAACACAAAAACTAGGGGTTTGCACAACCTTTTCGTGGATCTGCACTATAAACACCATCCACATCTGTCCAGATTGTGACTTGGCGTGCCTTGACCAAAGCACCCATTATAGCTGCGGAAAAGTCACTTCCATCCCTTTTCAGTGTCGTGGGAATATTTTGAGGTGTACTGGCTATGAAACCAGTTGCAATGATTGTCTTAGATGGATTTTGCGAAAACCAGTTCTCAAGTCTTTTTAAAGATTCCAAGTAATCTGGATCAACTTGATCAGAACCAGTAAGATTTACAATAAGTACATCCCTTGCATCCATCCAATTACAATCCACACCGTTCTGTGACAAAGAAAAGAAAACGAGAATAAGTTTTTATAACCTAACTTCCAAATCACAACTTAAAGATGTTCTGGTAAAAGAAAAAGAGCAACTAAGCACAGCACCACCTTTCTGACAAGAGCCGCCAGCATTTGAGCTGACCATAACTCTCCATGTCCTACGACAAATTCTGTAAAAGACTCTGTTGCATGACCAGCTGCATACATCAAGCATGAAATGAATTCCGCGTCACCACTAGAACCCAAGGTAGCAACAATTATATGATTTGATAGATAAAAGATAAAGGGAAAAACACGTCTACAAGTTGCAGCATTCTACCTAAAAGAAAAGTTTATCAAGAATATTTATGGGAAGGAAAGCGGTGGGGAATGGAGGTGCGGTGGTAAACCATAAGCAAAGGTTCATCATCCTATATCAAGAAATCATACTTAATCAAATTCTCTTTCCCCTTGTTCCTTGCTTGGTGTCCGCATTTGCAAATGGGATATCACAGCAAGAAATTCAAACAATAAGCATGCATAAAAGACTTTTCCTATTATGCAAAGGAAAATAGATCATAATAAAAGAGTTGTTTTAATACCTATATATATTGCACGAAGCATCGCTTTAAGGTTATTAATATCATGATACAACCGCGCAAGGAAAATAGCACAATCATCCCCCTCAAGTAGATCAACTGCTGTTAACTTGTGCTTTTCTAAAACAGAATCCAACGCAGCTATATAAGAATCATCCCGAGACTGCGCCTTGTAGATAAGGTCATACATCATATCAGTCACCTTTGACATTGCAGACACAACCACCAACTTTCTTTCCGAATCATCATCAACAATTATCTGAGCAACATTCCGAATTCTTTGGGAGCTTCCCACACAGGTACCACCAAATTTATGAACAGACCAGGAGTCGCCTTTGGGAAACGGAACCTTTTCTACAGATGGTTCTTGTTTTTCTATAGATGATTCTCGCCCATCTGCCAATAAAATCAATATTATAAATATAAGTAACTGCACGGTGTTCCTTGAACATCATAACATGACTTCAATGATCAAAAAATAATTGCCTAGTAAAGGTAGGTAACCTGTAACTGAAGCACAAATATGAAAGCTTAACAACTTCCTCTCCTTTCTGAAATAAGAAACAAAGGCAAAAACCTTCAGCAGTTAAGAAACAGAAGGGAAAAGGTGCATCGAGTCAAATTCTTTGCAAAGAAACAAACGGCATCGCATTCCAGATAATATAAATCAGGAAAAAAAGAAGGGAAAAGACCCTTCCAGAAAGCAAGGACACTCCCAAGAAGGTGGTTTATCCATGCTGGGCACCAACATTCATCTACTGCCGACATGGATCAGCATGTCTGTGTTGTGTTCGTATCTCTATGCTGTGTTCGTTATTGAGTCCTGTGCCCAACTATGTGCTTCCTAGAGTCCCTTGAACAAACATAGGAATTAAATCGACACATGAAAACAGGTTTTATAAATGTATATGCTCGTCAATGGATGTAGTCATTGACCCAACCACTAAATAAGTACTGATAGTATATTAAGGTCCGGCAGGAGGTAACACACAACTTTATCACGCTCCAGCAATTCAGTGAAAGACATTGTTTGTTTCTATGTATATTCACGTACTGGAGAATTCTAACGTATAACACATGAAAAGCATTATACAAATCTATAGTTTGATGAAATATATACCACACATAAAGTGCATTCAGTGATGATGCCATAACCTACCCTTAATGCTAACCTAAGGAGAAACAGTGAGATGTAAACACAAGGCACATGTCACGCTTTCTTGACATGGTCATGTGCAAAAGAGGACCCACCTATTAGTGATGCTACCAACCTCAATGTAGATGAGGCCTTTTATAAGGCCAAATTTGTGACAGGTTGGTGGATGTTGAATTGTGGATTGTAAGTAATGTTATAGCTACCGTAAAAACGTGCCATAAGGTAAGAGTTATCGGTTTGTGATGCAAGAAAATGCATGGTTTTGGGATGGTAGAAGTAACCATAAGAGAATGCTTATAAGAAAGTAACGCAGGCTCTCTAGAGTATCCCTTCCTACTTCCTATCGGTGGCCCCTGCTTGGGTCTTCTTAGAAAGCTACAGCTGTGTGGAATGATTTATCAAGAAAATAGAGAGGAGATTGGTAGGGCACATTGATGAACCTGATACCAAACCAACTTCACCCTGATATGACTGGAGAATGTCATTCAAGACTGTTCTTCCAAACGAAAGCAACAAAGATCCCGGCGTTGGCTAAACTTACATTCGGCAAGTTTATTCTACTCAACCAATTCATATTCAGGTGAAAGAAAATCTTCATCCAAATAATATTTAGACTGAATTCTCCTTCATGCATCGAAATAAACGTAGTAGAGGACAATTTTGGATAGCCAAACTGTAATACAGATTAAAAAGCAAACACCTTTCAGCTGAGCACTAAACTTGGTTCCAATTATTTGTCTCTGTAGCCAAACAAGAAGTAATAAATTTAACATAAAGAGGGAGAAAGCTATTTACTTGGAGATGGGAGAGGATTGAGGGATGGAGAGTTGTGATGGGTAGATCTTGGTGGTTGGATATAATACGTCGCGTGACAGTGCAGTGCCCTGCAAAGAATGGGAGATCGAAGAAGCAAACGCCATTGGGATTTGGCTGCTTCCCTCTTTTGAGAGTTGCGAAAGAGAGAGGCAGCAAGAGAGAGAGAGAGAGAGAGAGAGAGAGAGAGAGAGGCTGCGCCAAATTCGAACCAGTGGAGGAATTGAGTTAGTACTCTCAAGGTTTGCTGTTTCTTATTCTTTTCTCTTCGGTGAATGGGTTAAAACTAGGGGTGCCGCGGTCCTGGTCCTATAAGGATTGGTCTCTTTCCTCGTCGGTGAATGGGTTAAAACTAGGGGGTGCACGCGGTCCTGGTCCTATAAGGATTGGTCTAATAATCTGACCAATCCAAGCGGCTCTCGAAAATTAGGATCCAAAACTTAATTGTATATGTGGAATTTAATCAGAATGAAACTGCAAAATTGTTCCAAAGTTTAATTTCGATTCTATCTGATTAGCATTCAAACACTGAAAAATTTAGTAGGATAAATGAATGATGGAAGGAAGGTATTATGTTAGGATTAAAAAAAAAGGAAAGAAAATAATTAAAATAATATAAATTAGGAGTTTAGTAAGGCAAAGTAAATCGTAAAATCTTAAAATTGGATAAATATTCGAGTAAGAAAAAATAAAATTGGTTACACTCAATATTATTAAGAATCATATGGTTTGGGTTCCTATAAATATACTACTAGTATATTAAAAACTTTAATAGTTCTCAACGGTCCGGATCGATTCTAACTACTGATATTTAATTGAAAATCAGTAATCGAATCAAAATTAATTTTTTTTATTTTTTGGGAACCATGACTAATGAAACCTAGAAACAGACCAAATAGAAGGGTTCAGTCCAAACCAAACCAGTTTTGTGATTGGCGCGGTTTGTCTTCTGGGCATGGTTAAAGCCCAAGCGGCGAAGCCCCGGTTCTGAACCTGCGAGTTCTCTGAGAATGAACACAAGAACGTCGTGCTTTGTTGACGCGCGTTTTACTTCAAGTAAACCTCCCGTTCTGAACCTGTGAGTTCTCTGTAGTATCGAGTACAGACTAGTGGACCTGGCTCATCAGTCTAACGCAGTGTGTGTCTAAATCATCACCCGCTCTACCATTCCCGACATCAATGGCGAATCCAACCAGCTGCGATTCAACCAAAGGGTCCATTACTCACGTCATCTTCGACATGGACGGACTCTTACTCGGCAAGATTCCTCACCCCCCAAATCCGTCTTCTTTGATCTGTTTAGAACTGTCATTGAACCCTCATAATTGGTCTCTTTTCAACTGATTACCTGATACATTTTGGCATACTATATTTATTGCACATATGTGACTTCCTTTGAATTATGTGCGGAATTGTTATAAATGTTGGGTCTGTTGTTCAATTTCTACTCTCTGGTTTGGGCCAAGAACGCCATACATTTATACATGTGTGTCCCATATGTGCGCATATACATATGTAGCCCTAGAACTGCTTTTATACATATACATGTTTTCTTGGTTCGGTCCTTTAATGAATCGTTTGGCAGATTGGAATGCTTCTCCTTCTCTGACATAAAACAAAGGCCCACTTGCAAATTCCTAACCCTAGTTGGTCTAGTTTGCAGCTTACTACCAATGCAAATTACGATGCATAATTTGTTAGTAGAACTTTTGATAACAAGAATGGTTCAGCAATAGGTATTGCAATTCATATATTAACCTTGAATCTCGTCATCTGCGTAAACCTGGCTAACTCTAGCTTTCCTAATTCTTGCTCGTGGTCAAATGACTGTAGATGTGAGAACCCACTTGGGGGCAATCCCACATCGGTTAACTATGGAAAGTTATTTCCATATATAAAGGTTCGCGAAAAGCTACTGTATAACTTGAGATTAATCTTTTGAGCCACGTGGTTAGGCTAAGAGTTAAGCAGGTTAGCTGGCACAGGTCGTGACAGGTGGTATCAGAGTTTGCACCAACCGGAAGTGTGAAGCGGGTCCCGGGAGGAGACGTGCTTGGGTGGGCCCAACAAGTGAAGAGTTTGAAGTGTTTGTCGTGCTTGGACAGGTCCCACATAGGATGAGCTCAAGGTGCTTGTCGAGCATGAGATGAGCCTTTGGGGGGGGGGGGGAGGGGAGGGGATTGTGAGAACCCACTCGGGGGCAATCCCACATCTGTTAACTATGGAAAGTTAATTCCATATATAAAGGTTTGCGGCAAGCTACTGTATAACTTGAGGTTAATCTTTTGAGCCACGTGGTTAGGCTAAGAGTTAAGCAGGCCAACTGGCACGGGTCGTGATAGTAGATAACCTCTCTTTCTCTCTCACACACAAGCAACGCACTTGGCCAATGTAATGCATTGGAGCATTTCCTTGTCTCTATGTATGTAACGTTTAGGACATTTCTATATCAATATGGTTTTGTATTTTTTGCCTTTGGTCTTGTTTATAGTTGTTAATTGTTTCCCTCTGCATTTTCGTTGGAGATTCCGGTTGCTTAACAGCTCAGTTGGAGGCTATTAGGCTAAAACATCAATCAAACTTCTAACAAAGAAACTGAAATCTGATGCTGTTCTATTTTCTGCAGACACAGAGAAATTCTATACCGAAGTCCAGGAGATTATACTCGCAAGATACAATAAAACTTTTGATTGGTCTCTCAAGGCAAAAATGATGGGGAAGAAAGCCATTGAATCTGCTCGTATCTTTATTGAGGAGACTGGAATTGACTCTCTTACACCTGAGGAGTTTCTTGTAGAAAGAGAGGATATGTTACAGAGCTTGTTTCCGACAAGTGAGCTAATGCCAGGTACCTTCATTGAAAGTGAAAAGTCCTTTATTAATTCCTAAATGGATTCATTATATCTTTTCTTTTGTAGTATATGTATACTTCTTCCAATCGGAATAAGTACCTTTACGAAAGGATCGAAGGAAGGCTTAACGGATTGTGGTGTCCCGATTTATCTTCAAACCCATTTGGACCTTCAAAACTAGTAGAGCATTAGCCTCTTAAGCTCACTCTCTTTCTCACTATAAGAGGCCCCATTCTCCGTTTTCCTCCTCGCTTTGCACATTCTTCAACCTTCATCAGAATCCATAATCCTCTAGTCACAATATAGCTTCCTTCATGCATTGCAACTAGTTACTCGTACCACTACTCTTATTCTCGTTTGCTGTCTTTTTGATCTTGTAGGGGCAAGCCATTTGATAAGACACCTACATGCAAATGGAATACCAATTTGCGTGGCAACAGGGTAGGATTTATTCTTGTGATATCTCGTTTTTCTTGTGTTGTTTCCTTTAGCAGTGACATTTGGAGGACATACCTGTAAACCAGTTCAAGTATGGAATGGAAAGAATGTCACATCCATTACTAATTTGAAGATATATCTCTCAGTTCTCACAAAAGGCACTTCGACTTGAAAACACAAAGACATGGCGAACTTTTTTCATTGATGCATCATATTGTTCTTGGTGATGATCCAGAAGTCAAACAAGGCAAGCCTTCACCAGACATATTCCTGGCAGCAGCCAAAAGATTTGAGGTATTGGAGATGGGTTGTAGATGCCCTTACTGCATGATATATCTGTCTGTTATGCTAAGTCGACTTCTGCCGTGTCATTATTTCATGTATCTGTAATCTGTATATGCGTATTCTTCTCTTTCTGTTCATTGCTTCTTTCCTATTATACATTTAAAACCGCAAGACCTGGATCATTAAATTCTTTGCTGAACAGGGTGGCCCCATAGATCCACAAAATATACTTGTCTTCGAAGATGCTCCATTGGGAGTTTGTGCAGCGAAGAGTGCTGGGATGTAAGTGATTTAAGTAAAGTTCTTATTTTTCATACATGTAAGTTATCTACAGTCACAATGGATATACTCTACTTCAAACTTCACGTTGTTTGAGTTCGAATTGATATAAAACCAGAACAATTCTTTGACAGATGAAAAATCAGTTGAATACTTGTTATTGTACCACTGACCACTACCTTCTGTGATTTTTTAAGTTGTATCTTCCCATTGGTTATAATTGACTTTCTATTTCTTGATTACCGTAAGTACCTTCTTGGTTGTTAATTTATGTGGGAGTATTTTCCCTTGTGGATTTTGACGTCACTTGCGGATGACATGTTACTACTCTTGAGGATCTGTTTCAGCACTACTTTCACTTTCATCTGGGGTTCTTGTCCTTCGAGTGACAATGGGTGCACATGCATAATCATTCAAAACACTTTGGATGAAAGCTGCTTCAGTAAATTGGATATTAATTATCTCCTTCTTTTGTTTCCCATTTCTTCTGATGCTTCACTATTACTTGTAAAAAGTGCACCTCCGTATCGACTACGTTTGATTTCTCAAGTTCGTGGTTGCTAATTACTCCTATGTTCTTACATATGGTATGCAGGTCAGCAGTTATGGTTCCGGATCCAAGGCTTGATAGCTCTTACCATGGAGGTGCAGACCAAATTCTGAGCTCCCTGTTGGATTTCAACCCTTATGAATGGGGTTTGCCTCCATTCGAGAAGGCAGCTAGTTAGACCCACATACAACAGCTAGCTCCAGAGAGGGAGAGAGTTGCCTTATTTATTGTCGAGGAGGTTCAACTGACCATTGATTTGATAATTTCCTCAATGCATGCATAATTGTTTTTAAGTGAGGGTTACCTTATTATATTAGTTTAATGAAAGGACAAGTTTCCATTAAAATTTTGTTGTGCTCTGGTTCAGTTGAAAATTTTAGTTCTTTGATGAAACTTATTCTACTTTTGATCAGTTCTTCTGGAATGGTAGCCCGATGGTGAAGGATTGCCTTTGATGTGGCAAATGGAGTTCTACTTGGGATTGGACTATCTTGCAATGGTTCAGCTAATTTGATTGGCAATTGGGAGGACAGATTAGAACTCGGAAAAAGCTAGAGACGCACACAAACTCACATCCTAACTCCTACAAAAATGGGACTTGAGACAGATTTTAATCCAAGTATTGGTAGTCAAGTGCCTACTAATCTCAGGACACTGTACCCCCTGCCGCAATTTGTTAGGATCCAGACCCGCCATACATCCCAAAAAAGACCAATTTAGACTTCAGGTAGGTGATGGAAACTACACTTGTGTAAAGGACTCGTTTTATGTCAATGTCAAGGACCGTTGTTAATGTGAGAGGATACAACATCGACGTATTGTGGTTGGGGTAGTTGCCAGTTTATGTCTCTTTCAGGAAATCAACTAAGGTGGGTGTTTAATAATAACAACATACTAAAAGGTAGTATAATAAATATGAGAACATTGGAGGAATCTGAACTGGAATGTGCTAAAACGTTGATCACATTGCATGAACTTCTGTAATAATTGCAACTAGTGGGACTGTGTGTAAGAGCACATGGTAAAAGTGGAACTAAGCTTGTCGTTTGTAGACCCACTCTATAAAAGAAACTTCAAATCTTCTCCCCAAGAATTTTATAGTTCAAAAATTAAACAATCGGTGGGTTTTTTCTAGCATTCTTTTAGTTTTGGAGCTTTTACAGCTGGGTTTGAATTTTAAATTTGCAGAGTTCAAAAAGGATTATATAAAAACAAAAAGAACGAGCAGCAAAGGAAAATTTTCCAGCACAAACATAAATGATTATATTTCTCAAGGCAGCAAGGTTATAGTTTTACACACAGGAAGGAGTCCCAAATCAACATTTCCCACAAAACCACCTTCTCGCTCCATAGGAGAACTTACAGTCGACGAAACCTAGTTGAAGGTTTGGTCATATAAATTACACGAACCTAAAAAACAGAAGAACTTGAAGCAAGATGAATGAAATGAATCGACCAACCGCGCAACGATAAACCTGCGCCCATTGCTTTCAAAGAGGCAGTGGAATTCCGACTTTGGTTTTCTCACAAGCTTCTTTCGTCCCACAACGTATAATTTATACAAAGTTCTCTCCCCGCGTTTCCTATGGGCTCGTAATGACAGAATAACTACCAAACATCACGCAAATACCTCCCACTCATTTGCAAATTCTTTACCATGCTCTCAGCCTTCGAGTTGTCCAGAGATCCCTGAATAAAAAGATCAGATGAATCACAAACGAAGCACAGTTTTGAATTTGCCACAGAAAAAAACAAACTACTAAACGGATATGGATTGGGATTTGGACGCCAACTTGCATCTAACTTCCAAGCTAAAAGATGGACTTCATATGTAGGGAATCTGGCGAGAAGTGGAATAAATTACAACAGTTTTCCTTTTATGGTTAGTGAGGTTACATTTCGCTCCCTGCAAATCAATTTTCATACCCCTTGAACTTTCATTTCTATTTCAATGTAGCCCCTCGTCATCACTTATTTTGCGGGGTATGAAGGAATTTTACAGTGAAAAGGGAATGAAATTGCAAGATTCAAACTGTTCAAATTGACTTCCCACCAGAACTCTGGACCAATGGCGTAATTAACCCATGGAAAGATTTCTTTCTTTTGCAATTTCAAGGCCCAAATGGCCCAAGGACAATTCTATTGCAGTCACAAATATAGTTGTCACTGGCAAGTTGTCGATGTGTGAAAAGCAACTCCGTTGGTAGGGCTCTTGGTCCAGGAAGAACTTCCCTTACTCCCTCCCTCTCTCTCCCCCCTCTTTCTAGTTTCTACCATGAAAAGGATGCTTTGGTTGTTGCACAAATGCAACAACCTTGCTACAATATATAGGTGGAGACCGGATACTATCTAACCGACAACTCAACACAATATTAAAGACATACCTGCTCTTGCACTATTGTGTGTAGGGTTCGGTGGACATCCCGGGCCATACCTTTGGCATCCCCACAAACATAAATATACCCTCCTTGAGAGATAATGTTCCAGATATCTGAAGCCTGGAACACAAACGACACAGGGATAGCCTTAACTATACAAGCAACAAGTGAAATATTTACAGCAAGGTTAATTCAAGAAAGCGCCATACTTTCTCTGTCATCTTATGTTGAACGTATTCTTTAGTGGGACCCTCGCGTGAGAAAGCAACAATCAGTTCAGAAATTGCACCAGCTTCAACAAAGTTGTTCAGCTCATCCTCGTAAATATAATCCTGCAGATATTGAATGGATTTGATCAAAAATGTTACAAACAAGGATAATGTTTTAGGAGGCTTTATATACTACTTCCATTCCAAAATGAGTGACCTTTTTGGGACTCCGCATCATTTTAAAATGCTTATATCTTTCGATTTATGAAGTTTTATGTGATTTTGAAAACTTCGTGTAATAGAACTAATTAAAATCTATCTAACAAGATCCATATTGCATATTTTTTAACATTCATATTGAAAGATATAAGCAATTGAAAATGACACGCTCTTCCAATAAAAAATTACTCATTTTGGAACAGAGGGAGTAGATCAGTTAATTCTAACCATTTTCCGGTTCCGGCATCCAAAGAATAAGACGGCAGGTCCCAGCTTGGCTCCAGCTTCTTTCAAACCTAATCTTTCCTGAAATATGACTCGACACATTAGGTTCACTATTCTTCGGTAGCAAGCGTAAGGACAAAAATGATACATCATGTATTCATGTCTTTAGAGTTCAAACCTGAAGGAACCCCCTGAAAGGAGCCAATCCTGTGCCAGGGCCAATCATGACAATGGGCACTTTAGTGTCGGTAGGAAGTTTGAAGTTAGACTGCCTAACGAAAATGGGTGCCCAGCTGCAATCACCGCTTTCCTCCAGTGGCACAGCATTCTGTAAAAGCACCAAAGGAGGATGGAATGCTTTAGTAGATTGCAAAACAGATTAGCTCAGATTACACAACAAGACAGGTGTAGAAAATTGGCTTTGTTCATGCAATAAATTTAGCTAATTAGGCCATGACATTAGTCCACTTGTCAACTTACGACTCCACGACCAAAAGTTAAGAGTACAACTATAAATTTATACCTTCATCCAAGTTGAACATACTCCTTTGTGAATCCGTCCTGCTGGTGTTTTCTCATAAACTAGTGCACAGGTAACATGAATTCTAGATGGTGCCATCCTGTACAATACAATAAGATGTTGTAAGCACGCTACATGATTGGAAGCGAATAATGACGTCACAAGGAGAGCTCCCATTCCACTATATTCCACTAAGAGTGCATTACCATCTCCAAAGACTGGTACCATAGCATAGCAAAAGAATTCGTAAGAGGACTAAACTGACAACCACTAGTCATGTAAAGAGGTGAAATGGTAGAATCTATTCACCTGGGGGATGATGAAATTGAATAATATCTGGGCTGCAAGCGTGGGGCAACTGATGCAAAGAAAACTCCAAGTGGAGGCTTGGCCGATGAGAATTCTGCCATGACTTCAAGGAGACTTCTTTGACCTGCAACTACCCACTGTGTATATTCCTCCTGTAGATAGAATGTGCCCAATGCCCATTTAAGTACGATAATGCGACATTATTTGATAAGAAAACTCAGAACAAAAGGACAACAAACCTTTCCAGCTGAAGATGCAAGATGTCTCAATCTCTCAGCTTCGCTTGGATCCAAAGCATGAGCTGCCAGGGCAACTAATGCAGACTGCGAAAGACATGCAAATGAGAAGTCAACTAATTGGAATACACAAATATTCCATCATCAACGCACGAACAAAAACAGCAGACTACCTTCTTGGGAAAGGTCAAAAGATCCGAGTATCGAGTCAGTGCAGTTCTTAAAGTACAGGGTGGAAAAGGAGGGGGCAAAGAGCTTCCACTAAGAGGTGTTCCATCCTCTTTATCAGTGTGAACTGAGAAATATGTATGCGGTGATATACCCAACAACCTTTCAGCCTCCTCCACAGTTTCAATCAAATTCTCACAGTACACACCAACATGATCGCCAGTATCATATCTGAGGAGAAAGGAAGAAAATAAAAATGAACGAACATGGTTATAGATTAATTAAACCTGCATGATCTCATCCGCGGTTATTTTAAATTCCAAAGGTAGTTGTTCTAGTTAAAGATAAAGCAGAATAAGTTGACAAAGTTTGTCATCACCAAACTACAATATCCTTCTCCAGGTGAAATAGGATTGCAACTTACGCAAGTCCAGTGCCAGAAATGTCAAATTCGAGATGGGTGCAAGAACGATCAGAAGCTGGAGTATGAAGCTCCTGTCTCACAGCCACATTTGACCTTAATTAAGACACACAATATTTGTCATTACAAAAGAGATAGCCATAATTAAGAGACAAACCAAAAGTACAAGACATTCTTTTGGTACCTGCATGGATGTTGAGCATCATGGACAGCATGACCATTCGCCTTACTCAAGCTGCTATCTGATAGAGATGCATCTGTGCGGTCATGAACTACAACACGATATTCCAACACAGCAGCAGTGTAAGGAGTTGCAACAGTTGCATCATCTTCATCCCGAAGCAACTGATCCAACTCGGGCCACAACGACTCCCGCCTACAACAGCAACATCTGATGAGAAATCACTAACCTTGTATTTCCACATTTAACTTTAGCATAGTTTAAAGACAGGATGCTATGAATTCCAGGGAGTTTGTGTTCTTAGTACCAAGCAGCGAAGTCATCTTCAATGCATTGATCATCATCCCCAAGACCCACTGGAACAAGACGCTTCCCACCTGCAATCGGTAGAATAAAGATCAAGTCATGTTGCTAAAAGAAACATCAACTCAAAGTAAAAAGAGCACAATGTGGAAGAGACAATCACATATGCCCTACATCTAGAGAAACATAGTTCCCCTACTAATACTTGGAAGTGTCATCTTTAATATCTGTTATTTCCCAGTGTAATAGCTAGCTCAGAACATCAGGACTATAGCTACAGTCCTAGAAAAGACGTGTATCTCTGATACCATACAGCGAAGGGGCAAGAGGGTATGCCTATATCTATTCTACTACTACTCTAGACAAATATAAGTACCTTGAGGCATGCTCTACAGTAACAATACTCACTCCAACCACAATAACCTTATGAATAACTAACTATATGTAAAAGCCATAATTTCTTGAAATGTTGTACGACTCTATTACTCTTACAAATGCACGTTTTACAATACAATAGCGAAACAGTTATCTATGTACCTATGTTACTTGTTAGAAAAACATGTATATGCACTTATTTTAAGCAAAATCAACTAGGACTAGAATCCTAACAGCCCATCCCTTCAGAAAAACGCACTAACATGTCTTGGTGGGACTAAGCACAATAAGTGGTAACATCTAATAATTAAAAAATACATACAACAAATAATAAACCATCAGACTTTTAAGAAATTTCCAACACAAGGAGATGAAAAAGTATTACAATATTGTTTACTATGTTCAAGAAATCACTTGCAATAAACTTTACACAACAGTTACCACAGGAGGGAGGGAGGTAAAACAGGAAACAGAAACATACCCTGCTCAGCAAGGTCCTCATCCACCACTTTCGCTATCTGAATCATAGTAACACAAACAAAAATTCAAACTTTTAGACAATAAGCATTAGATCTGCACGTATGAAAACACATAGAAGTGAGTGATGTTGATCCACAGAAGAAATTGAATTATAATCCGCACCTTATTGAAATGTTCATACTGCCTGTTGCCAAGGCCAAACACCCCATATGCAAGACTCTGAAGCCATTCCCCTCTCTCTTTACCCTGTAACCAATAATGAATAACATGCCATGAGCTCTCAAAATATACTTTCTCGAAGAACCATGGTCCTGGAATCAATGGAATTCACCTCTGCAAACCATTTATAGAACCTGGCAGCATTGTCCGTTGGCTCACCATCTCCATATCTACACCGGAAACAAAACAACCATAAAAGTTTAACACAAAGCTACATTCAAACAGTCCAGTATCAATATCCATTACTGTGTGTGTTTTAATTAACAGACGGATAGGAATTAAAACTCACGTGGCTAAAAAGAAAATTGCCAAACTCTCTTTCTTCAACTTCTCCTCATATTCTTCGTCGTCCGCAGCATAATCATCCTATGAAACATTTGTTCGACCAAACCCCATCAATATCAAAATCAAGTGCCGTACAGACTAAAAGGAAATTGTAAACTTATCAGACCAGCAAGGAGAAAAGGCAAAAATAAAAATTCCAAACTCACCAAATCAACAACTCTAAACTTCACTTTTTCGTATCTCGCTTTTGCTTCATCGACAAGTGCCTGCAAGTAACAGTAATTGAATCACTCAAGCAAACAAAGTAACAAACACAATAAGAAAGAAAAAAACACTAATTCAACCACTCACGCAACCAAATAAGAACATAATCAACCCAATACAATAATTCAAACAACAAATAGAGAGAACAGTAGAAAAGTACGAACAAGGCTATGAATCAGATGATGAATGTGCTTACTCAGGCAACCAAATAACAATAAATGACAGTATTTTAATCAGCCAAACTATGAAAGACACAGGATACAAATCATACAACAAACAACAGTAATTCAATCACTCAATCGAACAAATCACCCTGGATTAAAAAGATCAGTAATTCGACCACAACACCTTTTCCAGTGGGTAATTCACATGAATACCCTCAATTCATTTTGGTATTTCGTGTGCTAGCCATAAGTACAAGTCTCGGTCAATTTGTTACTAGTATTTAGTTGAACATCCATCATACTTCCATTTTAAAAGTTGACAACCAAACACAAACTCACTCACTCGTGATTTACGTGCTTATTTTCTTTAGATGTGGATTTAAGAATAAGCTATATAAATATGTCCAACGGAAAAAGTTTAAACTGAAGTAGTAATTTAAACTGAGATACGATTTGTGTGCTTAGTTCCGTTAGATATGTAGTCTAAAATGTACATTTCAACATGCATTCATTAACCTGTACAACTTAAATTTGATACTTCATGTGAAGTGAAGCCATTACAACCGACCTTGGCGAAACCTTCAGCGGTGCCGGTCTGGGTGCCATAGAAGACGGTGACCTTCTTCTTGCCGTCATCGATTTCCGGCTCCGTCTTCGCAATCATCGGCCCCGGCGGCTCCGGCGCCCTGGATGAATTCTGGCCGGAAGATCTCCGCCACACTAGCACCGCGACGCACCCGATCAGCACCGCCACCGCCGTGGTCAGTACCATCAGCAGCTCCCGATTCTCCACTAGCGCCTCCAGCCCCAATGCATCCACGCTCCTCCCCTTGAGGATGGCAGCCATCACGTCGAACGGCGACACCTTCACCGAGCTCTGTTCCATGTCCACAATTGTTGCGCCGCAGCTGATTTGTTGACTGTAGTGAGAGAAAGAGGAGAGAGAGCGTCTGTGTGCGTGTGGTTTTGGTTCGAGGACTGGTGTAGTTGGAGAGACTCTCTTCCGAGTGAAGAGAGCCACGCACACCCACAGAGAGGGAGAGAGGGAACAGTCTGGAGTGGTAGGCGTTTATTAACAACGCCTAACCCCTACCGAACCCCGCAAGTCCATCCACCTACCACCGGCTCAACTACGGAATAGTACTACTACTGTAGACTGTAGTATTTCAGATGTGCAGGTAACATAGGTCCTATAGATCCAACTTCTTTTTTTTCCCGCACAATTTTTAATAAATTTTTCTTTCAATTATTATTCTTATTTTTTTATTTATCTTCCTTTATTCATTATCTAAAAAATAAATAATTTCTCAAAATTCAAACCGAACAAGATGGGTAAACCAATACACAAATGCACCGTGATTGTACAATCAAGAGCCCCGTAATTTGTTTGAAATCTCTTTCTATATATTTTTGTAACAAATCAGTTCAATCATATATTGGTGTATACCAAATGGTGCATCCATGTTTAAGTGTACAAATATGTTTTGTCAATATTGGGGCCCCACAACAAAATAATTTATATTGTGCATTAAAGTTAAGAACTAAATTTTTAAGTTAGGCCGCAAAAAACCAGCTCAATCAAATCAAATAACTCAAATAACTGTAAATGTTTTATTCAATCATAATTTTCCTTTAAAATCATGAATTCTAAATGAAAAGTTGAAAATTTGGATAAAGTACTTACAAATATCTTGTTGAATTGGTTTTTTCGAAACAACGTGAAAAATTATACTTACAACTAATGATAGCTTGGATCAATTGTATGGGGGCTAAAGTGAGTCTCACACACCCATCTGTGCACAATCTATGCATAAAACTACTCCCTCCGTCCCATATTGTTTGGACTTTTTCGATATTCGCACCATTTTTTAAACTCTTATATCTCTAAATTTATGATATTTTTTATAATTTTGAAAACTTTGTATTATAGATCTAATCGAGAACTATCAAACAAGATCCATATTGCACATTGTTGGAGATTCATGTTGAAAGATATAAACGATTGAAAACTGACACAAATATTGAAAAAGTCCAAATAATATGGGACAGAGGGAGTACTACCTAGCGAACCGCATCCAACAATGCGACTCTTCATTCAACAACCCTTTCCGAAAATATATTTTTTGTGCAATCCTGTAGCTGAAATTATACGGGAATAAAGGTCTAAACCCTTTTGAAGATACTTTGTGCAATACTACAGGTGAAATTGCACCGAAACATAATTTAATCTCAATATTCTCTCTCTCTCTCTCTCTCTCTCTCTCTCTCTCTCTCTAATGTTGTGTTGAAAGTATTCGATACAACCCATAGGCCAGTGAAGTCTGGAGCAACTCCAATCACAAACCCTGGTTTGAAGGGTTGTGTTAATTCAACCATCTAGACGGTTGTGAATTGTGATGAATGTAAGCAACTGCGTCCTAACTAGTATAGGATGTGGGCCTCCCATATGTATATCAATTGCCTAATGTTGTATTCGGCGGTGACAATTCTCTTTCTTGAACTAAATTTTGGCCAATCCTAAATGTGGGACGGTTATTTTGGTAGTTCCAAACTCTTTAAATCATGTTCGTTTTGAGATTTTGGATAACGAATGGAGAGAAATAGATAAAAAAAATGAGAATAATAATTGAGATAAAATTTATTGAAATCGTGTGCAAAGAAAAAATTCAAGATTTTAAAATGAACATGGTCTTAGGTCCCGTTCCAGAAATTTTCTTAAAAAACAAACAGTTTATTTCACATTTTTAAACTCAAAAATAAAATAAATGAAAATTAATTTTTAATTTTTTTTTGCATCGTATAAAAGATCTCATCGAGATCTTTCAAATAAGATCCATATTTTATATTTTTAGATTTTAATAAGTTCATAATTTTTGAACTTGAAATTGCCTTCTTAAAAAATAAGAACTTATTTTTTGTTCCGAAACGGAGCTTAGTTATGCATTGGAAAGTTTGCCGTCTGCCCACTAGAAATGAGCTTTTAATGTATAGAAAATTGGCTAATACTAAATCAATAGTAAGTCATGCTTGAATTATAAGATCTATAAATTGCTACATAGGAGTATAAAGATACTTTTTTGACCTGTAAAGCATAGACAAGCTAGCTAAGGGCACTGGGCACACTGATAACTCTTGCTTCTTCTTGTTGGCTTAGGGGCAGTTCTATATTGCTTTTTTTTTTTTTAACTTTTTGAAAAAGAAGATAATTTTAAAGTCAAAAATCACATGTTTACGTAAATATATTTTCTACCAATATAAATATTGTAGATCTCATTGAAAATTTTTAAACGGTGCAAAAAAAATTGAAAATTTATTTTTATTTTTGTAATATTTGAGTTTGAAATTACATTTAAAAAAAAAAGATTTTGGGAAAAAATAGAATGGGGCCTTATTTTTTTGTTTCGTCGCTAAATCTATGTTTTTATACGCAGAATAAATATGTAAGATAAATAACCAATGATTACCAAAACGTGATGTAAATATAAAAAGACAGCTTCTAGTAGCAAATATATACTCACTCCGCTTGGTTCCTATTTTTTAGATTAACTTTTTACTCTTTGAGCAGTTTTATCTCTCTCCTCTTTATCTTTCTACTCATTATCACTCATTCATTACATCAAAAATAACTTTCTAAGATGTAAACGAAACAAAGTGACTACTATTCAACAAGGGAGGGCTCTTGTTTTGAGTCCAGCTCCTTTTCAATAATTGGAGAGAACACTTTTTCTAATCCCCGTCTGTAAAAAAAAATTACGATCTCACGTCAATGATCGAAATAGTTCATTTTATTTTATTTGTTGATAACATGAAGTACTATACCAAAAATTAAGTTTATTGGACATCATTAGATATGATTTCAGAACACATTATCTTGCAAAATGGAGTATGATATTGCAAACGCTGGAACAAAATTCCTTTCTAGATTTTTTGCAATATAAATATGTTTTGAAATCATATCAAATAATAATTTATCAAACTGATTTTTGGCATGCTTGATGCTCTCAGTGAATTATATTTTTATGAACGGTCTCGATTACAAAAATATAATTGAAAAAGTTTTTTTCGAACCGAGATTCTCTCCGATCTCCATTTAAAGATTTTGGTAAGGAGTTGGGCTCGTTTCTCCTGCCGTAACCTTGTTTTGGTTGGTGTTCAACAGTAAAATTTATTAACCCAAAGCTAAAGCTATTGATTATGATTCAATTGACTTTTTCTGCTTTCTTTACAAATTTGAATACAGGATAACCCATTGGCCTACAAATTTTCCTAGTATGAGCATGTCAAGGAAATACAAGCTATTTTTTGGCATTGCTATTCATACAAAAAGTCTAGTTAATTTCTAAAGCTAATTAGTAATTTGCTATAGATGTTACGAGATTTGGCAAAGTTTTATTTTTCGCATTAAACAATATTACATTACAATGACAAACAAAGTTTGAAGAGCGAGTTCAATAGTTAACTGACCTTTTGATAGGCCGGTTGATTTTAACAAAATGAGTTTGCAGTTGCACCAGCAGAACAATATTATTGATTTTTTTTACCGGTTAGAAAGTTACATAATTGCTCCTGTTACTTTTTTACTTCGAAGAAATAGAATTCTCAAAGATTAACTCTGAATTTGTTATAAAATAAAACTCAATAACGTATAACCTAATTTATTTTCCTAAAGCTACAGAAAAGACTATTTCCCCCTCCAATTTGTTTCTGGCATCTTTCAACTCATACTTTATTCCTTCGTTTTTCTATATTGTCATTCTCCTCCGATTTATTTTTCAAAACTCTCGCTTATTTTAAAAAATAATGTTCTTCAAGTACAGACAATGGAAGAAAAAATAGAAAACGTACTTATTAAATGCTTAAAACTCATTTGACATTCATTTTATAAGATTAGTATTGTTTAAGCTATTTTTAATTTTTTAATATTTAGAAGGAGATAAATATAAAATATACTTTGAAAAAAAATAAAAATACTCCGTAACAGTGTACTAGTAATTTGAAAGAATTTACCACCGAACCGTTCCAATTTTCCTGAAATTCAATTTCAAATTTCCCCACTATTTAGATCTACCTTTTCTTCACAAGACTCCCGCTGCGCACTCTCCAGTGCGTGCTCCCCCTTAAACCCCCGCGCAATCTCCAAAATCCTCCGAAACCCCTCTCAAATCTCGACAATGCTTTCCACTGATTCCGACTTCGATCTCAGAGTACGATCTCTCTCTCTCTCTCTCTAAAACCCTAACAGTCTTCCACTTAATGGACTCATTGTTTCATGCTTTAACTCAATCCTGTCTCTTACTCTATGCAGCCACCGTCAACTCAGTCCAGTTTCGGAACCAGGTGAGCTCATCTCCGTCTTATCCACTTCTATTTTGTTTTTTTTCTACTTCATCCTTGATGTTTGCGCTGAATGTACGGTTCTGGTTCGTTGACTAAGCGAGCACACGTTTGCCGATGTTGGTAACTTGGACCACTGCGCCAAGTACCTGAACCAGACGCTCGTTACCTTCGGATTTCCGGCATCGCTCGATCTGTTTGCAACTGATCCGGTGTGCTTATCTTTGTTTCTAGTTGTCTGTTTAGTTTTGCAAATTTTGGCTGTAAAAGGTTCTGGCTCTTGATTTTGAACTTGTGTGTGTATTTCGTAGGTTTCAATTGCTCGCACTTGCAATTGCATATATGCTCTGTTACAGCAAAGGCAACGGGATATCGAATTCAGAGAGTCTGCTAATGAGCAGAGACAACGGTATGTTTGTTTGACCTATGGTTTTGTAGTGTTAGGGTTGGGGAGAAAACTGTATTCTATGGCGGTGTGATATCCCACTGATGGTTGGCCGTGCAGTATAGTTAGTCCTAAATTGTTGACACGAGTGGGAGAAATTGTTGACGTTCCAAATACCAGGATCTACTATTTTTAGTGGATCCAAGTCATATTAAACAAGGTCGATCTTACTGTTCACAATGAGAAGGAGCATATCTTTCACTTTTTGCTGAATGTCTAGCTACAGAGAACTTTTTTTTATATAACCAACCATCAGTGGATGTTATACCACATCAGCTCAACTATGCGGTGTAAGCGTGTCGATAAGTACTTTATGAGGTGGTTAGGATGTTTGCACAGTGAAGGAAGTTGAATTTTGGTACGCTGATTCTGTCCTAATCTATAATTAGATTCTCAAATTGGAGTGGTTTGTTTCTCTGTTTGAGGTAAGAATATTGTATCCGTGTTTGTTGTCTTAACAGTTGGAAGCAGAATTGTAAATTGTACATTTTAAGGATTTATTTTTGGCCATAAAAGCTGTGGATCAGTAGGATTATTTTGTGAAGTAGCGAGTAAGTCTCTTGTTGCCTTTACGAGAAACAGGATAAAAAGTAAAGGCACAGGGGGAGGGGGAGGGCTATCCCATCTTGAGTAGCCCATCGCCATTTTAAATAAATTGTGGCAAAGTTACAAATATAATCGTCAATCATGAATAGTTGGAGACTCAGAGTCCCTTTCCTATCTCTAGTAGCATGAGGGGTAGGAAAACGATGTTTTAAACGGCCTGTTTAATGCACTTTGCTCCAGCATCACATGCGTGTAAAAACTTGAAAATGGAGTGATTTCAGAGAAGCTCCAACTTTTGTACATGGCTGCTTCAAATGCAGAACTCAATCTTAGAAAGCAGAAAAGGAAGAAAATTTTTTTTTTTTTATCATGCGTGCACGGTGGTTGTTATCTGGTCTTTTATGGACATTCTTGTACTTGTATTTAAGATTACCGTTGATATGTTGATGTTTATTTGTTTTCGTAAAATAGACTCCTCTCCGACATATCAAGATTAGAGGCCAAGGTGGAGAGGCTTGAAGCTCAAATATCCACAAAAGATAGGGAGATAGCAACAATTACTCGAATGGTTAGAGGCTATAATTTCTGTTTCTTTCTAGGAAGTGCACACCATGCTTTCATATGGAGGTATTCAATCAGTCCTGGCTTGATAACCTTGTTCGTTTTGTTTAACTCTTTAACTGTTACATGGTCAGGAAGCTAAAACTACAGCAGCCTTCAAGGTCCAAGTTGAGAAGTTACAACAGGAACGAGATGAATTTCAAAGGATGGTTATTGGTAATCAAGTGAGAACTCTTTCCTTTTATCTTGGAATATTTGTTATGGTGATTGTAAATAAAATGTATTGACCTTAGTACAATTTTTCATGTTGCCAAAGCAAGTGAGAACTCAACAAGTTCATGAGATGAAGAAGAAAGAAAAGGAGTATATAAAGTTGCAGGTACGGTCCTTCTCATGTCAGGATTAGCCTCTAAAGGAAATTTGCATTTGCTAAACTACGGTTCATATCACAAAACCGATACATTTGAGCAAGTTACATGGGAATTATAGAGCGATTGAATTTCCCTTGTAGGAGAGGTTAAATCAAGTATTGATGGAGAAAAAGAAGGAATCTAAATCAGGCATGGAAATAATGAATTTACTTCAGGTAATTGGTGAATTACTAGTTTTGTGACATGAAGTATTTTATAATCCTTTTCTCTAATGGTCTTTTGTCCTATATTTGAACAGAAAGAAGGACGACAACGTGGCACATGGAATGGAAAGAAGACTGACAATGACTTCTATAAAAAGATTGTATGGAGAATGGTGACCTTTTTGAAGTTTTCTTTACCACATCGCTTATCGATGATTAAATCTATTGACAGGTCGATGCTTATGAGGCAAAGAATCAAGAACTCGTGTCAGAGAATGCTGATTTGAGGGCATTGTTACGTTCAATGCAAGTAGGTTAACAGTCTAGCATCCTATGATTGTTGTTATTTTTCGTTATTGCATTGATATGTTGATGGAGAAGGATCCACACCTCGATGTTCCTTAATCCTTACTGTGAAACATTCCACTTGCAATTAAGTTCATAAGAAGCTTTTGTCTTATGTAGACAGTTTTAACTTGTATTTCACTAACAGGTGGATATGCGTGATTTCTTGAATGCTCCAAATGGTCTGTCCAAGCAGTCGTTTCCTGTTAATGAAAGAATAGACATTGATCCCTCAAAGTCCCCATTGAGTGGGAGGACGGTATGGAAGATTGTTTGAAATGATGCAATTTTGGAATTTCTTGATGGCTCAACTGCTATTTTAAGAAGTAAGCTATATTAGTTCATGATTTCCAGGATGTTTTTGACCTGCCTTTTCACATGGCTCGAGATCAAATAGAAGAAAGTCTCCGGAATAAAGTGGCTTCCATAAAGGTATAAAATTTTCTAATTCTGCGTGTTCACTTGTTAGCTAACATTGATAAGTCATTCATTTGTTTATGTTTCCTGCTCTCAAAATTGAAGGAACGCATGGTTCAGCTACAAGATGCACAAAAAGTAGCAGAAGTCACTTCTGAAGCAACTGAGAGGGAGCTTGAGCTTGAAGCTCAATTAGTTGAGGCAAGGAGCATAATTCAGGAGCAGGTATTGAATATTCCCAGTAATGCAGGTCAAAAAAGGAATTGCTATTTGTGGATTTCCTTTGAATTTACTATAGACTAGCTGGAGTACTTTTGTCAAGTCTTAATTTAGCCCAGATAAGTTTGATAAGTTTACCAGGTGCACCATGCTATGTATCTTCTGATAACATGAAATGGGCATATTGTTAGTTGTGACTGTAGGTGACACTGCCTTCTTTATAGACATCTTATTGTAGATACTAAACTGTTGTCCTTCTCTAGCGTTTCAGGCTGTTCTTCATCCCTTCAAAAGCCAATTTCCCTTATTTTTATCTTATATACTAATCTGATTATTAGCAATTTTTAATCTGTTGAAGTTCTGCCCTTCGTGTTAGAAGAAAGTGTTCTTTATCAGTTACACAAGAGATTATTTATCAAACACCCTGGCATTTTGGTACCTCATGAGGACAGAGAGGACATGATTGTATGGATCCATAACCACATTGGGTTTATTCTTCTAAATGTGCTTGGGAGTCCACCAGAACAAAAAGCCCTGAGGTGCTTCGTATAAGGCAGTGTGGTTCCACAAACATGTGCCTAGATGGTCAACAATCCTATTGATGGCCATCTTGGGGGCAGGCTTTTTACGAAGGATATGCTTTCTAACTGGGAATAGCTACTGATGAAAGTTAGTCATGTGTTCTCCCAGGTTTGAATCTCATGTTCACTTGTTCTTTGAGTGCCTCTTCTCTAAGTGGATTTGGGGTAAACTTTGCGATAAGTGGTTTCAATAGAAGTCCCTAGAATATCATGGCTGAAGCTATGAGTTAAGAATCATGGTGAAGGTAAGGGTTTGCAGGATTTAATGTGAACGTTGGCTTTCTCAGCTACTGTATACCATGTTTGGGCGAAGGAAATAATAGGGCCTTCAAAACGAAGGGCTTTGATGCTGATGGAGCTTACGTAAATATTAGAAGAGCAGTTAGAGATTGAATGGCTGCTTGGGGGAAAGTTTCCTCTACGATAGAAAATGTCAGTCTTTACTCGTAAGAACTTATGGTGCATGCCTATCAGTTTCTTAGAAGAAGGATAGTGTATGCAGCAGTTTTGGTTGTTAAGTTTCAGGTGTCACTTCTTTTTGTATACAGGCTTGATTGATGCCCTAATCCTAGATTTTGACCTCTGGTCTTTGCTTTGGCTCTCAAGGATATTCCCTTAGCCCTTGTTTAAGATTTGTTTTTTTGATCGGCAAAGAAAGATATTATTAATAGACAAAAAGGGGGCAAAGGGAGCCGCCCTTGTTTAAGATGGTGTTTCGCAATGAAATAAACCAGAAAAAGAAAGTGTTTGTAGCTTTCCTAGTATGTGCTGTGTTTGAAGTTGTTGAACACTTGCGGGACTTAAAACATTTGATCGAAGAAAATGCGGTCTCATCTAATATGTTGCTGGCCACCATTGATATCCCTTTAACTCCTGTAGGTGCATTCCTGGTCGTTGCAAATCATTTGCTATTCGATGATGATAGTTTTATGATGTGTTCCTATTTTTATTTGAATTTTTTGTTGCTGGGGCAAAGTTCAAAATATATTCCTGGGTCCCATTGCAGGCATCCATAATGTCAAAACATCTTGCCAAGCCTGACAAGCCAAGGTATTGACTAAAATTTCATCCGTCTGAATAAGCACAAATTCAAGCAGTTGGTTCTATCATGCAGGCGTCTGAATGGCCACATGAGTTCTGATAGGGATTCAATCATTTCGTCTCCATCTGAGGTATAGATCATTGCATCGCTTATTGTGGCTATTGGAGTGCTGATTAATATGCCATTGAGTTGTATTTTTTTCCTCTTTCTTTTCCATGTTGGAATATCAATGCCATTTTATTTGACGTGACTATGAAAATTGAAGTCAAGTCTGCTTAACGACACTATCTATTTGCCCTGAATTGTTTGGACATTGGTATGGAATGGAAGCACCGCTCAGCTGGCAAGTAATCTACACATACTCATATCACCAAATTTTATGTAGGATATGCACATATCTCTTATGGTGGGAAAAGATAGGAAAGGTAAATGAGAGAAGCTAACTTTCTCTCCCCTCATATTTCATTTCTCTTTCCCTTTCCTTTTCCCTTGAAGGAAATTGTGTGGTTGTCTTGTATTGTGAAGGAAATCCTTTGTGGTATAGTTCGAAGGGAATTACTTTGAGAGGGATAAGATTATTCGCTAGGAAAAATTAGTTTGATGATGAGTTTTGTTGCATCGTAATATTCTTAATGATAGTGGTTTTGATCATACTAACCGATGTTGGTTCTCCAGGGCATGTGAAATCATCAAAGTTTGAGTTGCTGACTCCCCAATGCCAGCTTCCGATAATTGGATCATATCGACGCCATGTTTAGATGGAGCTTCTGTACTAGACTCACTGCAGCAGGCAAGTGTTTAATTGTTGTAGACTAATTTTATCAAGGAAATCTAGAGCGGTAGGTTTGGCTCTTTGAGAAACTATGGAAGTAAGTGTATTTGTGAGCCTTGATGTTACTGTGATCAGCATCTTGCTGTTCCTCAGTCAAGGGTACACACATCCAGTATTATGCGAGTAATCAACAATTTTCACTTCTTTGTATGCCGCACTTTATTTTCACTTGGGCTACGCATGGATCTTGAATTTATGAAGGGAAACGGAAAAGGTAAGTGAACTGGAATCACTTGACATTAGTATTCCTATGTTTTTTATGCTTAATAAAAAAAAGTTATAATTCTTGCGATAAATTTGTAGTTCAATTTTCTCGTTTTCCTCTTCTAAGCACAAAAAAAAAAAAAAAAACTTACCAAGTAAACCCTTGGTGAAGCAAGTTTGCCGGCGTTTTGGGGATTAACCCACTGTACATTCAAATCAGATTGAACTTGAACTTATATGTAAAGCAATTTTAAATCAGGTTGCAGCATCTTGACAAATAGTTACCCAAACGTATGTGGTAGAATACCAAAAGTCAGCTTTTTTGCCCTCCACTAATCAGCCGGACTAACAAATCTCAACATAAAGCATGTTTTCGGCAACAGCAGGGAGAGGTTATCTGGCATCAATGTGATGCAGGATAATTTGTAATTTGGTCTCCTAAAAAAAAAACACCACCTTCTGGAGTTACTTAAAGCGAGATAAAATTAGTGTCTACTACGGTTTTGCGTTTCATTTTTAATGACTTGTATCTCTCGGCCTATATTATGTTTTCAAAATCATTGTCTTATAAAAATAATTGAGATCTATCAAATAAGGCCTCTGTTGCATATTTTTAGTATTATACATTGAAAGATATAAAGGCAATAAAAAAATAACACCTAGAATTGTAGTGGACACTTAAAAGGGACGCAGGGAGTATTGTAAATTTTTTTGAACACCCTCCCGAGAAATTCTGGAGCCTCCAACCAGTGTATTATTAGTATAGAAGAAGTGAAATTGGGCCAGAAAGCAGTAGAAAAATCGTACTCCCTCTGTTCTATAATGTTTGTCCGATTCGCAAAACGAAGATGTAAAAATAATACTGTCGTACAATTTTTGCAAGAAAAATTAAAAAATTTTTTTGCAAAATTTATTAGATATCGATGAGTTTTTGTAATTTATGAAAAAAGTTTGATTTTTTTATTGAAAGAAATGCATTATTTTTGAGTCATCGTTTTGAGTCAATTTTTTTTCATATTTTCTAGTTTTTCGTCAATTTTTTGGGGATTATTATATCGTCATAACAAGAAGAATCTAAAAAGTAAAAAATTACGATCAAAACTTAATTTTTTTAAATAAAGACAAAAATAAGCCAATAAGTCAATTTTTTCGTCTTTATTCAAAAAAATGAATTTCTATAATAATTTTTTACTTTTTAAATTTCTTTCGTCATGACGAAGCAATAATCTCCAAAAAATTGATAAAAAATTAACAAATACGAATTTTTTTTGAATAAGACAAAAAAATAAATCACTTGACTTATTTAGCCACACGGGTAAGAAAGACTTCGTAGCACATTGTAGTTATGCTTTGTTCTACGGTGGATATTCCGTTGCAAATAACAATTCCACGCGAGAGGGTAGGTCCACGCGCATTGCGACTTGGGGGGCTGTCCCTTAGTAGTAGCATTCAATTTCATCGTCTAAAAGTATTTTGAAATGTCGGAATTTTAAAAGAATTTTTTTTGGAAGAGTTTTTCTAAAATTTTAACTATTGATTACCGAGACGACGGTGAAATTGAGTGCCGCTACTAGCTGGACAGCAGCGCACATAACTTTTGTAATTTTGACTCGCAACAAATTCTTTGCCTCAATTTATTTTTCAAATATAATAAGATATCGCTAAGATACCATACAAATGCTTAGGGCTGCTCAAAAAATCTTATAAACCGTAAAATCGGTTTGGATTGAATAGATTCGTACCTTTGAATTTTGTCCGTGGATTAATGATCCGAACACGGATTGAAAAATTAGAAAATTGTGACTTGCGGTTCGGTCAACGAATTTTCATTACAAAACTGTGGATTAACTGAACTGAATAGTGAGATATTTTATTTTATATAAATAATAAATATATATGTGTATTTATATAATTGATTGTTAGTAATGTTAAAACTTTTCCTACAAATTTTAGTATTTTATCTTAAAAACTAGGATATAGTGTAGATGTATATAAAATATAGGGGATAAATCGTAGTTTTTTTTTATAAGTTACGGGTAACCCTTTAGTTTTGAGTGCTGCTAATGGTATACCTCAATCTTTACTGTTTAGTTTCAGTAGTTAGTTTATTTTCTAGTTTGTTTTTATGGTATCTACTGTAATGATACAATCTACTAGTGTTTAGATTCTTTTGAATCTGATATCTGAAATAGGCCTTTGATAGTTTACGTAACAAGTATTTTTTGGTGGTGATAAACTTAATTCTAAATGTAACTTCTTCCTTTTTAGTGTGAGATATATGCTTGAGCTTTATTTTTGCTAAAATTCATGGACAAAATTGTAACTGATCCGCGAGTCACTGATTGGATCAGAATCTAACTGTAGGACTTTTGGTTCAGACACGAATTTCATTTTGTAAAAACCGTGACTAGCGGTTCAGTCATCGGATTCATAGGAATTCAGACCGAATCGAACCGAACCGCGAGCAGCTTCAAGCATTCTATTCTGTTTGCAAGTTGATCATAACAATACAAAATGAGGATACCATGCATTGAAAATCAATTTAGTAAAGCCAGATTACATTAAGTAAAATCTATGTATATTTAATTAACCTCACAATTTAATTATTTGTTTCCTGCTATATAAATACATAATAATGTATAGGAACTAATCGGTTTTTTTTGATTCCCCCCTCCCTTCATTTTTGGTGACCAAAAAAGCTGAATAAAAAGGGTTAAATTGGCTGGAAGTCCCTCTATAGATACAAGTTCCCGGTGCCGATCTTTTCCAGTTAGGGTTTGAGAGCAGAGATGTTCGGGAGCCAGTTCGATGGCAACGCCGCCTTCGCCGGCGGCGGTTTCATGCCCTCACAGACCACTCAGACCGCCGATCCTTCCTCCTCTGCCGCTAAAGTACATGCAATCTCTCTCACCTCTTCTTTAATTTCATCGTTTCCTTTTCACTCACCCTAGCTTTTTGGTAAACGAAGTTAAACATCATTTTGAAATTTATATTTCCTGTTTTTTATTATATTTTTTTTCCCGTTCTTTATTTATGCTGCTAACTGCTTAAGTATTTTACTCTCTTTCGTGCTTCTCTGGGATTCTCAGTTACCAAACAGAGCATTACTAAGGTTTTTGTGGTTGCATAATTGTTTTTTCAGAATAGGGATATCCAAGTCATACACCCTAGCGTTTGGTTAACGAGAAAGCAAGAGGGAATGTTTAACAATATTGGTGAATTTTTGTTAGAAATTTATGCTTCCTGCTGCTTTGATTCGTGGTTTTGGCTCGAGTGATAGAAAGGCTTGGGTTTATGTACTTTTAGTCTCTTTTGTGTTGCTTTGAGATTCTGGGTTTAAACAGGTCATAAATTGGGCTTTGTGGTTGCTTTCTTTGGCAGAATCGAGATACCCAACCACTGCTTCCGTTAACCGTAAAGCAAATAAGCCAAGCTTTTCAGGCTACCGATGACAAATCAAACTTTATTATTGATGGCGTCGACGTGAACAATGTAGGTGAACACTGTTTGTTTGCTTTTATTTTTGCCATCGTTTTTATGTGTTTTTGAATGGATTTTAGGAAATTAAGATATAGACACCTCATAAACCTCTGGATGCTTCACCCCGTACTCATTTTTAATTGGGGAGTGACATATGCAGTCGTATATGGCCTGGCTGTGGCACTGCTGAAATGTTGATGGGTTTTGTGGGTTTGAATCGTGTTTAGGTTACGTTGGTGGGGATGGTTTTCAATAAGGCAGAAAGGGTTACTGATGTCTCATTTGTGATAGATGATGGCACCGGACGCATTGACTGCAATAGATGGTGAACTCTCTCTCTTAAATGGTTGTGATGTGTAAATTTTAGGGCCTTTAGGCGGTTCTTTCATGCTGAAGTTGTTTCTCGATTTTCATGTGTTCGAATTGTGAGATGCAATATGAGCTGTAACATATTTTGGTCATTGCAGGGTGAATGAAGCTGTAGACAGTAAGGAAGTGGAGGCAATATCGTAAGTTCAAACTTTGTGGTGCATATATCTTTAGGATGTGTTTAGATGTCCTTCGAATTTGAAAATCCTCGGTAACAACATGTACTTTTAATGCAGACGTCCATTTTGAATTTAGCCATTTGTAGATTGGGGCTTTCAACCGTGGTCATTCTTACTTTTCCTTAGAAATTCTGAACTAAAAGTTTTTAAGTATTAGCTATGAGATGCTAGTGCAACCATATTTTCAAATGGCAAGTGAAGATGAACGGATGGTGCACTAAATTGGACTACTGGAATTCTAGTGGTATCCAAGCAGGTCCTGAGTATGATATTCACCTTAATTCCATATTTGGACATGTACGTTGTTCAGGTTTTATGTTTTCTTTTCTTCAATTTAATCTCAGCGATGGAATGTATGTTCGGGTTCATGGACATTTGAAGGGCTTTCAGGGTAAAAAACAGTTAACAGTCTTCTCGATCAGGTAAAATTTGAAAGGTTAGCACATGTTGTTCGAGTTTTATTGTCCTCGATAATGATTTGCATTTCTGTGTGTCCATTTTGTTTGTTCCACCTGTTGTCTTTACTAGATTTTCATAATAAAGATGATTGGATGTGTTGAAAACTTGAAGCTATAAGTAGTATACTAGAATGTTATTTTTTGAGTGTTCAATTCCTTAAAATTAGTGATAGACGAGTTATGCAGAACTAACCGTCTTTCTTCTTACTGTTCATTACAACTGTTCCATGGCTCTTCTTTAGCATTTCTCAAGTTTGTTTTTTTTTGGTTTTTGTGTCCTGGTTATAAATTTGTGTTGCTAGTAAAAATCGTTGGAGCAATCCCAACCATCGTTGTTAGGATAATACGATTCCCGTTTCATATTGTACGGCTCGATCTGATTTAGGGGGTCATTGATATGAATAGGTTGTATGAATTGGAAATAGCTGCGAGTCGATGAATCGGTGAACTGAATTGAAAATGACGAAGAAAAAATGGCATCCAACAACCCTAAATACCCTCTAAGGGTTTGTTTTGTACTTTTAACTAGCATATGATTCACAAATATTCATCTTTTGCAAGTTGCACTAGCAACAGGTTACCTATTAGTCCACTGGGTTATCACTTCATCATTTAAAACAAGCTTTTGGATGATTTTTAGGTCTAAAATTTCATTTATGGTATATATATTTGTCTCTCAAATTCATAAATGTGCTTTTCCATGTATTTTAGAAATCCTGACTGAATAGGAGCACTTCACAATTCGTTTGTATTCACAATTTGGGAAAGGACCATCTCGATTTGGGAAACTACATTTCCCTGCCCTTTTGGAAGGTCAAATTGGCATAGGCCTGGGGTTGCCATCTGATTGATACACTGGGAATTGTGATGAAGTGGTAACTTAAGGTAGCAATAAAGTCTCAATAGCATAGCACTCTCAATCCTGATTATTCAGGTTTTATGGGTGTTTTGTTTGCACTGCTTTCTGTGACATGAAATAACTTTTAGGTATTGATAGTTGTTAGTTCTAAGTTTTTGATGTCTAGACTGTTGCTTTGGATTTGGAAAACAAAGTCCTGGTTGTTGGATTTCCCCTCACTTTAATACCCCTACTTGGCCCTGATAATGAACTTGCAAATAGCCACTTTCACAATTTGTTTTCAGCTATTTGTCAGTTGCATAATGATAATTTAAGTGGCATTCCTCGTCTTATGGCTTATACGGTATATGGACTATGATCTACTGGACATATTGTCTTATTTGTAGAGATAACATGCTGATGGATCATGCTTTTCCTGCCAAGTTCTTTTGTAATGTCATTATTTTGAATTCTTAAGCACGCTGGTTTTCAGGCCTCTGACTGACTACAATGAGATGCCATACCACTTTGTTGAGTGTATGTATGTCCATAACTACAACACCAAATCACGGGTATTGGTCTAACTTTTCATTTTTCTTGAGCAAGTACGGCAACTATGTATGAAAATGTTTTATACATGGCCTACTCTCTGTATCCTGTATCCATGATGGAGTTTGTAATTTTTTGCTGGAAGAAGCTACAGGGTAGTGTCCCCACTCAAAACATGCCAAATTCAGCTGTTGCCATACCTTCAAAGAGATACCAAGCTGCCCCACCAAATCAAGTAAGCCAGTCACAGTTCGTAATTAAATTCTGTTAATTGTTGATTGATATATTAAGTCATCTGGTATATTTCTTGTAATGTAGTACACTGGGCACTACAGCGATGAAGTGAAGGGCATTGGTGATTTGGTCAAAGATTATCTGCAGCAGCCTTCGTGCGTGTGAGTTATCTATAATGCCTACTCATAAAATGTTTGTTTGCTTTTTGGCCCCTGCTAGTCTATAGCTTTGAGTCATGGTTATGACTGTTTTGGAAGCTAGAATTTTGTAGTGTTGTGCTTTCTATGGTGGCTGACGCCCTCCATGGTTTGAATTCAATCTCATTGGGTGGGAGGAATGCTTCTATGTCGAGATAGATCCTATATTGCATCAATATGTACTAGTGGCTTACAATTATGTTATTAACTTAATAACAATAATATCGTTCTGCTACTTTTGGATGGATAGCAAGATTGTAATATTTTTCTTGTATTAGTTTTGGGTTCATTCTTCATTGTCCATTGGGAATTTCTTGCCCTTGACTCCTTGAGATCTTCCAAATTTTCAGCTCACTGGAAAAGGGACTGCATGTGAATGAAATTGCCCAACAACTGAGCATGCCGGTGGACAATATCTCGTATGCCTCCCTCTCTATTCATGCTTGTTTATCAGCATGCAGTATATATAGGACTGTTTCTTTTTTTCTTTCCTCCTAAACTGTTCCGGCATTTGGCAGATTATCAATCAAATATCTTGAAGAAGAAGGCTTGGTTTACTCAACGATAGATGATTATCATTTCAAGTCCACTGTCAATGTTTGATTTCTTGCGTATGCAAAGTGAAGCCAGGCAGGAGCACTCTCCGAAGTTCGAAGTTCTAACCGGATTGTGCCCACATCTCTCCTTTACTCTTTTATATAAAGGTGCAGATATGTTAAGAATTTTGCATTATCTAGTAGTATGAAGTCCTTTTTGGCCACAATATTAGTTGAACAGTCATGTTCAATGACTAATTGAGGTGTTTTTGCTAGTTTTCATGAGAACGATATGCTCTAAAGCTCCGTCTTTTTTTTCCCATTTGAAAATGCACTGTTCAGTGGTTTGGTTTAAGGAGACGCTGATGGATTTCTGGAATTGGAAGAGAAATGGGAAATGGAAGAAACCATTAAGTGCGAAAACTCTTTTTTGCTGCTCATTGCCATCATTTTCCTTTCCGTTTATCCCTCCCCAAATCCATGATCCATAGACAACCATGAGGTTTTAGTCGCTCTAATGGCACAAAAAATCGGGTAGTAGTCGGGTGTCTTTTTCGAGACTATGTAATTTTGTACTCTTCTGAATTTAAGCATGGTGAATTTTAATCCAATGTTGTGGATTTCTAGAGGTAAACACAGTATACATTAACATTACCTAGGATTGGCCGGTGGATTACGTACTTTGACAATTTTATATGGTCGGTTTGCTGTACCAACGGAAGAAGATTAGGGTCGGCACCCAATCACAATCACACAGACTTTTCATCATCCTGATTAACTTGCGCATTTGTCACTTTCTTGCCGCCTTTTAGTGATAATTCCATTAGTTGGAGATGGGACTACCCATGGAGATGGAGTTTACACTCACCAACAGTCCAATTATTACTACTCCTAGCAATGAAAGCTGTAGCTACGTTGTGTGATCTGATTGGACAATTCCATATGCATAAAGGCAAATAGGCAGCTCCAGCTCCACGCCAATCCCTTCCAAATGAATTGGAGAGTGTAATTTTAGTTCAAAAAGGATTCCATTCGAGACTCATTTCAATGATTCGGACCCGTCGTTTTGTTTAGCCCGTTGAGAATATCAATTGTGCCAAATATCAAGTTAATTGGATGTAATTTGATATGACTTTTGAACTCAATTGAATTCTGAAATCATATCAAACGATATTCGATAAACTTAATTTATCGCATGCTTGATGCATCATTGAATTGGGCTCGGAATCCTTTTAATTCAATACTATACAATATATTGCTAAATTCATATTGGCAATCCTGTTCCGGCCCGATCAAACAAATTTGTATCATAGATGTTTTGCTCCAAAATCTTTGAGATGAACTACTCTATCAAGCTTATTGCAATTTGTTTTCTTAAAAAAAACTTACGGAGTATTATATAAATGATTTTTTAGTTTTTAATTTTTTAGGAAAGACAAGAACTCATGCAATATACATTAGAAAGTTAATAAGTTAGTAGACGTTAAATCCCCAACCCGATTGCTAGAGACCTTGGTGTATTTGGAACAAGCATCCAACCAACTGAGCCAACTTGCGAGTTCTTACATAAAAGATAGCATTTATTATGATAATGAGCCCGAGCTGGAACAAAAATAAACAGTTTGGAAGAGTACAAAAGACTTTATTGTCATTCATCTCAGTAGCAGTACCATCATTTGGGTCTGTTCAATATCTAATGGCATATTTTCACTTTTTATAGACTTGTCATTTATCTCACCACACTTGTTCAACTTTTACTGCTGCCTAACAAAACGTGATTAGGAGTACAACTTTTCCAAATTATATCGAGAAAGAGCTGTTGAATAAAGTCCAACATTGAATGTTGTAAATAAAAAACACAAAAAAAGTCCAACATTGAAGCAGACTATTGGGTGCTTTTTATATAACTGAGATAATTGGCGTTGCACTGATATTTAACTGGTTCATACGGTTAATGATGTGAACTGTTAACAGCAATTATAAGGTTGACTCAAATTGTTAATTGGTTCTCTCAGAAAAAATAAAAATAAATTTATCTGCAAAATAAAATTAAAGGTGTTACTAATAGATTGCTCCAAAAAACAAAAGTACATATTTTGGTGGAGTTTACCAAATACGGGAATAAAAAACTATTCCCGGGAGAAGGTGGAAAACATGACATGCAGCCGCTTTTGGCGCTACTGTTTAGAGCCTTTATTTATTATTATTTATTGATAGCCTCACCTTTTTATCAACCGTTTCTCTCTCTCACATCTTCTCTCTCTACTCTCTAGGGTCCTCGACTCTCTCTCTCTCTCTCTCTCTCTCTCTCTCCTTGGGGTCCTGAAAAAGCCCAGTCGAGGACACGGTCATGGAATCCTTCCAAGTTGCACAATTTCCAGCCTCTCCTATTGGTACTTGTGCTTGTGTTAGCTCTGTAATCTTTCTTCCCTCTGCCATATTCTCTCTTTTTGTTTAGCAGCACATCACATCACACATGTGTCTCTATTTCTGGTGCAGAATTGGGGATTTGTTGGTAATGTGGCCGGCAGATTGCAGCCTGGTCTTTTCATTCAACAGTAGGCTATGGATTCTTCGTCCTTTGAGGGTAAAACCTGTGGTTATTCTTCTTCTGTTTTGGTTTTTTGTTGTTTTTTTTCCCTCTGGGTAGTTGTAAATTAATGAAAATTGAAAGATTGCGAGTTCTTGGATATTGAGTTTTTGCCATATTTGTGGGCTCTAAGATGAATCTTTTGTGGGTCTTGGTGATGGGTTCACAATGTTTGAGACTTTGAGCTGATCTGCTTCTTTGTCATGTTGCACTAATATTTTATGATCTGTGGTTTTATGATTTGCGCGTACTGGGATTTTCTCTAGTTTTCTTTGTTGATGATTGAGGTGCTCTCTTCCTCTCTCGAAAGATTGTTATGCTCCTTTTCTTTTCTAGTATTCAGCATTTCATAATTTTAACAAATGAGTGGGTGAGCAACTTCGCTCACGGAATTTTGAGCTGGGTTGTTATACATAAAAGGAGAAATCGACAATACGCATCCACATATCGTGACCAAGGCATTATCTTTGTGGTGGATGTTATCAACCTTGGGTGTAGTTACAAAGGGGTTGTCCTACAAGACAGGTTTTAGTTATTACTCCTTCATTTTATGGTCATGGTCAACTAATAATTCTTGCCTGCCTTACTTGATAAGTCTCGCAACTTCTTTTTGACATAGTTTGGACACAAAACCGTATCTTTGTAAGGGAAAGATAAACAGTGGACGACTTCAAATTTTGAGGTTAAGATGGTTTACATGCGATATTTGACATACTCTACTTGAGATTTCTGTCCCTCTTCTCCCAGCATTCATGTTCTCTTTGTTATTTGTAGTGTTGCCCATATACATGTCTTATTGGTCTAGGGAAGTTTTTCTGTTGATCTCCTAGACTTGCCTCTCAGAACAACCATGCAGTTGATAACTATTTCTTTTGGCCCCAGGAGTGGTGCTTGATCCATCAAAATGCAGTGAGTTGAGTATGGAGGAAAAGAGAGAACTTGTTTATCAAGTATCAAAGTGGCCTCATGCCCCTGAAATGTTACAATCATGGAGCCGACAGGAGATTTTGCAGATACTATGTGCGGAGATGGGAAAAGAAAGGAAATATACTGGCTTGACGAAGTTAAAAATCATAGAAAACCTTTTGAAAATTGTATCTGAAAAGAATTCGGAGGGGAGTGAGGCTGCAGCAAACCTTGAACCGCAGTCTTCACCTGCAGTTGAGCAAAGAGCTTCCAAAAAGCAGAGAAAAGCTGATCACCCTAATCGGGTTTCTGTTGAAGTGAAAAATGGTTTAATCAACAATGTTGAAAATGATATGGCTAATATTATATACTGCAAAAACTCAGCTTGCAGGGCTAAATTAAGTCGGGAGCATAAATTTTGCAAGAGGTGTTCATGCTGCATCTGTTATCAGTATGATGACAACAAGGACCCTAGCTTGTGGTTAAATTGCAGTTCTGAGCCTCCCTTTCTTGGCGATTCATGTGGCATGTCCTGCCATTTGGAATGTGCTTTAAGGCATGGAAAATGTGGGATTGCTAAAAAGGGGATGGATGGGAGTTTCTTCTGTGCGTCGTGCGGGAAAGTGAATGATTTGCTCGGGTAAATCCTATGTTCCCTTTCTTACATTTTTGATAGAATGCACCTTTTTATTAAAGTTCCATGTTTCTTTGCTGAGATGTTTGATTTTATTTTCAAATCCTTGTATCCTTACAAGGGTGATAACAAAGAAAACCCATGCAAAGATATACTTTTTGAAAGCAGTTTGGCTACCATGTAGGATTCAAATGACATATAATGGAGAATCTAAATAACCTGGTTAGTCAAGAAACATTGAATTTATGTTACTTATTGGAAATAACTCAAATAAGTGTTACAGCTATTTGTTTTGGTCAGAAAATGGATTGTACCGCTGCATTAGGTTTTGAAACCTCTCCATGTTTGAATTGTATTGGATTAGCTGGGTGAGGTCTTCAGGTTACTCTTAACCCTAAGTCATAAGATAAATAAGGATTTCTTCACATTATTTATAACTCGAATGTCTTTGCCGCAATTTTTGGATTCGTCAAACCATTTGGATGAATGCTATGTGTCAAATTATCGAATAAGGCTAACAAAATAGAGGTTATGGATAAAAATATGCACAACATAGTGTCCGTCAATGGTCCTTGTCGTTTTAATGCTTTCAGTGTGGGGACAAACAAAAAGCTATGATTGTAAGTGACTTCTTTTCGGAGATCATTTTTATTGAAGCGCGGAGAACATAGTAAAAGGAGATTTGGTACACCTTTTCATAAGCTTTTTCTTTGAATACGCATGCATAATTTGGTGATTCAAGCTTAAAATGTCTGATTTGATAACTACTTTACATGATTTCGTGGAATGCCAGAAATTTTATCAATAGAGGTATACTGCTGTATGTTTATGTACTAGCTGGGTATCCCAGTTGAAAAAGTGGGGGAAAGATGTCATTTGAACTTGGGGTAGAAATGTGAATCTTCTTATGGTAGATGTGAATCATGTGATCTTTTGAGGATTCTATTGTCCACTAACATTGCTCCATGATTGAACAAGGGGGAAGATGGAGGTTCATTTAATTTTTTTGACATGCCTTCCACAAAATCAAATGAGGCTTGGATGTTGTAATTATTTCCTATGCTAGTCATTTCTTGTGAAGGTGAAAGGAACGCTCAAGGAGAAATGTTCAGGTTACAGCAGACTGGAGCCCATTCCCAACTCCCGAGTATTATGATGAAATTGTGCGATGTCCTATATCCTGCCTTATTGGTTGGCGCAAAGCAATTTTGTAGCAAAGGATTTTATACCTGAAGTAAGAACATGCAGTAGTCTTTTCCAAGAGAAGACTAGATGCAAACATTCTTGTCTTTATTGTGCCTTGAATTAGCACAAGGTTATACTTGTGGTCTCGTTTGGGAGTAAGATGATATCTCATGGTGGGGTTCGCTGATTTGCTGTTCGTTTCATTCTTTTGGCTAAAATTCCCATGAGGCATTGGATTGTCTGTTGTCCTCTTACTTCCATTTGCCCCTCTCTTTCTGTGTCATATATGCCTGTGTATTAGTTGTGGAAGTTTCCCCAACAAGCAATATGCTTTTCCAGAGAAGGTGATTGATTGTGTAGGCAATGGGACCTCTCAGTATCTAAAATTAAATTTATAAGAAGCAAATGACCTACTCACTTGTGATTTCTTGATTTAAGTGCACGGTCACAATTTCTGTCTAAATTCGATGGACGTGCATTTCACACATCTAACTCAAGATTGACGTACTGATGCCGTTAATTTAGATTTTAGAACATAAATGATATTGTTATTCTTTGGAGTTATGGAGTTATAGAATGACTGTTATGTACAGGAAGAATTCTTCTTTGATTCTGTACGGTACAGTAGCTGGATGGCAACTGGATGTACCCAAAACCCGTCTGCTCTTAGTATCTCTCTCTCATTCACTGTATTCCGCGATGCTGGAGAAAAAGGGCAGTGCCTGTGCTTGGTGGTTTGGGTGATTTTGTGGTGGCAGCAATGGCGGCTCTTGTATCTGTGTATTTTGTGTTGAAGAGAAATGGTGCGTGAGAGAAGAGAGTGGGGTTAATCAAGCCAATTAACTACACCTGGTAGCAGAATTAGGGGTGCATTTTAGTGTAGAAACCGAGATGAGCCATGTGCTTGTTTCAAAATAACAGCTAGGTGATCCGCACGGTGGCAAACCAGATGGGGTAAAATGAATTTTGCCCCTATTCTCTCTCTCTCTCTCTCTCTCTCTCTCTCTCTCTCTCTCTCCTTCCGTGTATTTGGTGCTGAAGAGAAATGGTACATGAGAGAAGAGAGGGGTTAATGAAGCCAATTAACTACACGCTGGTAGCAGAATTAGGGGTGCATTTTAGTGTAGAAACCAAGACGAGCCATGAATGTGCACGTTGGCAAACCAGATGGGGTAAAATGGATTTTGCCCATATTTTCTTTTGTCACTCTCTCTCTCTCTCTCTCTCACACACACACACACACAAACACAGCCATTGTAGTTATACAAAAGGATCCTGTTCTTGTGGACTATAAACAATATGGCTTCGAAAATTTTCAGCCTCAGCCTCAAACTACCAACCAGTGGCAACCTTCTTTATGTTACATTTGTTTGCCAGTGGGGTGATTGGTAGAATTTTATTTTAGAGCACAAAATTGAAGCCTTGTCAAATAGAATGCCTTAGTTCGAGTTCAAACGAAGTGAAATTATTGTCAGGAGTTTTTTGAAGTGTCGAACATTCATCCCATGGTCCCTGATTAAATTGCTATTGATTTCTTTAACTTCTGTAGATGCTGGAGAAAACAACTGATGACAGCAAAGGATACCCGACGAGTAGATATATTGTGCTATCGTGTCTCTTTGAGCCAAAAGCTTCTTGCAGGTACCAAATGTTACCAAAAGCTTCACGACATAGTGAATGAAGCAGCAATGAAGCTTGAAGCGGATGTGGGTCCTTTTACTGGTTCACCCGTTAAGCAGGCAAGGGGTATTGTTAACAGGCTTTCTTCAGGTCCAGAAGTTCAAAGACTCTGTGCTTTTGCAGTGGAGTCCCTGGATTTGGTGCTTTCTGGAACTTTCCGCCGTGTTTCTTCCAACCATATCATTCAAGGTCAGCTTATTCATTATTAGTGCCGCAAGTAGCATCTTCAGTTCTGATGGATTTTCTATCTACAAGGTGCTTGACCTGTGTGACAAGAGGAATGGCCAAATTGTCCGCCAATAATTTTGGAAGCATTTACTAAATGGTTTTTATTTCTAAATAGTGGAGTAAGTTAACCACTTTTCTGAGCTTCCTCGTCACACTGGTGGGCAATTAAGGCTTCGTTTTTGTTTTGTTTTTTATGTGGAGGCTTTGTTTGGATCTTGCCTTTTGTGGAGGAAAAGGAACAGAAAGAGGACAAGGTCCAACAATTAGCATTATTGGAGGACAAGAAACAGAAAGAGGAAACGATGAAAAAGTAAAAATAGATGTTTGAATAGCTTTCCCATGCGTTTTCTTCTCTCCACAGATTCAAGATCCATGCACAGGCAAAACAGTCTTCTCACTCGAGAGAGTGCATCAACTTTTTATTATTTGTTTGTGGTAAACGAGTGTGAACTAGAGGGAAAATATTAATCTTTAAGCTGCTAAACGGGACTTCATTCTATATTTGCAGAATCCAGTTTGACAGCTTCCAAAATAATCCGGTTTGAAGACGTCTGCACTTCATCTCTTACAGTTGTATTGGGGTCTGAAGATCCCCCACTGGAAAATATTTCTGGTTATAGATTGTGGCATCGTAAAGCTGACGATGTGGACTATCCAGCAGAACCCACGTGCACATTATTTACGCCAAATACAAGGTTTTCTCTGTCCAGACTAAACCCAGCTACAGAGTACGTTTTCAAGGTTGTTTGCTTTGACAAAGCAAGAGAGTTGGGGACGTGTGAACTGAAGTTCCGAATGGGAATTGTTAGGAAAGATGTTAGCAATTCAAAGAACTTGGTCGTTGGAAGAAGTGGAAGTCCAGTGACTAACTCTAGCAGTTTATCTAATCCTTCTTCTGTGGAGGATGAAACTAACAACATTGTTCCATTCATAAATGGGAATAAGAATACGGAGGACCATAGTCTTACCTATTCCAGAAACCCTGACGAACGTATTTCGTGTCAAGTAGGATCTTCTGGCGAGTTGGCATCTTTGTTGGATGAGGAAGGGCAAATGAGGAAAATGAGCTCCCTCCCAAATGGTGAAGCTCTAGATTTTGTGAACAAGGACTCACCAGAAGGTCAAACAATTGAAGAGACGAGCACTGATAATGGGTCAAATACCCATTTTCACGCGGTTTCAGAACGTGTACCACTTGTTGGTAACACGGAAGCTGTATTACCCATTACCCCTTGCAAATTGGAAAATATTGCCGTGGGGCTGGGAAGAAGTGGGAGATGCAAAGTTAGAGAAAAAGATCTTTCTAGCGGACATGGGACGGAAGAAGAGCCCCAAGGTGGCAGCTCATCGAAGAAGAGAGGTGCCTGTGGGGAAAGGCGGGATTTGGAGGATTCCGGAAATGGCAACAGGGATTTTGAGCATTACGTGAAAGTGATCAGATGGTTGGAATGTGAGGGACATATTGAGACAAGCTTTAGGCAGAAATTTCTGACCTGGTACAGCTTGAGAGCAACTCCACAGGAAGTTAGGGTTGTGAAGGTGTTTGTTGATACTCTTATTGATGATCCCGCGTCGCTAGCCGAGCAACTTGTGGACGCTTTCTCGGATGCTGTTTCGAGCAAGAGATCCTCTGTCATGCCATCTGGGTTTTGCCTTAAGCTTTGGCACTGACAGTTTCTTTAACGGTCCTTGTTATTTCAAATGATTTGTCAAACCCTATTCAGGTTTGTGCGTAGGTTTTTGTGGACCCCCCAAAAGAATTCTTAGCATTCTTCCTTCAGATTTTCCCCAATGTATTTGATCATTAGTATATGACATTTTCATTAGCTAAGACATCAATTCATTGCTCATTTTCTTCTGAGAACAGTTTTCATTCATGGATATGCTTTGTCGCAGCAGATGATGAATCAAATATGTTTGATTTCATGTTCTTTATTGAATGTGGACATTTATCGTGATTGGGTTACAGGAAATGGATCTGAGGGTGCAGGAAAGAGGAGAAGAATCGTCATTTCTAGCGTAAGCACGCTAGTATTTTAGTCTTATTCTGTAGTCTTACTGCTGCAAAGTGTAGCCTTTTCTAACCCTATTTCCTTAGATCGAATGACGAAAAAAAGAGAGCAAATTTGCCCTCTGGGATGTAGTATGTTTGTGCATCTTTTCGGATATAGATTAGTATTAATGCATGTACAGAATGCCAATATATATATCTGGATATCACCTGACTAAAATTGCTTTTCTTGCGTCGGATTTACAGAGTAAAGTACTGTAGCTATCACGGTATCCTTCACCAGCGTACACTTTCTGTTTGCTTGGTAAGAAAATACTTACCCCATTGGCAAAGAATCTCACAAAAAATAAAATGTATGTGATGTGGTTTTAATAATCCCCTCACTAATGCACAACTTTTCTGACAGTCGAACGGATTTGTTGGAAACACTTGTTTTGAAATATTCCAAAACACCCAACACAGCCATTGTTTTTTCGAGCAATGTAGGGTTCAAACTTATAGAGATGAGTCGAACATTATGGCACCAACCTAACATATTAACTTGCGGAAAATCCTGTCAAAAAAATTTGAGAAACCTAGTTACACAGCTATAGCATGCTAACTTGTTAAGCGGCAAGGTCCCTCATCATTCAACAAACAGCGGATCAAAAAAAAAAAAAAAAAATTCAACAAACACAAGATAAGGTTGAATGGATCATCTCTTGCATCATTTTAAAACCGTTCCACAGATGTCACATAGTATGTTTATAAAGTGGCACCATTGCTTGGTGGGTCCCAAAGTAATTCTGTGTGCCAAACAGGTACTAGTAAAACTAGAATTCCTAACAAAGCCCTTCACCAACCTTGTATAATTGTATACCATTCCCCCCCTAACAAATCACACCTCATGTGCTCATACCAGAACCTGTCTTTTCCTCCAATCTCTCCTACCATCATCAAAACAGAACCCTTTACTATCCATCACTCTCTCTCTCTAGTTTGAAGAGCATGTCTGCTGCAATCTCCTCTGTTCCAAGGTTTGTTGGTTTGAAACCCAGGCCATCAACCCCTTTTCCAGGTAAGGAATCAGTTGCGTGGGCCAAGAAAACTGTCTCAAAGGGTTCCAGAATTCGTTGCATGAAGGTAATGTGATCTAAGGCTGTGTTTGGATATCAGTTTATTGGAAGGCCAAAAAAAAGAGAGGAGGGCAGGAGCTAGGAATAATTTGGATACGTTTGGATCTCTCTTTCCATACCCAATTCTTTTCTCCACTAGTGAATGATCCAAGCACAACCTAAGTCATGATTTGTATACCAGTTTAGATTCAATTTTGAATGTAGTGCTCATAATCATATTCTAATTATCTCGAGTTTAACAGACGTGGAATCCGATTGATAACAAGAAGTTTGAGACACTCTCCTACCTTCCTCCTCTCTCGGAAGAATCGATTGCAAAGCAGGTTGATTATATGATAAAGAAGGAATGGATCCCCTGCCTTGAATTTGATGCAGTAAGGCTAGATCATATGCTCTTTTGTGGTTTGAGATATATACGTATGTTATATCCACAAATATGTCCTGTACGAACACACACGCACATAGCTAATTATACTAGTTCTACGCCACCTTCTGATGTTAATAACTTTGTCGAAGTCTTAATCACGATATGTGGATTCAGGCGGTCTTCTTCAATTGATTCATGTTTGTATTTATGAAAACATTACTTTGTGACGGAAAAACTAGAAGGGAAGGAACGAAAATATTTGACAAAAGTCAAGTGAAAGATGCTCAATTTGTGTTTTGTTGGGTTAGGAAAACTAGAAGAATTGACCATTATTCATATAGGAAAACGATTGCAACCAAGATTTGACTTAATTTTCTTCGTATATTTTCTATCGCATCTTTCCATGCTTCCTTAAATCCGTCTACAAATGCATGATCCAAACACAGTCCCATCGTCCACGGATTGTCTCAGAATTGTCTTTTTGGGGTTCATCTTTGCAAATGTTGTTTTCTGGTTTTGTTTGAAGGTGGGATATGCGTATAGGGAAAACAGCAGAATGCCAGGCTACTATGACGGGAGGTACTGGACACTTTGGAAACTGCCAATGTTTGGGTGCAACGACTCTTCACAAGTGCTCAATGAAATCCAGGAGTGTAAAAAGGCATACCCAAATGCTTATATCCGCTGTTTGGCATTCGACAACAAGCGCCAGGTTCAGTGCATGGCTTTTGTCATTCAAAAACCTGCCGCCGCCACCGCTGCCTAGGTGCTTCATATCACTTAGGCTTCTGTCTTATGAGCTTGTAGAACCCACTCACCTGAACTCTTGTCCCTCTTTTATTTCGTTCTGGCGATCAGAGTATTCGGTACTTCACTCTGAATAATTCCCGAATACATAGGAAAGTCCTGTCCCACGTTTGCTTATTTGTTTCCTTTTGTGTGTTTACTTTTTGTGTGTGTACTAATAAGATGGTGGGTGGATTCCATACTATCTGATAAGTTGGAAGGAATCTTGAAGCTTTATGTGTAATAACTGAATTAAATTTTGAAAAATGCTAGCACCACAAACACTTATAAAAACACATACACAAATTCTCCGGCAAAGCTCATGGTTTTTGATGTTGACTAAAGACAGCATGATTCTCTCCAGTAGATTGGGCTCCGGAGTCTACTAATCCCTCCGTCCCTATTTAAGTGTCTACTATTCTATTTCTGTTTGTTCTTGAAAAAGTATCCATTTTGAAAAGTCAATGAGTAAAACTTCGTAAATTTTCTATTTACCACTTATTGTATCTTTTATACTCCTATGGACTCTTCCAAATCCAAATAATCAATTTAAATGCATCAATTAAATAGAAAGGGTATTTCAAGAAAGTTCAATGTGTCTCAAAAAGTTTGATTTTCAAAAGTGGTCACTTAAAAAAAAGAGACGGAGGGAGTATATATTTTATTTTGATGATTTGTGTTTGTTTATTTTGTAACCTCACTATGCAAATAATCTATGAGAAGAATACAATCAATTCAACAATAAAACCATTCCATCATATTTCTGCACAAAAGCTGTCGTTTAGAGTCACTAACCTAGGTTTGACTTTTGATTCCTCCTAATGCCAATACTGTAGCAATTTGGTGTAAATAGCCAGAGCTATCTGATAAACTTCGGAGCTGAATGCCCAACAGCAATAGCCAGTTCCATAAGTTAAACCTCTGCATTAGCTTCTTGTGTTTGACAAGAATACTCTATGAGATTAAATTCTTTACACCGCCGGTGTAAACATTTGTTTCCTCCAAATCAATTATACTGCGCTACGTCGCCATGTTTTATTGATTGGGACCACTGTTTGCAACGTGACGCAATGTAATTGATTTAGAGGAAACAAATATTTACACCAACAGTGTAAAAAATTTATTCTCATACTTTATATCGTTGCACCTAACTCAGGCTTCATGTTTTGATCAAGTCCCAAACTAGCATCCGAAGCTGTCCTAACAATGGATGCTCTAATTCTGCCCCAAAGCCACACAAATAAAGTACACAACCACACGCATGAAACTCCAGAATTGTCCCATCTATATAATCAAATAGGTTAACAAAATCACAGAAATCCCATAACAAGAGTAATATGGGACTCGCACAACCATGCAGTGCATCTTCAAAAGTAACAATTCAAGGTTGTCGTACAACAAGGTGTTCATCCTGTGAGTCTCACTACTGCATCTAGATTTTCGACCTCCCACTTCATTCATCTCAAGCCAGTTAATGTTTTCCCACCAGTAAAATAACAAACTAAAACTAAATACTAAAGCAATTACACTCAGTTTTCCCCCAAAAAGGATATATGAGAAAAAAAATACCTCAAGAAGGCACATTTCAATCAAACAATTTAAAGAAACCTATACAAGGACTAGATGATGCCAACAACTCTACGTATGCGTTTGTAGAATCGGAAACCTAGTTGGACGAACATGCAATCAAGTGGCCTTTGGGCACAGCTTGCAAATTGACCAAGCTTGCCAGATTTCAGATTGTTCACATGAACCAAAAGTGAGTACTGATACAGGTCAAGATGAAACTGATTTTCAAAAGTAAGGTCAATCTAGACCAATTCCTTGTAATCTTACAAAGGTAGAATGTAATGGAACTCCTCATGAAGATATACCTGTGTGAGTAATGGAGCGAAGCTTTGCATTGATTGTGAATCGTGATAGTCTTCATGGAATAAAACTTCAGACAGCAAATCTAACTTCACTATCATTACAGCCAAGCTCGAATACGCTACAACTACAAAGTTATGTCTCAAGGAAATTGCACAGGTAACCTAAAGTCTGTCAAATTTTGATTCTATCCCTTTAAGGGGAACACACACACACACAAGGGAGAGAGAGAGAGAGAGAGAGAGAGAGAGAGAGAGAGAGAGAGAGAGAGAGAGAGAGCACTTAGTTCTTGCAATCACACTATTTTGATTTTTTGAAATCGGATAAATAATTTGGCATGTTACTTGATAACATTCACAATGTACCTTTAAGATCGTTACCTGGGCAACTGTAACTCAGATTTGCAACACAAGTATTGCAGAATAATAGTAATATAGTAAACCCATAATGGACAAAACAAAAAACACTCGAGCCTTTCCCTCCAAAAGCGTACAACACAATACCAAGTTCATCATTCAACACCCTCCCTTCCAGGGGTGGAGTCAAGAATTTTGGTTACTAGGGTCAAAAATTAGATTCATATGCACATAAAACAAGTTGGGGCAATTTAGAGATTTTTTGTGGGGTCAAAATAGCTAAATTTTATCCATTCCTAGGAAAATTTGGGGTCAAATTAGTAAAAATTATACCTATCCCAAGAGAAATTTGGCAGCCAGGGGGTCGGCCACCCTCCCTTGTACCCATGTGCCTCCGCCCCTGCTCCCCTCATCAATTCTTTTAGATTCTCATTAATGCAACTTTGTAGTTGATTTCGTATCTACAAAATAATCAGATGAGACACAGGTCATAAAGAGAAGTACTATTGTGGCATGAGAAAACGATGACAGAGGCATGCATGTTAATCCCGCATGTTAATCCCATTCATATTCCTCTCCATTAATCACAGGGCCTTCTTTTTAAGAGTCTTACTAACCAGGTCAGATAACTGATACTTGGTTATGAATATGCATTCGATGTATGGTTGAGCATGCAACCATTTAGATAGTGCAACTTTGAAATTAACATATTTTGTTATCCAAGTTTGCAAATTTTATCTAGTCGAACAATATCAACAAAGGCTGTTATTCCAAACTTTGGCCACTCCTCACTGTTATAAGCTAGATAGTTTTATTTCCCCATTTTCTCATAAGCTTGCTTTCATATCAATCCATAAATCCAAATTCATAATAAATTAGCACTTCTAAGCAATACCACTTTGTCTATCTGTGGAACTCCTATAATAGCAAAAAACTGACGTCGCAGTAGGCGCCATACTGAAATCAGAGCAAAATTCACTCACAAAGTCACCGAATTGGAGTAGACGAAAACAAAAACAGTAACCAAGAAAGTCTAAACTTAAAAGAAAGAAACAAACCCCAACCTAATCAAAACGTCAAAAGGGTAAGCATGCGTCATCTCTGTTATTGATTTCAAAATTCCTCAACATGTCAAGTTCCTCCTTCCATTTGGGTAGAAACTGGTACGAGGTTTCCTTCTTCTTGGTCATTTGGTTGTTGCATTGTTTTTAAGCCACTCCACAAATACTAAATATAGATATTCAACAAAAAACTTTTGCAAACACATTTACCAAGTGATAAATCCTATACTAAAAACTACTGCCTAATAAGGTCTAAGTAGGAGTAAAAGTAAATTCAAGGAAAAAGTCACAAAATCAGAGGGAACACCTAATTAAGAGGTCACACAGTACGGAGGGCAAATTTCAATCACATTACAAACAACCCTAAAAGAGAACAGCAAACCCCGAGAGCAAACAAGTCTACGATTTGAGAAATTAACGAAACCCTAACCTCGAAATAAAACTCGAACGAATCAACGGTTGGTTTCAGCAGGCAAAGGACGATTGAATCCGCCCCGTCGGTTCATATACTGCCTGGGCTGCCGCTTCGTCACGGCTCTCACTCCGCTCACATCCGCCCCCGTCACTTGCTTCCCCTTCGTCGTGTCAAACCCTACCGGAATCCCCAGCTTCTTCATCATCTCTACCTCGTCGGCATCCACTGCCGCCCCTTCTTCGGCGCCACCGCCGTCCTTGTGCTGGTGCTGCTTCTGCTCCCTCACGATTCCATCGACGAACTCCGACACCACGGCGGCCGCCCTCTTTGGGTCCTTGACGTCATCGTCCTCCCCCCGCTTGTGCCGCTTCCGCGGCGGTTCCTGCGAGGGAGTGCGGTGGTGGTGGCGCCGGCCGGAGCGGTCCGGGGAGCGGGCGTGGCGGGAGCGGGAGCGTGCGCGGTCGGGGGTGTGGGAGCGTTTGGATCGATCGTCCTTATTATCTCTTCTTCTTTCTCGATCTCGATCTCTCTCTCTATCTCTGTCTTCTCTATCTCTAACTCTATCCCTGTCTCGGTCTCTGTCCCGGTCTCGGTCTCGGTCTCGGTCTCTATCGCGGTCGCGACCTCTGCCGCGGTCGCTCATCTTCTTCTTCTTCTTCTTCTTCTTCTGTGGTAGTAGTGGATACGGGGCAGGCTTTCTGTTAGGGGTTAGAGAGAGGGTTTCTGCTGTGAACTCAGGGGTCCAGTTGGAAAAAGGTTAAATTCCACTTTTACCCCCTCAATTATCTAATTTATTTCTATTTCATCCTTAATCTATCAACTGAACCAATTGAGTCATTAATCGGTTTTTTTATTTGGGTAAGTTCCTTAAGTCATTAATCTTGATCGCTATCGCTGTCGCGTTCGCTCATCTTCTTCTGTGAAAGTGGCGCCGGGAGGGATCCTGTTTTGTGCTGTGTTTGAATGAATTTTTTAGAAATTTTGTATGAGAGTAATGAGTGAAGAGAGAAATGAGAATAATAATTAGAAATAGAGGTAATAAGTGGAAGGTAATGATTAGAAGTATGAGTAATGAATATTTTTTTGAGTAAGAAAAAAAATTCCAAATCTTGATCTAAACAAGACATTTGTTACATGACTTTATTTGTACACAGCGGATGCATTCCAGGATCCCGAATTATTGGTAAAATGCGGACCATAATCTCAATCATTGGATGGTAAAGTACTATTTTGAATGGTCCGGATTGCGAATGATCTATTCGCGAGAATAGTTATTTGTACACGGCAGATCCAGTCCAGGATCCCGAATTTTGTGTAAAATGCGGAACATGATCGTAGCTGATGGATTGCGTTTTGAATGATCTGGATTTGCGGACTATCTATTCGCGAGAATATATAACTATTCTTGTGAATAGATCGTCCGCGAATCCGGACCATTCAAAACTTATCTATTCTCGCGAATAGATCATTCGCAAATCTGGATCATTTAAAACACAATTCAACGACCGAGGGAAGAAGCCCGCGTTTTACACAAAATTTGAGATCCCCCAGCGGGGAAGTTGTCTGTCTCCTGGAATTGGTAGGTTCGAGTCTCCCTCGTTGTGTTATTTTCTTTTTTTGTAAATTTGCTTAAGCTACTATTATTTCCCTCGTTGTGTACTTTTCCTGTTTTTTGTAAATTTGCTTAAGCTACTATTATTTCGTTTCGCATTTTTTCATGTGTTTTCTGTTATTAAAAGTTAAAGGGTTTATTTGGTGAATTAAATTTTGTTGTAATAAATCTTTTTATGTTTTGGTCAAACTATTTTATTTTCATATTCTTTTTGGTTACAATAGATGAGACAGACGTTAAAATGTCTATATTGAAAAATATAACTCACTTAATTTTAATATTAGTGGGCTTTTTTGGTAAAAAGATTTGTACTTAAATTTTTCAAGAGTTAGTTTCATTAAGTTTTTAGTTCAAATTCCTTTCAATGTGCTTCTCAATTGTGTGATTATAGGGTTTTTATTGGGAACCAAATTTGGTTACATAAAGCAATATAACCTAATTTTTTTGATGTAATTCTAGCCAAAAGTACAATGCTACGTTAATTTAGGTACGTCTCTTTCTATTTATTACCATAACTTAAAAGTATGTCGGCAACCAAATTTAAAATCGGACTTGGACAATCCAATCAACGAGACCAACCTTGATTCTGAGAACCCAAGTAATCAAAGCCGAGTCAAGATTTCACATATCACAGTGGAGCCATCACTATACTCTTCGACGGTTTTAGAACTGCCTCAAAAATGGATATACAAATAAATATTCCGGATCCAGCCCCCTTAGGGTGTGTTCCAGAACCCCAAATAAGAACTTATTTTTTAAGAAGGCAATTTCAAGCTTAAAAATCATGTGCTTACTCAAATAATTTTCCTATCACTATGGATCTTGTTTGATAGATCTCATTGAGATCTTTAATACGGTGCAAAAAAAATTGAAAAATTATTTTTCATTTACATTATTTTTGAGTTTGAAAATGTGAAATAAGTACTTATTTTTTAAGAAGGTGTTCTGGAACGGAGAACTCATACAATTATAACATATTTTATGATTAATTATTTTTTTCTTTTTTTTTGGGGTTGCCCCGTGGTGCCGGCCCTGCTCAGAATCACTTCTCTTAGCGCGGTTTTCATTTATTAGTTCTCTCCCCTCGGCAAACAAGGAGATCCAAAAGCTTGGTTGTTTGCGAGCAACAAAAATAGAAATCCAATTTCTATGGAGAATTTTTTTTTAACTGAGGTTTCCGTAAAATAGTTTTACGGGGTGAATCGCGCGCGTCCATTAGATTATCGAAATGGACGGGTGAGATTTTTCACTTTCGTGAACAACTTATTCAGGCTCCTCCTTCAATAAATATCTCTCATTTCTTTGAAGCATTCAGTTTATTTGTTTCATACGTTTTTCACCATATTCGGTACTCCGTATTATTTTGTGGGTGTGAGAGAAGTTGAAGCTGAATCAATTCGCAAAGGCTACTGTGTTCTGTTGTTGAGGTCCTAGTTGGTGGTCCTAACTGGATAAATTTTAGAATTCAGACTCGATTCAACCTCAACACCCTTTGATAGGTAATGAATCCATTTTAATGATATTGTATGTGTATGTAACACGTGTTTCGGTATGCATATCTGCAGCGATTTTGGATCTGTCATTTGTATCGATTTTGAATCGTCATTTGATATACAGTTTGTATCTCACACATTAAAGTGAATATTAGTAATTAATTCACTTTCGAAGATTTTTCGGGTCACAGAGTTATTGTTACAAACTACGGGGTAAAGAAGAAGGGAAAAGAAAAAAAAGAAAAAAAAAAGGTATACTCTACGGAGATCAACAGGAATTTCCTAGGGTTTTCTTCTGATCATCAAGAGCGCCGCTTTGTTTTTTGTTTTACCTAAATCTTATCTCGCGGGGTTCTCTTCTGATCAAGTTCGTTTTTCAATCTTCGTTTGTTGGTACTCTATCTAAAAAATCTAAGGTTTGTGGCGGAACCCTGTTTGCTTTATGGAACCCCGTTTGGTTCAGTCATGGAACCCCTGTTTGCTTTATTGTTTATCTAGATTGTAGTTTGGGCTCTTGAAATTTGTTTTGATTGTAACTACATAGACCTTAGGAGTTAGGGCTTCGTCCCTTGCGATGTACTATTTTCAACATTTGGTTGGATTCCCCTCCCCTATTATCGTTTTAATAAATTTTTCGCCGTTCAAAAAAAAAAAAAAAGGGATAACTCTCCTCCTCCGTTCAGTTATCGGGGCGGATATCCGGCGGATTCGGATATGGTTAAAGTTTCAGGTGTCGAGTTCAAATATCCCAATATCCAGTTATCGGGGCGGATATCCGGCGGATTCGGATATGGTTAAAGTTTCAGGTGTCGAGTTCAAATATCCCAATATCCACGTTGGTATTCGCTTTAGGCTCTGTTCCGTTTTGTTACTTAAAAAACAAATAAATATTTATTTACAATTTTCAAACTTAAAAATAGTAGATTTACTGAAATAAAAAAAATATGCAACATGATCTTGTTTGAGATCTATTATTAAACCCTGCAGAAGAAAATTAAATTTTTTTTTGTAAGTCTATTATTTTAAAGTTTGAAAATAGGTTTTTATTTGAAAAAGCGGAACGGGTATTAGAACACTCTAGAAAGGACTCGCACGAAACCCTGGGATTGACCATAACTCAATTGCTCCAACAAAGAAAAGATGAGTGCAATTTTGTTCACCCTCCTTAAAAGAGGGTGAATATTACCCTCCCTCTTATTAGTTGAAATGACGTAAGTCTCACCCCTGCATGCATAATATCACTTTGTGATAGGATCCACGCTATTTCAACCAATAAGGAGAGTAATTTTCACATTCTTAAGTGGAGGGTGAACAAAACTCTAACTCAAAAAGAACACACACCTCTCTTTGCTCTATGCGTTGACATATTTCTTCTCTTGCTCGAGTTGAACTTATTGGCTGCGTTCCTGTAAAAACTTACACGTCTCAAACTAATTTTGGTATTTTTTATTTTTTCGCAACTTTTTATTTAGCTTTTTGTCGGAATTTTTGGGATTAATTGTTCGTGTCAACGTGATGAATCGGAAAAGTATAAAAATATAGATTGATGCAGGGGCGGAGCCAGGATTTTCGTTTAGTGGGGTCGAAAATTTAAACTATGTATGATTCATTTTTTCTAATTGCTATTTGAAAGGATTAATCAAATTAACAAGTTAATCAAAAAGTAAATATATATTAATAAAAAAATACAGCTTCGATTCACAATTGACCTTAAGAGCGAGAACGACGTTTTGGGAATTTTTGTGGGTGAAAATTTTATTTTGACTCCTCTTTTTCCTAAGCACAAAACCCTTATATATGGATTGGGGCAAAAATAAATTTTAAAGGGAGGTCAAATCAGTACAAATTGGATGAAAATTATACCAATCTCTAAAAAAATTTGGGAGGCATCGGGGTCCCCCCCCCCCCCCCGCGACTCTTACTAGCTCCGCCCTTGGATTGATGTTGATAAAATTCAAATAAGACAACACTTTAGAAAAATAAGACAGTTATTTGATATTTTTTCTGTTTTTAGTGAACATTTTTTGCTTTCGGTCATCACTTTGTTCTTTTTAAATTCCTCCTGTCTAGACCAATGATTAATCCAAAAAAATACTCGAATCTAACAAAAATTCAGAAAAGACAAACAAAACACACAAAACGAATAAAATAATTAAGTTTTAAAAAATGGAAATTAAACCAGTGGAGGCCTGAAAGGCTGAAATAGTGAAATTGTAAGTAAAAGCTCCTCTCATGTGCAGCCATGCACTCGAGAAACACAGATTCTTGAAAGCTGACATATCGGTGATAGCAAAGGTGGCATAGTATGTTAGATGTAGTTGGAGTACTTTCTATGGGTATTTAGCTTGATTAATTGTTTTTCTTCTGTTGATTACTAGTTCGAACATGGCAGAGGACAAAGAAGTAGTGAAGTCATTCAAAGATCTTGGACTATGTGATCAGTTGTTAGAGGCTTGTGATAATTTAGGTTGGAAACAGCCATCCAAGATACAGGTCTAAGCCATTCCTCATGGACTTGAAGGTTCTTGTTCTTTGTTTACCTTTATCATGTACCTTCAAATTTTGTGTGTTCGTTGCGTTTGTGATTAGAACCATATCCTTCCGTTGTGTTTTGTTTCTTGTCGTTCATCGATAGAACTTTTTCCTTGTCATCCATTCTGAGTCTTCTGACTTTACGTGGCATTTCTCTCTCTTTCTTGGATCTATTTGATGTGCTGATCTTTTTTCCTTTGTGGATTTTATGCTAACAGGAAAGGACCTTATTGGGCTTGCGCAAACAGGATCTGGTAAAACTGGAGCTTTCGCACTTCCTATTCTCCAAGCCCTTTTGGAAACTCCTCAAGCATTCTTTGCTTGTGTGCTCTCCCCCACAAGGTTTGTTACACGACTCATTTGTTGATGCGAGAACATAATGAGATGGTGCTTGGTCTCCACTTAATTTGGGAATATATCCTATTTTTCTTTCTTATCGTAGGGACCTTGCTATATAGATTGCTGAACAGTTTGAAGCATTAGGGTCTGGTATCGGTTTGAAGTGTGCTGTGGTGAGTTTCTGTTTAACATTTGCATTTCACGTGTATGAGGTTTTGTATGTCTTATGAGCTTTGATATATGTTATACCCAGATAGTTAAAAGTGTACATATGTTACGTACAATATCCTTTTATATGTAGTTATTACATGTCTGAAAATGCAAGAGGACCCAGAAGAAACTATGCTTAGGCTTCAAACTATGCCTTACATGATAGGTTTCAAATAGTCATATAAATACCAAAGTCTTACTTATCAAACAAGTTTAGATTGTACTACGTCCAATTAGAATCTATGTCTACTATGGTCAAATGTCAATCATTGCATCCTCTATGTACCCCAAAGTAGAATATAAAGCAAACTTTCCTAGATAGTTGCATTCACATTCAGTTCACTATGTTGTTCGTACTGGGGTAGATAATTGAAAGTGCACTTTTTTAGTGGGGAAGGCCTACCTTTTTAGCTTTTGAAGTGGTCGCATTCTTTCACCTATGGTGTGGGGAGGGAAGTTGTTCTGCAGGTTCATGTGGTGGCAAGCTCTAGATTTTTATTTGAGAGGAGGATATAAGTTGAGATAAACTGGAGAGTACAATAAACTTAGACAATGGTCGTGTACTCAATTTGCCATTGATTGAGAGTGAGATGGTGCTTATAGTGGATGCTGAAGAGTGAATATATGATACGCCTTTGTTATACATTATAAGTGAAGGATGCAAACTTGGGCAGCATTCCTCTTTGCTTGATGTGGATTCTTTGGGGAGAAAGAAGTTTGAGATGCTTTGAAGGGGTTGAAAAGTCTTAGTTTAGAATCAAGAAGGTTTTTTAAAGTTGAATTGCTTGTATAGTTGGGACAAGAGAGAATGTTATCCTTCTCTTAACCAATTTTTAGATTGGTTTGAGCTTTTTCATTCTTATAGGAGTGTATAGGGTCTTTTTGTCTTGTGGCATTCCCTTAATACCTTCTTATTAACATAATTATTTACTTATAAAAAAAATAAAAATAAGTGTGCTTTCGAGTGAATGTTCACGCAAGTAGGGAGTTTGGTTCAAAAGTTGCCACCGGACCTCCATGTAATCTGTATATGTTTTGTGACTTCATCGGGAAAGTATTCTCTCTTGGGCATTTTGTTTACCAAGGGACTATGACGCAAAACAGAAGCGAGATTTTAATTCACGAGTCCACGGGACTGGAATCCACCATAAGGAGAAATAACTTCAAGAGGAATATACTTGAATCTTAACCAAAAAGGAAAGCAATCAAAAGTCCAAGTTTGCCTTAGATTATGCCAGAACACGCTACGAAAATAGAAAAGGAAAAGTCTAAGACCCTTCCATCTATTACCACTCAATCACATAGATATCCAACCAATCACACATTTCTTGCGATTGTAATCACAGGATTATGTCCTGCACGAGACTAACTTTGTCATCTACTCTTTAATGCAATTTTTTTAAAAACATATTTGACGCGGTTAATTTTGATTGGGTTAGTGAATGATTTTATTAGCAAAAGAAGTGAATACAATGAGGTAAGGACACAAAGGTACACAAAATTCAAGAAAAAGAATAAGAGATCGTAGGGAAAAAGTACCTATCCAAACCACCCAACTCCATTTTCTTTGATGTTCTATTCTTGACCTTTTGGCTTGATGAAGAACTACATCGATATTCCCATCACGACCCTTTTCTTCCTCGTTACCATTAGTCTTTGATGTGCTACAATACATTTTTTCCGTTACTTCATTGCGACCACTATTGTTGAAGGGGAAAAGACTAGCCACATGGAAAAATATATATATATATATATTTTTTGAGAATTCCGTATAATATTCTTGAATGTTTTTCATTCTTCTTCTACACCAATCAAAAATTGTAATAAGTGACTTTTTCATATTTTTTGCAGCTTGTTGGAGGGATTGACCATGTGCAACAAAGCATTGCCCTTGGAAAGCGGCCACATATTGTTGTAAGTGTTCATTTATACAGCAGTGAGTATGTATTTTCTGTTCTCTTTGTATGAGTATGAGTGACCTGTTTGTTAAATCCTCACAAATTTTTTGTGCCACTTTCCACAGTGAACTGTCAACACATTGTGTACATGATTCAATCACATTCTTGGATGGTTCATATTGTACTATGTGTGTGTGTGTATGTGATTGTGTTGCAGTTGTCTATGGGCAATGTAATCATAGGTACGCTTCATGAGCACTTTCCTCTTTAGCCCCCAAGCAGCTAATTGCTGAGGCTGAAATGTTAATGCGAAGCCTTAGTCCTGTGTCAAGAACGTGGGTTCTTGTGGAGCTTTGGGCTTCATACCACGCGGCCATGAGACAAATTGTTGCGGTGCTTCTTAGCCCGCCCTTACCATCGTGGCCGCCCTCTTAGAGATGAAGTCAGAGCCAAGGCTATGGTGTGGGCCCTTATGAAGCGGGGACATGATGCAGGCCATGTTGCAGGAACCCAAAGAGATGGTGACATGGCTTGGGTCCCTCTGTATTATGCTACATGTACCTACAAAGTACAAAAGCTTGTTGACATGTTCGTAATGTGACAAATCATCGATCGGATAAGTTTGTTCACTAATTTGTTGATGGCTTTATTGTGGTACTTTGTAACATATGTTGTCTTCTATTTCATCTTGTTGACAGCCAATTTTCATTTTTGGTATTAACTTACTTTTTGTGCATCTTTGTAGGTGGCAACTCCTGGTCGGCTTGAGGATCATCTATCCAATGCTAAAGGATTTTCTCTTCGTACTTTGAAATACTTTGTAAGATGTTTGTCTTGATGTGGATTTCTTAATTTTCTCTTTCTATTGTGATTTCCAATTTGGTATGACTGGGATGTGCCAACTGCAGTATGTTTTCCATGTTACTACTTCCGTCCGAAAATAAATATCTGGTCCACAAAATGAGAACTTGAAAATAATCCTTTTTCTACAAGAAAAGAATCAAACTTTTTTCAAAAATTAAAAGAACTCATGAATATCGAGTACATTATTGAAAAAAGTTTGTATTATTTTTAAGTTTTTGTTTTGCAGACCAGACATTTATTTTGGGACAGGAGGGAGTAGTATTTGTCATGTAGCTTTGTTGTGGTCTTGTTGTGATATGCTAGAGAGACATATTTTGGCATTGCAAATTACCCAATGTTCTCTTATGCATGGTGTTTGCATTTTAATTATCTATTTATAGATTTCTTTTGTGGACCATGATTTTGACCCCTTAATGGAAGAAATGAGGGGAGACTTGATGCATATGTCTATGTCAAAGGAGGGTGTTTGACATTGAAGACATTACCTAATTTCACGCTATTATAAGTTGTACTTGAAGTCAATAATAATCTTCAATGTACTGTAAATTTGTAATTGTTCCACTTGATTCGCAGTATATAGTTTGTTTAAGTGGGGGGTTGGTGACTTCCAACTTCATCTAGAAATGACGTGGTGCAATGTCTATGCCTTGAAAGCTGGCATATTGGTATGGCATTTATCGCACAAAAATACATGTTAAAACACGTTTAGTTATTTTGAAGAATAACGGTTCATCCACGGGGAATAAAAATCTAAGTTTCTAATATAATTTGGAGAGAAAGTGGAGGGTGTTTGATGTTGAAGACATTACCTAATTTCACGCTGTTATAAGTTGTAATTGAAGTCAATAATAATCTTCAATGTACTGTAAATTTGTAATCGTTCCACTTGATTCACAGTATATAGTTTGCTTAAGTTGGGAATTGGTGACTTCCAACTTCATCTAGAAATGACGTGCCACAATGTCTATGCCTCTATGCCTAGAAAGCTGGCATATTGGTATGGCGTTTATCGCACAAATTTACATGTTAAAACAAGTTTAGTTATTCCGAAGACTAGCGGCTAATTCTGAGGTCGTCCACGGGGAATAAAAATCTAAGTTTCTAATCTAATTTGGAGAGAAAGTGGAATTTTGGAGTTGAGCTGTTTGAACTAAAATTAACAAGAAAAGCGATTAGGGTTTTTATAAATCAACCATTGTTAGGGCTTTCAAACCCTACTGATGATCGCCAAGAGGATACATAGGACTCGTACACCTTAAGGGCGATATCAACATAGGGCGGAACCCTACTGATGATCGCCAAGAGGATACACAGGACTCGTACACCTTAAGGGCGATATCTACATAGGGCGGATCGTCTCACTGGCACGACCCCTCTCAAAGTAAAGATTGCCCAACAGGACAATCCGTCTAGTGTTGTGTAACCCATCTTAGGGACCATCGTTGGAGCATTGAATTCGTTGTATAATGGTGCTTGATATCATGAATACAAACACAAGGTTGATAGGTAAATATGCTCTAAAAACAATGAATTATCCCAATATTAGACAACTACTTATTGAATAAAAACCCTAGAAATCTATACAATCACATTGCTCGGAGAGAAGCATCCTCGCTACCCTAGCCGGAGAGTCTAGCAGCTCATAGTGGAGTTGATGGTTGCTAGACTGATGGTGAAAGCCTCGGTACTGTCACTGCCATCCGGACTTGATACCCGAGTTCTGAAACAAGGAAAACGATTATCAAACTTCAAGTAATACCATAATGGATGTAACAAACATAACTTAGGGGGTGTAAATCTATTTCGTATGCTGATAATGTTCCTGGAAACGTGGCATATGCTGATAATGTTTGGCATGATGGACAATCCTGTTTGCCTAGGAAGTGAAATGCACTTATTCTTCTCTTTGTGGTTCATTGTACATTTGACAGGTATTAGATGAAGCAGATAGGTTGCTGAATGAGGATTTCCAGGAAGCAATTGATAAGATTTTGCAAGCTATTCCTCACCAGCGGAAGACTTATTTGTTTTCTGCTACTATGACTAAAAAGGTAAATGGTTTGAGTATTTCTTTCCTTGTATTCAAAAGGTAGCTTGTAGTTTTATGAGTTCATTGAACAACATTTCCATGTCGTTTGTGAACTTGCAATTGATGTATTGCCTGCCATGCCTGTTATTTTTCTAACTGATTGCACTTTCATTTGTCTACTTAGTTGAATAAAAATGTTTTTAGTTCCTAACGGCATCCGTAAGCTGCAGTTAAGTATCATATCTGCGGTTGTTCTGACTCTTCATCTGATGCAATCCAAAACTTGCTGTGGTTTTATACGAGCTATCATCCCTCTGAAGCGTTTTAGTGAAGCTCAGAGTACTTGTTCTGGGGAACATGTGTTTTCCAGAAAAATGGAGAGTTACCTCAAGGGTATTAGACGGTTAGTATGCATGATACCATTTCTTAAGGCTGTGTTTCTCATTCCCATCTCCTATCTCTGCTGCAGGTTAGCCGGCCTTGAGACATTGGTGGTTAGTAATGTTATATTTGTACATGAATGAAACTTAGTTATGGTTACGCAGCTCAATGTAAATTGGACTGAGTTTGGTCTCATAAGATGAAAACAGTAAGATTCAATCGTCAAGGTCCTCCTGTCAATTTATTTAAGCTTAAGGAGATATTGAACATGCAAAGTTCAAGCTTTTGGATAATAGGTTATCAATGGCCTTTCTCAAGGTATTAAGTTGCTCAAGTGGCTTTGACTCGCATGAAGGAAAATAACATGAAGTTCAAGAAAGCCCCATGCTTTGACCTTTCTGTTAACTTGTCTTGTTTGGACGAGATCTTGAAGTCTGCTTGGCCAAGTAGAAAAGGACACCTATCTCCATCTTTGTTACAGTTTTGGTATATTATAAACAAAATAATTTTAAAGTCATGTCAGGAGACCAAAAACAGGATTTTGAAGATTGGATTCCCTGTATTCCTGCATTTTATGCTGCGTGTTCATATTCTCTACCCTAAGTTGTCATTGATTCAAAGACACCAAAAAGGAAAGTAGAAAGCCTGGCTTTGGATGTGAAGTAACTGCTTCTGCTAGCTTCTGTGAGATGCATTTCTATGTATGGTGCATGATGTGATTTTCTACTCATTATCATGCACTTCATTGTGTTTGGAAAAGAATCAAGTTACAGCAATTATCCAAAAAACCGTCTGTTGTTACTTTTTTCCCCGGTAGATCCAACTTCTAGTATGATGGAAGCAGGATAGGGTACTCAATTAGTGTTATTTAATAGGAACCATGGCAAACCTACTTGGTGTTTCGAACATATGTTTGATTACTTGCAAATTAGGAGGGCTGAAATGACCAAGTTCCTCTTCATTTGACGCAGGTGCAGAAGCTCCAGAGGGCTTGTCTGAGGAATCCTGTGAAGGTATTCTAAATTACTATATCTGCATCACGTATTGTTCTTAATTTTCTTCATTAGCTTTGTGACTGACGTCAAGTTGTAATTCCTTCCAGATTGAGGCTGCATCTAAATATTCCACTGTCGATACCCTAAAGGGACATTATCTTTTCATTCCAGAGATACGCAAGGTTTCCTCCTTTAGCATTTTCGTCTATGTCTGTCGTGTTTCATCTTTTTGAAGATTTTGAGAATGAATGCCGACTTGGAGGGCATTGCTTTGTCTAAAGCATTTATTTGGGATGTAAGGAAGAGTAACAATCGACAAAATTGAAGGGAAAAGGGGAAAAGCTGGAGTCTTTTAATTATATCCTATGTAATTTGATGCAGCCGTTGTGGGAATGAAGGGACTTATTAAATATATCTATTTGCTGTGGTTGAATCTCATGTTCGTTTATACTCCTAAGGTTATTACGAAAGAGCAGACCAATGGTTTTCTGTTTTTTCTTCCCATCCCTCAACCTCCCCACCCCCTCCCAGGAAAAATGGATTTTAAAAACAGGAGGGATTGTTTCCAGCCTTCTCAACATATTTAGTTCATCTTGGTATTGTGATTGGCAAAAGATGTAGTCACCTTTTCCCTGTGAGAGAAACATGTTAGTGCATTGCTTAAGTACGAAGAACAGGTCCCAATTTACAGAGCTGAATCAAGGTTTGGCTCCATGATCGCTTGTCATTTCATTATTGTGCATCTGTAGTTCTGAATTCAGCTCTACTTCTGTTCACAGGCTTGCTATCTCGTATATGTCCTGACTGTGATGTCTGGAACTACATCAATGGTTTTTACCCGAACATGTTATTCAACAAAATTTTTGGCTCTAATGCTTCGAAACCTTGGTCTAAGAGCCGTACCCATTAGTGGTCAAATGAGCCAGGTACATTTATGGATGTTTTCTATTGGTTGACTTTGACTGCATATTTTTGGTTGGCTTTGATTTAAATAGGCAGGTCTTTTTTATCGTATCCTATTATTCCTTGTATGCCCTCATCTTGGCAGGCCAAAAGACTAGGAGCCTTAAACAAGTTCAAGGCTGGGGAGTGTAATATCCTTGTGTGCACGGATGTGGCCAGTAGAGGGCTTGATATTTCACTCGTGGGCTTAGTAATCAATTATAATATCCCGCCAAACCCGAAGGTTAGGTTTCCTTACTACGTGTCTAAAAGTATGTGAATGGTATCTCATACCAGCCATTTGCATCAATATGTCTTTGTTGTTTGCCTGCTGCAGTTTCATTGTGGTTTCGTTTACTCATTTTGTTATACATCCATTTTGCGCTTCTCCACCGAAGTGCAATCTCTTCTTCTTCTTTTTCCCCTGTAAGTACCGGCTAATATGCTTAATCACCATATACTATCCATTAGAGTTAATTTCAAAATTAGGTCTGAACTGGTGCAACAGTGTTCTTTTTTGGTAGAAAGTTCCTGTTTATTCTAATGGTTTCATTTGGGTGCATTGTCTCAATTAGTCATCACAGTTGTTTATGATTCTTATTGTTGCCATGTATGAAACGTCCTGTAGGTTTACATACATCGTGTTGGAAGAACTGCTCGGGCAGGGCGAACTGGTGTTGCAATCTCTTTTGTCACTCAGTATGAGTGGGAATGGTACTTGCAGATAGAGGGGCATACGGGTATGCAACATATGTAACAATCACTAATGACTTGCTAAGAAGAAGCTTATTCGTTCGTCCTGGTTCAAGAAACATAAAAGTTAAACCGAGCCATTGAAACCATCAAACCGCATTGTAAAATGCAGTTCAGTTGGTTATCAGTATTAAGCTTAAGGCTATTCCAATCATCACTAACTCATTTTAAGTTGAGCATATATTTTCACATTATAACCCTGATGAAATTGTATCCTTTGCACCTATTTATGTGCCATCATTTGAATACTAATATGATTATGGACTCACGAGGTCAACCTTAAATCAAACCAAATGCCTTTGGTTTTCTATGTTGGAACGAGGACCAAACTGTTAAACAGAAAACCGGTCCAAACCATACAGATTACTGTGGTTGACGGTTGTAGTTCTATCTCTTTCTTCTTTTTTTTTCGGTTTGTGGGACAGTCCTAATTGTGAGCCGTTGGCAAGTCTTCTTAAGACTAGCGTTGTTTTTGTCTTTCAGGAAAGAAGCTACGTTCGTTTCCAGCTCCAGAAGAAGAAGTTCTGCTGCTAATGGAGCGCATCTCAGAGGCCGTAAGAATAGCCCAAATGGTATGGAATTCTTGTCTTTTCTGTTTTTTTTTTTTCCTGCAGTTAGCTTGTCTGCCAATTAATGACCTGGACTTAGAACACTTGTTGTAGCAACTTGGATTTGGGACCTAGTGAGTGATTGCAGTGCTTGTCTTAGTAATTGACAAAATTTTATTGAAAATTTTCTCATGTGGCCTTTTACCAACTTTGATTGTATTGTAATGTTCTCTTGTCGGCCATTTTTTCAATGACATTCATCATCTTTAGCTGCCTTGGAACTAATTTTCTTTGTAAGAGTATGAGTGATAAAATGGGACTTCAGGTTGAAGCCAGGACCTAGTCAGTTGGATTTCATGCAACCGTGATTTATTAGTTCCATAAGCGAACTTATCATTCTAGTTGAAAATCGTATAGCATTACAATTGCGTTGGTCTCTGCTCCGCCATAGTAGTTTCCAGATGATGTCTGATTTCTGGACTTAAAGGAATGCTTGTGAATTTGTGATGATAACATCTCTTTCTGTTGTGAGCACCCCTTTGTCTTTTTTGTAGTCATTGGACACTGAGGTTAGCCTTTTTTCATTTGTTAAGCCACTGAGGTTAGCCATTGTACCTTGTCCAGTTAACTGATTCAGTGATAGACAAAGACGGGATACCTCAGTTCAGACCGATTTTATATGCACACCAATAAAAACCGTGTTACCAGCCAGCCCGAACTCAGATGCACTGTCATCAAGTGCTGGGAGAATTGAGGAGAAAATAGCAAAATGAGGCATCTAAGAGTTTTGATCCACTAGAAAAAACTTTTTTTTTAGTAAGTAATATCTGCTGAACTTGTTTGGTCTAATCATTTGACTGAGAACTTTTTGCCGGATTAAGCCCTTTTGGAATAAGTGTGTTTGGCATGAGATTTCTTGGCCCCATACTTTTGGTTGGGCACGGATGCCTTACCTGCCCACCCTTCCCAATTCACCTGTAAGCAACGACATCATTTTAGCTGGATAAGCATCTGATTATAAGCTTAGAAAGAGCTATGCGCCATCTAGAGGAAGAGCTCCAGGGACTCAAACCCAGAGAAGATGAATCAGAGGGAGCAGCTTTGATGATGGGGATGTGATTACAGTTGGGGTGGAGTATACAAGGGAGCCTCAGAAGTGCCACCAGTGTATAGTGTATAGTCATTTCGCAAAAGCATGCCTAAAAGGTGGAAGCTAAAATGTGCTGGGTTTTGCGATATAGCCCAAACAAGGATGATTAGTCAGGTTCTGGAATCCAGAATGAGATAGTCAAAGCCAATTCGAGTGATGGTTAGACTCAAGTTAGCAACAGAATCGTAATGAAATATTGGTTATTATCCTTGAGATCATAAAGGTGTACTCCTTGCTGGAATCTATATTGGTTTAAGTTTATACTTATTCAAGCTTATACATGAAATTTTTTGTATATACATGCTCTAGGTGCACAAGCCTAATCAAGCCGAATACTGTTAGGCTCAGACTCGGCTCATTTATGTAACGAGTCTAAAATTGAGGCTCAGATTCAGTTCATTTATATACAAGAACCGAACTTGAACAAATCTTCACCGGGTTGAACCTTGAATAGTTCACGAACGGCTCGGTTTATTTGCAGCTCTAAGTGCAAGTGAGAGAGCAGAAGCCTCCTTTATAAAAATACCTTGGGAGCTTGAGTGCTTTGAGAGCGGTATTTATGCGCCTCGTTTCTCTAGGTCCTACTGTAGATGTATATTTCTGTCAATCATTTGTGTTTTATGTAGACATTTTGTTCTGAATAATGAGGATAACTAATGACTATTTGAAAGTGGTTTAATTGATTGTAGAACAAATGTTGTCTGATCGGTAGTTTAATTACTTTGTGCCACTAGCGTTGATGACCCTAGGTTGTGGAAGTTTCTCTTTTCCATTGTGTTGGAACCCCTCGCATATTTAGTGTTTAGTAGTTGTTTTAACTTTTTAACATACTGGAAGAACCATGATGTAACTTGTTCATTGTTGCTTATCACTATTGTCCTTTTGCTATTACTAATGTCCATGGGAAATGTTTGAATTCCGTTCTTCCCTCCTACTCCTTGTCCATTAACCGTTTAAGTTCTTTCTCTTTTTTTGTTCAAACTTCTTAGAAAGTCAATGAAGAAACAGGTGGGAAGAAGAAAAGAGGAGGAGATGAGGGTGAGGACGAAGTTGAGAAATCTTTGAAAGGAAAAGCATTTCAGAAGTCAAAGAAAAGAATTCGCTAAACTTCTTGAAGTGTTGAAGAAGGCCAAGAAAACAGTTTCCCCCGCAATGGCTCTCCCCTTTAGTATTCTGATGGCAATGTGATAATACTCCGACTGCTTGGCATGTTACTATCTTGGCGTTGTTCATTTTTTGTTCAGGCTTGGTTGAATCTGAGGTGGCAAATGTGAGTTTGAGCGGATTAAAACGGGTCGGGTCAAATGAGTCAAGTCATACCCAAACCTGACCAATTTGTTCAGTGGCCGCACGGGCAGACCCAGTACAGGGCAAGCGGGGTCACTTGACCCCACTGAGTTCCAAAATATCTCTAGAGTAGGTATAGTTTTGAGGAGTATTTTGTAATTTTGTCCCAAAAGATAATATTCTTGCCCTGAAGATCCCACGAAATTAAATGTGTTGTAGATATTTGACCCCGCTGCAACTAAATCCTAAGTCCGCCTGACAGATCCAAAAATATCATACAGAGGGGTCACCTATCAAGCATAACCTTCGTAAAAATACTAAGATGAAGGATGGTGAGGAGTTTTTTCTTAATGCTAAGTCGAGGACATATAGAGGGGTCACCTCTCAAGCCAACGTCTGAAGGCCGGGGTCCTTGCCGCTGGTTACAAAACATGAAACTTGCTATATTCTAGGTGATTTTATACTATATAGGAGTATTAGAGTACTTATCTTTTTGTTAAATTTTTTTTTATCCAACAATTTTAGGTTATCCAACAATTTTAGGTGACCCTCCTATGCCTTCGCCCTAAATCGGCTCCTCGTCTCCATTGCCTTCCTTTTTTCCCCTTTTCACATATAACTCATAACTCATAATCAACACCCTTTTCTCCAAGCAGATGTAGTGAAGCACATCACTGCATGTTTCCTGCTAAATTTCCCAGCTCTCGAGGCCAAAAAACTACCATAGCAAATAGCTCCTTGATGCAAGGGATAATGCATAACAACTAAAGAAAAACACTTGCTCCATATCTTGAGTAGGTTGAGAGGGCTCGATCAAATTACATGTGCCACCTCGATCATCATATGACAGTATAACTTCAATGTTTTGGTGCTATTGCAGTGAAATGTATAATTGCTCTACATTTCTCCATAAAAAGTACAAACTTGGTTGGCTGAGAGACTCCATAAAACCAATTCGATCGTAAAACCAACTCTAATAGAAAAACCTCTGAGACAAAGGGAAAGAGACTCATGAAAAACCTTTAAGATAACCTTGAAACCGTTTCAAATGTAAGAACCCAAGCCCTAGAGCATAAAAGAAGGCATAAGCTACAAAAACAACTCCCATTCCAAAGAAATCATTTGCGAAGTCCATTCATTACCAGATGGTATAACAGAATTACCTTTTCTCCTAGCAGATGTTGCAGTCAAGGCCTCCTGAAATGTTTTCAATTTCCGACTCTGCTGCTGCTGCTGCTGCTGTAGTGGAGATGGATTTCCAGTCATGGGCAAAACTGGAGAGACAAGACAGAAAAAACAGATTGGTCTGTACTAGTAAAGGTGGCTTAAAGCCACCAATGAGTTAATGATGAAGGCGGTGGAGAAGAGGAGCTAAAAATTTTATGCACCAAATCAAAGTTTTATGTGGCCGTTATAAACAAAACAAATATGAACAAGCGCCAAATGCAACTGAGCAAAAGGTCGCACTTCCACAGGCCAATCTTAGACACTAATGGTTATTGGCGCTGAGTGCAACAACTCTCTCTCTCTCCAAAATCTTCCACAAGCTCTTCTTCCTCTGGAAGAAATGAGGGGAGACTTGATGCATATGTCTATATCAGACTACGGTGTTTGACGTTTAAGTGATATTACCTAATTTCACGTTGTACCTTATAAGTTGTACTTGAAGTCAATAAATAAGGACAAAATACTGAAAGTTAAGCAGAATGAGGTCTAACATTAACCAAACTTTTCGTCACATCTCAGTTACCATGACGGGATGCATTGACAATAATTACAATTGTAAATTTACAGTCACCGTCAGTCTCATCTAACGTTATCCTAACCTAACAGACTCAACTCGGATACACACGAACAGAGACTTCAAAAAAACACAAACCACAACACTTTACACTCATGAAAAAAAACCACCAAGGAGAGCAAAGGCCAGCTTCAAATTGAATTTAAAATATTTCTTATTTCCTAACCAGAATCATAATAACAATAAGCTTCGACAAGCTTGTCGATAACGGGACTCAACTATTCAGCTACGATTTTCCAAAACATACTCGAGAGGGAGGATCTCTTCGTGGTCTTGATAATTTTCAAGTGCTGCCTTCGGTGCTGTCATGTGTTTTTTTCTTACTTTTATGCTCTAGATTCCCCCAACCTATCAAATTCGGGGACATACGGCAAAACTTGGAAGGATAGCAATCAAAGAGAAAGATTTTGCCACCAATTCACAATCCTGCATGATCCTGTGTATAGCAAATAGTATGAAAAGGTGATTTTAGCTGGACTGGAAACTGTAAAAGATAGTTTACAGAGTACAAAATGCATGTATGTTACGATAAATGAACAAATCACGATGCCACTTTCCCACCTTAACATATTCACGAAATGCAACACCGTACTACCGGTTTCATCCCATCATCAGAAAGTGAAGATTCCTGAAAGAGATGTTCTCAGGTCGGATATCTAAGCAGAACACGCCGAACTTGCTTGCAATTTCATCTGCACCTCTTCAAGACAAGCCTGAAGATCCCTAAACTCTTCCATTTCGGAAAAACTTCCGCCCTGAAATGTACAGAAATGATGTCGCACTCTATGCAGAAAGAGTGTAAAGAATGTGGTCAAAGACAGAAATCGTTATTGTGTAAAAACAGAAACAAAAAGATAAACTGTTGGCTAAAACAGTAAATCTTTATAAATTAAGCAGGATGTCATGCCTGTTTAATAGTGTTCTTCAAATGCATCTCAGCTGCAAAGAGTTCCTTACGACCACCAGTAGAAGAAAAAAGCTCCATGTACACGTTACAAAGTTCCAATGAAGCACGTGCAAACTTCTTAAACCGATCTTTGTCTTTCCACAAATCAGACCCCTGAGAGAGCGAGAGAGCACTTAGCACCACATCAGATATTAAAGTTTTGTCGCATTATTGCATACCACCTTTGGTTATTGTGATCATGAGTAAACCAACCCCAAGAGAATAAGTATAAAACAATAAATGATAAGTTTAACACCTAATATGTTCAAATACAATAAAATACTCTTCAAACCACATGATGTCATTTATGGAATTAACGTGTTATGGACTTAACATGTACTTCAATTAATAGCTTGGAATGGGTATTTGTTGACTGCATATACTTCTTGAAGCTCTCTCATAGCTTAGCTTTCATATCTTAGCTTTCGTATTGTAGGACTCACGGGGAAGAACCCTTGTGATAGCATGTCATTGGTTATAACATAATTGATAAAAACATGCAACAAATACCACGTAGAATACAATACATAAAACTGTGACGGCGAGGTACGAGGCTTGCAAGATCAAGATATACCTGGTATGACCTAACTTGCTTTAGAAGGGCCTCAGAGCACATTGAGAGATCACCTTTAAGTTTGTGCCACCTTCCATATAATCCCCAAATCTCGGATCCTCCACCACTTTGAACAACCTATATCAGAGCAAAAATCTAATTGTTAAATCTTTAGAAATGGAAACATCTGCATACGCCTCTCGCTTTTGGAGACATGTTTCTTTCTGTAATTTCTTTATGGCCCACTGAGCATGGATTGCTCTTACCTCAATCATCTGTTGAAGTTAAAGATGTAGCTTATTTAAAGCCCCAAAACTATAGATGTAGATGTTTTACAGCAACAAAATTTTACACGCCTACTTTAAGACTACAAAGTTAAGGTAACTAGAGGTGGCATTTCTAACACAAACCCATCACCTGGACCAAACCCAGCCTGACTGAATTGGGTTTTATTCCATGATTACACTATGGCACAGGGGTTCACCAACATTATTCCATGATTACACTATGGCACAGTGGTTCACCAACAACCCCCCACACGTAGAAGCGTTGGTTATCAAGCGTCAACAGGCCAAAAAATTGAACAACTTATCCGCCAGTCAACCCGTGAACAAGTAATGCCATTAGAAATCACGTAGCACATTCATGCAAGAAAGTCATTACGACTTTTATTACAAGACTTGAAATTGTTACTTAAATGACTTTATATCCTTTCTGTAGCTTTAAGTGGCAATGAAACCTAATCGTACTTCATAAGCAAATTGGTCAAACCTAATCATCCGACACAACCCACACGACAACATGAGAACATCTAAAACCTTGATAGGGTTTCTAGACTGACCCCACCAAATTGAACACAACCCAACCTGCCTCAGCCAAGTTGGGTTAGTTTACCACGTAAACGATTTCGACCCACCCAATCCTTCCAAACCCCCCACACATACACACACACCTTGACCAGTTGCTCTTCCACATAAATAAATTCATTAAAATATATGAAGACGACACATGTGTATATCATGCAATAAGAAAACCCAAGAGTTACTTGAACATTATTAGATAAAGGAGAGATGAGAAAAGAAATTAAAGGAATATGAAGATATAAAAAAATTGGCTACCTGTCGTAAAATTTTCCCAAGCAACTCCACCAAAAGGTCAGTTTCTTGTGTTTTAACCAGCACAACTTCCGGATCAGTCGACCCATTAGCAGAACCGGTATAAGAATTAACAGACAGAGTTTCGTTGGTGTCCTTATCGTAGTTGGTATACTTATCATCGCCTGTGCCAACATGCAATTGAGAATGGCTAGTTAGGGCCCGCCTTTCAATCTCTAGCATCATCCTCTCTAAGAACTGTGCATCAATTATTTTATTTCTAGTTATATCCAACACCATCTTCGTCGCTTCCAGTGCCTGCCACATTAAATCACAGAATATTTTCACATAGAATCAAGAATGGTATATCAATTTCCACACAAGACAAATGCGGTACCCAAGAAAACAGATCACTAAGTCAATGTGAAACATTTACACAAGGAACAAACCCAAAAATTATTAAGTAGGTGTATCTCATGCAAATATACTACAGCATATCGATGCTTCTAAGTATTCTATACATGATAGGTATGGTGGGTCAGGATCAAATATCTTATTTGATTATGGATAAAAAAAACTAGATGAAATGTTCTGCCCTTGCCCACTTCAAGTAAAGTACATGGAGGGTAACGTTTAGCGTCACCAAGCAGAGTTTAGGAAGAGGGTGGGAGATGTTTGTGTATATTTCGTTAACTCTCTCAGTCACCTTGGGGGGGGGGGGGGGGGGGGGGGGGGGGGGGGGGAGGGGGGGGGGGGGGGTGGTGTGGGTGTGGAGATAATGAATGCATCAAAACTAGCAGAACTTCATATCCTGGTGCATGACTGTTTCTATGGCTAGTGTCCTGATAATTAGACACCTCCCACAAGGATGAAATCAAGAAATCAAGAATTATAAGCAGCTTCACTCTTAAAACGAAACTAGAGGTCAAACAGATACCTATCTAGTACCCAATGAGGCCTGCTGCTACAGCACAATTTGGTAGTAGTATATATGATTCTTAACATACTAGCTCAAGCAAACATAACGTAAAAAAGAAAACAATAGATCATGAGTAAACCAACTTGAAGAGATTAAAAACAGCAAAGCCTAGCCAGTTGGATGAACCTCTGAACTGGACGATAAATGTTATTCACATCGAACCCTAAACATGCTATATCAGCATCTGCCTTCCACTTATGAAACCCTCAATATTTTCATGTTTTCTCCAGGTGCTCAACATGAAACATATGCAGAAAGTAGGGGTCAAAGATCATCTCTTTCATTCGAAATACATTGGCCAATGCACGAGGATAAGCAGTTCACCAAACTATCTGCATACCAAGAAACTTACCCGACTAAGATTGCCAACATCTGCAGCAACATGGCTGAAATTCTCCCACAACTGCCAGCTATTCCTCCTGCAACAAGTCATTTCATGCTACCCTTTCAACCAAGCTCCAATAAAGGAGTTTATACCATAATGGCATAATCTTAAAAATGTAACTGCATATATATATATATATATATGTACATACATATATACACATGCGCGCGCGCACACACACAGACAGAGAGAGAGACACACACACACACAGAGGGAGAGAGAGAGAGAGAGAGAGAGAGAGAGAGAGAGAGAGAGAGAGAACTTGAACTTCAGTGCTTCTTTAAATGCAATGAAAGCCTCTTTGTTCTTCTTTTTAATCATGTGCCTGCAGTGTTGACAAAGTGATTATCATCCATGTAAACTGTGGTGAAAAGTTCAAATGGCTTTATAGCACCAAACCAACAAAGTAAAGAAGAAACGTATAGTTATTGAGTGTAATGTTAAGGATATCTAAGCGTTCATTTCTTCACTTGTTTAGCAAGAGAAGTAACTGTTGGTGTCGTAATAACAGTAGCACTAAACCAACGAACCATGAATCTACTGCAAACCACGCCACAGGCCCGCCTCTTTGCAATGGTTAGGGCAGTTATAAAGATCAGTATAGAAAATGTATCATAAAAAGGTAGGAATTGTATCATAAAAACATCGCCAAATTTGTTGGATTTTAAGCAGCTCATGCGAAAAAAATTTACTTCGTAAGATGTGAATCCACACCTTGCAGGAAATGGGGAAGATCCGAAGAAGAGAAAAATATAGAAGAAGCAGGTTCTAAGCGTAATATTGGCATAATTGTCACTCTTAAGAAACTGAGAAAGAGCATACAAACAAGCTATATTGTTCCAAGCTTCTCCATTATCAGGATCAAGTTGAACAGCTGACGTAAACGCATCCATTGCCTTCTCAACATCCCTTGCCTGTATATATAGTGACATTAAAGTTCAACCACCGAAATAAACAGAGATCACGATGCAAGGCATTTCTCATAATTTAGGTGACAAATTTGGAGATCAAGGATTCTTATCCTGATGGATGAAGAATCAAAACGATGACACGGGACACCTTCAAGGCAGCAGCTCCAAGTGCAAACCAACCATCTGGATACAACGCATTCAATGCCATGGCAGCCTCCCTAATATAAAATTAATGGCAGACTATTACTAGAGAGACAACTATGCAAGCTGAAGCAGGCACAAGAACATGTCTATGAGGGGTGGATATGTGTGTGTGTGTGAGAGAGAGAGAGAGAGGCAATATACCATAGTATTTTAGATTTCTCATATTCCCCCCTGTTGTATGCATTGCGAGCAAGAGATCGCTGACAAGGGAAAAGGGGGGGGAAAGGATTAACCAAAAGGTTAATGAGGAAAAGACAGGAATATTGATTATGAAAAGCAAGGAACAAAGTTACCTTTGCTCGAGCTGACCTGTTGCCCGACACTTTTAGGGCTTTTTCATAGCAGGCATCGTCACTTGTAACGTCACCCAATGAACACCTGGAAGCACAACACATTGAAATGCCTTAACATTTCTATTGAGTCTCACTGCCAAATGTAGAACCAAAATAGGTGATTGCTAATGTTTAGGACTTCCATTCAACAACTACAAATGGGATCCACCAGTTGTTTGAGCTAACATTTGGACAGAATCAGGTAGTTAAACCCAGTAGTTACAAGCTCAATAGCCAGTAGAAAAACTCAACAGTACAAGCTCAATACTGAGTACATAAACTCAATAGTTATAAGCTCTTGCTGAAAAACTGATCCGGGGCTACACTATTTTCAAGAGCCTAAGGCCCTAAACTATTCCGCAGAAAGATGTGCATCTAAATTGTATTGATGAAACTGACATCTGCTAAAAGGATAGAGACCAATAACTATTTTCAAGAGCCTAAGGCCCTAAACTATTCCGCAGAAAGATGTGCATCTAAATTGTATTGATGAAACTGACTTCTGCTAAAAGGATAGAGACCAATAAGTAAACAACCTCAAACATGAAAAGAAAAAGGTTGGCTAACATACCATAGCCTCGGATCATTAGGCATTTCAGCCAGCCGCATTTTAATAAGTTCTACAGCTGCTGCTTTTTTCTCTAACAAGCTGTTGTTTTAAACATAATAAACATAAAATCACCATTAGCATGATATGAAGCTAATTATACGCATAAACGATGAATTACTGATAGCCACCATCATACCGGTAGCAAAATATCAGATTGTCCCACAATTCTAGATCCTCAAAAACTTGAACAGCCTCCCCTATCAAGCCATAACTCACTAAAAGCTCGCCATATTCTCTAGAAAAAGATAAGCAGAAATACAATTATTTGCACATGTCATCTATACAGACTGAAGGTGAAACAAATAGAAGAAGGGTCGATGCAATAATATAGTATCTCAAAGTAAAGCATGACATCTAGAAAGAGGTCAAAGAGAGATACTTCCGCAGAGCAGGAATTGTAGGAATATAAGCTCCAAAACAATAATAAATCCTTGGTACAACACCAGGAGAAGATTCATAGACATCCTGGACCTGAAATAAGCAGAAATAGTTACATTAGACTCCACGAAAATCGACTGTACTGGAAGCGTCTGAGAGAAAAATACGTATTGGGGCCTAAATGCTGCACAAGTTCATTTATATGATTCCACTCGACTAACACTAAGGTTTCTCTGTGTACTCCACTTGCATAACATGAAATCAAAGAGTGGAAAATAGAGCCAGTACTAATCCAACTTGATGGGCAAGGAGAAAATTCAAACACCGCTCAAAAAAGGCTTTTAAACATGAAGCATTATATGTTATAACCTGCCTGCGACCTAAGATCCACAGAGCGTTCCAGTAATAGTTAAAAACTTCAAAGGAGGTCAATATAAGTTAAGCTAAATAAAAAGACGATGCTTTGTATATGTGAGCAAGCTAGAAGAAGAGGAAGCACATGCAAAGCAGCAGATGAACACATGACCTTTTTAAGCTCCGACGAAGAAAATACAGATGGTGAAATTAAAGGTGTACTACGGATAGGAACAGCTCTTCTTAAAAACTGAATATCAACCCAACAGCATTAAACTTTCATACTATGCATCATCAATTGCATGTGAACAAACCATTTAACTGGTCACTCCTTTTGTTTCCAAATTCCGATAAATGATACTTCTGCTTCCAATAAGTATAATTTTTCTTATCCTGTAATTTTACCATGATACAACTCATATATTTACCCCCTCATTTCTGCTTTGTGATCATATTTATCACAAAAACCTTCCAAACAAAACACTCTCAGCTATATAAATTAACCTTGCAGTATGTCTTACAAAACTTGCCCCGAGCGTGGCAAAAGAATTCTAACATCACAAATGACCCTGGAAACATTCCCATTTAGACCATCCCATTCTAAGTCTTACAGGACTCCCCCTAGATGACCTCTTACTTGCATAACGATTTAAGGCTTTTTAGAATTATAATTCTAGGTATATCTTAACCACCAAATTTCATTCTCTCTTCATTCCTGTAAATAGTTTGGCAAGGTTAGTTCTTATATTCTCTAGCCCGTGGGGGTAAACGTAGTTTGTCAATGTTTTTCCTTCTCTCTTCGGAAAAATAAGGACAACCAGGAGCATAAGATTGGGTATGAAGGGAATTAAAAATACATAAGGTCATGATGATATGTCATTCCTGTGGAGGCTAAGAAGTGCTTGATAATAGTCAGCAAATCCAAAACTGGGTAAAATTTGAAGATTGTAGCAATTGATTAAACCATTTGCAATGAGTTGGGTGAAATATAGTAATCAAGGGATTCAAGTGGCAGCAACTTGGTGACAAACTGTTTCCCAAGCTAAGCACCAAGAATCACCTGATTTCCAAATCGAATAGAAAGAGTCAAGAATAACTCTAAGTGTAAAAGGGAAATAACTGAACCAATGTTTGTACAAGGTGAAAAAACATGATCTAAAAGAAAGCTATGTAATTTCACCAATTATATACAAGTAAATAACCATTTTTAGGGTTGCTACCAGCTAACAAAGATGCGCATAATACCAGTTTCTCCATCATCATCAAAGCACGCTCCTTTGTACGGCTACGAGTTGACTCCAATCGAATCCGGAAGATGTTACAAAAACGACTAATCTGAAAGGGAATGAGATCATAACCATGTGCAGGGAAGAAGCATATCTAAAAGGTGCTGGGCATACGGCAAGTATAAGCAGCCATCTTTATGGCTAATCTGCTATCCTCTTCCGATTCAGAAGATTATTACCTCTCAAGAGTTGCCATGAAAAAGTCGCCAAGAACAAATTGGTCATAAGTATCAAGGATTTCTATCTGATAATAGCTCAATGATGATTCGAACAATAACTAGAAAGAGCAAAGCTCCAAGATGTCTCAAGAATACAGAACATCAATAAACATGCAGATAAGAAAGTACAATTTTACCAAGGTCACATATCAAAGCACTCACCTATATTGAAATCTCTTTTAAACACACACATTTTTTAGGACAGAAACGTATTCAATAAGGGCCTGCCTGGGACAGGATCATGGTGCGCATATACACATGACACGGATAACACAAGCGAACTATTAAATACCCGTACCCAGGGCAAGCATGCACATAGGCAACCTTCTGTACATTTATTGTTGTAAAGTGCAGACAATCTATATAAGCCCCTTAGCATGTTACAGTAATTCAAACAGATGTAAAACATGTGTTGTATAAAGTGAATGTGGGATTTGACCTACTAATATGTGTTTTAAACAAGAGGTAGCTCAGTCAACTTACTATGAAGGGAGAGGAGAGCTGAGAATCCACCGCTTCTATGTATGGCGCCATCTCCCACCCTGCAATAAAAAGGAGTTTAAGACAAAGAACCTAATGATTTCAAACAAAGTGTCTCATTTTACATCTAGACATTATAAGTCAGAACCCTCAGGCACTAACCAAAATAAGTGATTTCATTATCACCAATTTCCAGGTCATCTCCCTATATATAAGACTAAAAGTCATTACTAACCACTATGAGGTATGACCCGCCACCTATGAAGCACCGACAGCTCTAGAGGTCGACGTATCGCAGTGTCGGACACGGGGACATGCGGTGTGTCCCATAATTTAATTTAAATTTTTTACGGGGACACAGCTTGGGGGGGGGGGGGGGGCGGACATGGCAGGGGCCAAACTGTAATTTTAAAAAAATGGGGGTCAAATTGCAATTTTCTAAAAATATTGGGGCCAAATTGTAATTTTTTAAAATTTCTAGGTGTCAGACTATATTTATTTATTTATTTGTATAGTCCCATGCCGTGTCTGTGTCCCCACTTTTTAGAATTCCCTTGTCCGTGCATCATAGCCCGTCACAAAATAGAACAGTTCTGTATAGAATTGTTGGGTGCAGTTTGTTAAATGATATTACAACATCTACTAAGAAATACAGAGAGAGACAAATTCCTATATAAAAAAAAAAAAAAACACTTGCCTTAAGCCCTTTAAAACTTAGCCAGTATCAAAAGCAAGTTTTTTATGCATGGCAGCATGTGGATCACTTTTAGTGAATGCAACGAATCCTTTCCATGGTCACCAATAACCCAATAAAACACATAAGAGCAAAATAGAAAAATGATGTTCATTACCACTCTTCAATCAATGATATATATAACACCATCACTTATTCTCACATGCATCAACCGAAAATAAACACAAGCAAGAGTGCACTAAAATGTTCAGACAGATTACTTTGCATTTCATCATGTGGAGTGCTTTTCTCTATGTAAAGACATTGTGCCAATATAACTGCCTGTTGGATTGCCTCCAGTGGGGCAGCCTGAATAACACCATTTCCTGGGCCTTTTGGACTATTTTCAGAGCATTCATCCTCCTCTATGAATCTTGGGGTCATCAGTACATCAGAAGCTTCAGAGGTCCCATGATGATGACGTGCATTTAGGTGAAGTTCTGGGTTTACTGGAGGCCGGTCAATGACATCATTTGATGTAACTGGGTTTGCAACAAGCAGAAGTTGTGCCTTTGGTTCAACCTACATCAACATTATCCAGAAAGGACCATTTAAGGCAAAGAAGACATTGCAATAAAGGTCCACATCATAAATATGAACAAAAAACTATACCTACAAACAATGTACCTGATGCACCGTGCGAAAACCCAGAGAACCAGTCACAGAAAGCTGAAGCCCCGATTCCAGTTCAGCTGACTCCAAATGCAACCTAGAAATAGAAGGCATCTCAGCAAACAAGGAGATCTAATGATCCAAAGTTGTTCCATGAGCAACAAAAACAGAAATCCAATTTCTCAGAAACATTGCACACAAGTGTTGCAACATAAAATAAAGAAATCTACTTACTAGTTTAATTTAATCAGCTTCAGGACCTCCCAAACTCATTATTTTTCTTTTTAGTCTCAAACAAGAGAACATGATGGAAAGTGTAGTTTAGAATCAGCGACACCAAGACCATAAATTTAACAAAACTATGTCTTCCAACCCCACCACCCCCCCCCCCCCCCCCCCCCCCCCCCCCCACACACACACACACACACACAAATATATATATATATATATATATATATATATATATATAAGGGCACACAGATGACAATACAATACATAAGAGAACCCCCTCCATATACAATTACACTGACAATATCAAAAGTCAAAACTTCAATATTGATGAATTACCCATGGAATGGACAGCTCATAATTTTACGGGTAGAAAAATGCACCAAGTTATGTCGTAAAGAGTCATCAATGTACACACATGTACTAGATAATTAGGTATTTGAGAACCAGATGACATGGTTTGATCTCATTAATTTTCAAAGGAAAACTAATTTCAAATAGAGATCCTTCTTTAATTACCTCAGGCTCTAAGTCAAAGTATGAAGAAGTGCAAACGAAGTCAGTAATGCAAACAATCAAAGTCAACGACTCAGGTAATATGGCCCACAAGTCTTCCCTTAAAGAGGAAACTTACATTAATATTATCTAACTCACCTAGAAGAATCAACTCGCCCATAGGTATGATCCATCATTCCTGCTTCCAAATGAAGCATTGACACAATAGTTGCAGCTTCCCCTTCCTGTAACTCGGTACCCCAGTAACTTTTTACTTTCTCCGAAGTACCAAAACACTGTAAAGTCTCAAGTGTACATACTTGCAAAAGATCAAACAAAGAAGACGATCGCTCATCCAACATTCTCTGTTGGAGGAGCATGAGCCTAGCAAGCCACCATGAAATACTTCTAATTCCATCTATTGAAGAAAGTTTCCCTTCTGACAACAAATCTTTCAACTTCGTGAGCAAGATCTTGGCAAAAACTATATACTGCAATCAATATCAGTAAATATAAATAAACAGGTGATACTAATAAATCGATGATTAAAGAAAGAAACAACATCATCAGAACGGTTTGACATGACAATTCTTTAATTGGGTGAGATGGATTATAGATTTGCTAAATAAAGATGAATACTTCCTTTCCTGATATGAAAACGGAATCAACTAAATACCATCCATTAAAGGGCTCACTTGCTTTTATATTGTTTACTCACTTGCCCCAAAACAAACAAATAGCTAGAGCAGGGTAAAAAAGGCAGGAGGAGGAGTAGAACTGCCAGCAAGGTCTCTGAATTAAGCAACATATAATTTCCTGTCAGCAAAATCAACTGGACCAAGAAGGCAATAATGAATTGAAATGGAATGGAATCGAATTACTAAAAACTAAGCAGGACTCCGTCTCAAAACTTGACCAACAAATAGAAAATTTTGGAATTTCCAGCCATATTCAGATTACGACCGAGTATTTCATCAAAACCGGGAAAGATTGAGCCTGTAAGAATCCATACCCAAAGGGATATGTCAGCAAACAGAAAATAGGAAAATCAAAACTTGTTGGCACTTCCAAGTTCCAACATTATTCAAACATTCCCTAACACTTTGGGAACTTCTTTCAAATCCAGAGAAGTTAGCAAGATTAGCTAGGAAACCAAAAGCACAAGCAAAACTGGCGAGATTTCAAATTGCTGAAATGCAGCAACACTTAGGAGTTCTAGGTTATAACTGGATAATGGCTAATGATATCTTTCCAGTTTCCATGATTGTGATTCAAATTTCAAAGAGAGAGGACAAAGCAAATGGGGTGAATTCATTGAATATGAACAAAATACCAATTCCAGTCACGAACACTTTTGGAATCAATGCATAAAGCAGTAAGATTAGCGATGAAAAGAACAAGCACAGTTGTAGTGAGCATATAAATAATCAAGTACCTGAAGATTAGAGAATTTCCCAAGCAAGTCAGACCCAGCAGCCATAAGCTGATTCCGTGCCCACCCTTCCCATTCTGCACCTCCTGTGCCTCCATCACCGCCCTCATATGTCTCAATAGGCAATGTAGGGAACTTCTCAAAAGGTCTTAAAAAAAGCAGAAACAAAATCCAGTTAGAAAACAGTGAAGTCTCCCCGTTGGAGTAAAGTAGAGAAAAGTGGATAGTAACCACATAACCAATGTTTAATAGAAAACCCAATGTCAACACATGACCCACATATTGCAGCTAAGTGGCAAGAATCTCAAAAACCAACAACTGATCACAAATAGTATCTTTTGTTATCTGGACCACTCTCCTAACCTATATTACATTCCAACAAATCAGGATTTTCAAAAACATGACTAGTGAACTATGCTCTCTCTCTCTCTCTCTCTCTCTCTCTCTCTCTCTCTCTCTCTCTCTCTCTCTCTCTCTCTCTCTCTCTCTCTCTCTCTCTCTCTGATAAAACTGGTGTCCATGCAGCTTTTACCCACACCGCTACTAATCCCGAGGCCTGAACTTAACAACAGGGCAACTGGGGGCAAGCCCTTTAGTTGTTGTCTCGTGTCACTCAGTAAAACCTCTTGGGGTTGACTAATGAACTATGTTGCCAATATTCCTTATCATTAATCACAAATCTCACAAATAAACGTAGGACAGTGCTGGGATGCTGAAGAAATACAATCCCTCATTGCTTTAATCCTAGAAATTATAATGAAAAACTAAACAAAAAAATAACTAAACATTAGTAACATCCAATGTATTTAAAAAGATTAAGTTAGTCCAAAGGAAACCTAAACGTATGAGAGTGAATGGAGTGAGACTGACCCAGTTACGTTACACTGAGTGCAGACCAGAAAGGCGGCGACGGCAGTGGCCATCAACAGTAACGCCTTGAACCGGGTATCTATCTCGTTACCAGACTCGTCAGCAAACAAGAACGACTCGACGCGTTCAAGCAGTAGTTCGGAGTAAAAACGGTCGGGGGAGTCTTCCAGGGATGACAAGGACGGGAATTTGAAGGCAGTTCGTGCAGCGGCAGAGGATAGGGCTCCGACGTAATCTCCCGCCTCGATTGAAGTGACTACGTCGTTGATGATGAGGAGGGTAGGATGTGTAGGATCGTTATCACGGGGTTGGTATGAGGATTGGGGGGGTGAAGGAGGGGGTAAAGAGCAGCGAAGGAGACGTAGCTCGTAGCGGCGGAGGGAGGCGATTTGTGCTTCTTGGGAAGCCATTGACGGCTGGCTGCAAGAACCGCTTCAGAACGTTTGAGAGAGAGAGAAGAGGGGGCGGGGGTTTACAGAACAAAAACCCTCGATATTTATACCGTTCTCGAAGGACACTTTAGGAAAGTGATTTTTTTTATTTTTTAAAAAAAAAGGATGATATAGAAAATACTTGGGGTAGGAAATAGGAGTAGTAACTAACCCGTTTCCAAAGGAAAACAATTATTGTTTTTTTAAAAAGATAATTTTAATCTCAAAAATTATGTAATTACGTAAATAATTTTTTTATCAATATAGATCTGATTTGATAAATCTCATTTAGATCTTTTATACGGTGAAAAAAAATTAAAAATTATTTTTTATTTACATTATTTTTTAGTTTAAAAATGAGAAATAAATACTTATTTTTTAGAGTAAATTACACTATGCCCCCTTCAACTAACCCGCATTTTTACTTTACCCCTCAAACTACAAAATCCGACATCGTACACCCTCTAACTATCCAGAATTGACACTTAACACCCTTCTGTTAGGTTTCCGTCCATATGGCAAACGGAAAAAGGCAGTTAGCTTAAATGGGGTGTTTGAATCGAACACCTACGCACATCGGATGCCGTTGATTCCCGCGTTTGCCCACTCGGTTTTATTTTTAATTTTTGGACGGCTCAGATCGGTCGTTCGGTGGCCGTCGGTGCATTTTCCCTACGGTACCATCAGTACCAATATCATTTTTGTTAATTTTTGGCTTTAGGGCTCTCGTACAACCAAACGGCAGATCCGAGCCATCCAAAAAAAAATTAAAAAAAATCGAGTGGGCCGATGCGCGAATCAAAAGTTGACTGCCTTTTTCCGTTTGCCATATGGACGGAAACCTAATAGAAGGGTGTTAAGTGTCAACTCTAGATAGTTAAAGGATGCACAATGTCGGGTTTTCTAGTCGAGGGGGTTAAGTAAACACACTGATTAGTTGAGACTGCTTAGTGTAATTTACTCTATTTTTTAAGAGAGTGTTCTCGGCCGAAGGGAAGTGGTTATTAAACAATGATTTAGAAAAGGAAAGTGATCTTCTTTGGGTATCGTGATCAAAAAGGAAAACAATTTATGTTTTACAAGTGCCCTCCATATATAATTTATTTACTAAATATACTAGTGTATGTGTGTGTGGAAAACGGTAGAGAAAATTAATAATAAAGTGACACTTTAGTAACGTCACTGATTTTTATTCGATGTTTGTGAAAAAAATAAGATTGTTAAATCATTAGCCAAAAGCATCAAAACTAGATCACGTTTCGTTTCGCCTATTGAGTGTAACTGTGTAATAATCGGTAGGTTCATGGTTTGAAACCGATTAATGGTTTTTTTTTTCCTTCCCCATTACAGAAACATGACTAAAAGATAAACATTTCTTGTTCTTTTTCTTTCTTCATTCTATTTCAATGGCAATGCAAGAAAACTTAAATTTTATTGTTTTTGTTTTTTACCCAAAAACACCAAAGTAAAGTTAAAGACTTTTGGCTTTATGTTTCAATTATCAAAAAGAATTATTTCGAAGTTGATAAGCACCCGGAAATGTAATGAGAGGGTGCGCTAGTGTCTAGGTTTAGCTTAATTTACTCATTAATTAGTTGTTTTTAACTTAGTTGTCTCGTAGAGTGTGTTTGTTTTGTTTTGTAGGTGAATCGCCTAATAAAAGCTTTTAAAGGCCAAGGCGCAGCTCAGGCAGAGCCCAGGCAAAAGTTACCCGACGTCAAGGCTGAGCAGAGCCAAAGCGAGAAGTTCGCCCGGGCAGAAGAAGCCATGGCCAAGGCAAAAGCAGAATCGCCAAGGCAGAAGAGCAAAGACAAGGCCACAGCTCGAGCAGAAACTTTCCAGCCAAAGCCAAGCCGTGGCCAAGCTGTGGCCCGGGCAGATTCAAGCGTAGCCAAGCTATGGCCAAGGAGTGGCCAAGCCGTGGCCAAGGGCTGAACAACTTTCAAGCTTCAGAACTGATAAGACGGGGCGATCGATCGAACACCATAGCTTCAATCGGTACCGAACCGTTTAGCCCCGGCCCCCTCCTAAGCTCTCGCGATCGATCGATGCTATTTGTTCCAATCGGTACCGAATGCCTATCTTAGTAATGTAAGACCTGGCTATCGGTACCGAGGCCATTAATGAAGCATCTTCGAAGCATCTTTAGAGCATATTCTGAGCGGGGAATAAAAAGGCATGATGTAATGATAATGACAGAACGTTTTTGGGTACAATTTTCTAGATCTAGCTTAGATTCAATTTGCTTTTTGGGTATTGTTCTTACTTGTTCTTCCTTTCCAACTCTTGAATACTTTAATTTCTGCCTTATTTAGTTAGTTTTTGATATCGTCGTGTTAATTAAAGTTGTAGCTTTGCTCCCGATCTATCTTAATCTCTAGTTTATTTCTAGTCTTGCATTTCATTTATGTTTAGTAGATTTTCGCTTGCTCATATCTCTCTAGATATGTGTGAGTAGTTTTACGGGTTAGGTCATGGGATGATTAGCATCCCATGGCTTGGGCGAAAATCGTATTTTTCACCAAAAAGCTTTAATTTTTAGATTTGAAAATTAACGTGGGGCTCGGATTTGTTTGGTATACCGCCGAGGTGTTAACCTCTTTGATCATGTGTAGGTGAGAGCCTCGCCTACTCACCACACATGATGCTTAGAGCTCTGACGCTCGAGGTGGTTATCGAATGAATTCTATAGCTAGCTTAATAATCGAATCTCCTTTTCCCGGTTTAAATACCTACAATTGTGTATTTTAAATCGCGTAAATTGGTGAAAAGTGCGACTTAGCCCGAGTCGTGAATGCTAGGATCCCTAGACCTACCCTTTATTTTCCTAGTTAATTCAGTTCTAAATTTAGCCATTTTAATTCTACCTTTCAAAGTAAAACCAAGTTGACTGGCTAAAAGTCGAAAACCCTACTTGCATCTAACAATCCGAGGCGAGCCATGAACTAATTCCCTTGGGTACGATCCCGGACTTCTCCGGTTTATTATGCTTCAACCGACTGATTAGCCCTACGCTTGGGGCAATTCTTCTATACACGGAAGTAATACGACGAAGCATTTTTGGCGCCGTTGCCGGGGATTTCTTATTATGGCTTTCTTGGAGGTTCGACAAACCACTGTAAGTATCCCGCTTTCGTCTCTTAGTAGTAGTAGTAGTTTAGTAGTTTATGTGTTAGTGGCTCGTGTTTAGTTTGGTGGATACCTCTAACCTGACTGTGATGTCTGACCTGAGGTGTAACGAAGCCAAGCTAAATATGGAGTGTGTGCTTAGTTAGTTTAGTTTAATTTGTTAGTTTACTTAGCTTAATTTGATTGCATTGCTTAGCCGAGGCGGTGGCATAACCCCTCGCATATTCTGTCTGTTGAGTTGAGGTGGCGGTCTAGCCCCTCCAGTCTGATAGCTTATTGGTAGTTAGTTAGTTAGTTAGTTAGTAGTATCTCTTTTTGTGTATGCCTGTGTTCCGAAGCCCGACTTCCAATCGGCTTCATCGTTCTTCTTCTCCGCCTAAAATCCGGAGTATCACTCGGGCTTATCCTGCGCATTCGCCGCCTCGCAAAGTCAATCGCAAGCTTATTCGCAAAGGCCCAATGGCCGAAGAAGCTGTGGTGCGTACTCTTCGCGAATACCTCAATCCAGAAAGGGGTCCTCAAATATCGCCTATCGTTATTCCGACTCCAGCTGCTGGGAATGTATTTGAATTCAAAGCTGAGTATCTTCGGGTAATTCCAGAATTTCGGGGCCGAGAGTTGGAGGATCCGTATTCTCATATCCGGGAGTTTGAGTCCGTTTTGCATTCTTTGGTCCCTGCTCAGAATCAACTTGATCAAGCTCGTCTTAAGCTATTTCCGTTCACTCTGAAGGATAAGGCGAAACAATGGTTTAATTCCTTGAAGCCTCGTTCATTGCGTACTTGGAGGGAGGTTCAAGATGCTTTCACTACAAAGTTCTTTCCGGCTAGTCGAACGAAATTGCTTATGGATCAAATTCAGAATTTCAAGCAAAGGGAGGACGAGACTTTTCACAAGTATTGGGAACGGTACAAGGACCTACTCATGGCGGTTCCTCATCATAATTTTCCGTTGTATCTTCAAGTCAACTATTTCTATATGGGGTGTTCTCAAGAAAGTAAAAAGCTCCTCGATACTTTGGGTGGAGGTGATTTTATGGGAAAGACACCGGAGGATGCTTGGGATTATTATGAGTCTTTGGCCGAGAAAACGCAAGCGTGGCAGTTTACAGATCCGGGGGAAAGAGCTATGTTCAATCAAGGTCCCACTGGTACAGGAAAATTTTCTATTACCGAGCAAAGTGCTTTTGAAACTCGCTTGGAGGATATCGCTCGAAAGCTTGACAAGTTGGAGCTTAAAAGTGCTCAATCTCAAGAGGTTAAAGTGGTACGCCAAGTTGAGGACGTTTGTGTTATTTGCGAGATGGTGGGCCATTCTACCGAGACATGTCCAAACATCCCGGCTTTGAAGAATGTGATTAATGGGATTCCTCCGGAGGAAGTTCAGGCCGTGCAACGTTTCGATCCTTATGCTCAATCTTATAATCCGGGTACACGTCAACATCCGGCTTTCCGTTGGAATCAATCTAATGACGGGGGTCCTTCTCAAGTTCCTCCCGCTCCTCAAATGCCTTGGAAGCAACCTCAAAATGCTTTCCGTTTTTCTCAAGCTCAAGGTCCACCGGGATTTGCTCAATCTAGTTCATTCCCACATGCTAATCAGTTTCAACAACCGCCTGCTCAGTTTCAACAACCACCAAAGCGTTCTTGGGAAGATCAATTTAGTGCTCTTTTGCAAAGTCAAACTGCAATCAATGAGCAACAAACTCAGATGATGAATGATATCAGAAATCAGTTAGGGAAGTTGACAACTACTGTGGGTATACTTCAACAAGAGAAAGGGAAGTTTCCAACACAACCTCAACCTAATCCGCAACCGATGTCCACTCCACCTAATTCTCAAGGTCTTCACTTTGCTAGCTCTTCGGTGACTTTCCCCGAGCAAGCAAAGGCGATTATTTCTCTTCGGAGTGGGAAGGTGGTGGATAACCAAGTAGAGATGCCTCCGGAGCCGTCTTTGTTGCCTCCTCCTATCGATCGTTCAAGTCCTATACCGTCTCTTGGGGAATCTCCCAAGGAGGCAAACGAAGAGGTTTCAAAGGAAAATGGTAAAGGTAAGGCGAAGGAACAAAGTGATGCGGATCCTCAAGTTATTCCAACACCGGCACCATTTCCCAACCGTTTGAGAGCTTTGGCGAAACCCAATTTGAATGCGGAATTGCATGAGCTGTTCAATCAAGTGAAGATCAACATCCCTCTAATGGATGCGATTAAGCAAATTCCGTCATATGCCAAGTTTCTTAAAGATCTATGCACTCGAAAGCGCAAGTTGAATGTTCAAAAGAAGATCTTCTTGACCGAGCAAGTGAGTTCAATTATTCAGACGAGTATTGCTCCGAAATACAAGGATCCAGGGAGTCCCACCATTGCTGTCACCATTGGAGGGAAGCGTATCGAGCAAGCTCTACTTGATCTTGGTGCAAGTGTCAATCTGCTTCCGTTTTTTGTTTATCAAGAACTTGGGTTGGGGGAGATGAGACCTACTCGAGTTACGCTACAGTTGGCCGATCGGAGTGTTCGTACACCAAGGGGAGTAGTAGAAGACGTTCTAGTTCAAGTTGGCCAGTTTGTCTACCCGGTGGATTTTGTGATTCTTGACACTAATCCAAATGATTCTTTGGCTACTTCTACTCCGGTAATTCTCGGAAGGCCCTTCTTAGCCACAGCGGATGCTATTATTAATTGTCGAAATGGACTTCTTAATATGACTTTCGGTAACATGAAGATGGAAGTCAATGTTTTTAATGTGGGCAGTCAAATGGGGGATGATGAGAACGTGAATGAAGTGAGCTTTATTGATACTCTTGTGGAGGAACACGTGGATGAGTTGCTTTATAGCGATCCTTTGGAAGTTGCTCTTACCACCGAAGAGGCCGAATTTCTTGAGTCTTCTGAAGTGAATTATTTATTATCATTGCTCAATGAGGAAGATGAAGCGTGTGCTATGCATTCTTGGGTCCCAAAGTGCGATGAATTCGAAGAGCTTCCCCCACTTGATAAGAAAGTTCTACCATCTAGTATTGAGCCACCGAAGCTGGAATTGAAACCTTTGCCCGACACGTTGAAATATGCTTTTCTTGGAGATCACGAGACTTATCCTGTGGTTATTTCTTCCTCTCTTGGAGACTCTCGGGAGGAAAAATTGCTTGATTCATTAAGGAGGCATAAGAAGGCTATCGGGTGGACCATTGCGGATATTAAAGGGATTGATGCTACTTTGTGCTCTCATCATATTGCTTTGGAGGATAATGTCAAGCCGTCTCGCCAACCCCAACGTCGTTTGAATCCGATTATGAAAGATGTGGTCCGAGCGGAAGTCTTAAAGTTGCTCGATGTAGGTATCATTTATCCCATAGCTGATAGTAAATGGGTGAGTCCAGTTCAAGTCGTACCAAAGAAATCTGGGGTAACCGTCGTGCGCAATGAGGAGAATGAGCTTGTGCCAACTCGTGTTCAGACGGGATGGCGGGTGTGTATTGACTATCGCAAGCTCAACGCAAGCACCAGAAAAGATCACTTTCCCTTGCCTTTTATCGATCAGATCTTGGAGAGGATAGCTGGACATGCATTCTATTGTTTCTTGGATGGATATTCTGGGTACAATCAAATCGAAGTCGCTCTAGAAGACCAAGAGAAGACGACATTCACTTGCCCCTTCGGAACTTTTGCTTATCGACGGATGCCGTTTGGGTTATGCAACGCTCCGGGGACTTTCTCACGATGCATGATGGGGATTTTTAGTGATATGGTCGAGAAGATATTAGAGGTTTTCATGGATGATTTTTCTGTGTTTGGCGACTCGTTCGAGTCATGCTTGGCCAACCTAGAAAAAGTTTTGATAAGATGTGAAGAGAAGAATTTGGTGCTGAATTGGGAAAAGTGTCATTTCATGGTCACTCAAGGAATTGTTCTGGGTCATATTATATCATCGGATGGTATCGCGGTGGATAAGGCAAAGATCGATCTTATTTCCAATCTCCCGACTCCAAAGTGTGTGAAGGACATCCGTTCATTTCTCGGGCATGCCGGATTCTATCGCCGATTCATCAAGGACTTTAGTGCTATTTCTCGACCCTTGTGCCAACTTCTTGCTAAAGACGTACCTTTCGAGTGGTCCCCCGCATGCGAGCAAGCGTTTGTTAAGTTAAAGGCTAGTCTTACCACCCCTCCTATTGTGCAACCACCGGATTGGAGCTTACCTTTTGAGCTTATGTGTGATGCAAGTGATTATGCTGTGGGAGCCGTTTTGGGACAAAGGAAGGACAAGCATCCTTATGTGATTCATTATGCGAGCAAAACCTTGAATGACGCTCAAGTGAATTATACAACCACGGAGAAAGAGTTACTTGCGGTGGTGTTCGCTCTGGATAAATTCCGGTCTTATCTAATTGGTGGCACTCCGATCATTGTGTACACGGATCACTCCGCTCTCAAATATCTCCTTACGAAGCAAGATGCTAAAGCCCGCTTGATCCGCTGGATTCTCCTTCTTCAAGAGTTCAATTTGACTATCAAGGACAAGAAGGGTGTTGAAAATGTGGTAGCTGACCACTTATCGAGATTACAGTTTGAGGATCCTACTCCGAGTCTTCCTATAGTGGACACGTTCCCGGATGAACAATTGCTAGCTGTTTCGAGTACCCCATGGTTTGCTGACATTGTGAATTATTTGGCTACGGGTCTCTTACCACCGCATTGGTCTCCTCAAGAACGTCGTCGTTTCCTTCGTGAAGTACGGATGTTCTCTTATGATGACCCTTATCTCTTCAAGTACTGCCAAGATCAAATAGTGCGCCGTTGTGTTCCCGATTCGGATCAACGGAGAATTCTCGAGTTCTGCCATTCAGAAGCATGTGGAGGCCACTTCTCTTCTAAGAAGACCTCTGCCAAAGTCCTACAATGCGGGTTTTATTGGCCAACGTTGCACAAGGATGCTTATCACTTTTGCGTGGCTTGTGAACGTTGTCAAAAACTGGGAAGTGTGACTCGGAAGAATGAAATGCCACTAACGAATATACTAGTGGTTGAGATTTTTGATTGTTGGGGCATTGACTTCATGGGACCGTTCCCTGTTTCTTTTGGAAACCTGTACATTCTATTGGCAGTTGATTATGTATCGAAATGGGTTGAAGCCATTGCCACGCGTACCAATGATGCCAAGGTAGTTGTGGAGTTCCTCAAGGACAACATTCTTTCACGTTTTGGAATGCCGAGAGCGATCGTAAGCGACCAAGGGACCCATTTTTGCAACCGAATAATTGAAGCTTTGATGAAGAAATATGGCATAACACACAAGGTCTCCACCGCTTATCACCCGCAAACCAATGGGCAGGCAGAATTGGCAAATAGAGAGATAAAGCATATCTTGGAAAAGACGGTTAATCCTACCCGCAAGGATTGGTCAACTCGCTTGGTCGATGCTTTGTGGGCTTACCGTACTGCTTACAAGACTATCTTGGGTATGTCTCCTTATCGACTCGTCTATGGGAAAGCTTGCCATTTGCCGGTTGAACTTGAACACAAAGCGTATTGGGCAATCAAGAAGCTTAATTTCAATCTACCTCTTGCGGGCGCTCACCGGAAGCTTCAATTGACGGAACTTGAGGAGATGAGGTATAATGCTTATGACCACTCTATTGCTTATAAATCTAAAATCAAAGAAAAGCATGATAAGAGAATTGTGATTAAGAAGTTTGAACCGGGCCAAAAAGTCTTATTGTATAACTCTCGTTTGCATCTTCACCCCGGTAAATTGCGGTCACGTTGGGCCGGTCCGTATGTTATTAAAACCGTTTTCCCTCATGGGGCAATAGAAGTAGAGAACATGAACAATGGTTCCTCTTTTAAGGTGAATGGACAAAGGCTTAAGCATTTTCTTGGAGGTTTTGAAGTTGGAGAGCCCGATGAAGATTTGGTCGATCCTGCTTACGCGGATGGCCTTGCTCGATAGTTTGTTTTGAATTAAATTGCACGGGGAGCGCAAGCGTAACCGCTGAACTTAACTGTTTGTCGGACCCGGCCCCCGGGTAGGGGGTACCCACCATTGACTTGGGTATATGTAGCTCCGCACGCCGCTACTAAAAAAAGGATCGTGTGCCCAGCTCCGGTTCGAAGGGCAAATCATTTAATATCAGTGACATAGGGCTTTAGTTAGCTTTTCTGATAGGAGTAATTCACAGTAAATCACTCACGCCTTCCAGATTAGCCCCAACGGGGGCGATAGGGACCCTTAGGTTAGGCCTTGATACTCCCGTGCTAGCGCACTTGGTTCTATCTTGTTGCTTGCCTGGTTACGATCTTAGGGGACGCTGAACTTCATTGTTTGGCGGAGTCTAGCTGTGACTTTGACGCTCCGAGTTCTGATATTAAATTTGTATATACTGTACAAATTTGCTTTTCTTGCTTGCTTTGTTCCCTGTTGCTTAGCTTTGCATGTTTTGTTTAGTTTAGTTATGTTTTGTTTTATGTTTGCATCGAATAAAATCTTGGAGATAAATCACATGAAAAGATATCACCAATGTGTTAGTGTAACAAGGGCTTTCATTAGTTCTTCTTTGTAATAGTCTATCGTTAATGATCCATGCTCTCCGCGATTGCCCCTAATCGGAGGCAACTTAGGTCTGTGAGTGAGGTTTGATATTGCTTGGAGTGCACGCTAGGTTGTATCTTGTCCTTGCTTGTTTTTGATCCTAGGGGACGCTGAACTTAATTGATTGGCGAGGTCGAGCGATAGATTTTATTACGGGCGCTAGCATAACACATTTCCAACGGTCTAGTATAGCCACCTATTACTTACCCCCCCGGTAGGAAATGGGAAGAAAAGTATGACTCGTGTGATCGCGTGATGATCGGGTGGTGCATTTCATTATGTGTTGCATGTTTTCATTTGTTCTTTGTGTTTTCTTTATGTTCTGTCTTTTCATTTTTGTTTGGTTTAAAGCCGGATAACACGGGCCGGTAGTTCTAATGTCAATTGTTTTGTGGAAGGTCGTTCTCTTAAGTCTTCTGCAGGGTTTATATGCTACCACACCAGCCTTGGTGGATTGGGTCTAAAGCCGGAGTGAGTGAGGCGTTCAGGAGCCCTAAGCATGGGTGCGGCTAAGTGCCGCGGTTGTTAGTCCGATAAAGCTTTGGATATGGTCCTGTGTGACTAGCTATGGTTCCGAGTTGGTAGAACCGAAGGAGTGAACCCTGGAAGCATCTAATCTGGCTGGAGCAAGACATTGACATAAAATCCTCCAACTTGGTCGAGGTATTTAGGGGTTGACATTCCCCTTGGACGGTACATTCGCGCACTCTTCCTTTCTTCGCTCTTGTTCCTAATGCTATGAGGGCATAGCATCGCTTTAAGTTGGGGGGAGGGGTTATGTGCTATTTGTTTGATTTTTGTGCTATTTGTTTAATTTTTGTGTTTTGTGTTAAATTTTGAAAAATTCAAAAACAATAGAAAATTGTAAAAATCCAAAAAAATGAGAAAATGAAAATTTTCAAAAATAAATAAAAGGTTTTTACTTGCAATTCCGCCCCTTTGTCATAGTTTTTAGTTTTGTTCATGACTTGTTGCATGCTCAATAATTGGTAGTTGGCAAGAATTCGAAGCAATCCTAAGAATTTTGTGCTTCTTGATTCGCATGCTTAGTTGAAAGTTGAATGAGTTAAGTTTTGAGCAAGTTTTTGAGCAAGCTTTGGTCCATATCCCCATCTTTCCAATAAATTGCTTGTAGTGTAGGTGAATAATCGCATGTCCATGTCTAATTGTGTTTAAATGTCGATTTTCAATCAATTTGGAATCCAAAGCGCACTTAGGAAAGGATACAAGGCATTCTTTGCATGATCATACCACAAATGAGTCACTTTGTCCTATTTTGCATCCTGTTTTTCTCCGTTCTTTGCTCAACCTAGGTGACCGGTGTTTGGAGGGTTGTTTTGGTGAGTATTCATTGCTTAGAAGGTGTTAAAAGGTATTTTAGGGGTGTTGGACGAATTGTTGGAAATTCTGGGGACCAAATTGAAGACAGCAGAAATCTGACAGTAACCGCGTCGGCATCGATGAAAAGGGATTTGTTGCATCGCTGCCGAGTGGTGTAGCTCACTTGGCCCTTAATCGCGTCGGCATCGATGGGAAGTTTTGGTATGCATCGATGCCGAGTGGGATAGCAGCCCAGATCAGTCAAGCTGCGTCAGAAACCAAGGCCAAATTCCTCAACTTTCAGAACCCGACTCTTCTTCCCTTTTTCCTCCTTTGTTCAACCAAAACCCTAACCCCAAACCTCCAATCACCCACCAAATCTCCCATATACTCCCATTAATCCACCAAATCCTCCATCCTCTTCAACAATCTTCAAGTATCCTCCATCAATTTCAAGGATCTCCACCAAAAATCAAGGTAAACCCACCTCTCACCTTTAATTCGAAATTTTCCATCTTCTACTCCAAAAAGTCCGAAATTCCTCTTTATTTTCCACTCATATACTCTCCTTCCACCATATTTTGACCCTACATTCCATCTTTCCACCAAAAAATCAAAACCCTAGAAAAAACCCCATCCAAAAATCCGAAAATTCCTTTTTCCCACCATGCCAAGGATCAAGCAAACCGCTCACCGGGCAGCCCCTTCCCAATCTGAACTCGAAGAAGAGGATGATTTTATGGCAGACAGTGAGGAAGAAAATCAGCCCGAGGAGGCTAGTGGTTCTCGGCCCAAGCGGAGGCGTAGGACTCCGGCTCAGATTGCAATGGATAAGAGGCTGACTTGGGAGAACAGTTTTGCGGGCAGGAAGTTCAGAAATGAGAGGCAAGTGGATGCAAAGGCATTGCCGGAGGGTCATATAGGGCTTCGGTACATTCAGCAAAGAGGTTTGGATTTCTGGACTGAAAAGTTGCTTGGATATAATAAAAATACTGTTATTGAGTTTTACAAGTTTATGGTTATTCCTGAGGGTGATTGGGAAAATAATCCGGCTGTTGGAATTGCTTCAAGGGTTGGGGGAGTTGACATTGTGATTACTCCGAATGATATTGCTAGGTATTTGAATATTCAAAGGCCCCCTCCCGAATCTGTGAATTACCCTAGGAAGGATGAGATGATTGATTTGCAAGTTGTGAATACAGAAGGATTGCATAGTTTTTAGTTTTCTATTTTTCGTATGTTATTTGCTAGGGACTAGCAAACCTTAAGTTGGGGGGCGTGATAAGCACCCAGAAATGTAATGAAAGGGTGCGCTAGTGTCTAGGTTTAGTTTAATTTACTCTTTAATTAATTGTTTTTAACTTAGTTGCCTCGCAGAGTTGTTTGGTTTGTTTTGTAGGAAAATCACTCAATAAGGAGCTTTAAAAGCTTAAGGCATGTCATGGCCTGGAATTACCCGACGTCAAGGCGAGGCCAAGGCTAAGGCGTGACCGACAGCTGAGCAACGCCAAGGCAGAGCCAAAGGGAAACAAGCAAAAAGGGGGGATTATTTGACTACAATGCCTGCGAGGAAAGACAAGCAAGGGTCTTGGATCAAAAAGCTGTTTTGCCAAGGGGTTTCGATAATCAACAGTCAAAGAAAGGAAAAGGTTGAGAGGAGGAAGATCATGAGAGAACAAGAAAGGCAAGGAAAGGAGTTGGCATGGCAAACCACAGTTTTGGAGGAACGATTCGGGGTGAAGTATGAGCCAGAACCAGTTGATGAGGGGGAAGTGAGTGATGACTTCGCTGGATATGAGAGTGAGGAGTTGGTTGATTGATAGGATGATTGGATGATGTGGTGATGATCTGATGCTGAGAGTCGGTGGTTTAGAAATTCCCCTTACTTGGTCGGGGTCTTGGTTGGTTGACATGCCAACTATTCTATCCTTTGTTTTATTTGTCTTGTTTTATTCCGTTTCATAGATTAGTTTTGCACATTGCTAGTTAGTAGTTGGTCTATTGGTTTGGCCGGTTTGGCCTTGACTTGGTTCTTTTAATTGTTGGCGGCGGTCACTCGGGTAGTTAACCAAGCTAGAAAAAAGACCGTCGCCTATTTTGGCTAACCTGTTCTTTGAAACCACGGTCATTAAAAGCTTAAAAAGACCTTAGTTGATCTTTTGTGCGCTTGGAGTCCATTTTGATTGACTGTCTGATGGTTGCATAATTAGCTTATGGCATGTTTTCCTTTCGTCATCCAAAGTTCATCTACTTGTGTTTAATTCTGTTGAATAAAGTGCTGTAGTTGGTTGAGGCATAGTATTTCTTGTTCGCTAATGCCTGTTTATCAAGCACTTCTTCGGTGGATATGGTTTAGTCTGAATTCACCAGCTTTGTGTCCCGTATCCTCCCATTGTTCGAGGACACAAACTTTTTAGCTTGCTCATTAACCTGCTTATTACTTAGCCTGTTTAATCGGACACTGAACTTGTGAGTTTTAGGAATGAAATAAAAAGCCGGAATGATTGAACTCTTGCTAAGTGATAATGTGGAGCATGTTCTAAGTTGTGAAATTCGGAAAGATTGCTTAGTAGCTTGTTTTCAAATTCGTTTTATTTTGTTCGCTAGGGACTAGCAAACCCTAAGTTGGGGGGCGTGATAAGCACCCGGAAATGTAATGAGAGGGTGCGCTAGTGTCTAGGTTTACCTTAATTTACTCATTAATTAGTTGTTTTTAACTTAGTTGTCTCGTAGAGTGTGTTTGTTTTGTTTTGTAGGTGAATCGCCTAATAAAAGCTTTTAAAGGCCAAGGCGCAGCTCAGGCAGAGCCCAGGCAAAAGTTACCCGACGTCAAGGCTGAGCAGAGCCAAAGCGAGAAGTTCGCCCGGGCAGAAGAAGCCATGGCCAAGGCAAAAGCAGAATCGCCAAGGCAGAAGAGCAAAGACAAGGCCACAGCTCGAGCAGAAACTTTCCAGCCAAAGCCAAGCCGTGGCCAAGCTGTGGCCCGGGCAGATTCAAGCGTAGCCAAGCTATGGCCAAGGAGTGGCCAAGCCGTGGCCAAGGGCTGAACAACTTTCAAGCTTCAGAACTGATAAGACGGGGCGATCGATCGAACACCATAGCTTCAATCGGTACCGAACCGTTTAGCCCCGGCCCCCTCCTAAGCTCTCGCGATCGATCGATGCTATTTGTTCCAATCGGTACCGAATGCCTATCTTAGTAATGTAAGACCTGGCTATCGGTACCGAGGCCATTAATGAAGCATCTTCGAAGCATCTTTAGAGCATATTCTGAGCGGGGAATAAAAAGGCATGATGTAATGATAATGACAGAACGTTTTTGGGTACAATTTTCTAGATCTAGCTTAGATTCAATTTGCTTTTTGGGTATTGTTCTTACTTGTTCTTCCTTTCCAACTCTTGAATACTTTAATTTCTGCCTTATTTAGTTAGTTTTTGATATCGTCGTGTTAATTAAAGTTGTAGCTTTGCTCCCGATCTATCTTAATCTCTAGTTTATTTCTAGTCTTGCATTTCATTTATGTTTAGTAGATTTTCGCTTGCTCATATCTCTCTAGATATGTGTGAGTAGTTTTACGGGTTAGGTCATGGGATGATTAGCATCCCATGGCTTGGGCGAAAATCGTATTTTTCACCAAAAAGCTTTAATTTTTAGATTTGAAAATTAACGTGGGGCTCGGATTTGTTTGGTATACCGCCGAGGTGTTAACCTCTTTGATCATGTGTAGGTGAGAGCCTCGCCTACTCACCACACATGATGCTTAGAGCTCTGACGCTCGAGGTGGTTATCGAATGAATTCTATAGCTAGCTTAATAATCGAATCTCCTTTTCCCGGTTTAAATACCTACAATTGTGTATTTTAAATCGCGTAAATTGGTGAAAAGTGCGACTTAGCCCGAGTCGTGAATGCTAGGATCCCTAGACCTACCCTTTATTTTCCTAGTTAATTCAGTTCTAAATTTAGCCATTTTAATTCTACCTTTCAAAGTAAAACCAAGTTGACTGGCTAAAAGTCGAAAACCCTACTTGCATCTAACAATCCGAGGCGAGCCATGAACTAATTCCCTTGGGTACGATCCCGGACTTCTCCGGTTTATTATGCTTCAACCGACTGATTAGCCCTACGCTTGGGGCAATTCTTCTATACACGGAAGATAGCGAAGCATTTTTGCCCGGGCGAACTTCTCGCTTGGCGATTCTGCTTTTGCCTTGGCCATGGCTTCTTCTGCCCGGGCGAACTTCTCGCTTTGGCTCTGCTCAGCCTTGACGTCGGGTAACTTTTGCCTGGGCTCTGCCTGAGCTGCGCCTTGGCCTTTAAAAGCTTTTATTAGGCGATTCACCTACAAAACAAAACAAACACACTCTACGAGACAACTAAGTTAAAAACAACTAATTAATGAGTAAATTAAGCTAAACCTAGACACTAGCGCACCCTCTCATTACATTTCCGGGTGCTTATCACGCCCCCCAACTTAGGGTTTGCTAGTCCCTAGCGAACAAAATAAAACGAATTTGAAAACAAGCTACTAAGCAATCTTTCCGAATTTCACAACTTAGAACATGCTCCACATTATCACTTAGCAAGAGTTCAATCATTCCGGCTTTTTATTTCATTCCTAAAACTCACAAGTTCAGTGTCCGATTAAACAGGCTAAGTAATAAGCAGGTTAATGAGCAAGCTAAAAAGTTTGTGTCCTCGAACAATGGGAGGATACGGGACACAAAGCTGGTGAATTCAGACTAAACCATATCCACCGAAGAAGTGCTTGATAAACAGGCATTAGCGAACAAGAAATACTATGCCTCAACCAACTACAGCACTTTATTCAACAGAATTAAACACAAGTAGATGAACTTTGGATGACGAAAGGAAAACATGCCATAAGCTAATTATGCAACCATCAGACAGTCAATCAAAATGGACTCCAAGCGCACAAAAGATCAACTAAGGTCTTTTTAAGCTTTTAATGACCGTGGTTTCAAAGAACAGGTTAGCCAAAATAGGCGACGGTCTTTTTTCTAGCTTGGTTAACTACCCGAGTGACCGCCGCCAACAATTAAAAGAACCAAGTCAAGGCCAAACCGGCCAAACCAATAGACCAACTACTAACTAGCAATGTGCAAAACTAATCTATGAAACGGAATAAAACAAGACAAATAAAACAAAGGATAGAATAGTTGGCATGTCAACCAACCAAGACCCCGACCAAGTAAGGGGAATTTCTAAACCACCGACTCTCAGCATCAGATCATCACCACATCATCCAATCATCCTATCAATCAACCAACTCCTCACTCTCATATCCAGCGAAGTCATCACTCACTTCCCCCTCATCAACTGGTTCTGGCTCATACTTCACCCCGAATCGTTCCTCCAAAACTGTGGTTTGCCATGCCAACTCCTTTCCTTGCCTTTCTTGTTCTCTCATGATCTTCCTCCTCTCAACCTTTTCCTTTCTTTGACTGTTGATTATCGAAACCCCTTGGCAAAACAGCTTTTTGATCCAAGACCCTTGCTTGTCTTTCCTCGCAGGCATTGTAGTCAAATAATCCCCCCTTTTTGCTTGTTTCCCTTTGGCTCTGCCTTGGCGTTGCTCAGCTGTCGGTCACGCCTTAGCCTTGGCCTCGCCTTGACGTCGGGTAATTCCAGGCCATGACATGCCTTAAGCTTTTAAAGCTCCTTATTGAGTGATTTTCCTACAAAACAAACCAAACAACTCTGCGAGGCAACTAAGTTAAAAACAATTAATTAAAGAGTAAATTAAACTAAACCTAGACACTAGCGCACCCTTTCATTACATTTCTGGGTGCTTATCAGAAGTCTATTTGGGAAAAAAATTAAACAAGATGCAGAAATGGCCAAAAGCTTGCGTATTCTCTTGTTTTTTTCCCAAGTTTCAATGCAAGAAAAAAAAAGGGATGGAAATTTGAAAGAAAAAATCATAAATTAAATTCTCCAAAATCAGTTATCCGAAACAAATGGTTACTTTCACCAAATATACTAATTTCAAATTCAATTTGGCGAAATAAGGTGCTAAAAAAATTTAATTTGTAAAAAACAGCAAAGAAAAATTACAATTCCTACTGAAAAACACCCTTGTTTAGTGGGGGAGTAATTTTTCATAATTTTATTATATTTACATCTTATGTTTTTCTTAAGGGCAAATTTTCGTAGTAGTCCCTGTAGTTTTACGGTTGTCTCACTTTCGTCTCTCTAGTTTCAAAGTGCTCGAATTTCGTCCCTGTAGTTTGTTTTACGTTCCAAATTGGTAAAATCGTTAACACTGTTAATGAAACTAACGGAAAAAAAAAATAAGTGTTCCAATTTTCAATCCGTTTGAACCGGTGCGAAGATCTTATTTTTGTGATCATTTTATCCTAAATGGTCGTAATGAATTTTTGGCTCTAAGGCCTTTCAACGAGCACCCGAAGACTCCTTATTTCGTTTCAGGGCTCTCTTAGGGTGCTCATTGAAAGGCCTTAGAGTCAAAAATTCATTACGACCGTTTAGGATAAAATGATCAAAAAAATAAGATATTCGCACTGGTTCAAACGGATTGAAAATTGGAATACTTATTTTTTTTCCGTTAGTTTCGTTAACGGTGTTAACGATTTTACCAATTTGGAACGTAAAACAAACTACAGGGACGAAATTCGAGTACTTTGAAACTAGAAGGACGAAAGTGAGACAATCATAAAACTACAGGGACTACTATGAAAATTTGCCCTTTTCTTAATCTTTACAGTTTTTCAAATGCATATAAATTGTTCCTGCACTTTGACATAAACCCGTACCTTTGGCTGTCTCTCTGCTCTAGTTAAGCCTTTTTTTTTTTTTTTTGGGTAAATTAGTTAAGCCTTCTTGATTTTACGTATCAGCTGGCACTCTATATTAGTCAATAGTCACTGCTTGTTCATTTTGAGCTTGATTCACGACTCACTGTTTGTTGAACTACTTCAATTATTCTAATTTCCCTCTGTTTTCCAATTTTCTGCGATAGGTGAGTTTTTCAAAATGTTTAAAACTATCAACGGTACAAAGTGGAAAATTCTCAGACGATGGGATACCGGCAACCGGTGCTGGCAGGTTGACGAGTAGCAGCTTTCCCCTTGAGCTGACGCTGTGGGAAACTGGCAAAAATCAGTTTCGAATTTTTTACGATTTTGAAATGAACATGTATGGATTGGCACCAGCATCAAAGTACGTTCGCTTCCACGCACGCGCGGTGGAGAGGGACAATTATGAGATTATTCCACGATAGGAATAATGTTGGTTAGATCAGTCAAAATCACGATAATAATTTACTCCAATATAAATGAGTACGCGTATATATGCTAGGTTAGAAGCAACAGTCATAATAAACTTAAACATACATGCGTTTTAGATCTAAACTAACGATGGATGGTGATCCACTCTGTTGAAATATGCCTTGAATTTGGGATGGTTAAGAAAGATATTTGACTTCCAAAATGATTTGTTTCCTTATTGGTTTAGACTTTGGGTACAAGGAATTTTGTTTGGGCAAGTATTGATTTTAGGAAGGATTCTGTGGCTATAAGTATAGCCTTATTCTCTTCATTAGGTTTTGGACTTCTTGAGTGAATCCCTTTGGAGAGGCCCCTAGGAGGTCTCTCATGTTGAAGATTAGATATTAGGGTTTTGGTTTATGCTCTATTGGGTTCCACCTAGGGTTTCAGTATTCTTATTGGGTTCCGCCAGAGATTTGTCCCTAGATATCTGTAATTGGATGCTTCAACGAGAGTTACGGGTATGGCCGACTCTTTGTGTTATCTCCCCGTTTATAGTGGATCCTCTTGCTCTTCTCCCGTGGACGTACCCAGTTTGGGGAACCACGTAAATCTTGTGTTCTTGATTTTCGCTTGTTCTTTTGTTTATATTCTCAATTTCATTTTCGGCACAACACACTCCACAAAAATAAACCATTTAACATTAACCTCAGAAACTACATCAACATATTACAACGGCAACCTCAGATCAATGTCTCCTTAGGACAGACAATATGCTGCGACGATGCCTCCTCATACGAGGTCTCCTTTGGGAAGAAACCTATGCTGCAACGGGATGATGGGTCCTCAGGTGTCTCCTCATAACCTACAAATAGCTCAAGAGAAGTTTACAAGCAAGCAACCGTCTATCATGGAGGTTTAGAGGATATCAATAGCCCTGAATCACAACCGTGGGGCTCAAACCCAATCCTTCACCAAGAAAGGTGGTGGGTGATGCCAACTGAGCTAATAAGCTGACAAGCGCCCCCCCCCCACCCCCCCCTTTTCGTTTGCAATTTAGACCAACAAGTATAGCCTTGTTTGCGTGTAGCCTTGGTGGCGTTTGGGATCCACTGGGTCGAGTCATTATCGTGCGAATAATTTTTCTATACCTTAGGGCCCATTTGGATGTGGGTATAGCACCCCTCCATAGCCAATCCTCCCAGATTAGAGTTTGAAGAGACATTTTTGGCTTGCTTTGGATGCCATTTCTTCCCGTCCATAGCTCATCCTCCCGGATTAGATTTTGAAGAGACATTTTTGACTTGCTTTGGATGTCATTTCTTCCCCTCCATAGCTCATCCTCTCGGACTATTTTTCTCCTCTTATCCGGCTTAGGGGCATAAATTATGGATGGGTTTTGAGGTGGGAAAAAATAATCCAGCTCAATCTACTTTGTTCCTCCTCATCCACCCTATTCATACACTCAAAAAACCGCTTAGGAAAGGTACAAATTTATTCCTCAAAAATTTTAAAAATATATTCTCCAGAATTGAACATTTTTTATAAATTTGAAATGTCATATTTAAAAAAAAAACATGGATAAAAAACACAATAAAAAATTAATTTTTAAAATTTTAAAATTATTAATATTTAATTTTTTAGTAAAACTAATTATTATGGCTTAAATGTGAAAATTAATTATATTTGTATTTATGTATATAATGTAATACATAATTAAGTTTGGGACTGAACAATGGCAAATTCGTCATTTAACAGCTTTTTACATCATCTCCCTTCCTTATCCTCTCATTTTATCCACTATTTAAACCAAGTACACTCTCCGTCCCTTTTTAAGTATTTCGCTTCGTAACTCCAACTTATTAAAAAAATATCATCATTACAAATTTTACATCAACTTGTACCTCTACTTTTCCTCTTTACCCTCTATGGAGATATTATCATTATATTTTTACTCACTAATTTTTCAAAATGGAATCTACTTTTAAAGGCAAAATGGAAAATTCATAAACTTTTATCCACTAACTTTACAACATGGACATTTATTAAGGGACAACCCAAAATGGAATACTGGACTCAAAAAAAAGAACGGAGGGAGTATTATTTAACCCCCATTCTCTAATCCCTCATCCAAACCAACTACTTTTTAGGTGTCGTTCCGCTTTCTTTTTAAACCTTTTTTTTCAAAAAGAATGTAATTTTAAGCTCAAATATAATTAAAAAAATTTAAAATTTTTTTGCACTGTTTTAAATCAAACAAAATTCATATTGGTAAGAAAATTATTTGCGTAAATATATAATTTTTGAGCTTGAAATTACCTTCATTTTCTAAAAGTTATTTTTTTTCAAAACTGCAACAGGACCTTAATCCCCTTTAAAAAAATCACATCAATGTGGGTCAACCCTCTATTATTAATTTCCCCTACTATCTTATCCATCTCTATAAATAATCCTCAAAAAATTATACCAGCATCCAAACGGGCCGTTAGGCAATACAATATTGGTCCGACAACCATATGTCATTCGCACGGATGCGACAAATGATTTGCCATGTAAGGATCCAATGGTCCTTTTTAGAGCGTGATGATTAGGAGTGTAAACGAGCCTAGCCGAGCCAAGCTTCGGCGAGCTCGAGCTTGGCTCGTTTACTTAACGAGCCCAAAACTCGAGCTCGAGCTTGGCTCGAGCCTTAACGAGCCGAGCTTAGCCAAATACTAAACGAGCCTCTCTTAATCGAGCCGAGCCTCCCTTAACGAGCCGAGCTTTTGTCGAACAAGCCAAGCTCCACTCGGCTCGTTTAGTAAACGAGCCGAACACTCGAACTCGAGCTCGGCCCGTTCAGTAAACGAGCCGAGCCGAGCTCGCGAGTAGCTCGGTTCACTTACAGCCCTAGTGATGATGAAGAGGGGCATTAAAGGAGAAAAATTCTCTCCACCAGGGTTGGAAAACCCCAGTTTACCTCAAAACCAATAATATGCTGCCACATTATCAAATTGTACCAGAAAGTGAAAGACTCACGTGCTTGGTGGTTTGGTTCTCTAACTTGGGTTAACCTACAGTTACAGTACTCCTCCCTCCTTCTAGTACTACTCCAGCAAGCCAAAAACTTTAACCAATCAAAATTAATTTTTTTTATTTACAAAAACCGGTCAAAAAGTTTGAATATTAACCTATAGGCTCTGTTAACAAAAAAAAACCTATAGGCTGACAACCTATTTTTCCAACTGTCAAAAATATTCGGGTCAATTTACGCTTGCCTTGATTATTTTTCTTCGTAGTCTGACAAAAAACAAGTTATCCACGCCAAAGCTAGGGGATTTAAAAAAATATTGTTCATGGTATGTGACTATATATATTGATTTGAACCGGTGAGAAGATACTTATTTTTTTAAATATTTTATTCTGGAATGTCGTAATTAATTTTTATCTTTAAGACTCTTTGGTCAAATGGAAATACTCATAAATTAAACTAGAGTAGATACTTGATTATGACTTATGAGAGCCATATAGACAAAAAAATAATTATAACCTTTTAGGATAAAATGATCAAAAAGATAAGATCTTCGCATCGGTTCAAACGGATTGAAAATTGGAATACTCATTTTTAACTATATTTTTTAATATATAAATAGTCTAAAAAATTTAAATGCTCCAATGTTTAATTCGTTTGAACCGATGCGAAAACCTTATTTTTTTGATCATTTTATCTTAAGGGTCATAATTAATAGTTTTCTTTAGGGTTCTTATAATCAAGTACTGCTTTATAGACAACATATCAATATAATCATATAACATGAATAATTTTTTGTAAAATTCCGTAGTTCTAACGTGAATGACCTATTTTTAATCGACTAGGGAGAGAAATAATCGAGAAGTACGTAAACTGACACGAACACCTCTGACAGTTGAAAAAAAAAGGGTTTTCAGGTCGTAGGTTAAGAGATCTCGTAGGTTAATACTAACTTTCTGATCGGCTCTTGTTAAAAAAGAAAAGAAAACTTTTTCATTGGTAGCTTGCGGGAATAGTACTAGTAGGAGGAGGAGTACTGAAAAAGGTTTAAACTCGAGGACTGGCCACCAAGCTTCTATTTCCTAATACAATTTGATGAAGTGACAGCATATTATTGGTTTGGAGGAAAATTGGGGTTTTCCAAGTTTCCAACCCCAATAATTTATAGCGACACACTCAAATTCACACGCAAACACACATTCATACTCACATAAGTGGTGGACCTTACATACACATTAGAGTGTGTAGTGTGTGTGGAATTCATCACTCATGTGAGTAGTGTGTGTTTTGGGTGTGGTACTAACATCACTCTTTCCAACCGCGCGGAGAGAATTTATTATTTTATTCTCTTAATAAAGTTGTCCAACAAGTTGTACCGAAAGAGAAGAAAAACATGGGATGATCCAATCGTTCTTTCGTGTCTAATCAAGTATATTGAAACCCATGGCTTAAACATTGACTTCACCTAATCCCTTTCTCAAGTCTTTACCAATTCAATATCTTCCCCGCTTAAATAAACGTCTGAAAACAACCCTAATGAGATTGACACATTTCTTATCTTCTTAATGCTATGTTTGGATTGGGTTTTGAATTTTTTTTAAAAAAAATAGTAGGAGTAATAAGTTGAGAGAGATAGAGAGAGAAATGTTGTAAGTAGGGAGAATATATGAAAAATTTTTTGAAAAATTATTTTTAAAAAGTAAAAAGAGCAAGGCATAAAGCTAATGCCATGTTTATCTTCTTCCTACGTTATTCAGCCAGTATATGCACTTGAAGTTACTCCTATTAGGTGAAAGTCATTGAGTTCAATTCTTAAGGGACAAATTAATTTAATTCAGATTGTGATAGCGGAGAGTACATCACTATTTAAATCGGCAAGCTAGTTCCATGGGGTTGGCCTACTGGTGCTGGTCAGTAATTTAAGGATCTCTCTTTTGAGATTTTATATTCGATTATCTCACCAGCAAGCAAGCTGAGCCACTTTATCCCAGCGCGTGAGCATATGAAACGCCTATGGGAAGCATGAGCGGATCTATATTGGACCCGCCCTGCTCCTCTCGAGTTTTAAAAAAATTATTTATATGATACTTAATTATTGATATTAGGAGTGTAATAGTTATTTATAATCTTAATAATTTTTGTTTGATTATTTAAAAGCAGTATTTTTTTACATTCTCATTTACTCAATTTCTTTCATAAATAAAAAGAATTATGTGACCTAAAGAAATAAACAAAATGATTCAATATATAAGGCTAGAATCGTTTCAATATAGAAAAATTATATGGATACAACAAGCACATGTACCCATAAAAATATATGTCTATTAAGTCGGGACCCTCTCAGACTAAAATCCTAACTCGGCTATAGATGGGAGGGCTTATATAGATTAATTTGAGATGTGCGTAAACTAGATACACCCGCAATACCCGAAAAAGAAAAGAAAAATCTGCACGCTACATCCTAAACAGATTGAACCAGATACACTCACGTAGGGAGCAGGTTAAAAAACAGAAAGTCTACACACACATACAATCTGTGCACAGATTTTATTGTGGGGCCCACATGGGTCCCACACAAATCATCCGAGCCGTTCATTAATTGTAAAACATTTTTTCAAGGGACCCCGTAAAAAATAAGTTCAATCCGATACCTATAAATGCTCGATCCAACCACATAACTTTTCATTATCCGAAAATCTGAATGAAAAGTTAGATGGTTGGATGAAGTATCTATAGGTATTGGATTGAGCTTATTTTTTACAGAGACTTTTGAAAAAAATGTTTTACATTTAATGAACGGTTCGGATTATTTTTGTGGGATTCGTGGTGAGCCCTACAATAAAATCTGTGCACAATCTGTGCACAGATTGCTGTGTGTAGCAGGACTTGTTAAAAAATTACACAGTTAGGGGTGCTCCGGTTTTGTAGAAATTTTTTTTTTTGAAAAAGAAGGCAATTTTAAACTAAAAAATCATGTGTTTACGTAAAAAAAATTCTTACCAATATGGATCTTGTTTGATAGATCTCATTAAGATCTTTTAAACGGTGCAAAAAAAATTGAAAAAAATATTTTTAATTTTCATTATATTTAAATTTGAAATTACCTCTGTTTGAAAAAAAAAGTTAACTTCTCAAAAGTGGAACTTCCCCTTAACAACGCACAGAAGGGTCGCAGATTTTGGCAAACAATAATTCTAGTACCACATACACATACACTTACACACCCAAATACACATCCACACTCACATGAGTGATGAATCTCATACACATTTGAAGTCAAGTGTGTATGGGAACTTCAAGTGTGTATAGGACCCACCACTCATATGAGTGTGAGTATGTATTTGGATGTGTATGTGTATGTGGTGTTAGCAAGGTTGGTGAGCAAATTATTATGAACAATAAATTTGGGCCCCTTCCGTTTTTTTTTAACAAGAAGGTAATTTTAAGTTTAAATATAATAAAAATAAATATTAATTTTTAATTTTTTTCACCTTTTAAAGGATATCAACGAGATCTATCAAACAAAATATATATTAGTAGAAAAAATACTCACGTAAACACAAAATTTTTGAATTTAAAATTATTTTTCTTTTCAAAAAGTACATTTTAGAAACCAGCCGGCACCAAAGTGAGGGGAAGAAGAAGCTTGTGCAGGAGTGTCGGTCAAGAGAGTGTTCGACCGTCCAATGATGTCGTGTACGTTTTGTGCCCAATTTGCTAAACAACCTTGTTAACACCACATACACTTAGAGCATCAGTAATGTAATAATCAAAATTGAATAATCAAAATTTGTCACGTAAGCGCTTTTGATTATTCATTTAAAGGGTTACTAAAGTTAGCAATGTGAAATCCCACATTGTTACTTTTAATTATTCAAATGCCCAAATTTGATTATTGGTTATGACTTTGATTATTACAATGTGAGCACTTTTTTAGGCACATAATGCTAACTTTAGCAATCTTTTAATTTTGATTATTACATTGCGGATGCTCTTACACACTCAAATACACACTCATATGAGTGATAAGTCCCACTACTCATGTGAATGTGAGGGTGTATTTGGGTGTGTAAGTGCACGCGGTGTTAGAATTATTGTTTGCTCACTACTTGTCCAAAGAAACAATTTGCTCACTCAATTCCACTCCAGAGTCTTTCTGTTGCATTGATCGAGAGAGAGAGAGAGAGAGAGAGAGAGAGAGAGTGGGGTCGTGCATAGCTTGCATAAGAGAGAGGGCGAGGGAGGGAGAGGGTGATTGTCTACTCGCATTACGAGCCGCCAAGAATCGCATGTGCATGAACTAATTTGCTTGATTAAAGGAGCCAAATGGATTCAATGCTTATTGGGTCTTTTCCCAAACCTCTTTCATTTCCAGTTGTATCTGGGGTCTCTGCATCAAAAACTACCGGTATGACCTCTTCTCACATTAATGACTTCTTAGTCTCTATGCATGCATGTTTTCAATTTATTATTGGAGCTGTTTCACTTCTGATTTTCTATTTTAGGGTTTTCTAATTTGCACTCTTTCTGGGTTTCTTTTAACTCACAAATTTATGGTTTTGGCATATCCATGGGTGTCGTTCATCTATTGTACTATTTTTATTCTTTATTTTTGCAAAGAAAAAGTAGTTCAGTAATTTTCTCTTGTCCATTTGACTCATGGTCTAATGGGTTGACTTTTGTCCTTATTCCGAATTTGTGCATCTACGATTCTACCGGATCTTTATACTCCATACGGGCTTTCCCTTTTCGTTTCTCTTTTTTTTGTTGGAAAATTTTCCTTAAGCATTGATAGAGCGATAGTCTACTCTCCACTCTTCTGGTATGAAATGTTACGAATTGGCTACTGGATTCCGAAGAGAAACTTGATCAAAACTTGGCACTTGTTGATTGGAAACTTGAATTAATAGATATTCGTAACATGATATGTGGATCTGATCCATTGTGTAGATTGATAAGTAGCAATGGGTGGACGAGATAGAAATTCAATACAGGATATTTCAGTAGTCGGATTAGTTTTTCTCATCATCTCATTCCAGTTCTCTTCACTTTTTCCTGCTCTTTCCCTCATGAAAACCATAACAAATGTCGTGGCAAATTGAAGATTCCATTTTGAACGACTATGTTATGGCAAATTGTTCAAAAACCTCTGCCTATTTTCAAGGTGGACTGTTGGAATGTTTTGCACCTTGCTTTAAGACGTAAGGTGGTTAGTTTAGAGCGTTTAACTGTATTTGTTCTACGTGGTTGAAATTCTACATGTCTTCTTTCCAAGCTTTGACATGCTTTGTCCTTAAAAAGATCTTTGATGTGATGATAAGTTGTTAACTTTAATTCAACACGAGACCTATTGTGAAAGTTATCGAAAATGACAATCTTGTATATGACTATACGAGTTCAATGGTTCAGCTACTCTGGCATTATTGCAGTATAGCTGTGTTGATGTAGCAAAAATTGAGATGGTTTACAATTTAGATGATCTATCATGTGATTCATGTGCCGAGGACCCAAGAACGTGGCCTGCAAAAGAGAATGAAAAGGCGCAAGGTCAAAGAATTAAAAGTGCAGTCAAGAAGATTTGGAAACAGGGAGATTAAGAAGAATAGCAAACTTGTAATAAGGTGACTTGCCTGTCATGTTGGCGACTCCGTCATACAATTCAGAGAATCCCTATTCATTGTTTAGTTCACCAGACAGAATTTCCGATCAGATGGAACTGCCTCGGTGGTTAAATACTTGAAGTCGGTCTTAGAAAGAGATGTTTATCACCGACTTGACGTCTTACGTTATCGTCTGTTGTTCGGTCATGTCCTGGTGGATCAGGTTGTCTTTGTTTCTTGTCCACAACGTTTCTAGCTTGGTGCGAAGGAGCCTAGTGGAACTCCTCGTGTTTTTTTATTTCTGAGTATCATTGGTCAAGCACTGGTAATGTTTCTTATGGCACCCTTTTGAGCGCTTAAAAGCAAAACATTGAGCCATGCTGTAGATTTTTCATTTTCTGTCTCTGAAATCGAATGGTTTGTGTATAGGTGTACCATTTCCAAGATGCAGAGTGCGGAACATGCTAGAAAAGTACCACACTGTGAAGTTACAGAGGGGGCTTGTAGCACAACATATTGCACGTTACAATGAAATATCTTCAGCCTATCAATCTCGTAGTGCAAAGCACGTAGCAAACGCAGCCTCCAGTCAGCCTCTTGAATCGGAACCTGAAGCTTATCATCCCAAGAACCCTCGGGAATCCATGCAAGATGCCTTGAATGCTTTCTACAGATTTTCGCGTCCTCATACGGTTATAGGAACGGTTGGGTTCAAATTTATCACTTCCAATTTGTGTATTTATATGAATTGGGTTTAGCTAGGTTTTCCCTTCTAATTTCTTTTTTAGAATTTAAAGGAGATTTCGTTACTTTTTTGTGAGCAGGCATTGAGCATAAGTTCAGTTTCTCTCCTTGCAGTGGAGAAGCTATCTGATTTTTCTCCATTGTTTTTCACTGGAGTGTTAGAGGTGCTTCAAAACTTTTTGCTCAAGTTGAATCATACGCTTGATAAAGTTTTTTTTCCTTACTAAATTTCTTACTTCTTTTCAGGCTATTGTTGCTGCCCTTTTGATGAATGTATATATTGTCGGTCTCAATCAGTTGTCTGACATAGAAATAGACAAGGTAGCTCATGTATAACTCTTCACTACTAACACTCTAACAAAGTCAAAAGTAGAAAGTAAAGGAAATTTTGCTGCCTTAACTATGTTCAAACTTTAAAGCGTTTCTGTTCCACCGACTTTTTTGCACCGCTTGCGTTGGAATCTGTGTTTCTAGTAATCGTGTAATGGCATTAATTCGAAGTCTTATTCACTGTGCTTGGTTCACCATTTTGAGAGTAACTTTTACTCTCGGCACAGTTTTCAATAAATTTCTCTCTCTATCTCTCTCCACTCATTACCACTCAACTCTCAAAAACAACTTTCTAAAACCTCAACCAAACAAAGTGATTGTTAGTTATGATATTTTTTTTATTACAGGTTAACAAGCCGTATCTTCCATTGGCGTCAGGGGAATATTCTGTCACAACTGGTGTTATGATTGTTTCATCTTTTGCCATACTGGTAGGTTTGGCCCAAAGAAAACCGATGGAAAAAAAAAATTCCAGCAGTTTGAGTTGTATGTTGAATTCAGGTTTTCAGGTTTCATAATAATGTAGTTGTCATGTTTGACAGTAGACATCGCATTGTCAGAATTTATTTTGCTTGTTGATTTGTGAGAAGTTTGTTGTGTAGCCAAACATCTCTGGATGTTCTTGTGAAAATTGTTTGGCCTATGATAGATGGACTAGTGCCCTAATATCTAGTGCACAAATGCGAGACCTTCTTGAACTTGTCTTAGGGTATTGAGACACGGGTCCAAAAGCGAGTATGGGTGCATACGTCCTATACGCTTATTTGTATTGTACATTGGACATCATACTAAGCAAATAGGTTGTAAATTATTTAGAAATCTACTCGATATCGAATAAGATGAAGGAAAAATTAAAAAAATATAGAAATTTGATCTCCCATCCATGTGAAATGCCAGGAATGTTTCTTTTATTGCCAACTTCTTTTTGTTTCTACAACGTGAAAATTAGAGGCCATCTAAACTGGTTGAGGGTGTTGGACATGTATCCTAGACCCTCACCCATGCCCCATCTGATCACACTAGGGTACTGTGGGGAAAATAAAAGTCCATAATAATATAAGCAAGAAGTTTTCTCATATATTGTATCGTTTATCTTCTGACACAAAGTCATTATCACCACTTTTACGATATCCGAAGCTTAACATAATGAACCGAACTGTTTTTGTTGCGATGGAAAGAAAAACATCAATAGTCTTTCTAAAGCATTAGTGACTTGTTCCTAATATTCAAATGGACTTTCTTGGCACATTGTTTTACAGCATTTAAATAGTTAACTTAGTTATCCACACCATCAAGTGAACTTATTAGTGAAATGATGTTTTTACAGTATTTCCGTACATTTCAATATTCCTCCCCTTTTCACAAGTTTTCAGGTACAAAATTTTCCTTGTTCAGCATTTTCTGAAAATGCCACTTAGATACTAGACCAATCACCAAGGAAATAGGTTTGGGTGGTCAGCGTTTATCAAGCAATTTAGATCATATGTAGAGCTGTAATTGTACTTTTACTTCCTGCTATGTGTAATATCATGGAGATATTTTTTCTATATGTTGGAGCATTGCACTTGATTTCTGGACTAAGAAAGCCAATATTCCTTTATTTACAGAGTTTTTGGCTTGGATGGATTGTTGGTTCCTGGCCACTATTTTGGGCTCTTTTCATCAGTTTTGTGCTTGGAACTGCATACTCGATCAATGTGAGTTGGCTCATCAAACTTATGGTCTATTTTCACCACATAGCATAGTGGAGTAGATCTTGTTTTCCTGAAACACCTATGTATTAACTGCTCTTAGTGGCGTAGCCAGGAAATTAACTCGGTCGGGGCACCATTAAACATGGTCTTAGAATTTCTTTTCTTTTTCTTTCCTTTGATAGCAGGATGTTCGGACCAACTAGTCCATACATCGACTAATTCCGGGACCATGAAATTTTTGGCCTGACAAACCCTCCGGTGGCCTCAAGGTTTACAATTTCCTATCTTTTACTCACAATAAACGATAATTATCTTAAAGAAATGAAGTTAAAATGTAAAATTTGCTACAATGCATATATGGGTAACAGGTCTTTATGAAAAAAAATAAGTTAAAAGAACTTTTTTGAAAACTTGACAAAGATAGGGATGTAAGTGATATAAAAGAGAAAATGTGCATAATTTTTTAGGATACAAATGTCATGACCATTATAAGTTAGGGGTAAAAATGAAATTATTGGAAAGTGCAGTGGGGGCCCGTGCCCCACTGGTCTTTAAATCCGCCACTGACTGCTCTTCTACTCGTCTGAAATCTGAATGTAGTGGGCAAACTTGCCTCGAGTATTGTTCGAAGAGTGCGTTATAAAACTACTGCTCTAACTCTTGCTAAATATTTTACAGAATAAGCTACCCATTATTAACAATTTAACATGTACAAGTTCAGCGTAGATGCAATTTGTTAGTGGACCACTTATCAACATAATAAGCACGAACACTAGTAAAAAAATTGGTGCGGCCGCATTGCATGCCAATGCTCTCATCGGACACATCGAAACCTGTCTTAATTTTCATTCTAGAACTCGACGCCCTTAGGCACTTGAGAGGGGCACACGTCTCCTTAAACTCAAGTGAAACAGATTATAAGTAGGAAAATCGTGGTATACAACGGAAAATGCCCATATTAGTTAGATCCTATTTTTGAAAACTCATGAGGTACAATGGAAAATGCCTGTATTAGTTGAGTTATATTTGATTTAAAGCAAGCTAAGGAATGGAGCTAATTTTCTAGCTTGGTCTTTGGAAAATTTTTATTTTTAGGTGCCCCTGTTGAGATGGAAGAGATTTGCTTTGGTTGCAGCGATGTGCATCCTGGCTGTTCGAGCAGTGATTGTTCAAATTGCATTTTTTCTGCACATACAGGTTTTCCTATGATTTTCTTGTTGGATGGATGGTTTGTTTGTTGTCTTTAATATTAAAGCCTTTCTCTTCTAGGGTATCTTTTTCGGAAAGGATATTTCTTGACCCTTTTTGCATGCAAGATCCATTGAAACTTTTGCACATGGTTGATGCATGCATGAAACTGTGCCCAATATGTTGTGCAAACCCAATCTCCATTTTTGCGGTAGTCAAATAATGGCTTGAACCAGAGTAGAAAAGAAGGGGGGTAGATGGGATCTTGTATTTCCTTATAGCTCGGTTTCTTGAATTTTCAAGAGCCTTTTCTTCATGCTTCGATGGACTTTCATTGTCTGATCCCAATGTGTTTAACAATGTCCAGACCTACGTCTTCGGAAGACCGGCTGTCCTTTCAAGGCCAGTGATTTTTGCAACTGCATTTATGAGCTTCTTCTCAGTTGTTATAGCATTATTTAAGGTAAAGTTCCTAATAACCTTATCTTTTAGCAAATGAGCAGGTAGGGGCTTCATGATTGATCACCTAAAAAGTGTTGCTTGAGGAGTTTCAAAGTTGGGTGGGTTGAGATTTTTCATATTGGAACCATTTGTGGTGCATTGGGCTGTAGATTTATCGAATGAACTGAAGAGAGAAATTCATTCATGTCTGGTAGTAGGCATGTCTTTTGAGTTCCAAAGCTGGAGCTCTTCTTGTTTTTACCTTCTTTGGTTAAGGGAAAAGAATGGTATATAATGCAGTAATCCCTTTTCTTTTTGAGAAATTCCTGGCTGGTCCTATTTTTTTGTTTGGGTTCCATGCGGACCCCCTTTTACAATTTTGCCCGTTTGAAGAATTCAGACCCTCCAGAATTCACACCCCAGGAATTCTTGAGGGTGTGAATTTTGCGAAGGGGTGTACTGCAAAAGGTGTGAATTCTGACTTTTTCAAAGAAGTGAATTCTTCGTTTGGGTGTGAATTCTGTCTTTTTCGAACCTGTGAATTCTTCAAATAAAGAATTCACTCCCCCATAATTCACACTTTTTTGCAGAATTCATACTCTCTTGCAGAATTCACACCCATCTGTACTATCCACAAGCCTAAATCTAGAATTCACACCCCCCCCCAAATTACACAATTCACACGCCTAAATTCAGAATTTACATACCATCTTCACAATTCTAAATGCAGAATTTACACCCAAAATTATTGTTGTTTGGCAAAATCATTGCTGCTGCTGTTGTTTCCTCCCTTTATCTAGATCTCTCTTTTTGCAGCTCTTGACACTCTCCAAAGAAACAATAAAAGAACAGAGCAACAGATTATTATTCCCTCTAGCTCCTCAATCTTCACTCACTGTCAGATTCGTTCGTTTAGTACTATCAAGTATGGATAGATCGATATTCTAATCGATGGCATAGAGAGAATACGTCTTTCTCTTCTACTCTTCTCGACGCGATTTACCACTTCATCGACGAGGGAGAAGACGAGCTAGTCCTTTACAGAGACACAATGAGGAAGACACGCAGTAGTGGGGCCGCGGCGGCGTGGAAAATGACGAAGAGATGGCGAATCTCCGGCCTGCTTGCCTGATGGAGAAGAAGTGGATGGAGAGGTTGTTGTTCGCCGGAAATCCGCGGCGGATCTCGAGAGGAAGTCATGGCGTGATCGCGATGGTCAGTCCCAGATTTCGAACTCAAGCTTGAGTTCTTCGGACTCTTCGGGAGGAGGATTGGTCCGGTTTTTCTTCAGGAGGAAAGGCCATGTTCGGTTCAGGAGAGAGAGAGAGAGAGGGGGGGGGGGGGGGGGGGGGGGTGGTATTTTGGGTACTTCACTTAAAACGGGGTTTATGCGGGTAGACTTTGACAAGGGGTGGGCTTGGACAGGTAGGAGCGGACAAAAGAGGACCGGCCAATCAGAACCCCTTTTCTTTTTGATCGGATAATGCAGTTATCTGAACTACTGTGCTTTCATATTGAGATTCGACCTTTTATTTTTCATTGATTGGTGGGCTGCAAGAACCATAAGATTCCAACATCTGATGACATTGCCTCTGTTTTTTAGCCTAAGGATTAGAATTTAATGTGTGCATTATGATTATGATATGTTCCTCTTCTTTTGATTTTCGTCCAATCTTGCAGTGATTTGAAGCATAGGATTTATACATAGGTTTAACATTTAATTGTATCTTCAAGGATATACCTGATATTGATGGAGACAAGATATTTGGCATTCGTTCCTTTACTGTCCGATTGGGTCAAGAGCGGGTGAGTGGTCAAGCAAACTAAATACAGGATCGTCTACATGCTTTTAAGTAAAATAATTGAACTTCTGTCCAAAATCTAAACCTTTTCAGGTGTTTTGGATTTGTATTTCGCTACTTGAAATGGCATATTGTGTTGCTGTGTCAGTGGGAGCAGCCTCTTCAAGCCTTTGGAGCAGATACATCACGGTAATTGGTTCAGTTTAGCTTTATTTGATTAATCAACGTACAAGAGATAGATGCCTTGGTTATTGGATTGTTGACCAACTCATCTCCCTTTTAAGTACACATAAGAAACAAACATGGCTCTAACCGTCAATATACTGCCTGCACTTAATAAAGGTTGACATGGGTGTTTATAAATCTAGTTCAGCAATCCATCTTACTTCCGCAATAGATTTGCGTTGTTAGCTAGGAGTTACGGATAATTTGGACTTCAGAAACCAGTTGTTTGTGTCCTATATTCAAGCTTCCGACAACCATGATTATGTTTTTCTGAGCATTCATTCAGGTTTCGGGTCATGCCATACTGGCCGCAATACTTTGGAACCGTGCCAAATCTATGGATTTGAAGAGCAAAGCTGCGATAACATCCTTTTACATGTTCATATGGAAGGTAGTCAGTTACCTTATGGTTACAAGTTTAGATGCAGAAATATGAATGGCTGATGGTTCTTTATAAGAAGATAAACGGTTTTCGGACATTGATTTATTCGTTTGACATCTTTCTTCCTCTTGCAGCTCTTTTACGCCGAGTACTTGCTCATACCACTTGTAAGGTGAATACGAAGATATGAACTGGAAAGGAATGGGGCCTTCTCATTCTTCTTGTCTCCCACTTTCCCCCTTTTCGGGGCCGTAGGCCTGTAGCTGGTGTCAATTGTTTGAATGTTGTATTGCTATCTCAAGAAGCCTTCAATCTTTTTGTGGTTATTTGGGAAACTGCCTACATTGCCCAATTCGTCATCACCGCTGCCATCTCTTGGCTCCAACAAATCTTCTCCTCGGTGACAGTCAAACCGCAAGGGGATTGCAATAAGAAGAAAGCTATGATGCCCATAGAAATGTTACTGAGGCATTAGTGTGTTGTTCAATCACATGTTGGCCAAACGTGTAATCTCATTCTGTGTTGTTTACCGGTGGCTGTTGAAAGTTTATGCGTGGCAATAGATTTTTGGCCATGATTAAGCTAGTTTTTCATATAATCTGAGAATTGTGACGTAGTGGCTAGTGAGGTTGTGTACGGATCATTGGTTTCTCGAGGGCGGGCAAGAAGTAAAAGAAGATTATTCTCCCATCCTTCTACTAGTGTGTGTTTCGGTTATAATCAAATAGACTACGCACTAATGGTAATAGTTGAGTTGTTTTTTCTACATAGTATTTTAGTTAGGATCTATGCGAGGAGAATGACATACTTAGAACGAACATCCGTGAAAATATGAGCTCTATTTAGAGCTTTTCCAACACAAATGATGTTCGGAAGTATTTTATTTTTTTGGATCAATTCAAAAATTGCACGAATTTCTCATAGGTGGACAAATTGGGATGTTGGGAATAGTACACTTTTATACTTTTTCCTTATCCCTCTTGTTATATGCAAGAGAAATGTTAGGGACACATCAATGAGTCACATTCTAACTACACTTCTCTTACATGCATGTGTAAAACAAAAAATGCTACTTGCACAACCGTTGTGTTGATTGTGTGCGTAATTTTAACCGTCCAGATTATAATAAATGCTAGGGATCCACAAAATCCTAGACATATACTTCTATTTTCCCTTCCTTTCTCTTTGTTCCCAACTTTCCACAAGTTTCAAACAAAACATAAAACAGAGGTTTCAGTCGACCAACCTAAACGTCCAGAGAGGGAGAGAGAGAGAGAGGAGGAGGAGGAGGAGGAGGAGGAACGATCAACACCCAGCCCCCACCACCGGAAGCGCCTCAACTCCACCGCCAGCAACCACCGACGCAACCCCTTTTGAAGATCGCCTCCCCCATGCGCAACCCTTCGCCGCCGCCAAACCCACCCACCGCCAAGGTCTCTCTCTGCTCCTCCCCAACTTCAGTTTCCGCACTCAAACTTGTTAGATTCAAACATTGATCGATGTGTTCTTAGATTTTAGGGCAAATTTCAGTTTGACCCCTCGTGGTTTGGGCCGGGTGCGGATACACCCCTCCTCCTTTGAATATCACCACATAACACCCTGTGGTTTGTGGACTGATATGCACAGTTAGAGTTCCCATCTAATTTAACGGGAGGTGTGATTCACTCTCCTATTTTGAGAGTGATTGTGAGTATGACAATAATTTTAAAACAAAACACCCTAACCTATCCCCAAACTTACACAAGTGCCATCCTACCCACCTCCATCTTCTTCATCTAAACTGGTGTAGACCTAAACCCTTACCCCCATGGACCAACATCCATCAGGAATCAAATCTTAATTTGTGAAACCCTCAGCAACCTCTGTATGGGTAAAAAGATAATTTCTCTCGTCGTCGACTTGAAGCCGACCCACTGGACCATTAACCCTGCTAATCACTAAACCCCAACAACTAAATTTGACCAATTGAAACCCTCTGCCATCGCCTTTGCTCACAATCCCTTCATCTACTATCAAACAGTCACATAACCCCTTAATCCACCATCAAATCAAACCAACATTCCGTTATCCTGGTCTTCACCGTCTCTGTTTACTGTCACTTTCGTGAGAAGTGATTCAGGCTCAAAGAAAGCAGCTCGAGAATCCTCTTCACTTTTTTCGGTTCGGTTAGTCCTTTCTTTTCTGACTAGATGGAATATATAATCACTCTAGAGATGAAGCTCAAGAAAGCTGTGGAAAGGCAGGACGGGATGTGTAAGAATTCTGCGTCTCGTTGTTATTATGGCTTCTACTGTTAAATTTTTGATCCAAGAAGAGGGCTTTTGAATGAATGGTATTTGTTGGGGTTAGAGTTTGAAGATTGGTACTTCTACTGACCGATTTGGGTTAGAAAAATACAAAAAAAAAAATGGTGGAATCCATGGCTGCCCGTTGAAGGGTTGGGTCAGGAGATGATGATGGTGATGAAGAGAGTGATTTGTTGAATTCAAGAAATTGAGACAGTGGCGTGGAACAGAGGAGCAGACTGAGTTGAGGGAGAGAGAGAGAGAGAGAGAGAGCTGGGGTAGTGGTGGGATGAGGAAGAAGACAACGGCATTATAGTCATTTTACAAGTTCTATTAACAGAGTTAGATGTGCACATCAGTCCATAAACCACAGGGTGTTATGTGATGATATTCAAAGGGGGAGGGGTGTATCCGCACCCGGCCCAAACCATGAGGCGTCAAATTGAAATTTGCCCAAGATTTTATCCCAGTTTGATTTGTCCCCTACCTTCTCGTGAAAATGCCTCAATGAGATGTTAAAGCTCATATAGGCATTTAACTTGCTATTCTCTATTTACTTGCTGCCCATTAACTGTTTGATGAAATGTCTCGCTCACATCAACTCCAGTTAAAAGTAATGGGATTATGACTTTATGTGTTGTTGAGCTCGAAGGTGAGAAAGGGATTATGTGTTGTTATGTGCAGACATTGCCGCCATTGAAAGGTGCTCACCGGGACCATGACAAAGAACCGCAAAACGGATGAATTTGGTGTCCCCACTTGATCAAATTGTTGGGATCTTCAAATGGATGAAAATTCCTTTCTAGTCTATATGTTGAGGTCCATTCGATCACTAGTATCTTTTGTTCTTTATTCAGTGAGATGATAGAAGTTAATTATCTTGTTCTTGTATCTGGATTCTTTGGATTGAAGATGAGTGATCATAATTTTGATTACATGATTTAGAGCCTGATCATAATCTAGATTCTTCTAGTCTATATGTTGAAGTCCATTCGACCATTTTGTGCGACGAGTAAATGCTTATGGAAAACTGTTAAAAGCAATATCTTAATTTAACTTGGGCTTTTTTCATTTTGAATTTGCAGTTAAATGAATTTAGAGATCTCCTTTTTTGTACTGTTCGGTCAAAATGGATTTACTCTTCAGTCTTCACTAATAAAGCCTGATTAGATTGAACTTTAACCTAAAACATATATTCATATATGCTAGGTCCAGATGCAGAACTTGCTTTTGCGGTGGGAATGTTACGGACCAATCCCAGCCCTAAGGCTACTATAGTTGCATCCCTACTGTCTCTAGTTTGTTGTTGCCCCATCTTTTTCATTTCCTCATTTCTTCACCTTTTTTCTTCCCTCATTTCATACTCTCTTCACCATTTCGTCCCTCTTCCCGGATGCCTCAGAATGTTTACCGAAAGCTGTTTGTCCTCACGTCATCAACCAAGGACATTGCGGTTGCTGCTCGTTCCACGTACCCCTATCATGGTGTTCAACAAAACTGGCATGCCTTCGATTCCATAGCCAGTTTTATGGAACACCATGATAGGGGTACTTGCATTGAGCAACAACCGCAATTTCCTTGGTTGATGACGCAAGGGCAAACATCTTTCGGTAAACATTCTGAGGCATCCGGGAAGAGGGACGAAATGGTGAAGGGAGTATGAAATGAGGGACGAAAAAAGGTGAAGAAATGAAAAAGATGGGGGGAAGGATGTTTATCCAAGCCACATCGTGAAAAGGCAAAATGACCCGTGTAGTTTGTCATTGACTGATTTAAGTTATGGGGGTATTTTTGGTATTTCCATCTTGGGTTGAAGGGCAGGGAGGTATTTCACTTTGTCAAAATCCTGTAGGTTACCAATGGATCCTCTGGGTACAGAGGGGCACAAAATAAATTTTCGGGCAACACTGAAATGGCTTTGTGTGTCTTGAGAATTTGAACGACAACCACTTTTGTACAACGCTCAAGACTGATTTGAGAGGTTACTGTTCTAGTGGCTCTTCATGTAGTCAGTCATTGTTGTACATAAAAGAAGAGTAGATCGATTTCTTCTTTGTTCGTCGGATCAGTTCTCGCATGTGGTTAGAGCTGAAGAGGAGTTCATCTGCCACCACCTCTGAACGTGGCTTTTCAGTGTGATTTCTGCTGAAATTGAAGCTAGGATGGCGGAATCGGCAATATTATATCTATTGTTTACACGTGTATTTGGCTATGGTTTTCTTTTTCTAAGATTGCATTCTTTTTGGATCTAAGGTTCATCTGCCTATATAGTTTCATCGTCTGGGAAGAAAACATCCTTCTTTTTCTTCTTGACTGATGAAGAATTTACCTAGGGTTCCAGTAAGCTTTCATAGAAAGCATTTCTGTGTCTTCACGGTTCAAGCTGCGTAAGGAACACAAGCACAATTGGGCTCTACCGTACTTCAATTGAATTCATTGGGTAAATTTTTTCCCACTCTCTCAATAGGTCTACGCTACAATATGGTTTTTAAGGTGCATAACTATGAGAATTTGGGTTACCGGGTTACCGATAAAATGAGAATTTGGGCATTTTGAACTGTAGTTTTGTTCAATTTTTATGTTTGAAAGATCTTGCATATCCCGTGTCATCCGGAACTGAGTAGCGTTCATTTGGGAATGCCCAATGTTACAAGGTACATTATTAATTTCCTTTAATTGCTTAAGTAGTAGAAAAACCCCAACATTTGTTGAAACTTTTTATTTTTATTTTTATTGATCCTCTAGTTGAAACTTCTTTGTTAAAGCTCCTTGTGGGAAGAACCTGTTAGTAAGCTTAAACCGTTTTTGGATAGGCATGTTTGAACTATTTATGAATGAATTTTAACCACCAAGTTGTTTGGTGTTTTGTGTATGATGGATCAGTTCGAAATATTGTTAATGTCAATGATTTATGGGACATTGGGGAGGTGTTCGATTATGTATTTAAGTTATGATTTTCCTGTTTGATTTGGTTCTTTTACTGTGGGTTCTCCTGAAAAGAAGTTCATTAGCGAACAAACGTCAAAAGCAAACATTTATAGTACCCATTTTGAGTATGTTGGTTCAAAAATAGGCAAGTTGATTGGGAAAATCTAAAATTTAAGGATAATAAACTTCATCTTCCATGCCTGGTGCCTTGGTGGGGGCAGGAATTTTTTTTGAGGGAAACACATCAAGTACGATTTGATATTTTCGTGCCTCTTTTTTCTTTGCAGGTGTGATGGAGCTATTTTGTGGTGATTCTGGACACACACATCTCTTTCTTGCACCTATTTTTAGGTTTCTATTGAGAGGAGTAGAGTTATTTGGGAGGCTTGGTTGTGGTTGGTTGATTTTATGTCAGTTTATATTCTTTGCAAAATGTAAACGGTTCGTAAGATGGTAGGTGTAGCACCCATAGAAGAGAAGTTGAGGGAAAATAGGCTAAGGTGGTTTGAGCACGTCTACCGTAGACCAAGAGATGCAGTAGTTAAGATAACGGATATGATAGTTTTGGGAAGCAATGCCACGGGGAGGGGTAGACCTAAATTGACATTAGATGCTGTGGTGCGCAACGATATGGGTATAGTAGGTTTGTGTGAACAAGTGGTCCTTGATAGAGCTCAATGGAGGAAAACGATTTATGTAGCCGACCCGAAGTGATTGGGACTTAAGGCTCGATTTGGTTTGGTTTGTTATATTCTTTGCAAAATGTTTATAATGAATTAGGTGATTATCTTTGTTTTAAGTATTTGGCTTTGGCGAGTTTATACAAAATTTAACTCATTTGCTAGTCATGCTTTATAGCCCCTCCAATAGGGGCCTAGGGTAACCTATTGTGATAAATGTGTATTTGGTTAATATGTAAGTTGTAGGTGCCATTGAAATATGAGTGTGAGATGCATTTGGTTGGAAATTATACTTTTGTTGGATGTTAAAGTTGTCATTCACAATGCATTGGTTGGAGCATGTCCTTTTCGTTGAGATATTTCGAGGGATTGGCACAAATCCTTCCGGATTATTTGGATATTATGTTTTGGTTAGTTTTGTCACTCACCCTTTTTGTTGACATTTGATTAATTCATTTTAAGGGACAATGACTAAATCTCTCTCCTTTTTTTCATTTTATGGAACATTCATTTGGCAAATTTTTTATCCAAGTGATCTAGAATATACTCTAGAAGGTTATTTTAGGGAAAAATATCACTGAAAATTGGTGGTGTTTTTATGCCGCTGGTGTTGCTTTATCTAGATTGAGGAGAACAGGAGCTGATTAAAAGAGAAAAAAAAAAAAAAAAAAAAAAGGAGAAGAGGAGACCATTGCCAGATTACGTTCAGAAGGTCAAGAAGGAAGTAAATCCTAATAGGAGGTTGATTTAGTGGATTGTTTGGCGGAGGTTTCTGAAGGGTACAAACTTTACTACGATACTCTCTCTATGTCCATCTCTTACCTTGAAAAATGGCTTGATGAACCGTTCCGTTCGCCACGCACCGGCTCCATTCACTTGCTTATCGTAAAGGCTGACCATGTGGCTCACTACTATGATATTTTGCCTCAGTTATATATTTTGCAATTATTTAGTTAGAGAATTGTGCTTCAATTGACTTGATCAATTGTGCCATTTTACTCGATATCCGCAAAAACTTAGCCAAAGCAGCTCAAGAACATTATAAAAAAAGTAAGTTCACAACTTTATTGCTCTGTTGATCCCAAAAAAAAAAAACGACTCTATCGCTCTTGTGATCAATCCATCGAACACCCTCCCACAATGGGGATAGCCACAATTATTCTATTTTATTTTTTTGAAGGCCCACTTGGAATTCGTTTTGTCAGGAGTACCTGGTGCCTATTGTTGTGTTACCCTTCATTAGTCCACGCCTATTTCCTGGGCTGGATGGGTTTTGCCGACGTGTGAGAAGAATTGATTTACCACATCGATTTTAATGAATTTTATGTGTTCTTTTGACAACTAAATGTCCTTTTGGGATTTTTTTGTCATCGCTACTTGGATTTTTTTCCTTCATCTTTCAAGATAGTTTTAATGTCGGGTATGTTTCTCAATGGCACAAAGCAGCAGCGGGAGGGTTGTGGATGTTAGAGTTGATTTTCTAGTTTGTCATAGAGTCAGGAATATTAAAATAAAATCACTTGTTCGATTCTGGGGATGGGAAAGTCAGATGGAAAAAATTGTAGTAGTAATAATTAGTTTCATAAAAATCTGGCACAATTGCTGTTTCTTATATTTGTTCAGTTGTAAAAGACAAGGATTTTCTCAAGCATTGCTATTCATTTTCTTAAAAGAACTAACCAAAAAGAGAATAGGATGATCTATCTATCGTAAGAACCAGGGCTCAAAAAATCCGGTGAACCGTAAAACCAATCCAGACTGAATCGATTCGTACTTTTTGAATTTTGTCAGTGGTTTAATGGTCTGTACATGGATTGAAAAATTAGAAAACTGTGACTCGCTGTTCGGTCCATGGATTTTCATTACGAAACCGTAAATTAATCGAACCGGACCGTAAGATATTTGTTTTATATAATAATAAATAAAAATGTGTATTTATATAATTAATTGTTAGTAATGTTAAAACCTTTTTTCTACCAATTTTAGTATTTTATCTTAATAATGGATATAGTGTAGATGTACATAAAATATAGGGGTAAATAGTAGGTTTATTTATTTATTTATTGTATAAGTTATAGGTAACCCTAGTTCAGTTTTAGTAGTTCGTTTCTTTTCCAATTTTTATGTACTGTAATGATACAAATTACTAATGTTAGACTCTTTTGAATTTGATTTCTGAAGTAGGTGTTTAGTAGTTTATGTAATAAGTACTTTCTACTGGTGTTAAACTTAATTCTGAGTGTAACCTTCATCTCTTTTAGTGTGAGATATATGCTTTGAGCTTTATTTTTGCTAAAATCCGTGGACAAAACCGTAATCGATCCGCAAGTCACAAAACGGATTGGAACCGGACCGTCAGACTAACAAATGTTGAAAAAATTTCAAATAAGGACAAAACTCTCATATTTAAGTTAAGTTCATAAGAACACAACCTTATTATTTTTCAAATAAATACTTATTTTTTGTATTAAATGATGTACTGTGAAAGAACGACTTGTCTCGTCAAACGAAAAATAAGAACCTTATCGGAATGGGGCTCATTATGCAAAGTTTTCCTATTTATCTAGTATTTTCCTATTTATCTAGTATTGTCTCGAGAAGCACTACCGCCACCGAAGGCAAAATGCGGTGGCCGGCCACCGCACGCCGGAGTGGGCCCCACACGGATTATCTGAGCCGTTCAATAATTTTAAAAAAAACAAAAAAAAAAAAGTGTGAGTCGCTCAAAAAATCAGCTCGATTCGATATGTGTAGGTGCTCGGATCAAGCTTCTCATCTTTGAAAAATTGGAAAAAATGGAAAGATTGGTTTTCCGATTTTCCAAAGATGAAAAGCTTGATTCGAGCACCTACAAATATCAAATCGAGCTGATTTTTTGCATGACCCATTCTATTTTTTTAAAAAAAATTATTGAACGTCTCGGATCATCCGTGCGGGGCCCGGAATAGACCCTCACGGCGTGCGGTGGCAGGCCATGACTGTAGACTTTCTGTATTGTCCTAGTTTTATCTGGTTGACGTCCTGTTTAGAACATAAAAACGAGGAAAGTTTGGAGAAAAATTTATTGTTCATAAGTTTTAGTTTGATTATTTTCTCCTATTTTCTTCTATTCTTTGGGGAATTTGGAGGCCAGCCCCAAAAAGTAGATTCGGACTTGCCACAGGTGGATGGTCCAACATTGAACAAAAAAATCGACAGACATTCAACAAAAAATCTAATCAACGTAGATTTCTACCCTAGCTTCGGCATCTCCGGCGTGGATCTCAAAAAATTTGTGTTCTGGATCTCAAAAAATTTTGTGTTCTGAAATTAGATCGGAGAAATACCAATGGGCGTCCGTCTCGTATGTCGTCTTCATGTGTTCATGCTCCGTCAAGAACCATGGGCAAAACGATGATGAACTACGTACAGTCTGTGAAATTGAGTTAAAACGGGTCTAACGGTCTATCAGAATCGGAGAAGATGGCTGGAAGTGGAGTTGATTCCCAGAGAATACGGATACGTGATCCTTACCCTCGTCCTTTACTGCTTCCTCAACATCTGGATGGATGGCTAGACGAGTCCTCAAAGCACGCAAAAGGTATGCAACTTTCTTGATCTAAATCACATCAATGGTACTGTTGATTTGATAATGGAAAATCTCTTTATTCTATTGCATCAATTCAATAGAATAAAGATCAATTATAGACGTGGGGAGAGAATGATACTGTTGATTTGATAATGGAAAATCTCTTTATTGTATTGCATCAATTCAATAGAATAAAGATCGATGATGGACGCAGAGAGAGAGGAGGAGGTTTATCATCTTCAGAGAGAGAGAGAGAGAGGAGCAGGAGGGATGGCGACTGGCGAGATGGAGTAGACAATGTGTACTAAAAAAGGGCAAAAAAGTCATGAGATAACATATTCGAGTCTATGCAAGTTTGGAAATAAAATTCAGGGTTGAGATCAAATCAAGCCTTAAATCAGGACCGGCCTCTAATTTTCTAAATAATCTAATAGAGGACAAAAAGGGATTGCCGTTAGAGGTTAGAGAAAAGGAGAGTGACAGTTCCGGTGACATTTACGATATGTGCCGCACATCAACAGTGAGGATTTAAAGACATGGTCTGCTTCAATTTTAAGCAATCATTCAACATTTCAGGGTTCGTTTCTTTTCCAATTTTTTATATGTTATGTACTGTAATGATACAAACTACTGATGTTTAGGTTCTTTTGAATCTGATTTCTGAAGTAGGCCTTTGGTAGTTTATGTAATAAGTATTTTCTACTTGTGTTAAACTTAATTGTGAGGGTAACCTTCTTCCTTTTTAGTGTGAGATATATGCTTGAACTTTATTTTTGTAAAAATCCGTGGACAAAACAGTAATCGATCTGCAAGTCACAGATTGGATTGGAACCGGACCGTAAGACTTTTGATCCGGATACAGATTTCATTTTATAAAAATTGTGACTAGCGGTTCGGTCCTCGAATTCTTAGGAATCTGAACCAAACCGGACCGTGAGAAGCCCTATTAAGAACTATCCATTTTCTTTTTGACAAGCTATTTCATCTAAAATTGCTTTTCTGCTTAGAACTACCTATCTGTGTTTAAGAACTTTATAGGACTTTTATCTCATTTAAAATGAAATTGATTTTGGCAATCCAAATTTTGTTATTGTATGTGAAATTATCAGATGATCTTTTATTTTGTTAGTGTCCATCTATCTTAAAGGGTATTGTTGTAATTTCAAATAGGAAAAAAACAAAAAGTAGAGTGTCAATGGCTAAAAGTGGAGTGCCAAAATCAATTTCCTTTTTTGTGAATCCAAAGCAATTGGAATCCTATATGTGTTGAACAATAACATGAGTTCATAATCTTGTGTGCCTGAATCACGTTGCTACTACAGTTCCAGAGCTGTACAAGAACTCCTTTTGCATTGCTTATAAAATAGTAGTAGTATTTTTTTAATTTTTTTAGAAATGATCTTTCATTCAATTACTTATGGCCCCTCTATGTCCCGCGTATACCTATCTGTCTTCCCCTCCCTATCCCTCAAAATCAAAAAATTACTTACGCTTAAGACCTTTTTTTCTTTCCATAACTGAATCTTAATTTCAACTATGTCACATACAAAAACAATTACACCAATAAGAATGAGACCTTGTGCAAAGTGCGCAGAATTATACTAGTATCAAAATAAAGTGCATTAATATTACTAGATGATTATGAATTTTGATTAAGAATTAAATCGAAGACCCACGGGCAAAACAGTTATTTGTGGACAAATAAAAAAAGGAAGTGCAAACAAGAAAATAGCAAAATGATAATAAACTACTTTAATTGCTAGACGCAAAACGTAGTAAAAAATGATTTTCCGTCGCCAAATGGGGGATTTCGTCTGTTTTCATAACGGATCATAACGGAGGAGGATGAACGAGTAGCATTGAAAGACAATTGGAACTTGGAACACTACAGTTTAAGTTGCTAAATTAGAAACCCAAAGCCAAATTAAAAAATCGTAGTACCCTGTTCCGCTAACTCAAATTCGTACTTAGAGTGTGTTCTTTATAAACTTAACTTAAATTTAATTTAATTTAAATATGAAAATTATGTTCTTATTTGAATTTTTTTTGCATTTGTTAGTTTTGCGTCAAACTTTTGTGAGTTATTGATTCGTCTCAACAAGAAAAATCGAAAAAATAATTTTTTTCACTTATACCTAAGTATTTTGAAAAATAACCAAAAAACTAACAAATGTTGAAAAAATTCAAATCAGGACAAAACTCTCATATTTAAGTTAAGTTCATAAGAACACAGCCTTAATATTTTTCAAATAAGTACTTATTTTTTGTATTAAATGATGTATTGTGAAAGAACGACCTGTCTCGTCAAACAAAAAATAAGAACCTTATCGGAACAGGGCTCATTATGCAAAGTTTTCCTATTTTTCTAGTATTGTCTCAAGAAGCACAACTATCACCAAAGGCAAGCACGCCGGAGTGGGCCACACACGGATGATCTGAGCCGTTCAATAATTTAAAAAAAAAAAACCGAGTGAGTCGCTCAAAAAAATCAGCTCTATTTGATATGTGTAGGTACTCGGATTAAGCTTCTCATCTTTGGAAAATTCAAAAAAATGGAAAGATTGGTTTTTTGATTTTCCAAAGGTGAAAAGCTTGATCTGAGCACCTACAAATATCGGATCGAGCTGATTTTTTGCATGATCTATTCGATTTTTTTAAAAACAATTATTGAATGTCTCGGATCATTTGTGCAAGGCCCGGAATAGACCCTCACGGCGTGCCACTGTATTTTAGATTCGGTGGCTGTAAACTTTCTGTATTGTCCTAGTTTATCTGGTTGACGTCCTGTTTACTGTATAGAACATAAAAAAATATACATAAAAGGAAAAAAGAAGGAAATGAGGAAAGTTTGGAGAAAATTTTATTGTTCATAAGTTTTAGTTTGGTTATTTTCTCCTATTTTCTTCTTTTTTTGAGAATTTAGAGGCCGGCCCCAAAAAGTAGATTCGGACTTAATTTAGACTTGATAAAAATATTTCTTCTTTATTTCAGTCATTTTTCTTGACTTTTCATGCATTTTTACTATTTTGTCCATTTTTCTTAACTTTTTGTGTAGTATACATGTACAAAATTAGTAAAATTTATATTTTTAGAATCAACTCCTGACTTATATTATTTCAGACAAAAATACCCTTGGAGTTCTCATAGCTAGTTAACAAAATATTTTGGACAAAAATATCTCCGCCAGCTCACATAGCCCGAGTTAACATATTATTTTAGACATAAATTCCGCTAAACTATGGCTATGAGTACTGAGGCTATGGGAGCTATATTTTTAGAATAAATTTCTGAATCATATTATTTCAAACAAAAATACCTTTGGTTATGTGAATTGGCTATGAGAATTGTCAAGTCTCATAGTTAGTTCTACGAGAACTGCTCAGTTCTCTATGAAAACTAGCTATGTGAACTGTCAAATCTCATATTCAGTTCTATGAGATTAGCTATGAGAAGTGACTGTTCTCATTGAGAACTATCTTTGTGAACTAGTTATGAGAACTAGACTATGTGAACTGAAAAATACACAGTTCACATAGTCTTACTACACACTAAAATACACAATTCTCATAAAAATATAGTTATCATAGAAAATACACAGTTCTAATAGACAGTTTTTATGGACAATGCACAATTGTCATAGAAAAATACTCAGTTCTCATAAAAAAAATATAGTTCTCATAGACTGTTCTCGTGAATAATACACAATTCTCATAAAAAATACATAGTTCTCATAGAAAATATACACACAAATAAAAATTAAACAAAAAACAAAAAGGTAATCAAAATCAAATATAGTTATAAATGTTCTTACCGTCATGTCTTAAAAAGGTAATCAAAGTAAAAAAATAATAGTTCACATAGGAAATAAATTGATTTAGAATTAAATTTTTAACTGCCAAGTTTCGTAGTCAGTTCTATGAGAACTGCTCAGTACTGAGAACTGACTATGTGAAATGAGTTATGAGAATTGCCAATTTTTATAGTCAATTTTATGAGAATTGGACTATGTGAACTGAAAAATACACAGTTCACATAGCTAGTCTTACCACATACTAAATACACAGTTTTCATAGAAAATACACGGTTCTAATAGATAATTCACATGGACAATATACAGTTCTCATTAAAAATACACGCACAAACAAAAATTGAACAAAAAAAAAGTAATCAAAATCAAATATGAGAGGTTGATATACATAAATCTGACATTTAACAAAAAAAAATCTACAAAAAATCAGCGGTCATTGGTGGATGGTCTGACATTCAACAAAAAAAACCGACATTTCTACCCTCACTTCGGCATCTTCGGCGTGGATCTCAAAAAATTTGTGTTTTGAAATCCAGATCTCAAAAAATTTGTGTTCTGAAATTAGATCGGAGAATACCAATGGGCCTTCGTCTCGTACGTCGTCTTCACGTGTTCATGCTCCGGCAAGAACCGTGGGCAAAGTGATGATGAATTACGTACAGTCTGTGAAATTGAGTTGAAACGGGTCTAACAATCGATCGTAATCGGAGAAGATGGCCGGATTGGAGCTGATTCCCGAAGAATACGGATACGTGTTCCTCAACATCTGGATGGCCGGACGAGTCCTCAAAGCACACAAAAGTATGCAATTTTTTTGATCTAAATCATATCAATGGTACTGTTGATTTGATAATGGAAATCTCTTTATTCTATTGTATCAATTTAATAGAATAAAGATTGATGATGGACGTGGAGAGAGAATGGTACTCCCTCCGTTCCAAAAAAAATGACTGTCCCGTTCGGTCTCCAATGCAAATTTTAAATTGTTAATATCTTTCAATTTATGATGTAGAGAGAGAGAGAGAGAGAGAGAGAGAGAGAGAGAGAGAGAGGAGGTTTATCATCTCCAGTGAGAGAAAGAGAGGAGGAGGAATGGCGAGACGGAATAGATGATGCGGATTAAAAAGGGCAAAAAAGTCATGAGATAACATATTCTAGTCTATGCAGGTCTGAGAATAATATTTGGGGGAAATTGCATTTTAGTAAGAGTTGGAGCAAATAATGCCCAACTCATGGAGAGGTTTTTTCGAAATTACATAACTATATAATGGAGAAAAAAAAAATCCCCATACATGAAACGGAGGAAAAAATATTATTCATACATGGAGTTGGTTGTAATTGAATCTGGGTTTCCTAAGTTACCCCTTCTATGAACTTACTGAGTATTCAATTTCTTGAGTATTTCTTTAATTTTCTTATCATTTCTATTATTTTCTGAGAAATTTGAGATCTGGGTTACTTGCAAATTTGAGTTTTTAAAATACTTTGAAATTAGTGTATTTTGGGTAATTTTTTAGAAAGAGAAATAATAGAGAAAATAAGATGTATGTTTTCTAGCATCCATTTTATATTTTTGTTTTTAGATTCTAGGAATTGCCACTTGAAATTTCTTGTTTTGTTTTACTTGAAAATGTGAAAAAGTTATTCTATTAGCTACCAATTTGCTTCAGTGACTGCTTTTCTTAGAAAAAATAAGGCGCAACTTAAGTCTATAGAAAGGACAACTTAAATCCATAGAAAGGGCAATTTAGTTACATAGAATGGGCAACTTAGGTTCAAACTCAGATTTGAATATAAACCGACTTCATGTTTTGAGGAATTTTTTCCCTCCATTTCATGCATGGAAATTTTAGTTGGTCCGGTTAACCTAAATCTGCAAGTAACGTAGATCCCAAATTTCTCAGAAAAAAATAAAAATAGTAAGAAGATTGAAAAAATACTCAAGAAATTGAATACCCAGGAAATTCATAGAAATGGCAACTTAGGCTCTGTTCAGTTGCCAGGAATGTTATGCAGGAAAGTTGTTCTCAAGAAAAGTGAAGTGAAGTGAAGTAAAGTAAAGGAATAAGAAATCTTTCCTACGAGTGTTCATTTGACCAAAGAAATTTGCGAAAAAACTAAAGTTTAGTTGTTCATTTGCCAGGAAAAAGATACTTATAATAAACTTCTTTATTTTTATTTTCATGGCTAATTTGAAATAAAAGTAACTTTGAAAGCAAAATAATTGGCTACTATATCAAATCGCATGTGTATATCAGGAGAGATGAAGAGAAATCAACATGTGTGCACGTCACTGCATCTATGCGGCATATATATCTATCTAACATATCTGCACAAAAATAAAAATACAATAGAATGAATTTGCAACTGGATATTAAAAAATACGAGAACTACATTTTTTTTTCCAGTAAAAATGAGAACTATATATATATATATATATATATATATATATATATATACACGGAGTACATTCTTATTAGCAATATTAAACTAGAGAAATCAAAGAAAAGAGAGAGAAACACCAACCTTGAAAAGGACAAAGGCTAAAAGCCAAAAAAAATTGACTCGAGATGGAGAGTTTTGCAGGGTTGAATTCCAAAACGAAAGGCTCTAGTTCTGGCGCCAATTGTTGTGAGTAAAAGTGTTTTGGCACTATAGATTCATTTTCCCACAACGGAAAATCTTGTCAAAATGGTCGGATCAGTTTTGTGGGAAAGTAAATCATGCAGAAAAATTTAGAAGTGTGGGTCCCATTATTTTCTTGGCAACTGAACACTACAAAAATTATGGAAAAGTTAGTTTTTACATCATTTCCTATACTTTCCTGTCGACTGAGCGGAGCCTTAAGTTCATATAATGAACAACTTAGAGCCCATTCTAGAAGTGAAAAAAAGTTCTTATTTTTTAAAAGGACAATTTTAAGCTCAAAAATTATGAGTTTATTGAAATATAAAAATGTAATGACCTTAATTTTTGCCCTAATTTTTTTCGAATAAAGATTTATATTTTATTAAATAATTAAACTGACTAGTATATGTCAATATTTTTACCCATATGTTATAATGACCCAAAATTTTAATAAGTTGAATTATAATTTTATACAAAAATTATTTCCTTACAAAGTTAGTTAATTAATAGTACTCTATATTAGTTTAAATCAAATTATCAAAATTCCTTATTGGTGTGTGGTGTGCCACATGTATCATAATATTTTCCACCACCATTCATTAAATTTTCGGCTCACTCTCATCTCTCTCTGCCGACTCTCTCTCTCTCTCTCTCTTCCTTACTTGTTCCCCACACCAAGGAAACATCCCACCTATTCCTATTTTTAGGCTAACCTTTTTTATCTTTTCCTAACTATTAAATAATAAATACGACCTATCCGTCTTCTCCTTGCACCCCACTCCACCCCATATTCTATAAATACCCTCCCTCTTTACCTATCCAAAGATTACACATCAACAACACCACCACTGCCACTAAAAAAAAATTCGTAGAAATAGAGAAAGGGAGAAAGCTCGGCAATTCCGTCCATGGAGGTTTAGGATAGAGAGAGAAAAATGGGTTTCGGGTTCACACTCAACCGGACTCAATTCGGATTCACCCATTATACACCACGATCCCCAACACCTCTGTAAACTATTTCTAATCACCCAGAACCGTTTCCGAAAATCCCTGTTTCCGTTGTCTACTCCGATTACCGAAAACCCACGAACCGTCTGGTAACGATATTTAGTGTCTCGGCCAAATTCGAGGTATTATAATCCTATCCAACCACTTCTCCACTTTCCCTAAGTATAAATGAATTGTTTTGATTAGTTATTAGGGCTTGAAATGAGCTCGAACGAAAAATATAGCTCACTGTGCGTTTTCTTCTTTATTATTGATCTTGTGGCCATACAAGACTAAGAGCAACGGCTCGTTCATAAAAAGTTGTGCGATCGAATTGCTTGTTATTCGTTTAATTATTATTCAATTAATGGTATCTTGCACCAATATTTGATTTGAATGCTAGATTGGACCCTAGAGACATAAGGTGGTATGCGAATAGAATTCACCTAGATGATGCTAGGTAATGGATGAATTGGAAAGTTTTATTTTTAGATTGTCTGCAGGCGTAATTTTGAGATGTGATGAGAATGGAAGTGGCAGGAGTCCAGTGATGAATTGATAGACTGGCGGGAATCCAGTGATGATTGTGAAGTGGATTGTAAAGTGGTATATAAGATAGACGAACCCTAGTCATGATTCGGGCACGATAAGCTTACCTTTTGTTGTAGTTATTGAGATGCACACTCGGTATATAACTTAGGTGTATCTGCGACAGCAATAGGAAGTGACCTCATGGGACCGAGTATGGGTAGCGGTTGGGGAGGAAAGATCTCGTGGATGAAATCTTAGATTACACGATAGGTTAATGGATAGTAATGAACTGACTTATGTGAAAAATATATGTTTCACTTCTTCGTATCATTTTATCTTGTTGCTTGCTAACTGTAAAGTAAGAGGGGTAGTTGGGTTAGATTATTTTATTGGGTGATTTATTACGCACGGATACGTCTGTATCCTAGCAAATCGTTTGCTTTGGCGATCAATTTGCCAGAGGGCGCAGGATTCAATGAAGGGGATTCCATGATGGTGCAGTTTGACACGTAAAGAATATCGGGATCGGAGATCGAGTATGCTCGGGATTCGTGTCAAGTCTAGAGTCAGCTATGAAATTAATGTATTTTGACTCAAAAAATCCATCTTGGAATTGTAATAGTTAAACCTTTATTTTTGGAAAATTATATTTATTTAGCGAAATTCTCTTAAGATATTATTTTCTTTTGCTCCTGAAAAATCGAGACGTTACAAAAAATGTGCAATATGAATCTTATTTGAAAGATATCGATGAGATTTTTAATACAATGCAAAAAAATTAAAAAATTATTTTTCATTTACATTATTTTTGAGTTTAAAAATATGAAATAAGCTGTTTATTTTTTAAGAAGATTTCTGGAACGAGACCTTAGGTACATAGAAGGGGCAACTTAGATTCAAACTCAGATTTGACTACAAACCGACTTCATATTTTGAGAATTTTTTTCCCTCCGTTTCATGCAAGGAGAATTTCAGTTTGTCTGTTTTACCCAAATCTGCAAGTAACACAGATCCCAAATTTCTCAAAAAATAATAGAAATGGTAAGTAGATTGAAGAAATGCTTAAGAAATTGAATATCCAGGAAATTTATAGAAAGAACAACTTATATTTATAGAAGATGCAACTTAAATTCATAAAAAGGGCAACTTAGGAAATCCAGATTCGATTACAACCAACCCCATGTATGAGGAATAGTTTTCCCTCTATTTCATGTATGGGGATTTTTTTTTCCTCCGTTCCACATTTATGTAATTTCGAAAAAACCTCTCTTTCCCTTAATATTTAAGGTTAGAATCAATTCAAGCCTAAAAAACCTCTCTTTCCCTTATTCCACGATGCTCTTAGGGCATGTACACCAGAAGAGCTAAAACCACATTTATAGCTATTTTACCGAATCAATGGCACCAAAACCCCTTGCAGCAGTCTCGCCAAACAGGAAGGCATTTTTCCTTTCCGAGAAATGCTCTCTACTTCTACCGAGCAACTATTCATGAGCAATCCATTAAAATACTATTGTTCTTCCTCTCTCTCCTACCCACCACTGCCTCATTCTCTCTCGTTCTTCCTCTCTGCGCTGCAACGAAGAATACCGGCGGGCTTGGAGGGGGCAGAGGACCAGTGAGGGTTTTGATTTTCCTGGCGACCGAGGGTTTTAATTTTTCTGGCGACCGAGAGATTAGATTTTTCTGGCGGAGGGTTCTGATTTTTTTGGATTTTTCTGGGTTTGGTTTTTCTGGGTTTGAGGAGGGTGGAGGAGAGAATTGGAGAACCAGAGGAGGTGGGCGAGGATTGGAGATTAGGATTTTCGGTTGGATCTTGGATGTGTTGGGTCGTCTCTGTTTCTCTCTCTACCCCTATTTTTGTCTGTCTATATCTCTCTCTCTCTCTCTCTCTCTCTGTTGTATACAGAGTATTTTATTTTATATTTTATAATAAGGATAATAGATATAATAGAGAGGATTGGTGTGGAGTTGAGAGAAATTTGAGTAGGTAAAATGAAAAAAGTAAATTGTTGAGTAGGTAAAATGCATTTTGTTGGTGTACATGCTCTTAGAGAAAAGGAGATTGGCAGTTCCGGGTGACATTTACAATATGTGCAGCACATCAACGGTGAGGATTTAAAGACGCTGTCTGCTTCAATTTTAAGCGCTCATCCATCAAAAACCCTACTTCCTCCCAAAGTCCCGCCACACACACTCTCTCTCTGTCTCTGTCTGTCTGTCTGTCTGTCTGTCTGTCTCTCTCTCTCTCTACAGGGGGCGGTAACGCTTGTGGGCTTCAATTTGTACAGCAAACTGTGAGTAACCCGACCAACACAGCTCTCCACTCTCTTTGAAGAACAATCTGAAAGAAGAGGAAGGAAAAGGCTAAACAGGTGAGCCTCTTTCGTTCTGTTTTCTATCAGGTTTTAAGGTGCTCCGTTACAGTGTTTGGATGCCTGGAAATTCAGCTTAAATTAATTGACGTAATTGGAGGCAATCGGTTGAGTTTAGAGTCCATTCCATTCCATTCCCTTCGCTACAGTTTCGTTTTTTTTTCTTTTTTGTCTAGTTCTTTTTTCGTTCGTTTCGTGGAAGCCAAACAGAGCCTAGAGTTAAATTTGGTTTTCATTAGAATGCTCTTTCCGGAAGCGAATGCTTTATAGCTAGAAAGGCAGATTTGAGTGATTTGGAGATTTTGTTTGAGCTCCAACTTGTCTTATTTCCTAATTTAAGTTATCTACTGCTCTTATTTATTTATTTTTTATTCTCGTTTTGGTAAGTACCTATAGTTGTGGTCTGCAAATTTATTTTTTGATAACTTAAAAATTTTATTGGAAAGGCAGCAAGGGATTCTTAGTTTTGGTCTGCAATTTTACAGTTCGTTGAGATGTAGTTCTTATCCTTTGCTCCGCTTGCCTGTGTGGTAAAAAATTGAGTGTTCATATTCTTGTATGGATTTTGGTTTCTTTAGAAGGTTTTGTCCTGAATTATGGACGATTTTCCGGTTGGGCGCCTGGGCTGAATAACAATTTGCCCCTTTTTGGTGCATTCAAAGGGTGCAGTTTTGAATGTTTGACATTTGACCCTTGGATGTGAAAGTTGAGTGGCAGTGCAGTCGAACTGCCCAATGGTCATTAGCACATCAAAGTTGCTGATTGCAAATTAATGTATGGGTTTTTATTAGTTTTTGTGGAATGTAATTGTTATTGTCACAAAATGTTGGGTTTAACTAGAGGATATATGACTTTCTCTATCTTAATTAGTGTTACGCTGAATTTTCATTATTTATGGAAATAATAGCCGATAATATCTCAAATAATAACATGTAATAATGTAAACTTATACGTTTAGTGTGTCCTTGGCATGTCATGCTGTGTTGGCATGTCATGCTGTGTTAGCATCCTTGTCGTGTCATATGTTTGTGTATGGGCTACTTTTTTATGCTATATATTGTGAAACTTATGAGCTTAGTTTTAAATAATTCTTTACTAATCAAACTGGCCAAATTTGGGGGCGAGTCAATCTGATGGTGAAGTCATTAACGAAACATCAGAGTTTCTTATTTATTTAGATTGACAAGTGCCTTTGCCTTGGGCATAGACGACGGTGATCTCTACCAATTTTCATAACCGAGTTGGAAATCTTTCGTGTATGAATGTTTTGCAAAATTGAAATGTTTAGCATCCCATCTTTGGAAGTATACTGATATGTTTGTCTCCTTGACTTAAACTGAGGACCATAGTTTTTAGCTTCACAGTATGTAATATTTTAATACTGCATTCTAAGAATGGTGATAATTGCTCGCAGTTTTCAGCCATGTCGAAGTCCAACGTTCAGAAGCCCCAAGTGGCAGATGAGGAGGAAATGGATCCAACGGTAAACCAATTATTTTTTTACTACTTGATTTTCAGGTTCCCTTAGGATATATCGCAGGTCTTTACTTTCTTGAACTTTATGCATTATTTTTGCTGCAGCAATACTTTGAAAATAGGGTGAAAACCCTTGGAGCTCTGAAGAGTGCTGCAATTAATCCCTATCCTCACAAATTCCATGTTTCAATGTCCATCCCTGAGTATATAGAGAAGTATAAAGGCCTAACTAATGGGGAGCATCTTGAGGATGTTGAAGTATCTTTGGCTGGTATTTATATATAAGTTTTTGATTCACATGTAGGGTATTTTCTCTCATCATTATGATTCATTCAAATAATCTCTCTCATACTCCTCTATTGCCAGGGAGAATCATGGGCAAGCGATCTTCTTCAGCAGGGTTGCTCTTTTATGATTTGCATGGTAATGCTGCCAAAGTCCAAGTTTTTGCCAGTAAAAGGTATTTAATCCTTATAATCGATTGTGATAAAAGAAATTTTGAGCTAAGTTCAGTTGGAGTAGACACGCTTGAGTCCCGACCAAATTGAGTTTATATACTCTGGCCCAATAATGTCAAGTTCGATTTATGCCCTCTCAACCTCGTACCCTACTTGTTTGAGAGGATTGGCCATGAGTCCATGACTGCATTTGTCTGATCCGATTCAGGCATACATGTTTACATGCTTGAATGCATTGGATGATGATCAATTGGTTATGCACTTTTGAATCTTTTGACGAGCTGTCCTAATTCTACTAGGTTTGTGTAGTATTTTTTGTTGGTTTTTCTTGTGAGTTGGTAATTATAATTATCTGGTTTATACAGCCATGAATATAGTGTTTCCCCCCTTCAAATCAACGCCACCTTGCGATGGTCCTGACACACAAAACTTCTATTTGAAACCAACCCTTATGTCTTCACTCTAATGTTTACTTATAAACTTTACAATTTGTTTTTCATGACATCAGTAATTGTCCATCATTGCAGCGTTACGAAATTGGATGAAGCTGAATTTTCCAAGCTCCACTCGGGGGTGAAGCGTGGAGATGTTGTTGGTGTTATTGGGTATCCAGGTTTGGAATGCTGCTTGCTCCTTTAAATATTCAATAAGTGTCCAATTTCACCAATACGTTTTGCCTCCGATCTAGAAGAAAGAAAAATGGGTCATCAGTCTTGCGTGTCCTTTAGATACAGTTCTTGGTGTCTTGAAGTTGATTTAGTAGATAGCGACGTATTATGGATTTAGTTGTCGTTGTTTGTAGAATAGGACCAAATTGATGAGAATATCTTTTTACTAGAAGAAATCTGCTTTATGAAAGAGATCTCTTCAACATTCCATCTTGATTATAAGATTCCAGTGTGGGGTGTGAGGAGGTGTCGACCCCTTTGATAGGCCATTCCTTGCTGTCCCACTGGGATAGAGGCCATATAAATAAGTCTAGCTTAACTGGAACAATTTCTCGACAACCATTCATTCTGAAGTTTTTGGGGAGGGTGTGGGGAGTTGTTTTTGTTTGTTGGGATCAAGTGCTTGGTGAGCAGAGTTGTGTTTTATATGTTTTCTTTCCGTGTTAGATAATCAGAGGTCATTGTGAAACAACTTTCTGTAGAATATTGTTACTTTGAATTGCTCTATTAGTCTTTGATATAAATGCAAACTTGAACATACTTGGTCGTTTAAATAGCTATAATCATAAGCTTATAGACAGCGTTGAGAATATTAATAAGAAACATACCCTCTCTCCTGCAGCTTAAGCTTTTAGATTAGTTAACAATAGGTCCTGTGTTCCAAGTTCCAACCTCACCGCTTTTCTAACTGTTTGGAAGGATGGCTTGACCATCCCTTTTAAAAGTAGAAAACCTTGATGCAGTTCTGAAAAGAAAAATGACTTACCTGGAAGGGCCATTTCTATGTAAAGTCGAGTGTCAGGGTTGTGTTGACTATTGATATGAGAGAATCTCTCTCTCTCTCTCTCTGGGGCTTCTATTGATCTACCTCTTTGGTAGAGCCTATTGGTTTACCTTGAGGTGGAAATAATTGCTTGCATATCACACACTTTCATACAGCTTGGATTATATTATACCCATTTATAGGTTGTAAGAATTTTGTCCCGCATCTTTTTTGCAATTTTGTGAAATATGGTACTTGAACAGGTTTTTCTGTTCTCCAACTCTTTCACTGCAACTGGAGTACGTAGATTTGGATTGTATGATTATTTTATGGATTGATGTTGATGCTCAAAAATTTCATTGGTCTTACTCCAAGGTTGCTGCTAAAAGTTTGATCAGTCCCTTGCATTACAGTTAAATGTATATTGTATTCTTCGATGAGCTGGTTAAAAAATACTATGTAACTGGTAAGGAGTAGCTACTAAAGCAAGAATGAACCTCTGTATCCAAACATTTGGTGGAAATTGAAAGATTGTTTGTTCTTTGCATCCATAGAACTTAATCCATCATGTCTTTCTTTTGTCGGGTCAGTACTTATTGCTGTTAGGGGTGTCCATGACTAGATGCTGCTGTAGATACAATTTAAACCTTGCAATAGAGCTTAGTACTAGTTGTTTGATTTTTCCTAATACCTTTCCTCCCTTATTTTAGGGAGAACTAAAAGGGGAGAGCTGAGCATTTACCCACGATTGTTCATGCCATTGTCCCATTGTCTTCATATGATGCCAAGGAAAAAAGCTGGTCCTGGTGTGGAAATTGCTAATGTAAATGTGAGCAAATTTTGTTTTCTGACAGATCCAATGCTGGTTGACTTCCTTTACTGACATGAGAACGTTCTGTTGCTTAGGATACATGGGTCCCTGGTAATGCGAGGAATCCAGACACTTACATATTAAAGGATCAGGTATTGAGTATTCTTGAGCACACGCGCACTCTCTCTCTCTCAAGTTAGGTGCTCAAGTCATTGTGTTTCATGATAGGAAACTCGATATCGTCAACGGTACTTGGATTTGATATTGAACTTGGAGGTTCAACAAATATTCAAGACTCGAGCAAAGATTGTCTCATATATCCGAAGCTTTCTCAACAATCTTGATTTCTTGGAGGTAAGATGCTTCTCCAGTTGTCCGGGTTCTTCTTGTTTTGATGGCATCACTTTCTTCCTTCCTCGGTTGCCTTTCTTTCTTTCCTTCATCATGCGATTTCCTTCTGTTAAAGGTTGAAACACCAATGATGAACATGATTGCTGGGGGAGCGGCTGCCCGTCCTTTTGTGACCCACCACAATGACTTGAACATGAAGCTGTACATGCGGATTGCACCTGAACTATATCTTAAGGAGCTAGTTGTTGGTGGACTGGACCGTGTTTATGAGATAGGAAAACAATTTAGGAATGAAGCAATTGACTTGACACATAATCCTGAGTTCACTACATGTGAGTTTTATATGGCGTTTGCTGACTATAATGACTTGATGGAGCTCACTGAGAAAATGTTGAGCGGTAAGTTACAAATTTTGGGATGTCAACATGCAGTGCTTTTCTTATGGCATTAGTTTTTAAGAAAGTATGTTTTCCTTTTGGATTTTTTTTGGGTGCTGATGAAGTCAAATTGAACAGGGATGGTCAAGGAAGTTACTGGTGGCTATAAAGTTAAATATCATGCAAATGGGTTACAGAGTGACCCGATTGAGATCGATTTCACTCCCCCTTTCAGGTCTCTGGATGTAGGCAATGCTGGGTTTAACTTTTCAAGTGACTCAGGACAATCTTTATATCATTTCACAATGAAAATCACACTTAGCAAACTATATCTGCTTTTTACCATGTGCAGGAGGATTGATATGATCGAAGAGTTGGAGAATATGGCTAATCTAAGCATTCCCAAGGATCTTTCAAGTGATGAAGCTAACGAGTATTTGGCAGATGCATGCATGAAATTTGATGTCAGATGTCGTCCTCCCCTGACAACAGCTCGTCTCTTGGACAAAGTAAGGCTGTTATCATTTTTTCCTCCTCTTTGTGGAGATGATTCTCAGTTCAACTCGGTCATTGCGAATAAGGGAGTAGTTCTTTGCAGAATATCTCTCAAGTGGCTTAGGTTCTTCACTCCTAAGCCAAGAAAGAAACCTCTTCTATGTAAGGGCTTTCTGAGGTCTAAAACAAAAGAAGTAGCGAGACTGACCACAATTGTGAATAAGAAGACTCGACTTGCATGTGTGAAGCATATAGCTATGGTAACTAAGTAAGGGAAGACTTGGTCTTTTAGGTTTCATTTTTCTAGTACTAGAATCGGACGATCCTGTTTAGACATTAGTTAGACTCCGGGATATATCCCTTTCTACGTGCCTACTCCTACTACTACTCTGTCATCCATCGTCGTTGGTCCTTTATTCACTATGAAAGAAGCTCCTTTTTGGAAAAGAATAAGCGTTTTCCATTAATATAAGAGAAATTTGTAAATTAATGCATATTTTCTTTTTGTTTATCGACGTGTGTGATTAGTTTTTGAATGTAACCACATTCATCACCCAAACAAGGTCTTCAACTAGAGCAGCAGCAAATCCACCCAAATATGCATTATTGTCCAGAAGGTTCCTGTACCTTCCAGTTTGCCCCTGTTCTTGAAAAACCTCTGCTGTTTTACTCCTTCCCAGTTCCCCTAATCATCGTAGTGGGCACTCAATTCGACCTCTCTGGCCATTTTTCTAATTCCCCACCAGCTACTTCTTGGCTGTCAGAAACCTCAAGCAATTTCATTTGGAAATTCGTCTGCTGCTATAAAGTAGAATAGTCATCTATTTGTTTTGGAAAATTTTTACTGGAAATTTTTTACTGTTACTTGTGTGCTCTCCTTGTTGGTTCTGTCATTGAAATGCAAAACATGGTCTCAGAGCTATTATTGGCAACATGGCCAAGTGTTTGTTATATGTAACAACTAACACGTGATTACATCTCTTACTGCAGCTTGTAGGACACTTCCTGGAGGAGACATGTGTAAATCCTACTTTCATTATTAACCATCCAGAGATTATGAGTCCATTAGCAAAGTGGCATAGGGCTAAGCCAGGCCTGACTGAACGCTTTGAACTATTTGTCAACAAGCATGAAGTATGTCATGCCAGCTAAGATTTCGAGTTCTTTGTTAGTTTTTAAAATACTGTTCTCCAAAGTATAATCATGTCTTTAGTGCCTTATTTTAACCATCCGTGTTCTACACCTCTTCAGCTTTGCAATGCATATACGGAGTTAAATGATCCAGTGGTACAACGCGAACGGTTTGCGGACCAACTCAAGGTACTTCTATCATTTGGAATTGAGTGATCCTGTTTGGGTTTCTTGACTAAATAATCCGGTTTTATCCAATTGCAGGACCGACAATCAGGTGATGATGAAGCTATGGTCTTGGATGAAACATTTTGTACGTCTCTTGAGTACGGTTTGCCCCCGACTGGCGGTTGGGGATTGGGTATTGACCGACTTACAATGATATTGACAGATTCACAGAACATCAAGGTTTGTGTTGTGAATTTATTTGTTTGTGTTTGGGGTTTCCTTACGAGCCTGAGTAATGACGAATCCTTTTGTTTGGGGTAGCAGGAAGTTCTACTCTTTCCAGCCATGAAACCACAGGATGAACTGCCTACCAAAGGTATGCATTCTAATGTCTTCTGCAGCTCTGCCTTTTGTCCGTGTAACGCAAATATGTCAGGGTAAATTCTGTTTAGGTAGAGTTGTTTCTAATGTCATATAATTCTAACCCTTTTGTGGCAGTGACAACGGCGGTGGATTCTGAATCATTGATATCATCTCTGGCTATTAGATAATCTGATTTTGAGGGAGACTGCCAACTTTTATATAGACAGGTAATTTTCTGCTAGAGAGTCATTATCAATGAGGGGATCACTCGTGAAATCTGTTTCACCGCCCATAGCATCAATCTTTATTGGAAAGTCGCCATTATTATGTAGGGTTGTTCTTGTACTATGGTTTACTATCCAACTCATTACTATTGAAAGTAATCATATTTGTCGTTGTGAAGATGTGAAAATTACTACACAGTACACAGTATGGTGTTTTGGTTGAGTTTGAATGATGATGTCGTCTGCTTCAGTATCAAAATGTGAAACTTGGTCCGGGTCTTGTTGCAATGAAAACGTCTTTAATTCTATTTGTCCGTGTATATATTATTTGGATGATCCTAGACAAATCAAACCGAACTTAATTAGGAGCTGCCTCAAGAAAACCCTAAAAACGTGCACGCGTGCGCATTCACACACACACACACACACACTCTCTCTCTCTCTTGCTCACACACACAAGCACGCATGCACGCGCGAGCTTGATCTCTCTCTCTCTCTCTCTCGCTCACACACACAAGCACGCATGCATGGGCGAGCTTGATCTGACATTCGGCGGGAGCTAGATCCTCCACTCTACACTATCCAATTTTCACTCATTGTTTGGTGCGAATGGTTACCGAAACCCAGGTTATAACTCACGACTTGAGCCTCTGAAATTGGGGTATTGATTGAGACATGCCAGCCCCTGAGAGTTGAGGCCTAGGCCCAAATTCTCTAGCAGGGCCCAAAATTTGATTTTGGGAACTGATCAGCCCGACCAATACGTACACGCAAGGCAATCAAGTAATGCAAAACAAATTTTGATGCTTTTTGCTCTGATATTAGGTCCTCAATTACTCCTTGCGGGTGGATTCTAAGTTTTGATAGACAGAACAAATGAAAGCATACTAGAGGTTGTAATCAGGTTATTCTTCCGTAGTAACCTAAACAAATTGCTCTATTATACAGTTTATATGAACATTCAATAGGAAGTACCAAATGTGAAGAATTTAAAGAATAAGAAAACTCTGATTGCAGTGGGATATGGTTTTTCCCCCTTTTTAGAGAGTCAGAAGAGAGAGATAGAGACAGCGGGACGAGGGAGAACCAGAGAAGTAAACGTGGTTTTTATTTTTGCTTGTTCTGATTCTCTTGGTACAAGTTTCTTTCGTTTTTTTTTTAAATAGAAAATGAAGTACAAGTTTCTTCTAGTCTAGGAAAAAAACTGCAATAAGTGTTCGAATTTTATGGAGGCCAATCATCTCAAACTTTCGGGCCCAGTGGCTTGTTTTAGGACTCCAGAATTAGTCGAGGTGCGCGCAAGCTAGTCTGAACATTTAGTTTTATAAAAAAACAGCTCACACTCAATGCAAGGGCATGTTTGTCCAACAAAGTAAGTTGCAAGAGTATGCATGTAACTGTGTCACCACATTAGGGCTTTGATTGTTCCTTGTTTTCCTTCGATCCAACGGCCAGGATATCATCTACCAAAGATAACCTTTTGTAGCTAGAGTACTACTAGTAAGCAGTCTGTTTACACCAATTTTTGGTCAAATCCTAAAAAAGAATTTCTTAATGGATTAGTGGCCCAAAATAACATTTTGGGCCTTGATTTCTCGGGAGGGCGATGTCGCATTTGAAATTAGTTTGTAAAGCCAGGGTTTTCTTAACCACATGTTTTAGCTCTTGTAAAAATAATTTAGCTTATGATCAAGACTTTGTCTCGTGCATTTTAGTAACTTGAGATATTTTCAGAAGACGTTTTTTAAGTTTGCACTCTCACTCAAGTGCAGTATGTGGTTTGGTCAACACACGCAAGAGAGAGAGAGAGAGAGAGAGAGAGAGAGAGAGAGAGAGAGAGAGAGAGAGAGAGAGAGCTGAACAGCTGCTTGGCTGGGGAATGAAAAAGGAGTGAAAACTAGAAAAGAGATGGGATGATAGCAAAAGGGTGGGGAGTATTAACAGGGCTGTCATAGTCTCTGTCTCTTTGATATGAGGAAGCAATTAATGCAATTTTGAATTATGCCTCGATTGATTTAGGCCTTTGGTCGAATATATAGTGGACCTATTCTTAAGTTTGCTCGACCCAATTGAGTTCAAGTCCAGATTAGGTTCAGGCCTTGGCCTAACTAATCAAAGCTCAGATTAGTTTTTCCGACCTATTTAGCCCAATTAGGCCTGAAAATAGAGAAGTCAAAAAGGGCAGAAGCAAGCTGCTCACAAGCAGCTCAAAAGCCTAGAAGGTTCTATCCACAAGCAGCTTGCTAGGCCTGCAACCGTTTTCCTTCAGCGTGAACCAAGGCTTGGGACAGGTGACAATCACTCATTGGAGGAGATAGAAGCAGCTTAAGCCTAGGCCTTTACCAGGGGGACACTTGGTAGCCATGCATAAGGGCAAAAAGAAGCAACTCAAACAGGTCTGCAAAAGTTGCTTAGTCATGCGTATAAGCAGCTCAAGGCCTACCCAACCATTATCCTTCAAGGTGAAGAAAGGCTTGGGACAGATGGTAGCCATGCATGGAGACAATCCAAGCAGCTCACAAGTAGCTCAAAGTTCTAGAAGGCTCTTTGGGACAAATGGCAGCCATGCATGGAGACAGCCCAAGCAACTCAAAGCTCTAGAAGGTTCTCTGGGACAAATGGCAGCCATGCCTGGAGACAACCGAAGCAGCTCAAAGCTCTAGAAAGTTCTCCATAACATACAAGCTGCTCACAAGCAGCTTAACCAGGTCTGCTATATGAAAGCTTAAAGAGAGCAAGTGGTAAGGCACAGGCCCAAGAAATCTTTCTATTCCATATATAAATGTGTATATATATGGAAATTCTTAAAATAGTAAGTGGGGAAGGAATTTAGAATGACCAAAAGGCACATAAGGTCACGTTTTTTGCCTTGGTGGGCCCAAATATCCATATTTTACAAGCATCCCATGCACACAAGCTGCTCAAAGGGCCTAGGGATGTTGTGTTGTTGCAAATTCCTTTTGCTTTAACTGGTTTTTAGGCAAAAAGGAAGCTTTTCAAACTTGCAGCTGTTTTCTTGGAGTGAAGAGCAAGGCTTGGACATGTGATAGCTTCCCATTAAAGCATTCGGAAGCAGCTCAAGGCCTGGAACCTTTGACTATAAATATCAGAATTGAAAGCCTAGGCAAAGGTCTCTACACCATCAAGCTCAACGCTTACTAAATTTATTTGTCATTTACTTTCAGCAAAGTATTATATTTCCTTTCAATCTAGCTCAGCATAGATCTTGTCATTTATTTCCTTGTACCCAAGCTTTGTTAAGCCTATTAATGAAGTTTGTTTGTTTCTTCTTTATCTTTTAGTCCTTGCATTTTCGTATTTCATTTTCTTATACCGGTTAAGAAATTCTAAGTCTTTATTCTGACAAGGCAAACCAGATTCACATACGGCTTCACCCCTTAGATCGTACGCAATTATTGTAGAAGAAGTTAGATTTGAGGCATTCAGACTTTAACACGAAATTGGGCTACAATCCCGTCCTGACACGCCCGCAACTCTAGCCATTTGATTTTTGAGCTTTTTGTGGAGAAACACAACCGGCACACTGACACACAGGGTGAGCATCCGCCACTAATAACCCTACTTTATAAATCCCACATTCGTTGTAAGAATAGTTCAGCACCCCTTTCGTAAGATCATTTTTTTTTGGCGTCAAAGCTTGAACTGGCACCAATATCGGCAGACACAGGGAGAAGAGATCATCCATTGCACACAATTTCTCTCTCTCTCTCTCTCTCTCGCTCGCTCGCTCTCTGTGCCGATTCTGTTACCTGTTCAAGCCATGCCATACAAAAAAACATCGGTAAGGGTAGATCTGCAGATCAAAAAAAGGGTACCAAAATTGGGGCCTAGCTAGGACTGTTTAAAAGGCTTGCGGCCTATATACGCTCGAGGCAGTCGGGGTTATATTTCCAAGATTTGGAATTAATTTTGCTCTTACGGTTTCTTTGGTTATAATAGTATTAATTGATACTCCCTCCGTCTCTTTTTAATTGTCTTGTTTCGTAACTCCAACTTATTAAGGAGACATCATCATTATACATTTCACATTAATTTTTATCTCTACTTTCCTTACTTATCCTCTATGAAGGCATCGTTATTACACTTTTACTCACTAATTTTTTAAAATGAAATATACTTTTAGGGGCAAAATGAAAAATGAACCAACTTTGACTCATCAACTTTACAAAATGGACATTTATTGAGGAACAGCCCAAAATAGAATATTAAACTCTAAAAAAGAAACGGAAGGAGTATATGTTGTACAGTAGAACTTGTTTTCTTTTTGACAATTTATCAAATTTTCCTCGAGGGTATTCAGTTTATCCGCTTTGTTTGTGGCCTCTACTTAGGGCATTTTATAGGATAGGAGTAGGGCATGGCTCAAGGAATTTTGTAGTCTTTTTAGGGTCTGGGTCTGTGGGGCGGGTAGAATTGGGAACTTGGGGGTAAAGCATTGGAAATTACGAAGAAAATGGTTGGAAAATGATGATATGAGAAGAGGACCCTCCATTTTTTTACGATTGGTAGTGTCTGGATTAGCTTACGCTCATCTTAATTAATTTTTTTTTTCGATCTAATCAAAAGTAAGCCATCGGTCTAGAAAATTCACAAGAAATAATTTTCTTACTATATGACCTCAAAAATCGAACCCTAATTAATTTTGAGTCGGATATTGTAAGCAAGGGTAAATACAATTTGAGTAAATTACAGTAAACCCCCCTCAACTAACTCGAATTTTCACTTAACCCCCACCGACTACAAAATCCAATAGTGTGCACCCTCTAACTATCCAAAATTGACACTTAACACCCTTTTGTTAGGTCTCCGTAGGAAAACTGCACCGAGGGCCGTCTCCGGCCACCGGACGGCCTATCCGAGCAGTCCAAAAATTTTTAAAAAAAAAACCGAGTGGACTATCGCGGGAATCAATGGCATCCGACGTGCGTAAGTGCTCGATCTAAACACCTCATTTAAATTCTTAGGGTGTTTGGATTGAGTACCTACGCACGTCGGATGCCGTTGATTCCCGCGTTATCCCACTCGGTTTTTTTTTTTTTTAAATTTTGGACGGCTCGGATTGGCCGTCCGGTGGCCGGAGACGGCCGTCGGTGCATTTTTCCTACGGAGACCTAACAAAAGGGTGTTAAGTGTCAATTCTGGATAGTTAGAGGGTGCACACTGTTGGGTTTTGTAGTCGGAGGGGGTTAAGTAAAAATATAGGTTAGTTGAGGGGGGTTTACTGTAATTTACTCATACAATTTTGTCCAAGTGTGAGCAAATAGATGGAAGGATTTGTGATGGGTGTTACTCGTACATAAATTGAAGTCAAGATAACCTCATAGAACTATGATCCAAACATAATCTGCATTACATCATGAACGGATCGGGAGACTTGCCATTGGGATTTTGTAGCCTTTCATATTGGAGAGAGAGAGAGAGAGGAATGGCAAACAACGAAGGGCTGGAGCCCCTTGAGAGAGAGAGAGAGAGAGGAATAGCAAACAACGAAGGGCTGGAGCCCCTTGAAAGCATATCTTCACAAGAAAGACAAGGCACAAGTGGACATTGTGTACATTCCACATGGCTAAAAAGTGCGAAATATGTTTGAAAGCTGTTCTTGATTCTAACGTGTCCAACTGAGACAGTAAAAAATCACTTTAGCACCGCAGCGAAATAAAGACCGAATAATTTTTCAGAATCTAGCTAGGCTTTCTTTTTGTTATCTCTCTCTCTCTCTCTCTCTCTCTCTCTCTCTCTCTCTCCTGTCTTTCTTCCCAAGTGACAACAAGAGCAACAAATTAACACCACCAAAAACCAACCCACCAAAAAAGCACTGGTGGCCAGAAGTTCAAAGTACCCACTCATGATGGTTCTCTTTAGCAGCAATAATTCACTCAAAGTCTCCGAGAGTTTCCTTATTGCCATTCTTCTCTTCATTATATTCCACTTGTTTTTTTTGTTTGTTTTGTAATGTAGAGTGTTTCGGGTCAACTTTCATTCACTTTGGACTAATTCCTAACACCTCTCCGGAAGCAATTTCACTCGCTTACGCGTGAAATTGAGGTGGCCTCAATAATTATTGACAATGGCAGTTGAACTTAAGATTTTGGGGGAAAGCAAAACCCTGATTCCCACTTGTTTTGTTTTCTCGAACCTCAATATATAATTTGAATATCAAATTTGTGAAGTACTTGCGGATGAAAAAGGGAGAAAAAGAAAAATAAGGGAAAACAAATGAAGTGAGAAGTAAATTTATTTCTCTTTCTGTTTGGGTTTCGAATGGAGAAACCATCAACTTTTGGTAATATGCACTTGTTTTTCTAGAAAACAAAGAAAAATATAGTTTGGTGAACATTGAAAACCTATTTCGGGAGATTTTTCCAAAAATACAATGCATAGAAAAATTGCTAAAAGATGGTTTAGATATCTCAGACAACTGTTACTGTTTTTGCAATGATACTTGAGGGATGAGAGTTTTCCCATATACAGTTCATGCAAGGTAAATTGAAAATTTTTAAGGAATTATACAATAATGAAAAACCATTCTTTAATTCTCTAGTTAATCCTAGAAAGTTTATTTTCAATATTATGATATTGTACTTAGCAAATGCAACAAGACTTGGATAAAGCAAATTCGGATAATGGGCAATGGACATGCACTTGCAATCTTCCATTGGAAAGATTCTGAACTGTACAACAAGTGGACTAGTACGTAGCTCAGTGGGGTAGGTAGTAGGCACCAATACCATATACTCCCATGCATTTGATTGGGGTGTCAAACCTTACAAATGACAACTAACACTACTGATTTTCGCTTAGAAAAAAGAAAATTCTGAACGGTACAAAGTGGGTATTACATTGCCTACATGCATATGAGGTCCCAAGACTTCCAACTTTGCCCAAGATGGCTTACATAAGTAACCTGTCTTTGTCCACCTTTTCACTATCAATACATATGCTATAAACATGTTTTTGTAGGGAGAAAAATGGACAATATATAACAGATATATTTTTTAGCAGCATTATCAACTAATGAGAAATCTCGTTTGGTAATAGTATGAGGATTAAGAGTGAGAGTGCTAGACATTTTGAAGGATTAATTATATATGTGACTAAGGTCGTGATGTGCGTGTGTTCGTTTTCCATGTTGGTAACTTTACTTATTTTCTTCTTTACATAGCTATGGTTCTATGGTTTAATAGTATAATAGTTAAAGACAAAAGGAAAGTTATACAGTGGTGGCCCAAGCCAATAAGAAAGTGGGTATTGTTGATCACCAACTTTTTGGGTGGCTAATTAAACAAAATTGAACTCATATGTCATATGATCTCTAGGGGTGGCAAAGTTGACCTAAACCCAATAATAAAGTTGACTCATACTGATCATTTGCTATTTTATTAGCTGATGGCACAGTAAGATAATCGTTATTGTCAAAAATGGACTTTAAATTAAGGACTACTTGAGAAGTTATATCTCCCAATCGAAAACTCGATCAGGCATCGTGTGTGTGTGTGTATATATATATATACAGTCATTTTCAAATGAGGAGGTCCTTATTTTAGTTAAAATAAGGACCTCCCCATTTCTCCCATTTTCCGTTCAAATTTCGTAATCCGAACTTCTCAATATGTTCAGAACATGATTTTAAGGGTACCCGCGTGAAATTGGCAAAAAAAATGACCGGGAAGGGTTTCGTCCGAGCAGTTTTTATTTGAACCGTTTGATAAAAAATAAACATAAACTGCTCAGATGAAGCCCTTTCCAGTCTTTTTTTAGCTGATTTCTTGCGGGTACCCTTAAAATCACGTTCTGAACACGTTGAGCAGCTCAGATCATCGAAATTCGATCAGGAAAAGGAGGTCCTTATTTTATTAAGTTAAGGTGGTCCTTAGGAGAAGGGGAATATATATATATATATATATATTTATATATATGGTAAACCAAACCTATACTTTTCATTTCAAAACACATGGTTTTGTCCCATTCATCATTCATCAGGACCTAAAAACAATTAATACTAGTATTCAAATTAATTACACTTAATAAGGTTACATGTAGGATTTGAAGGGATTAACATGGCACCATGTCATGAGATGATTAATTGATCATGTTGATTACAATATCCCCTACGTACCTAAATTGTTCACTTGGCTGGGTGATGCATGGTTGGACATTTTGCAAGTACTACAGTTAGCTGGCAACACCACTATCTGTCCTCCTTAATTAAAATAACCTCCAAAGGCACTTCATTCCTTTGAATTATTAATTGTAGACCCACCAATTATAATTATAGACAACCACCCTCTCCCCAAACTTCCAATTTCCAATCCAACGACTAGATGAACCCAACCCCCCCCCCCCCCCCCCCCCACCAACACAATCACCTTTGGGCTTCTTAAATTCTTGACCCAAGCACGTTCTGATACCACTTGTTTGGATTTTTGTGCTCGTTAGTTGTTTTTATTATAGCACCTAGCATCAGTGATTTTTTTTTGCATGTTTATGTATCTTCTGAAACAAATGGCTATTGAGAAAGCAATAAACCAATAAACACATAAAGCGTGAAGAACAAACAAGTAAAAAGAAGATAATAGAAAAGACAGAGAGATTTTTACGTGGTTTTCAGTTGTGAAAGAGAAAAAGAACAATTTGTTTGAACCCTTACGTAGTCAACAAAGTGATAATTAAAAGCCGAATCATACTTCACATACCCAATCACATGGTATTGTGTGGATATTTCTAAGGTATTGTGTGGTCTATTGGTCACTAAATCTTGAAGCCCTTGAGGCCATGTACAAGTCCCTAAACAAGCTTTAGCGTAGTTGGAGCCGTTGGGGCCCCAAGAAGTTTGGATTGTCTGGTTCCTCCATCTCCTGTGTGCTCAACTTTGTGTGAATTATTTTTTTGGTTAATTATAAATAAAATATTTCGGTATTTGTAGACATAACAACAACAAAAATTGAGTTTAAGTAACAGATGCAATTTGGGGTGCTTCAACGGTACTACAAGTTAGAGACATATCTTCATTGACCTGGGTACTATTTGCAATATGCCTCAACATTTCCTTTAAGTTACACTTTAAGTTTTGCTCTTTTTTGTTTGGGGTGCTAAAAAAAGAAGTGCAGGTATGGTACTCCGTCACCTCTGTCATGAAGTATCGGTCCATCAAACTACAAAACAATTTTTAGGAGACCTCATTGCACCTACGTCAGGATTGAAACTAAGGTCCCATCACGTGTGGGTGATGTTAAAAGTATGTTTATCCCCCAATGAGGAACTATATATAGGGACTTGAAAGTTCGAGTTTTCACCGCTAAACCAACCCCTCGTTGGTACACATTAAGTTATGCGCATCTCTTCTATACTTTTTTATTTTGATTTCGCTAGTTGACGGCGCTTCCTTTCTCAAGTATGATGAACCCGAGATATCGACATTGAGTTCTACAGTTCAGATAATCTTTGAGGCTATTCTTCATGATTTGTTTAAAACCTCCTAATTACCTTACTTTAGACAAGGCCTCTTTGGCCGGGCACACCCCTTCTATCGGATTTCGACGTTATGTTCTATCAAAAAAGACATAAAACAAGTAATTGGAAATGGCCATTATTCTAACCTCCATCCAATTAGTGTAGGATAATAGAAAAAATTGTATTTATAAATGAGAAAGGTGTATTGATATTAGTGGAAATTTATTAATATCCGTGAGATATGTATTGATATCTGAATTGTTTGCAGTTATTGGCATAGTGGAGGTTAGCAAGACTGCATATTTTGGCTTAGGTGCTGTTTCCTTGCTTCTATTTAACGTTGTAACAATTTCGAGATAACAAAATTTTTTGCCTTTTAAAAAAAAAATAATTTGCCTCGGATAACAGGAGGAATTTCCCTTCTGGAAAACTAAAGTAATTTCCAACGTTCTACTTTGTCGTTCCTTGTCCTTGAAAGTTGCTCACAGTTGACTAATTAATAAAAGTTTGGCCCTACAAATGAAGGTCAAAGCAGTGAAAGATGCCGCTCTCCCTCATTTTCAAATTAAGGACCCTCCCTAGTACTAGTCCCTACCCAAAAATACAGGTTCTCTGCATTCGCAGAGTTCTTTTATTTTATGCCATCCAATACTGGTATATAAGTGCGACGTAGGCCCACCAAAGGTCCCATTCAACCTAGGTGCTCGGTGCTCCGCAGTCGACCCCAACAAATCTTGATTTTTAAGACATTTCGTTGTATATCCTAAGTCACATAATTTGCGTTAGCGTGTGTGAGCAGGAGTGCAAGCGTCAAACGTGGAAGTGTCTTTAAATCACTCCTCAAACTACTTAAATTCCGAGAGTGAAGATTGAGAGTGTGAGCGTAATGCCAAAATTGAGAACGAATTTTTTAAAGTGCAAGATGTTTTGAGGGATTACGTACAGCCGCTGTGTCATTTCTTTTGAACGGAATTGTTCCATTTCAACCAACGATTTCATTCATTTTGTCGGCTCCACCAAAAAGACCATTCACATTAAAAAAAAAAAAAAAGAAGCATGATTGATATGTAATATAGACATATATAAACTAATAAAACTTGTCGCTCGAAATAAAAGAAAAGAATAAGCCGACATGGTCAACTCATCAGTGCCCAAATTCACTGTCCAAAATGGCTACAAGATGGGCCTACAGTGTCTCAAACTGGACTGAAATGATAGACAATAATACTTTTGCATCATACAATTAAGGTTAAAGTAAAAAAATAAAAAATAAAAAAATCCTAACCTTGCTTTTTCATTCATGGTTGACATCAGAGATGGTAGCAGCTAACCGTCTATAGTTTGGCTGTTAATTAATCGAGTCAATGGGAGTAACACTGGCCATATCTCTCAAGAAATTAAGCAAATATATTGTGCTGATCGAGCCGAACAAAATTAATGCATGATCTCTCAGATGGATTAACTATGGGGAAATGCTACGGTGTCCACCCGCCGTATGGGGACACCGTAACTTTTGGCATAACTGACCATTAAAAGCATAACAAAAACCACTGATATGTATAATCAAAACCTTACAAAGACATAACCTTCAAAATCCCCAAAATTTCTGGGGATTTTGGAGGTTATGCCTTTGTAAGGCCAGTGTTATACATGTCACTGGGTTTTGTTATGCTTTTAATGGCCAGTTACGCCAAAAGTTACGGTGTCCCCAAATAGCAGGTGGACACCGTAGCATTTAACTATGGTGTTTAATTTATTTGGACTCACTAATCATACGCACTAATAAATTGAAATTGAAAATTGATCATAACCTCATCACTTTCTCATACTACATGGCTAGCTGTTGTCGGAGGCGGTGAACCGTTCCTAGGACGGCCGTTAATTAGCTGGGCTAAACGGAAGTTACTAGTAATTCATGTTTATTTATTTATTATATACTAGTGTTTGCCCGTGCCTACGGCACTATCCGCCATTTGATGGTATTTTTGTAATATATTTGTAAGAGTGTGAGTGTTTTCTTAAGAGAGTTGGAGGACACATATCAGCCCTTGGATCAAATGAATCTCAACCCTTCTTTCAACTTGTGTTTGTGTGGTCACTACACTCTTGTGTTTTATTAGGTAGATACTTTATAATTAATAAAATACTCGTGTCAGTAATTCATTTAGACCGATTATTGCCGCACAAACATAAACTAATCACTCAAGCTTCAATGTTGTAAGGTGCGCTGAAACCCGCGGATCCAATTAAGCAATTGATCTGCGTAAGTGTTATGGATTATATATATATATATATATATATATATATATATATATATATATATATATATAAATAATATTTCAAGTCCGAATGCCATACGGTCCGGACTTCTCATTTTCCGATCGAATTTCGATGATCCGAGCCGCTCAATGTGATCAGAACGTGATTTTAAGAGTACCCGCGAGAAATCAGCAAAAAAAATGATCGGGAAGGGCTTGATCTGAACAGTTTTTTATTGAACGGTTCAGTAAAAAACTGCTCGGATCAAGCCCTTCCCGATCATTTTTTTTGCTAATTTCTCGCGGGTACCCTTAAAATCACGTTCTGAACACATTGAGCGGCTCGGATCATCCCAAATCAATCGGAAAAGGGGAGGTCCGGATGGTGTGGACCGTAAGAGGAGTGGACTTGAAAAGAATTATATATATATATATATATATGAGGGAGAATTAGGGAATTGATTTTGCCACTACCTTTTTTGTTAATGCCACTCCACTTCTTTTACGAAACAAATCATACAATTAAGACATTAAGGGGAGTGGCATTAACAAAAAAGGAGTGGCAAAATCACTTCCCTTTTACTACCTCATATATAATGGATCTAATCAAGAAAATTTAATCAGTAATCTTCGCACTCTGCTGTTGTATAAAAATACTAATTTTTCTTCTATTATTTGACGTTACAAAGTAGAGAACTTCTCTTATTAATAATTCACGTTACGCTTTTGCATGTATGAAGACGGCAAATTTTTGCAAATGCCAACTCATAAGCATAAAAGTGCGGGTTTTTAAAAAAAAATTGAACAAAAATGTGAGAGCTAGTATCTTCAAGAATAAAAGTGACGAAAGTAGAATGATATGTAAGATATATTCTTACTATTTCAAAGATATTCTTTCGACTGTTGGTGACTTCGAATTCTACAGAGGAAGGAAAGATTGCAAAAGGGGAAAAAAAATCAAAATAAAAAAATAGGACAATTCAAGGAAAAAAATGTGAACAACTTATTTGGTACTTGGGGTTTAATAACTCGTCATAGAAATTCGCACCTACGTTATATATCTAGTTATACCATGCCATATGCTAATTAGCATGCACGTGTTTGACACATGTCATGCTCCCCTTTTTGATACTCACCCTATTTTTATTTTTAGTGTTGAAAGTGTATGTATTTTTTTTTTCAAAAAACAAAAAAGAAGTGGATATTAAAAAAGGGTGTCTGAAAATCAATTCTCGAAATAAAAGGGCAAAGTTTTCTTTTCATTGAATATGACGCATGTTACCTCCCTAAATGTACGTCTGTAATTGTGTTAAACTCTTTTGGATTGTAAAAGACTAGATTTTCACAATAACGTATGGCAAAGGCCACCCAAACTCATAACAAACAACTAGTAACAATCTTTTTCTTTAACTCGATACCCATCCACACCTAGTTAACGATCAGAGGATGAAATTGAAAAAAAAAACTATTCAAGGGGGCAAATGCAATTTAAAAACTGAATCTGCACAATCCCTCTCGTGTATATGAACTTATGAAGGATAAAGTCAGAGACTCATAAACAGCCCTTAACGTAAATCCCCACATTTTTCAAATTCAAACTTCGCATTTTCAGTAAACGATTAAATTAATCTCCCTTCACTCGCTGACTCAAATCTGTAAGAAAATAAAAAAAAATAAAAAAAATACGGGTGTACTAGGAGCTTCACTTGAATAAAATAGTAATTTTTAGCAAACTTTTTTCAAGTTCTGACCCATCTTATTTTATTCACATCAATCGTTAGTTAATTAAATACGTCAATAATAATGTTCATTAAGTTATACATTCAATTGTTATCTCATTTTTAAGTCAAATGGGTGACAGATACGGTTACTTACTACCTACTACTATTGTTTTCTTTGTACGTATAGAAAAACAATAAACCCACACTAATTAAGTTGATTTCATTTTGTTTTTTTTTTTGATCGGCAAACAAAAACGATTTTATTAATCTCTGCAAATTAAATTACAAAGATTAAAAGGACAAGGGCAAAAAAGAAATTAAAATTACTTAATCTTCACACTACCTGATACTCAATCGCTGGTCCGAGACCAACCAAAGCCCTAAACACCCAAAGACTAAAACCCCACTACTCACCAATCAAAAGCAAAGACCCTATAAACAAACCACCCAAGCCGAACATCCTAAACCAGCATTGCCGAGCAAAAAAAAAAAACATCCTAAACCAGCACCACCAAACCAAAAAGCCTAAGACGAAAAAAAAGCAACCTCCAACACAAAAAACCCAAAACAAAACCGAAACAAGAACGCTACTAGAAACCTCAAAAGCAAAACGCCCAACCCGAACACGAACCGAAACACCTACACCAAAACGCAAGTGAAAGGATTACAACTCTAGAGATAGGGAAGCACCCTCATCCAAATCCGCATATACATATCCTCCAAAATATCGAAATCCGCATATATATACCCTCATCCAAATCCGCAAAATTCTCAAGTTGAATTTCTACATATTTCTTCAAACTAGTTACTAGTTAACTATTTCAACTTCATAACCTGAACTATCGAGTTATGAAGTTGATTTCATTTTGTTGCAAACTAGTTACTACATAAATTAACTATTTCAACTTCATAACCCGAACTATCGACGATAATGGTTCTCATTTTTGAGTATCATGAATTTGTAGATTTCGTCGAAATATATGAAAGATTAATCCAAAAAATTTAACGGGTTCTAAGAGAAATTTAAAAACACATACAATTAAAATGGCATCATCGTGCGTATGAGGAATGAAAATACATATGTTAATGTGATTATGAAGTACAATTATCGAAGGACATCTAATAAGCCTATTTTAATTTATACTGATCAACTTTTAATCATGAATCATGGTCTTGAGCAAGTGTTAGGTTAATTACCGACCTAATTGTTTTGTCCGATATCGTCAGAACCTAGGCTTTTGCTACGAAACTATTAATCTTTAGAGGACCTATGATTTTTTTTTTTTATCAGCAAAAGTTAGTGTTGTTAGAATTGTTAGATTAATTAGCGCATTAGAAGAGGAGACGATACATTGGAGAGATTTGGTGATTTAATAAATATTGGAGTCAGAAATTAACGTGAGTAGGGTCAATTTTTAAGGTAATTGATTTTCATCACACCCTTTTTGTCTTTATTCGTATCAAACTTTATTCCACATCGCTTATCTAAATCATCCAAGCATGATTAAAACATTCTCTAGAGGCTACTCCATTTATTATCAATTGATTTTAGATTGGAATCTTTCAAGAAATTTTTAAAAATTCACGTCCAAATTACGAAAACATAATAAATAAAGATAATATAAGGGAGTGCAAATGGATAAGTAGGGAGTGTGAAAATCATTTCACTATTTTTTTAAACATGAGATTAATTGTATATTTCTTCTATATTGTTAAAAAAAAACATTGCCCATTGATGATTAGCATGTACTCCGTAGTAGTATATATAAAATAAGGGAAGGCGGAAAAATCGTGAAGTAATTGATTCTAGGTAGTAAAAAATGTACAATTATTGGCGCGCATGTGTCATTGGGTTGGAATCTCAACGGTCACGCAATTTGAAGTATACAATCAGAAGTACTATAAGGGGGAGGAAATCTGAAGTAGAACCTAAGGAATTAGGTGTTGTAAGTTCAAAGTATAACCAATTAAGGCAGGCCAGGACTATTGTATCTCATGAGGAGGTTAAGAGTTTGAGTCTTCTCATTTGCGTATGGGTGGTCTTTTTTTAGAGGGTTTTTTTTTTTTTTCTTTCTTTGTTTGTAGGGAAAATGACCGCCCAGGAAGTGTTTTAATAATTAATCCTGCCAAGGACATTTATTCAGCATTAACAAATGTTCTCAGCATGTCCTTGACGGATATTAATTATTAAAACACGCTCTTGGCCGTTATTTTCCTTTGTTTGATTATCTCATGGACTCCCATAATTAATGTAGTGTACCGGGTTTATACTATGTACTTCAGATCTGATGTAAAAACGATCTCTTCTATGGTTGAAAAAAATAGAAAGAAGGAAAACATACGGCACACACCATGTATGGTACTGTAGTATTTGCCTCAAAGGAAATACTGTTCAGATATTTTTGCTGTTTGTGAAAGCGGCGGCTAATGGCAAAAGCAGGAATTTGCAAGTGGTACACGCAAGTTGTATAAAGACATTTTAAAACTTCAAATGTCGACTACTTACCCTAGTTGACATTGCTTGCCTATTTTGGAAAACGTATAGTTTATATATTCACGTTTGCCATTGACTACTAAATTAGTTTATATAGGAACAATTTGATAAAAAAAGAAGAAGAAGAGAGTTTAGGGTCGTCGATACATACATATGGAGTATATTTTTTTTGATAACGAAGATGTTTGAACTCTATATATCTTGACTAATTTCCTATATACGTACATTTAGTCTCGATCGTTATCAATCGTTTTGAAATTTTGAATAGTTGTGCGGCATAAGCTCAAATTGGTTCTCCATCGATCTACACACCACAGTTTTGCTTGGATTTGGAGATAAATAGATGCATGATTAAAGTGGGAGATAATTAGGATTAAAGTGGGAGACAATTAGGAAGTATAGGGTGGGTGCTGGATTGAGTTGACATGAATCAAGTTGCACCAAAAGACTTTGAATTACTGAAGCCAATTCATTTAGGTACATTGTACTTCAGAACTATTAATTAATTAAGTGATAATCTATTAAACTTCAACGCCATCAAAATTCGGATAAGAAAAGGACATTAAATTTTTTCTGTATTAAGCCACAATTAAAGTGCCATGGAATTGACGACAACATATGCAAAATGTCCTCACTGCCTATTTCCTTCTCTCTCTCTCTCTCTCTCTCTCTCTCTCTCTTGTGTGTGTCCAGTACGTTGACGTAATGGTAACTAAAAGATTTTTTCCCCTTCTGCTGAGATTCCGTTTTTCTTAAATTTTTATTTTGGTATTTTTGTTCGTCTTTAATGAATTTTTGTTAGATTTACATTATATTTTTTGGGTTAATGATTTACCACGAAGGGAGGAGTCTAAAAAATATAAAATAATGACCTAAAGCAAAAAAAAGTTGACTAACGAAGAAAAAGCAAACAACTTGTATTTTTGTCTTTTTATATTATATGATTTTTTTCAACTTCGATCCATATTTTTATATTTTTATGATTCCTTACATCGAGATGAAAGATTAATTTCAAAAATTATGAAGAAAAGCTAATAAAAATACCTAAAAAATACCAGATAAAAAATTTGGGAAGGACTTAACGACCCGCTCCATCTTTGTACTCCCTCCGTCCGATATAAAATTTATTACCAATTTAAAGATATAACTAGTTTTTTTATCCAGTTAGAATAGAATTGGGACAAGTAAATTGAGACGGAGGGAGTACAATATTGTCTGCTTTGGATGCCTAAAGCCCATAGACTTCCTAATAGGTCAACTATCTCTGGATTACTGCAGGATGAACACGCTTAACTGTGAAATTCCTATGCTCTTTGGCCTGCTCTCACGGCTTTAAAAGGCCTTGTATAAGTAGGAGAGATAACCATGACTTGCTCTCTCTCGTCTGCTCAGTACCTGCTATCCTGCAGTACCGCCGACCACCGGAAAGTGGGTGTAACAGGACTGTTAACATTTGTACGTAGCAATGAAGATATAAATTGACAAGTGATGTGATATAAAAATAGTGGACTTTTTCTAAATGTATATAGCCCCTTGATTGAGCAGAATCTCATGATAAAAAAAAAATGTTTGATTGCGCCAAATCTAACTCCTGAAAACGTTTTATTATTCTATTTTTCAAACAAAATACAGAGATTATGAGTCTGAGTCAGTTTTTCTATTTTTCAAGTCAACGTTATTTTTAGTTTGCTACAGCACATTGATGCCAAAGTCCTCAATCTATCACCAACTTCAGATCACTTACACGAAAGAATATTTCAGCCATTTAGGACTTGTTCTTTTCAATTTTCAAAAAGAATTTTTCAAAAAATTCCCCCTAGATTTCCCATGGATTCTCCATACTTCTATCATTTCTCTCTCTATCTCTCTCCACTTATTGCCTCTACTATTTTTCAAAAAAAATTTCAAAATACAAACCAAACAAAGCATATTTATTTTTTTCGTCTCAATAGGTTGTCTTGGCAGCTTATATACACGCATCTTAATTGATCCCTTCCCCGGTCTGGTCAAATGCAGGATATCCACGATAGGACTAAAGAATTTATAAGAAATTACTTTCTTGCAGCCTAACCCTAAAAATCGAATCCTGATCAATTGTGTAGGGAGTAAATCATGGATGATCCACAAATCTAGAATAGTGGGGGCATTTTATCAATTGTAATTATAAAAATTTATTTTCCTCACCAACCTATACTAAGACATGCATTACTAACTACAAAAGTTTATAGTGAATACTTTTTATAAAAGGTTTCATAAATGGGCACAAAATCTTAGACAAAATTTTCAGAGTATATATTACATTAACATCAACAAGTTTTCTTTTAAGATATTTCTCCACGACAATTAATTAAATATAAAGAGAACCGAAAAATAAAAGCTCAAAGTAGACGGATAGTTTATAAACCAATAATTGTAATTGAATCATACAACGAAAGTTGAAGATAAGAATTATGTATCCTTATTTTCGAAATATATGCAAGTATGTGGGAAAAATATAAACCTCTCACATAATTATGCTAAATATTTAATACTACCAAAAAAAAAAATGCGAGTGTTTGAATGGGGGCACTTGATTCCGCATGCTCCAAGTAGGTTCGTCTCTGAAGCAAACACCATTAACCAACCGGACTAGTCTTTGGGATTGAATCTTAGTCACATAATACTTCAAAATAGCTTTCGCTAGCTCCCGCGCTCAGTCCTGACTCTAAGCTCGTACTCTCAATCATCGCACTTACAGATTCTAGTTGTAAGGAAAACTTTTGAAGGATGCTAGTTAATTTTCACGCTTGCGCTTTGCACGCGCATTACGTGGGACGAATATCCAAAGAAATGGCTGAGAATTGGATGCTTTTCATTCAATCAACCTCGTCATTTGGCAAAATCATCGATCATGAAATAGAGTTAGTTGATAACAACGCATGAATTAGAATAATATTTTATGCGTTTCTCCCGTTTGACTTGCCCTATAAGTATCCACGCGTGTCAAGAATTAATTGTGTTAAACTTATATTATATATATAAAAATCAAGCATGCATGATCAATACTGTATTTCACTGTCGGTATGACATCTGTAATAAGTGTAAACAAGTTGAGTATCCTGATCGTACTTCTTTAATTCTGGTTTAATTAATTAAAGATTAAACAACCTTCTTCAACTTGGGTTTCTTGCGCTTGAGTTTTTTTAATTCTCTTTTTGTCAAATTTTTTTGAAGCAAAAGATCGAGCTGCTCGAGATCTTCTGGTGCAAAAGAAGTTTTAGAAAATTAAATTGATATGCTTGCTTTATTCCGAAAAATGACAACTTTTCCTAATGGAATGAAATCGATCATGGGAAGGCCGGAGAGAGTATAAGATGTCAACGTAGAATTTCTAGCATCTCCAGCAAATCCTTCAAACATTAAATGTAATTTTGTTAAGAAAATTTTAGTACTAGCTTTTAATTGCATGCATGTTTATAACAAGTACCTGGCTCAAATATACCATCCCACCCTTCTAATTTTACTGCGGGCTCATTCTTCATTTTTGAAGGGTAGTAGCTACGTACGTAGTACCGTGCAAATGCCAAACTACTACTGTATTACTCCTTAATTTATTGCCTAATTAACCTTCTACTTTTTCTTGCCTTTTGTGCTTTAATTGTTTGTCTTTTGCAAATATTATCATATTTATTGAAAAACCATAGTGTTTGCAAGACGGGTATATTGGAGTGCATCATAAAAGGGCATATATCCCATCAAAATTATTAATACAGATAGCGAAGTGATATTTTGGTATTAAAATTTGAAAGATCTGCTAAAGAGATACTCTTAAGAAACCGTGTTTGTAATACTTATGACTTATGAGCATCAAAATGCGTTTAAGTAATCCAAGGAATTTGCCCAAGTGGAGATGAAAGAGTAATACTCCCACGTCCTAATTTGTTGGTCCTCTTTGGGAGTGCGTGTTATTTTTCAATTGATTATATCTTACAATTTTTAATTTTTTAGGTGATTTTAAAAACTTTTTATAAAAGAGTTTATTGAGATTTATCAAATAAGATTTATATTTGATATAAAAACATTATAGATTAAAGACATAGCCAATTTTTCGAGACTTCCAAAAAAAGAAAGAGGACCAAGAATATAATACTACCTCTATCTCTATCTTGTCATTTTCCTCAAAATGACAGCTTCGATTAATTAGTGAATGCTAAGTCGAAGTTCGATCTGGTGGTGGGATTTACCGATTTTCTGGGATAGGGTGTATCGAGGGTTGGTCCGGTTTAGTTGAGTAATGTTCCTGTGAACACCTAATTAATTAATTTTGGCAAGAGAAAAAGAAGCTGATGATTTTGAACACCTCTTGGCTCTTACGAGAGGAGAATGATATTCGATGAGATGGCCGAAAGACTAGCTCAATTGGCAACTTCTCTTTCATGCGACAGGTACATCAAGAGCATGGGCCCACCAACCCTTCTTGTAATTATTTAGTGGTCTTGGGACATCGTCATACAGTGCTCAACATCATTATTTGCTCCACCTTTATGTAAGGTTCGTTCACTTATCCACAAGAATGTGGGGTGAAGAAGGCTGTTGGAGCACTGTGTGGTGGTACTCACGTGGTGCCCACATGGTGTCCTAAGACCATAGAATAATTTCCCTTCTCCAAAGGATTGGTAATTTTTCCCACTTTCATTATTTATATGCATAAGTAATTTTTGAGGTGCACATAAAAACTTATGCTCGCATAAATTCCCATGTAGAAATGGTTTAAGGTTTAATGTCATTATAGGTAAACGATGTATAAAAATCACCACGAAGATATCTTCTTGGAAATGTTCTTAGAAGCATTTTCAACACTGCTACTCATGCGGCAAATATGCACAAAATTTTGTACACAGATCTGGTGTGGGACCCACTATGAGTCTCACACAAACAGTCCAAACCGCTTATTAAATATTAAATATTTTTTAACGGGTTTTTTCAAAAAATTAACTCAATTCGATACTTATAGGTATTCGATTAAATCATCTAATTTTTTCAATCAGATTTTAGGAAAATAAAAAGTTAGATGATTGGATCGAGTATCTAAAAGTATCATATTGAGCTGCATTTCTGTGAAAGCCCTTAAAAAAATATTTTACATTTAATGAAAGACTCAGATCTTTTGTGTGATACCCATAGTGAGCCCTATACTACAACCTTTTCACAGAATCTGTGCACATCTGCTGTTTGGGTATCATTTCTGAATAGCAACTTGCCCCGAAATTGGGAGTCGTCTCTGTGCTTCGTTGAGGCTGGCAGGCTGCCAGGCCGCGACGACTATATGTATAGTATTATTGGGGGACCCAGTTGCTTTAGTTGCATGGGGGACCCATTGGATTAAAGTCAAACCTCTCTAAGATATTAACGGACAACCCCATCACGCCTCTCTCTCTCTCTCTCTCTCAAATGACAAATTTCAGTGACATACCATATCCCGTTGTATTATCTAGACTCTTAGATAAGGGAAAAGTAATCGGTACACACGTCCATTGGGATGGACGGTAAAATGTTACAAAAATGCTACTGGTACGACAGTTGGGACATAGACAATGCGTACAACGAGCATTTGGATTTGTCTCGGGTCCAACAAAATTAATTGGAGCCGCGCATTTTGTTCAATATATTTTGTTTAAGGTTCCTACAAAAAATCAGCTCAATCCGATAACGATAAAAGAGTCCAAAATTACTTAAGAAAATTTCTAAATTGTTGAATTTTGGTGGCTTGGGACATGAATTCTGTAATGGTTCATTTTATGATTTTTTGTGGTCCAACATATGAATTCTGTGATCCAATTTGTGAATTCTACAGTTGAAAAACGTCGCAAGATAAAAAATAAAAAAAAAACTGGTTCAAAGTTATGAATTTTTTGTGGTACAAGATACAAATATTTTTATGAGATTTTGTGGTAGGATTCGAATTTTGACTCCTGGCTCAAAATATCAAAGTGCATACCGTATATATCAGGGTTGTGTGCCCTAACCTTGTCCATTAGATTATAGTAAAGCGGGTTGTTGGATAATCACATGCAGGGTCCCAGACTCCCAATCTTTCAACGGCTTTTAATTTGATGTGCAAAGATCATTTGGGTCGGTGATCGAGCAAGTGGAATACAGCAACTCCGGTATAGTATATGGTTCAGTTTTCCCAGGCCATCAAGCTATTGTATTTGACACGCACATATAAAATTCTAAAACAAAGTTGGATACATATACCAAAGGAGTAATAATAACGGCACTGTTGACTCTTAAGTAACTCTTTGTCCATTTACTCGTTCGAAAGGCAAATACAAATATGAAGTAAGCAACCTTCATTGACATTTGACCCTTAATGGGCTGCTTGATCAATTTCAATCTTCCTCAAACCACAAACATGTACATTCACACAAATAAACACACAAATAGTCAGATACTCACAATACATGTGGGCTGACATTTTTGCTGTTATTTTTGCTTTTACTTCCTCCTAGCTATTACTATTAGGTTTGAAAGTGTGTGTCTTCCATACTTTTTGCTTATATTTTTGCTTTTACTTCCTCCTAGCTATTACTATTAGGGTTTGAAATAATTGTGGAGGTCCATCGGGTTTATGACTCCGTTTCTGTATGATTCCCGTTTAGAAGACACACACGTTACCGTTGACTTATGAAGTGCAAGAGAACATCGTTAGGGACATCCTGCCCGGTGTTGTTGACCGGCAATGTCCTCCGACGATCAAGTTAGTAACATATATTATTCTCTCCAGCTTTATGGAATACACTCAGATGGTTTTTACTCACAGTCGCTCGTGTATCTCTTGCAATGAACATTCTGTTAGGAATCGAACTACTTGTTTAACTCACAACGCCCTACGGATCTTAAAAACTAGAATAATAGAAATAGCAATCAAACAGAAAAACAGTGTGTAACGAACAAGAAAAGAAAGAATACAAGATATACATGGAAAACCTCAACGCGAGGAAAAATCGCGGAAGCAACACCAGTCCACTATGAAATCAAATCAAGAGCACAAAGTGTTTTCGCAATCTCTCTAAAACCTGCGTTTTCTCTCGCTTCTCTGTTTTTTTGTAAAAACTGATTACCCTAATTACATATAGACTGCAATATAATTAGGTCGGATCCTATTGTCGAAATTACATCCCAAGTCGAAAATATCGTTTGTGCCTCTGCCCCCACACCTCAAGCTAAACCACTGTTGAAGGTTGTCTGTACCTCTAACACATTCTTATGGTAGGCTTCATTTTGGAAAGGAAAATAAGTACTTATTTTTTAAGAAGGTAATTTCAAGTTCAAAAATCATGTGCTTACGCAAATTATTTTTCTATCAATATGGATCTTATTTGATAGATCTCATTAAGATGTTTAATACAGTGCAAAAAAATTGAAAAATTATTTTTATTTATATTATTTTGGATTTTGAAAATGTGAAAGAAGTACTTATTTTTTAAAAATGTGTTTTGGAATGGGGCCTTATAGCCCACGTGTATTTTTCACTTGTACGATGAAAAGATCTATGTGCGGCTGTGCGCGCTCTTCCCGCTCGATCGACTGGTTAGACACGTGGCACTAGTTGAGCCCTTCATATGGTCGCGTATGAAGGCCGTTGAACCATCTCCTCTCGGCCAATTATGAACCTCCCCGTGGCACATATCTTCTCCTGATGCCTCCCATTTTCCGAGTCGCATACTAATGCCGAGACACTTTAATAAGCAGATCATAATCTATTACTCAATCCGTCCGCGTTTGTTGTTTAATTTTTATGAGCATTTGTGTTATGTTTTAAATTATTTATATCTTTCAATTTATAACGGGTTTCATGATTTTGAAAATTTCGTACAATATAAAACTAATTGAGATCTATAAAATTAAATCCATATTACATATTTTCAAAGATTTGTATCGAAAGATGTGTATAATTTTTTTAAAGGTGTAAAATAGTGAAAGTGAACAAACACAATGAATATAGTTCCTATTTGGCTGCTGTATGTGGCCATCAGTGACCCGTCATTCCAATTTGATAAAAAGAGAGTATATTATTGATAGTTATTCATCTTTTACTACTCAAATGAATCATTTTTTTTTGGTTAGAAATGACAAATTTATTACTTTCCGTTGAAAAAATGAGAATTGAGAACTTTTTGTTATTTATTCTATTATTTAAAAGGGTGAACTTGTCAATATAAGACACTTTTGACTAATTCTATCATGTGTTTGGTCGAACAGTTGTTGGTTGGATGTCGATAAAATAAACATTAAAATCACATGGAGTTTGTAACCATTTCTCATATGTGAGAGGAATATCTGTCGATTAGGCAAACCTCAAGAGGTATAATTGAAATATGCATTAATTGAAAACTTAATAGACATGCATTAATTGAAATATGCTTGTAGCTAGCTGGTAAGTCTCATATAGAGACATGCTATAAAGATGTATAGGCATCTAATATTATTCCCTGTATGGAAGATTGCAAAAGTTAATAATGTATGTGGGAGTTCTTTTGTGAAGGAGAGAGAATTCATAGTAATGATTACGAGGATGGTAACTCAATTAATAATCACAATGCATTATTATATACCATGCAACGTTATGGTAATTAAATTTGGAAAGTGATCATACCGACTGATTTCTTGTCAATGTAGGTAATTGTACTGAACTAATAAATCAAATTATTATTATTATTATTTTTTATATAACCGGATGTCTGAGCCAATTTGTAAACACCTCGACTAATCTCGGGCCCTAAAGTTAAGTCACCTATACTAATTCTTACCTAGATAATAGTTGAATTGTCTAGCTAATTTGACATAATTGTTTGCAGAATATTAAAGATAGAAGTCGTACAATGAGCCATAAAATTGCCAATTCTCTGCACAAAACTAACCTGGAATGGACTCAGAGGTTCTGTTGTCCCTCAAGAGTGATAGCATCTGCTGTCCCAGCAGAGTAGGACCTGCTCCGGTTTTGCTCCGTTAATTGAAAACATTCACTTCGAGCTTGTCGAGTAGAACAACTCTGCAAAAAATCAGATCGATCAGATATCATAAAGTGCCTAATCGAAATATTTTTATCTTAAAAAGAATGGATCCGAAACACTGAATCAAATTCATTGGAACCCATTATTGGCAAGTTATAAGTGTTCTGATCAGACACTTAAATATTCGATCGATCTGATTTTTTGCAGAGTTGTTCTACTCGATTGTTGAAGCGAGACCAGAGCGGACCCCACCCAGCCGGGACAACAGGTGCTGTCCAGAGCCCCTAGATCCACCTGAAACTCATCAAAAAGATAAATTGCGTATATGTATTTGAAATGTTTAACTTGTTTATCAGCCCTACTAATAGACTGTAGGTAGTATTTGAATTTGTGTATGGTAATTGCGTGCGCGGCGTTTAAATGTTTTCTTATAAATAAAAATTGCTGACAACCGCACGATGACATCCTTGCGAGTGTTAGCCTGAAAGATAAACGACATGCAGGCTTCTCTTGGTTCAACTTGAGGGGTGCAATCCAACTTACCGGCCAAAATTCCTAAATCCGAGCCGTTCATATTTTAAATCACATCTAGATGCTTATTTTCACCAAAAATCGATTTAACCAGAGTTTGTATTGGAGCGAAGTTAGATGCAAAAAATTGGGTTGAGCTTGGTCCGCATGGAACCTAAGTTTATGCATCTAAATTTGTTTCGATCGTGTACTCATACATGTCCGATTTAAAACTATTGTTCTGTGTGACAATGACCATGTTGATGTGATTTGAAATATGAACGCTCCAAATTTTAAGATTAAGGGCGACATCGGGATTGGAATGGGTGAATTGCACCCCCTCAAGTTGATCCCTCAATGGCAGAGAAGCGATGTCCCAATAGAATAGATAGGCACATGCACATGATAGGAATTGTCAATAATCGTTGCCAAGTTGACAACTGGTTGAGCAGGGCTTTTTTGGTGTTTCAACCCCGAGCCCGAGGCATCACGCAACGGACAAATTACCGGTGTGAGAAAGAGTCTATGAGGAGGGATAAATATTACTACTAATTTTGCTAATCTTCGCTCACTAGATAGAAGATAATATACACGTGATTTTTAAATAAGTGCGAATATTAATGCATATCTCACGGATATTAATATACTTTCATAAATATTAATACACTTTTCTCAAATATCAATGCATATTTTTACCTATTATTCTACACCCTTTGGGTGGAGTAAATATTAATATTGTACACACACTGAAATTTTATGTGTGTGAGAAAGAGATTATACTGCCTAATTCCTCAACACAATTGTTGGTTTTGTAGGTATTCTCGGGGATGTCAGGATTTCTTTTCTGTTTTGATAATCTTGGGGACGTTAGGATTAACAAGTACTGAATATTCGTAGATTATTTTAGATCTTCCAACATCTTTAAAAGATCTCAATAATTTTTTAAATTCTTTTAAACAATTTCACGAAATTATGTATGCGAATATGCTATTATTTCATGCGAATGTAAACCGAAAATCTAAAAAAGGTCAAACAATCAGAAACTCGTATAATTAAAAGCAAGGAGGATTATTGGGCTGCTCTCAGGGTATCGTCACATAATAATGTTCCAATCTTTTATACATCAAGTATTATTGCGGGACCCAAAATTAAAATGTGTGTATGCTGACGACTATGCGTATGTGCCCGCAAAATACCAAATCATTATTCTGGGGGGGTTGGAGGTTTGAGCCAATGGATTCTAGTCAAGTTGACATCTTCTGGTCCTTTTCATGTGTGGGCCAAGTTTCTAGCTCTGTTATGGACGTCATTTGAAATTTAGGGTTATGAAAAGTCTTTAAAATTTAGCGTGGGCTAACCTACTAACTCTTCGATAACCCTGCTGACGTAGGAAGAAAGAAAGAAAAAAAGAAAGAAAGAAAGAAAAAAGGGGGTTGCGCGTGTGGGGACTAGGGAGGGGCATCATAAGGGGTGGTTACTGGTGAATTTGCATGTGAATGTGCATTTGTGTTGACTGAAGGTAATATATAAAGGGGGCGGCACATAGGCCTATGCTGAGAAACCCAACACCCGTTGTCATCATATTGTTTGTTTAACTCCTACTATCCTCCTTATACTGGAGTAGTAGTTTTCTCTTCTTTGGGATTGAGAAAATTTTCATTCAATTCAATTCAATGAATTGAATCTCCTACCACTTCTTCTTCCCCCTCTCTGTTTTTTTTTCCCTTTCCGAAGCTTAATTGTTGGCGATCGAGATGGATAAATCGATGAGTCTCGAAGGGATCAAGAACGAGACTGTTGATCTGGTAATAATCCTCATTCCTCTTTCTCATCCCTCTCTGCATGATTCTTTCTCTATCAAACTTTTTTCTTGATTTTGGACGAGCTTTTTGAATCTGGGATTTGGTTTACCTTCTCATTTTCCCGGAAAATGCAAGTCTGAAACTCAGATCTGTGAGGATTGAGAAGAAAACAATTCGGTCTTGCATAACTCTCTCTAATCACCATATAAAATGGTGGAGTCTTCGTTCTGAAATCTTCAGGTGCTATCAACTCATTTAGAATAACCAGAAGATTGTCCAGTATTTAACTCCAGAGCCCAGAATTAATCGAGGTATCGAGGTGTCTAGTAATCCAAAAAATGGTGGAGTCCCCTGTTTTAAGGAGGGGTTCACCCACTTTCTCAATCAATCTTCTGGAAATTAAAAGGATATATACGGTGAACAAAATCGATTTCGGATTAAGTTTGGGACTTTTAGGTGCTCAACATAAATTTTTTGATTTTGGGGTTTGATTCGATACAGATTTCTTTAATGCGATTATTTTAGTTTGTTTTTTGGTTTCAGCAACCATTTGCTTTTTTTTTTTATCCGAGCAACGATATGCTGATATTATGAAACTTATAAAGCTGATTCTACGCCGTAGATATCGCAACTTCTCTTTTACTATATATCTTTTTCATTTATATATAGTTTCAGATTTTTAAAGGTTTTTTATCTTTCTTTTCACCGGTTAAAATTCCGTAACTTCTTTTATGCACAATTTTGTTCACACGCAATAAACATTTTGACCTCTTTTTTTCTCCCCTCCCATCGAACGATCTCGTTGAGATAATTAGCTCTTAATATTTATCTTCAAAAGTAACTTTGTTTATTAAGTTATTTGACACGACTTTTCGAACAAACCAAAAGGGGACGGAGGTTTTTTTAGATTGTATTCATTTGTTCGCACACACGGTCTCTAATAAATTTTCTTAATCTCTCTACCCTCATTACTCTAAAAAATCCCTCTAAAACCCAAACCGAATATGGTTTTGTATATATGTTAACTGATTTATATAACTATAGGTTCTCTTTATGAGAATTCCTTGTCAAAATTCTCTCAAGTTAATCGCCTCTTTTTGTAAAAAAATTCATATGAATATGAATAGTTGAACTGATAAACCTTTCATGTATCTAAATTGTGACTTGCTTGCATATTCAGAAAATGAATTCACTGATTTTTTTATTTGTTATAATTTTTTTTTTGGTAAATTTGTTATTCTCTTTTGTTTCTTTCTTTCTTTTTTAATTACTATTTTCCTTTGGAACTTGACTGTAACTCCATTAATTTCTTTGCAATGATGGTTTCTTTTGAACGATGTTGAGTCGTTGACTAAGGCCGTAGGGTCTGTTTGGGAATTGAAGAAGAGAAAAGAAGGAAAAATAATTAAAAACTACTCTATTTGTTCTTCTTTACTATTACATGTTCAGTTATGCTACAACCATGTAAGTGTGTGTAGTTGTTACATGTTTGTTCTCTTTCTCCACTACTAAGTACTAACCAAACAAATGAAGAATTTATTTATTTCTTCTTTTCTCTTTCTCCCCACAAGTTCCAAACAAACCCTTAGGAAAATATAAAAATGAACATATTTTTCTGTTTATGAGTCTTAAAGTAATACTAGTTGTTTATCTTTCCTATTTACTTAAAGCATATGTGATTGCGTGCCTAAGAAGATAGGTGGCGAATATAACCATGTGAGCTACTATTGTGAAAACATTAAAGAAGTGCTACTTAAAAAAAAGGTAGAGATTGCAACTAATCTTTTTTCTAAAGATAAGGTGTTCAGACCCATTTATGTGCACTTCAACTAGTCCTCTTTCCGACCAAGTAAAAAACAAGTCATCCATACTAAGTCTAAGATATTTATAAGAGTCGACTAGTTCTCTTTCCGACCAAGTAACAAACAAGTCATCCATACTAAGTCTAAGATATTTATAAGAGTCGACTAGTTCTCTTTCCGACCAAGTAACAAACAAGTCATCCATACTAAGTTTAAGATATTTATAAGAGTTATCTCTCTTACAATCTGACCCCAAAAAATTGTCAAGTTTCGAAAGTTCATTCCTGCTGAGACTTGAGCTACCAATTGGGGATTAATGAAATAATTTGTTGACAGGGTTGTGTTTTTACAAGAGGAAAAGTGACAAATTAGAAAGACAACGCAGCATCCAAACCTGGCCTTGATTACTACGCATTAAACATGTTTTTACATCTAATCTAGTCGTTGTCAGAACTGGGTTCATTTCCAGTCCAGTTTTTTTGCTGTCCAGTACGGTCCAGTTTTGGGCCATTGTGGGCCCATTTCGGGCCCAAAACAATGATCGGAATCGTTCATTTTGTAGAGCTCGTCGAATATGTCATCCATGCCAAAAATTAGCTTGATCAAACATCAATAGGTACATGAAAAAAATAGATTTGTACATGAAAAAAATGGGCAATTATTAATTTCAACTTAATTTTTGTCATCGTTTTTTTCTTGTACAAATCTGTTTCATCCATGTACCTATTGATATTTGATCAAGCTAATTTTTGGCATGGATGACATATTCGCCGAGTTCTACAAAATGAACGATTCCGATCATTGATGTGGGCCCAGAATGGGCCCACAACGGTCCAAAACTGGACCGTACTGGACAACAAAAAAACTGGACCGGAAATGAACCCGTCAGAACTAATCTCGTTTGTTTTACCTCAAGGTCTAGTTTTTGTTGCAAGATACAGGAGTAGTACTTTTCCGTGGTACCTAAACTTTTTCTGTAAAAGACAAAACTCCCCCACAACAGAAAGTGCAGGGTTTTGATGATTTCAGCTTTTTTCTTTTATTTTCCCGGCACGCAATTAAATTTTGAAATGAATGGTAGTTAAAGTATAAATAATATTTTTGAAATTTTATAAAAATAAGGGCCATGGAATTTAATTGTGAAATGAACGGTGATGATTTTTTTTTTTTATAACAACAAAATTTTATTAGAAACACGATAAATGGTACATCGAACGGTGATGATTAAGGTGAATACTAAAAAAGTTGAGAACTTTTAAAAAAAATATTACATGCTTCTCTTATAAGTTTCCACAAACTTTTTTCGAACATTAGTTAGGAGCATATGCTTCTTTTTGTTATCTTTTTCTGTATGACAGTGATTTTCACATTCCCTTTTTTAATATTCACATTCCATTTTATACTCCCTCCGTCCGGATTTAATGGTACTTTTTTGGAGTTCGTGCCATTTTTCAATCGATTATATCTTTCAATTTATAACGTTTTACGTGATTTCGAAAACATCGAATTATAGAACTAATCGAGATCTATCAAACAAGATCCATATTCGATATGAAATTTATTACGGATTTAAAGATATAACCTATTTTTTAGCCGGTTAGAATAGAACTAGGGACAATTAAATCCGGACGAAGGGAGTATTTTTTAGTGTTAGAAGTGTATGTATTTTTTAAAATTAAAATTTTAAATAGAGAGTGTGAATATTAAAATGGGAAGTGTGAAATTAATTCCTTTTTGGTATTTTACTGTTTTTGTTACTCGTAATAAACGGCTCTGAGTACTGACTATCACTGACATATTTCTTGGTTTCCTCAATTCTTCTATTTATTATCACATTTCCCCTGATTTTGGTTAATATTTCAAAGCTACCCCACTTTCTGGGGAATCTGATGTTGTGCGTGAGAAACGCGCGTGTCTATACGTTTCTTATCTCCACAGTTTTACTTTCTTGGTTAGCAAATCCTATGCCATTCTTTTCTTTGGACTGTACTTCTTTGTGGGACCCCAATGTGCCGTCCGGGCCCTACCAATAATATTTTTTTGACGATTTCTTCAGTTCCCTTGACATCCTTGTTGAAATCATCATTCATGAAAAACATAAATTTAATCCCATCTATTTTAATTTTATGGGATTCTTTTTAAATTTAATGAACGAGAACTACAATTTAATTAAAAAATTTAAAGGTTGTGTATAAAATAATATGACCAAGCCAAGCTTTTTTATGAATAGTTTTCATATTAAAATTTATAATATAAGCGAATCAAATCACCGAACAAGATATCTATGGTCCCGCCACGTATCTTAATAAAATGCAGGCTACTAAGCCTACTACCTTTTTCACTACTGCCAAACAAAAACGAATATTTGGGTGTCCACTTACTTAGCGGCCATATAGTCACAAGAGAAAGTGTATTACCAAATGTTACAACAAGCTTACATGACATTAGCATTTTCACTATTTCAAGAATAGTTCAATATTCATTTTCAGATATTGTTGTTTTCTTGAAAAATTAGATTCTTGGAAATTTACTGCCTACATATATTTTGTTTTGGAACCACTACCTAGTACCCATTGCTTATGTACCCCAAAGCAAATGATTGGGATTTAAATTAACTGTTTCATCCAAAAGCTCAGTTGTATTGTCAGCAATTATAATTTCTTTTTGTTCAATTTTCTGAGGTTAAAAAGCTGGATAATTCCAGGATTTTAATAATTGCCAAAAAAATTCAAATTTAAAATCATTCAACCATTGTGAACAAATACTTTGGGAGTCAAACTCATAAATTGGCGTCTCAATCAGTTTGCTAACAAGTAACTTCTGACTATGGACTAAAGAAATTTATATACAAAGTTTTAATAACGTCAACCCAGTTCTGTCAAAAGGATGAGGAGTTTAACAAACAAAACCAGTATTACAGTATTAATTAAGGACTAATCATTGATGTATCAGCAAAGTTGATAAACTAATTCTCGAGTTAAGTCTACTATACTCCCTCTGTGATGGCCAATTCACCGCAAAGTTTGAACAGAGTGTTCTAGAAGAAGAGTACTGAACTGTTTGGTGCCATTTTTTTCTTTCTATTTTACAGGAAAAAGTTCCCATTGAGGAAGTGTTTGAGCAGCTGAAATGCACAAGCGAAGGTTTAAGTTCAGAGGAAGGGGCCAACAGGCTTCATATCTTTGGACCAAACAAACTCGAAGAGAAAAAGGTTCCTTTTCTCATTTGTGATCAATGGCTTCTTCTTTTTTTTTCTTTCTTTTTTTTTAATTATCACAAAACCGTAACTTATCACTTAGGTTCTTATGGGTAGAAACTTCATTCTTCTTTTTGGTCTTTCTGGGAAACAGGAAAGCAAGATACTGAAGTTTCTTGGGTTCATGTGGAATCCGCTCTCCTGGGTGATGGAAATGGCAGCGATAATGGCAATTGCGCTGGCTAATGGAGAAGGAAAGCCTCCGGATTGGCAGGACTTTGTGGGCATTATTTGCTTGCTTGTGATCAATTCCACCATCAGTTTCATTGAAGAAAACAATGCTGGCAACGCTGCTGCTGCTCTTATGGCTGGTCTTGCCCCCAAAACTAAGGTACTGAAGTAAATTTTTTTATGTGAATGTACAAGGTGCAACCCTTATGTTTGGTTTGCTTATTTGGGTTTGGAATGGACTGATTTTTCATTTTTGGTCCACATTAAAAATTGCAATTGGGAGCTTCAGATTGAAAGAGTTGGATTTGTTTTTTACTACAAGTATTTGAATCCCTCCACAAATGATGAACTATAAAACAAACAAGAAGACTAAATCTTTTACTATATCTTTACTATAGCTCCCTCAATTTAGTACTATTAGATATGTTTTCGAAATCAACATGATATTACTTGTCTAATATGACCACCGTAAGTAATGGGTTTTATAAATTGAGCTCAATAAAAATGACCATTTGTTGAAGCAGTTAGCTTTGCTGGTATTGCATAATATAGGAAGAACCTTCTTTAGCTTATTGGATGGGGCTTCTCTCAATATAGGTATTGAGGGATGGTCGATGGAGCGAGCAAGATGCTGCGATTCTGGTTCCAGGTGACATCATTAGTATCAAATTGGGAGACATCGTCCCAGCCGATGCTCGTCTCCTTGAGGGCGATCCTTTAAAAATTGACCAATCTGCCCTAACTGGAGAATCGCTTCCGGTGACCAAAAACCCTTCCGATGAAGTCTTCTCTGGTTCCACTTGCAAACAAGGTGAGATCGAAGCAGTTGTCATCGCCACTGGTGTCCACACCTTCTTTGGAAAGGCTGCACATCTTGTTGACAGCACAAACCAAGTTGGGCACTTCCAAAAAGTGCTCACTGCAATCGGAAACTTCTGTATTTGTTCCATTGCGGTTGGAATACTGGTGGAGATCGTTGTTATGTACCCGATTCAAAAAAGGAAGTACAGAGATGGGATTGACAATCTCCTTGTTCTATTAATCGGAGGCATTCCCATCGCTATGCCCACCGTTTTGTCTGTGACAATGGCTATTGGGTCACACAGATTGTCACAGCAGGGTGCCATTACCAAGAGAATGACTGCCATTGAGGAGTTGGCAGGAATGGATGTTCTCTGCAGTGACAAGACCGGAACCCTAACCCTAAACAAACTTTCTGTTGACAAAAGCTTGATTGAGGTTTTTACAAAGGGTGTGGATAAAGATCATGTGTTGCTTCTTGCTGCTAGGGCTTCTAGAACTGAAAACCAGGATGCTATTGATGCTGCAATTGTTGGGACACTAGCTGATCCAAAGGAGGTACCACTCTTTCAGTTCCTTTGCATTGTGGTTTTTTGTAATTTAGACCGAGTTTGGACCAACTTTTTGATGAACCAAAATGAGGATAAAGTCATTTCGTCCAGACACAAATTTTGATCTAAAAACTGATAAAAGTTACGAAAATATGAGAAAGATGAGGAACGGAGAAGAATGATGGCTCATATTAGACTACCATGTAATTCTAGGCACGTGCTGGTGTTAGAGAGGTGCATTTCTTCCCATTCAATCCCGTGGACAAGAGAACTGCTTTAACCTACATTGATGCTGAGGGAAGATGGCATCGAGCTAGCAAAGGTGCCCCTGAACAGGTAGCTTATTTTTCTTTTGGTTCCTTTCTACATCTTGAAGCAAGAGCAAATTGATTATTGTTTAATTATTGGGAAACAGATCTTAACCCTTTGCAATGCCAAGGAAGATTTTAAGAAAAAGGTCCATTCCATAATTGATAAGTTTGCTGAACGTGGACTCCGGTCATTGGCTGTTTCAAGCCAGGTTTGCAATCCTAATCTTAATGTGTTTATTTTATTTTGTTTTATATTTTCCTATTTCAGTTGAAAACTTACCCTCTTACTATTGTCTTTTGTTGTGTTTAGGAAGTCCCTGAGAAAACCAAGGAAAGTGCAGGTGGGCCATGGCAATTTGTTGGATTGTTGTCCCTCTTTGATCCTCCTAGGCATGATAGTGCAGAGACAATCCGCAGGGCTCTGCATCTTGGTGTAAATGTCAAGATGATTACTGGTAACTAATAAGTCTTTAGACTCTACTTCTTGTTCATCCTCTTTTCCTTGTTCTTCTTAATTTGATCACTTAGTTCTTGTTTTAATGTCTAGGTGATCAACTTGCCATTGCTAAGGAGACTGGACGAAGACTTGGCATGGGAACGAACATGTACCCATCTGCTTCTTTACTTGGTAACCACAAGGATGAATCTATAGCCGCCCTTCCAATTGAAGAATTGATCGAGAAGGCAGATGGGTTTGCTGGAGTATTTCCAGGTGAGTTTTTTTTCATGTACTTGCTGAAGACAAACATGACGTTTACCATCTGGGTTTATTCTAAGATTCGATATCTCCATTTTCTGACCTATAGAGCATAAATATGAAATCGTGAAGAAATTGCAAGAGAGGAAGCACATATGTGGAATGACAGGAGATGGTGTGAATGATGCCCCTGCTCTGAAGAAGGCAGATATTGGAATTGCTGTTGCTGATGCTACTGATGCCGCAAGAGGTGCTTCTGACATTGTGCTCACAGAACCTGGGCTGAGTGTTATCATCAGTGCTGTGTTGACCAGTAGAGCTATTTTCCAGAGGATGAAGAATTACACAGTTGGTTTCTTTACTTGTTCTTCTTCGTCTTCTTCTTCATCTTCTTCTTCATACTATTTAGTATTTCTGCTGAATTTGGATCATGGATTTGGGGAAGGATTACTAGAAAATGGATATGGAAAGAGGAAAATGAATGTGGTTCCTTCACTTTTTAAACTACTTTTAGATGCCTTTACCTTTTCCTTTCTTGTCTAAACCTCAGCATAAGTCTGTTATATAAACACAGCCTTAAGATTTTGACTGGACTGTCTTTAACTAACCTTCAATCATTTTGACAGATATATGCAGTCTCCATAACAATCCGTATAGTGGTAAGTTCACTTTGTCCATCTAAGCAATGTAACTGCTATTTTGATGCAATGGATAATCACTAATCTATTTTCTTTTCTCGCTCTTTCAATGCCATGTTGCAGTTTGGGTTTATGTTTATCGCCTTGATATGGAAGTTCGACTTTTCTCCGTTCATGGTTTTGATCATTGCTATTCTAAACGATGGTGAGGCTTCATTTTCTATTTTTTGGGAATAATATGCCGCTCATAATCTGTTGTTTACGAGTTCTGACCCAGTGTGTAAATACGTACTTAAAGGAACCATAATGACAATATCGAAGGATCGGGTGAAGCCATCTCCTCTGCCAGATAGCTGGAAACTGAATGAGATCTTTGCTACTGGTATAGTTCTTGGAAGTTACTTAGCATTGATGACAGTGATATTTTTTTGGGCAATGAAGGATACTGACTTCTTCCCGGTAGGAAACAGCATTCTAATATGTATTCTCAAGTACCTTATTTTCTTCCATTGATGGTTTTCTTGGGACCTAACTTTCATTTTTTTTTTTCGTGGTCCAGAATAAATTTGGTGTAAGGCCATTAAGGGATAGCCCTAATGAAATGATGGCTGCTCTATATCTGCAAGTGAGTATTGTGAGTCAGGCTCTGATATTTGTCACTCGATCTCGCAGCTGGTCCTTTATTGAACGCCCTGGAGCGTTACTGATGGGTGCCTTCATGATTGCGCAACTGGTAAGCATTGTATTCATCAGCCGTTTTACGTACACATATAAACACCACAAAATAACATACAGAACGGTAGCATGGCTGTGGGCCCACAAACTGCAGGACCCAAACCCATGCGAGTGTCTGTGTACTTTCTTTAGCTGGTTTCTATGTTCCTAACTTTTTAAGCCAATCGCGGCTTATGTTCTCATGTAGTAGTTCATTCAGTATATTATGAAGAATAAAGTTTCTTAATGGCATGGATTAAGTTCCCAAGTAAAATGATCTTTTTCAGGTGGCGACTCTGATAGCGGTCTACGCGAACTGGGGATTTGCTAAAATTCAAGGATGTGGTTGGGGATGGGCTGGTGTTATTTGGATTTACAGCATTGTCTTCTATGTGCCACTTGACATCATGAAGTTCGCCATCCGCTATATCTTAAGTGGCAAGGCTTGGAACAACTTGTTAGATAACAAGGTATTTCACCTTTACAAATATTTTCTTGGATGGGAAGTCCTCTCTTTGTTGTTTTTATAAACTTCCTTCTCTGAAATTAATGGTCGAGTAACCTGTTCTGAATATTTCAGACTGCTTTCACCTCAAAGAAAGATTACGGCAAGGAGGAGAGGGAAGCTCAATGGGCACTTGCTCAAAGGACGTTACATGGGCTTCAGCCACCAGAAACCTCTAGTGTCTTCAACGACAAAAGCAGCTACAGAGAACTGTCAGAAATCGCTGAACAAGCTAAGAGGAGAGCTGAGGTTGCAAGGTAATTAACTAAGTTGCCATTCTATTAGCCTTCCTATTGTCATTTGATATGCCCAGGAGCTGAAAAGTGATAGAATGTCCTTTTGTTTCCTTCATAACATTTCTAGCAGCGGCAAGGCTGGAATTGTGATTGCTATTTGTTAAGAATTGACCCCTATTTGATTATTTTTCAAAGACTTGAGTGGGTCGAAAATTTCATATAAATGCCCATAATTTAGTGCGCTCAGTTGAACCCACTGAGAGATATGCAGCTCCATCCAAGTACACGTTTTTGTCTAAAAATGATGTGTTAATGCTGTGGTTGTAGGCTTCGGGAACTTCATACGCTCAAGGGACATGTGGAGTCAGTGGTGAAGCTGAAAGGGCTGGACATTGATACCATCCAGCAGCATTACACAGTTTGAAATATTCCATCTAATACTAACCGTGAGGGGAAGGGCTGCCGACCCAAGAAAACCTAATCATGAAGGGAAGGGAATTCCTTCACTAGCTAGAACATAGGAACCTTTCTGTGCCATAAATTTCCATATCTGTCTACCTTTTAGTACTCTCTTTTGTATTTCAAGTGGCCAATGAAAACATTGTGCTTAGCTTCTTTATATTTTATGCTGAGCAAATTATGAGCGTATCTTCTAAAATTGTTTATTACGCTGCATTCTGTTTTTATCCTTGCTCTCTCTCATAAGCCTTGGCATTTTTTTAAGTTTTTTTTCCCTGTCTGGCTACTACTTTGGAGCATGCCACTTTTGAAGTGTTTGCTTATGTAGTTGCAAGGCAAAAAATTAGACTTATGTGTGATTTTCCTGGTTGGTTGGTTGATTGATTCTTTCAGCTGGCCGGTTGGTTGGAACTTGGAAGTATAGCATTCGAATAAGAGAACACGTCTCTATCCTTTTGCACCATGAACAATTCTGATCATTGATGTGGATTTGGGAGAGGTCCCAAATGGCCCAAAATTGGATCGGATTTGGCACCAACAAAATAGTTGAAGTATAGAACTTTTGCGCAGAAAGAAACTAAATTGTTCAACGGTCCCGCTAATAGGTGCTCCTGGGGCACTAGTTTACGATTCTTTTAAATGCTTTAGGTGCAATAAATATACTTAATCCATGAGTTGCATGTATTTATGGGTACTCACAAAACATTAATTTTTACTACTATTTCTAAACTATCCATAAATGTTTGTAATACTATTTTTTAATGACAATACTATACACATTTTCCATTTAAAAATTAAGTAGGCAAAAGGTTTTCAGTGCAAATCTTGGCTTTTTTTTTTTTTTTTGCTGCAAAGAACAACGTAACAAGGAGACGGAAATGCATTTGGATTTGGTGATATGACGAAGAAGCTCAGTTCGGTCAACCACATCAAAACTATAATTGGAAAAAATAAAATCTAATATTAGAATATCTTTATAAAATGGAAAATTAATAATTGGATAATACTACCACAAATAATTAAATAAAAATTCAGGGGTTTCAATTTTTAATGTCTAAAAGAGAGGAAAAATATGTTTGAAACAAAACGTCAAAGACATAGAAGAACCAAAAAGATTGCTCCACTCTTATATGGAAAGAAACTGGCGGCAAGTGAACAGAAATTGGCAGCAAGTGAATAAGTTCCATATGAAGAGTGAGACTCACATGTTGAACGAAAATTTCCTCCAAAACAATATTTGTTTTTCTCACCTTAAAGAGAAGAATGAGAAGAGTCATATGGTCATTTTTGTCATTCAAAATATTGTTTGAGTTCTTTTAATGGAATAGTTTACATTCTCAATGTCATTATTAGTAGATGTTGAAATGAGTATAAAAAAAATTAATTAAAACACTTAAAGTGCTCCTAACTTGTGCCCTAGGGCACCTTATAGCATTTGCCAATTGCTCAAAACTTATTTTTCCTCTCTTTTTTGGCCTGGGAATTCACACCCACGTAAAGTACACATACATGCATATCAGTATTGGAAAATCGAATCCTCAAGACCGAATGATGTACGCACAGATTATATAACGAAATATAAGCAAAACCCTACAAGACGGAATTAGGGTTTTACTTCAACTCCCGCGACACGAACGCTAGTTGAACTTATTATAGCACGCCTTGCTATAAACCACGAATTATGCTCGATTCGATTGTACCTTACGATCTTCTGCCGTATCTATATAATAAAACAGAGCTGTGTTTGAATCCAAAAGACAACCAACGCTCTAGATTTATTCTCTCATTCTAGATAAATCTTCACCCTTTATTCTACAAAATGACGTTTTGGTAAATACTTCACCTTTTTTTGACAAACATAGAGCAGGATCCCTATGAGAATCCAAAATACGTAAAATATTCCCCCTCTCTTCTCTCACGAACTCATCAGAAAATCTCATCACACACACTCTCTCTCTCTTCGATTTCCAGACCCTCTCTCTCTCTCTCTCTCTCTCTCTCTCTCTCTCTCTCCCCGAATACGGCCTCCCCCTCACGAAGCTCCGCCTCCACCCCTCTCATCACGCAGGTTAGCCACCGCCTCGCTCTCCCCGCGCCGGCCGGACAAATAGTTACGGGTTATCAAAATTGCACGGCCATGACGGGAACGTGAAGAGGCAAATTGATTTCAATTGGTAATTATTGATAATTTTTTTTATCAAGAGGTATTTATTGATAATATTTTTACCAAGAACGTTGATTCAGGCCCTTTACATTCCTAGAATGGGTATACTCCGATTGTATTGTTTTCGTTAACTAATCTTTTGTTCCAGTACGTTGATTCATGCCCTGTTCACATATTTAGTTGCAGTATAGAATTAGACCAATTTGCACATACATTGCGTGTACCCAATTTGTAATCGGTATGTTAGTCTTCGGGCAAACCGGATGTTCCTTAGTTTAATGCATCCAAGGTGTCTGTAAAAATGCCTCATACAAATAAAATTGAGACTGTATATGAAATTGCTTTGTCATTGTTCATAGTGTTCATTGAACGTGGGTCGGTTGAATTGCACAGTGTTCCTTGAGCTCCTAAATTTCAAAGATATAATCGTAGAGATGCTATTAGCGTTATCTTTTTATCATTTGGCTCTTTAATCTTAAATGACATGATTGAGTTAAGATATAATCGTAGGGATGCTATTAGCGTTAATTTTTTTTTATCATTCGGCTCTTTAATCTTAAATAACATGATCGAGTTACATTCAATTCAAACGGTAGTCTTCGGGCAAAAGTTTTAGGCCGATGAAGAAGCAAACCGGAGTTACGGTGAAGCATTTGTCATGCAAACGTGTTAAGATTAAGGTATTTGTCAAGTAAACCGGTGAAAACTACGGAATCTTCCCAAAAAAAAGTGTACCCATTGTCAATAAGTTTACTTTTTTTTTCGTAAATTGATAACTTTTTTCCGTAAGTCATCTACGAATTTCACAAGTTTTTCATAAAAACAGCTTTCCCTTTACCCTAGCCTAGCCGGAGTGCAAACCTAGCCATCTACGAATTGCTTTGTCATAGTTTTTCCTTTACCCTAGCCTATCCAAAGTCAGAGTTTTGGTATAAGCTCATGTTCTTATTTCTAGGCATTTAAAGCCTAGCCAGAGTGCAAACTACATGATGATAATTGATATAGCCTCCCGTCCAATATTTTCTTCCCAATCTTGGTTTGTGATATATATTTTTGTTTGTCTTTTTGCATTAGGCAATAACCAGCAAAGGAAAGCCAACACGTGTTAGCAATGGAGAAAAAGATTCACGGGTATCACTCTTTGACGTATCTTCTATCTTTATTTTGAAAAGAAAAATTGATAGTCAATTAGCTAAACGACATTCTAATTTCTTAAAGTTGCTTATACACGTATTAGGAACAATCCGGTAAAGATATATCAAAAGGAACACTTGCACAATGTGCCCGACGAGAACGAGAACGAATTTTTAAGCAAACCATTGAAAGGCGATCGGAACAACACTCGCCGATAAATACAAGTGTAAGGCTCTTATTCATCAAAATCATGTTTGACTATCTACATCTTCTAACCATATTTTTTTTTTTATGTAATTCTTTCTCAATTGTTGACTTTGTACGTAAAGATTCAACCTCTCCGAGATGGGAATATTAGAGCTGATGGGCGAGAACACCATGCCGTACATGTTCCCGAGGTAAGTCTCCATATAAATATGGAGTTTCTTGCAAACCTAATTAGTACCCGTAATGCAATTTATGTAATTCTTAACAGGAGATACAAAAAATAGGGGCAATGGCTAAGGAAAGGAAGGCAACGTATGTAGGGAGTGGAAAGGAAAACTCTGAGGTATCACACGCTGACACAACACACGATGACACGTCTTCTACCTTTCATTTGAAAAAAAATATATTAGTCCTTAAGTAATATTGCTTCTCTCTTTAGCCACAGGTTCGTAAAGAGATATCAAAATTAGCATTGGCACAATGTGCGCGACGGGAATGAGAATGAAACCTAAAGCAAAGCACTGCTCGGCAATCAGAACAACACCTACTATGGGATACCAGGGTAAGACTTTTTTGAATATAAACAATGACATGCAAAATGAAATTAAAAGCAACAAATATGATAGTTGATGCAACTGACTGAACTATTCGCTGGCTATTTATAGACGCAACCTCTATACGAAATAAATATCAGGGCTACCCGTGATGAGCACTGTGCCAACATTGGCAACAACGTCCGTATTCGTGAGGTATTCCTAAAGCACGCTCTACAAACTTTGTATGTTTTTTAGTCTTTAACTATATGGAGATTATTATTTTTTGTTCGATTAATTGTTCTAAAAGAAATCGTGCTTATCTAGGTTTGCAAACGACGAAAATGCACAAAAGTCGGTAGCATGGAACCGCACACATGGATTTTCGCTCCCACAGGCATTAATAATTTCAAATGCCAGGAGAATTCGAATAAACCAATTTGCGTTTCGGGCCAATGTAAGATTTTCCACTACATGATTTCATGGTTAATATTTTGGCATCATTATATACCAATTTGCGTTTCGCGTTATTGGCTGCATTGAAAAAATATATGTTGAATACCTATCTATGTTGCTCGGACTCGGGTACGGGAATCGGGTGCGGGTGTGAATCTAGGTGTCGGACACCTCAAGTTGAAAAATACAGGATATGTGGATATGGATCCAGATTTGGATACGGGTACGGGGATACGTTATACTATTAGTTTTTATTTATATATATATATATATATATCATAAGTTTGTAACAGCTCAATAAAAACATGGACTAAATAAAAGATAAACACATGTCTTTATAATCCATATATAAATAGTCCATTAAGAAAAAAGATGTCTTTGTGGCCCTCTATGTGAGAAATATAAGCCTTGAATGGCCCAACGCACTAGGCCCAGACCAAACAAATAAAGAGCCATGTCTTCATAAATACTAACAAAACCCTACGAGTCTTTTGATGATAGAGCAGCAGCTCTTCGTCTACGACAGGAATCGCAGCAGCTCTCTCTCTCTCGTCCCCTGTTCTTGCTCCATCGTCGTTGTCAACCCCGATTGACGTCGTCAGCCCCAATTGATGTCGTCGTCAGCTCCGATTGACGTCGTCCTCGTCTCCGATTGACGTCGTCGTCATCTCCGATTGACTGTTCATTCTTTGGTCTTCTCTCCTCCTCCTCTCTTCATCTTCTTCTTTCTTTCTTCTGAGATTTGGACCTGCAAAGTAAGCGTATCCGGATTCAGCTGGCCGTACCCCGTACGAATCTCACACCCGTACCCGTGTCGGGTCGGGTCGACACGGGTCCTCCACCAAAAATGGCGAGTCCGAGTAACATAGATACCTATGGATTGATTTATGCAATACATGCTATAACCAAGTTGAAGATCAGTACGACAAGTTTATGTGTAATCATTGCGGCCGAGAAGATGTGCAGACTATAACCAGGGAATCAATCCACACATCTATAATGAGTAATACAACTTATATGTAACACATATAAAACGGTTGAAATTCGCATTTATTGTAGGTATAATGTAAAGATGGTCGTGAAAGACTCCAGTGGCTCAATGGAACTCTTGGTAAATGATACGAAAGTAGAATTAATCTTTCAATGTGTCCCCTCATATCTGAAGAAATTAATGTTAAAGGTAAATACTAAAAAGTTATATCGATATAATAAAACAGAGCTATGTTCGAAATAATAATATAGTAATACCTTTATTTGTGATGTTCTGCCAGGATAATGGGATGCAAATGCTGAAAGACTATATTTCTCAATTTTATAAATGCTTATACGTGTTTATTATTCCTGCTCCAAAATTTGGATGCCTTGACCATTGTGCACCTGTGGTTACTTTTGTATCAAAAGTTGATTGGTCAGAAGAGTGTTGGCACATTTTCAAAGGTAATAAACGATTAAAATTATTGTAGGGGGTGATAAGTTGTCCATTTGATTTCATTACCAGTTCATATTTATTTGGATGAATTCAATAATTCTTAATTTTATTTATGAAGGAAAGTTGAAAACTGGCAAAGAGACAATGGATTCGTCGTGATAAGCGCTTTGTTAAGACATTGCGAATTTCATAATGACATTTTATTTGTTAGGTTAAGTTTTACAAAAATATATTTGGTTTGACAGTAGTTAATTTTTATTACGTATGTTGGGTGATTTATAGATTTTGGGAATTTGTGTAAAACTTGAATATTATTTGCACATGGATTTGTCCTACACATATACCAAAGTTTAGTTTGTTCCTTCCCATTTTTCTCAACATGCCTTCCTTTTGCTCATTGTTCGACAAAGTAGCTTAAGTTGTATTCTAAATATGTTGCGCCGTGCCTTCAGGCACGGGCATTCGCTAGTTCCCTTATATCTCGAATCACGTGATTGTTTGTTCTCTCTCACAGCTCACTTTTTTAATCTCGTGAGACCTAGAGAACGAAGCGGTATATTGATAGGGCTAGGGCAGGGATCCCAGGAAAAATAAATTAGGCTTCTTGTTTAAATAAGAAATCATAATCTCACCATGATTCTATTTCTTATTACATAAATTACAATTCACCCAATTACAGAATTGTAATTGCACTTTCATTCTTATCTTAATTATATTTCAAGATCCATGTTATCAAATATTTATTAATTTTTCTATGTTAAGATTACAAATACCTATTGATTAAAATAAATTACCAACCATTAGAACATGTATGTACGCTTACAGTGAAAGTGAAACAAACCAAACTATTCAATGCTTGACTTTTAAGATACCAAAATTGATAACCAGACCTATATTTGATCCTTGTTTTTCAACAGCAAAATGAGTGTCATGTCCTTTCTCATAGACAAAGACAAAGTAATTAGCTCAAAATGAGGGGGCTGGATCCGGTCCATTTGCTGCGGACCAATTCCTTTTGAAAGGCTCAGATTTAAAGGGGTGTTTTAAAAAAAAACATCAAAATATTTTTTTTTAAATCTGAGCCGTCTAAAACACTTTCGGATGGCTCGAATGCACCCAAATGGACTGAACTAGTCCGGAGCAAATAGACCGGATCCGACCCCAAAATGAGAGCCTCCCAAATGCGTCTCTATGCACATATACGTTGCTTTCAAAGTCAAGCACCAAAAATATTGAACGAAATTAATGCTACTAAAATTTCTCATACTATCAAACAGCTTAGGATTCGGTGACCAAGTGTTTCTTGCTGTTATGTTTGATCACTTCCATAAATGATAAATGATCGTGTGCAAGTGTACCAAAAAAAAATATAAATCTATCTTTCTCAGATTAACTCAATAATAACTAACTTTCCAGACAATTGTGATTATCTGTTCGATTACTTCAAAGAAAAGGATTTTTCTAAAAAGGTATCAATCAAACTGAATTGAAAACACTTCAATCAACCAAATCAAAAAAGATAACTGAATATAAACCCGTTTGAATTCAATCAAAAACAGATTTATACATGATTACTCTTAAGATCTCAGCAAGGAAAGACAGATAGATGCAAGATAACTTGAATTCAATTGAAAGCAAACTTACATCAGAATAAATCTTCGAACTTGCAAAATGCTAAACTACAATTAACTAATAGCTACTTCGAACTAATTCCTAAGTCCTAAACTAATCTAGATCTCTGAGCAACTATTTGTTTATGGATTGTCTGATGATGATAAAATTTGTCCGGGCCCTTCTTCTTCAACTACCTCTTCTATTTGTAGACGAAGGGCTTGTTCATCTTCTTTTTTTTTTGGGTAAGTCTTGTTCATCTTCTTGTTCTCCACGTTTTCCTTTGAGCGCCAAAACCCTTCTTTCAAACTTGACTCGAAATGTTTGGTTTCCCTCCAGGGACGTTTATAACTGCCTTCGATCTGATTTGACTTGGTTCTTCAGCAAACTCCTTCACTTCCCCAGTTTGTTGTTGCAAAACGTGATTGATGTATTGATCGTGGGCTCTCTTATTCCTGTGCAACATGGATTAATGCTTCGAAATGGTTTTTATGAACAGATATTCGTTCTCAAATTACTTTTATATATAAGATGTCTTCAGACGTCATAATTCGATGATTTAATGGGTAATTAGTTATAAAACTTGATTCTCCTATTGAAACCAGTCTTTGATTACTTTAATTTCCATATTATGGCTAAACCGTGATTGTTCCTAATCAAAACGATACCGTATGACACTAAAATAACACTATAATCACACCTTTCGATCCCATGTATCTTAAGCATAACTATGATGTGTTTTGATTGGCTCATACATGGTTTAAAGTGGGGTGTCAAATGGGTGGATTTGGGCCAAAATGAGTAAATTGTAAGTGAGTTGGGTCTTTAATGGGTCATTGACCCATTTAGACCCATTAATTATGAGTCTAATTACCCATACCCAACCCAACCCAACCCAACCCAACCCATTTATTTAAAAGCAAACCCGACCCGCCCATTAACCAAATTACCCACCACCACCACAACGCTGCCACCACCTCCACCACCACGCCACCCTTACTGCCGCCACCACCACAACTGCCACCGCCACCGCCACGCCACGCCACCCTCACCATCCCCACCACCACGCCACCACCACCTCTGCCGCCACCACCATAATGCTGCCGCCACCACCACCATAATGCCCGGCGCAGTGGTGGCGGCGGCGGCGGGCGTGGTGGCAGCGGTGGTGGTGGCGTGGTGGTGGGGGTGGTGAGGGTGGTGGTGGCGGCGGCGTTTTGATGGTGGTGGCGACGGTCGTCGTGGTGGTGGTGACGGAGGCGGTGGCCGTCGTCGTGGCGGCGGCGGCGGTGGTGTGGTAGGGGTGGGCTACATTCATTGAGAATTTGGTAAAAAGATGAAAATTTTTCATGGGTTACTTTCATACCCATTGAGTCATTTAAATTGACCCAATTGATGCCCAATTAAGACTCAACTAATAATGGGTTAGTTGGGTTTGGACCCATTCTTACCCAACTAATAAATGGGTTGTGTTTGGTCTATTTTTTAGTTGATGGGTCTGGGTTCAATTTGTCACCTCTAGTTTAAAGCCACATGTAATTTTCTTATTGGGTAGTATATTTTTTTTAGATATAAACACTAAGGTAATGGAGTTCTAGCTATGAACAAGATAGCGTATGTTTAGCTTCTGCAAAAATTAGTGTTTTTTTTTTTTTTTAATCTGTGGAAATTAGTGTTTGAGCTCAACAAGAATATTGACTGATACGGCGTGCAAATTTGGTAGCTGTAGAAAAGGATGAAATATATGTTTTCACTTTTCAATTCACCCTGCTTCACAACGTGGTCGAATGTGAGATGAGCTTTTTTTCCCAGGGGAAGATTTTGTATTTCTGTCAAACTTGTGGGGCTATATGTGTTTTATTGTAAACCGCAGGTACGTACGTAAAAGTCGGTGTATTTTGCCGCCTCCACAGTGTGGAGTTGTAACTAACTTATATATATCTAACCCACTATGGAGAGAAGCGGGGAAAAGTAAAAACCCTAGTTCTGTCATATCTATTATTCAACTTTGGTTGTTGTTCTGTTTCCTTTGATTTGATTTAGGGATTCTCGGCGGCGGTGGTGCATCTGGGTGGTGGTGGTGGTGCTGAGGCACACGCTCGGTTAAAGCAGTATGAATATGGAGCCAACTCAAATCTTGTCCTGACCACGGACTCCCGCCATCGCGACACCCACGAGCCCACCGGTGAGCCCGAGTCCTTCTATGGGCAGATAGAACCCAAATCGTTTGGTGACTGTGTTTCCAAATCTAAACCACCCCCAGCAGAATTGGACGACGAGAAGCTTAAGAAGAAATCGAAGACGAAGAAAAAGGAACGCGAACAACCACTTGTTTCTTCTGATCCCACCACGCCTGCCAAGCAGAGCAATAAGAGAAGGCGTCTGCAAGAAGAAAGCAGCATCCTGACTTGTACTGATGAGGGGGTTTACCAGCCTAAGACCAAGGAAACAATGGCAGCTTACGAGGCTCTGCTTGGTGTCATTCAACAGCAATTCGGTGGCCAACCGCTCGACATAGTTTGTGGTGCGGCAGATGAGATATTGGCTGTCCTCAAGAATGAGACTATCAACAACCCAGACAAGAAGAAGGAGATTGAGAACCTGTTGAACCCCATACCCAATCAGGTATTTGATGATCTTGTTTCGATCGGGAGGCGTATCATTGATTATTTTTGCCATGACGCAGGTGATGCAGGTGGTTCTGCTGTGGCTAACGGTGATGATGATGCCCTCGATGATGATGATGTGAGTGTTGCTGTTGAGTTTGAGGAGAACGAAGAGGAGAGTGATCGCGATATGGTGTACGAGGGTGAAGAAGAGGATGATGATGATGATGATGTTATGGAAGGGAGTGGTGCTGGAGGAATGCAGATGGGTGGTGGGATTGATGACGATGACATAATGCAGGAAGCGAACGAGGGTATGACTCTTAATGTGCAAGATATTGATGCGTATTGGCTTCAAAGGAAGATATCTCAGGCATATGAACAACAGAAGAGGTACTTAAGATTCTAGCTGAGGGCGGCGATGACCACGAAGTTGAAACTAAGCTGCTAGTGCATCTCCAATTTGACAAGTTCAGCCTCATTAAGTATCTTTTGCGGAATAGGTTGAAGATTGTGTGGTGTACCCATCTTGCCAGGGCTGAAGACCACGATAAGAGGAAGAAAATCGAAGAAGAAATGTTGGGTGGCTCAGGTCCGGAATTCGCTGCAATTTTGGGGCAGTTGCATGCCACCAGGGCAACTGCTAAAGGGAGGCAAAAGAACTTGGAGAAAAGCATAAGAGAAGAAGCTCGAAGATTGAAGGATGAGAGTGGTGGTGTTGATGGGGGCCGAGAACGAAGGGGGATTATTGCAGACAGTGGTTGGTTGAAGGGTCAGCGTCAGTTGCTTGATCTTGAAGACATCGCATTTCACCAAGGTGGTCTTTTGATGGTGAACAAAAAGTGTGACCTTCCACTGGGTTCTTATAGAAACCATAGAAAGGGATATCAAGAAGTTCATGTGCCAGCTTTAAAGCCAGAACCAATTGCTCCTGGTGAAGAGCTTATAAAGATATCTGACATGCCAGAGTGGGTGCAACCAGCTTTCAAAGGGATGGCGCAGCTGAACAGGGTTCAAAGTAGAGTGTACGAAACTGCCCTTTTTTCAGCTGAGAATATTCTTCTTTGTGCTCCCACTGGGGCAGGGAAGACAAATGTTGCAATGCTAACCATACTCCAGCAGATTGCATTGCATAGGAATGATGATGGGACTTTTGACCATAGCAATTACAAGATAGTCTATGTGGCACCGATGAAAGCACTTGTTGCTGAAGTGGTTGGCAATCTGTCTAACCATCTGCAGCAATATGATGTCAAGGTGAAGGAGCTAAGTGGAGACCAGTCTCTTACTCGTCAACAAATTGAAGAAACCCAGATTATTGTCGCTACTCCAGAGAAGTGGGACATCATAACCCGAAAATCAGGTGATCGTACATATTCACAGCTTGTTAAACTTGTTATCATTGATGAGATTCATCTTCTGCATGATAACAGAGGACCTGTTCTGGAAAGTATAGTAGCAAGAACTGTTAGGCAGGTTGAAACCACGAAAGAGCATATTCGTCTGGTTGGCTTGTCTGCTACACTACCTAACCACAAGGATGTGGCATTGTTTCTGCGTGTTGATTTGAACAAAGGACTCTTCCATTTTGACAATAGGTACAGACCTTGTCCTCTTGCTCAACAGTATATTGGGATCACAGTTAAGAAACCTTTGCAGAGATTCCAGTTGATGAATGATGTTTGTTATGAAAAGGTCATTGACATTGCAGGAAAGCATCAGGTTCTGATTTTTGTCCACTCAAGGAAAGAAACTGCAAAAACAGCCCATTCGATCCGAGATGCTGCACTTGCTAATGACACTCTTGGAAGATTCTTGAAGGGGGATAGTGTGAGCCGTGAAATACTTCATAGCCAGACAGAGCTGGTAAAGAGCAGTGATCTTAAAACCTACTGCCGTATGGCTTTGCAATTCATCACGCAGGAATGGCCAGGGCTGATCGCCAACTTGTTGAGATTCTCTTTGGTGAGGGGCATGTGCAAGTGCTGGTTTCCACAGCAACTCTAGCTTGGGGTGTCAATTTGCCTGCTCACACTGTGATCATCAAAGGTACCCAGATTTACGATCCTGAAAAGGGTGCATGGTCTGAGTTGAGCCCTCTGGATGTTATGCAGATGTTGGGGCGTGCGGGGAGGCCTCAATATGATTCACATGGAGAAGGAATAATTATAACTTGCCATAGTGAACTCCTATATTATCTCTCTTTAATGAACCAACAACTTCCTATCGAAAGTCAGTTCGTGTCAAAATTGGCTGATCAAGTAAATGCAGAAATCGTTCTTGGAACTGTTCAAAATGCCAGAGAAGCATGCAATTGGCTCAGTTATACTTATTTGTATGTTCGCATGCTACGAAATCCTTCTCTTTATGGTTTGGCACCTGATGCTTTGACAAGAGACATATTATTGGAGGAGCGGAGAGCTGATCTCATAAGTATCCTTCATGTTATAACTTCTTGTGTTAGCATCTTGATTGTTCATTTTCCATGTTTGGTTTAATTTTCATTTACTATGGTGGAAATCTGCCAAACTCGTTAACATGTTATAACTTAGTAAATTTCGTAAGTTACATTACACCATATTATAACGCCCTATTCTAAAGTTCTCTGCTAAATTATCCTCCCAGGTACTGACAAATTATAAGGTGTCATCATGTAATCTTGCTGACACAATTGGAAATGGGAGCTGAATGAAGGCGAAGTGAAAATCAAAGGCAGATAGTTTTTAACTTTGAGCAATTTTCTTGATAGCTATTTTTGAAAGTACTTAAATGACAACTGTGTGCTTGTGTGTGTGTATATGTTCTCGTACACTCCACCTGGATTGAGTGAAGGGCTAGTAAAAGGAACTTCTAGTTAGAGGAAGAAAGAGAAGTGAGGGGAGGGGCGGGGAGGGGAGATGAAGTACCCATCTATCTAGACAATTATAATAAGGGGTAGGGAGGTCCATATCTTGATATTTAACCAAAAAAGGCATATCAGTGAATGCTATACTAAAAATTACATGCTATTTGTTAACTAGAAGCACTTCAGTTCCCCTCTTTCCTCCCAATTTTGGAGGGGAACGTAAGTGCTTAAAATGTTGGTTCTGTTTCCCCCCTCAACTCCTCCCGGCTCTTCACACCATTACCCTACAATCAAAAGGTGTGTGTTAGGGAAAAGTAATCATTCAGAGCAGTTTCCTAAAGACTAAAGTACTTTCGGTGTTATTTAATTAATTTTTTATTGGAAAACATTCTGCATTGAAATCCTCTGTGTCTTGGCGCACGCGCATGTGCGCATTTACCTCCTTCCTGAGCACATGCCAGACACATCTAGAGAAAATTTGCACTTATTGATTGAGATTATAAAGTAGATGCAGTGCAATGTGGAATCATTGGCACATACATTTAAACTGATCTTATGGTCTCATGTTTTTGTCATAATTTAGCCACTGGTACGATTTGGATGATTTTTTGTTCCTCTGATTTTTGCAACTTGTAAAATTAAATGACCAAGTCCTCCTCCGTCCACCATTATTCTGAAGATTTCTCTTTTGTTGACTATTAATTTGGTTTTTTGGTTTAGTAAAATTCAAGGTAAGATGCAATATGTTATGGAGGCCATTAGATATAATAGTAGTTGGTAGATTAAACTTTGAAAAGAAAGCTTTTGATCATCATAAACCCTCCCTACTTTTATTGTTTCCATTGCATAATGCTATTCATATATGGAAGCCATTAGAAAGTTGGTAGATTAAACTTTCAAAAGAAAGCTTTTGATCCTGATAAACCCTCCCTACTTTTATTGTTTCCATGGCATAATGCTATTCATATTGGATGTAATAATACTTATTCCAACGTATGGAGTATATTCTTGCTAATAAGAAAATTTTCACTGAAACCAAAATGAGCTGCGTAGACGCCGTAGAGGGGTTGAGCCTGTTGGGAGACTGGAGGAGGCCGTTGTTATGTCTTCTGAGTGTTAAAGTGTCTTATGACCAGCGTCATGGTGGGGTAGAGGGTAAACCGAAGAGGCCTAAATCTTTTTTAGTG